>CM036758.1:5912102-7112102 GCA_020796225.1 Arion vulgaris
CCTCCACCATCTGTTGACTTTGGTCAGTTTCTCTTGACCTCCACCTGTTGATTTTGTTTGGTTTCTCTTGACCTCCACATCTCTCTCACCATCTGTTGACTTTGGTCAGTTTCTCTTGACTCACATCTCTCCTCCACCATCTGTTGACTTTGGTCAGTTTCTCTTGACCTCACATCTCTCTCTCACCTCTGTTGACTTTGGTCAGTTTCTCTTGACCTCCACATCTCTCCTCCACCATCTGTTGACTTTGGTCAGTTTCTCTTGACCTCCACATCTCTCCTCCACCATCTGTTGACTTTGGTCAGTTTCTCTTGACCTCCACATCTCTCCTCCACCATATGTTGAATGTGTTTCCATTTTATCACCCTCTCCTGTGTCCATAAAATAGACAGTTCAGGTAATAGTAAGAACATGCCAGATCCAACTCAGATGTATCAAGTTTATTTTCTAGTTCATTATAATGGTATCAGTAACATTATTTATTTCTATTGAATTATTTTCAATGATGAATTTGTGAGGAACTGGAGACAGTTAGAACTCTAGTCTCTCAGACATGAGCATCTCGGTCTGGTCACATTGTATTTTTTAACCAGGGGGTCCCTTTGACTGAGCTTTTGTCTTGCGTTCTGAAGGTCGTGGGTTCGAATCCGGACAGCACCGCTCTGTTCACGAGTGCATTTTTTCCAGAGACCCCTATGATTGTTGCCAGAGTTTGCCTGTGTGGTGTCAGGGCCCACAAGGGAAGCAAAGAATAGTACTACTGCGACCTACAAGGTAGTAAGAGGCGACTGATATCAGACCTAGGAAGCTACCCTTGTAAATAAAAAGCGTTGCAGAAATCGTATGTGCTGGCCTACTTGTAGATGCATAACTGGCACAACGTACAATCACTCTTAGGCTCCGATCACATACAAATCACACAAGAGTGGCTAACATGTGGTCGATATGGAGCATTAAAAAAAGAAGTTGCTGGAGCTACAGAGTTCATGCTTTGTGCAATACTCTCAGCAGATGGCATGGCATATTGGGGTAAAACCCGGTGCAATGAAGTCAATCCTTCAGCTTTAGACCTTTTAATATTTTGACTTCCTGGCTACAATAAAGAAGTGAACATGCACACTGGGTGATGACAGCTAGGGCAAACAATCTTACATACTCAGCTTAGAAGTTATTGATTGATTCTTCTTCTTTGCGTTCGTTCTTTTCTACCAATTTTAATCACTCTTTGTGATATGTTTGATCTTTGCCAAGAACGTGTATACGTTGCACATTGGTTTGGTAGACCCCTAAATGCATAGACTTGTACATGTTTAGGACACATGCATCTGATTTCAGCCAAACCTCATTAGTCACCTCTTACGACATGCATGGCAGGTAACAGTGGTTCTATTCTTTACACCTAAATTTGGGCCCCGGTAACCACTCAGGCAAACTACTGAACGTATAAGTGGTGCCTAGAAAATCAACTACTCGTTTACTGTAGTTGATGGCTACGTCCTTTAGGATATGCCACGATTTTCAACCACTCGGGCGTAGTGACATCATCACTTTGGTGAGTAACCATATGTGCCCCGATCTCTATCTTACACAGGAAGATCTCTACGGCAGAGCACAAACTCTGTAGCACTGGTGAGGGTCCCCGATATAATTTTGAAGATGGTGAAAATATTTTTGTAGGGATATTATTTTTAATAGTTCAAATGAATTTTGCTCGGACAGTGGCTTTCCAGCCTGATCTTCTCGATTTTGAACTGCCAAGGGTTCTTTTATGTGCTCAAATTGAACACAGGACCTCTGTTTTATCATCCAATATGACTAGGAACTCGATCTCACCTACACAGGGATGTCTGGAAAAATATCTAGATGGCTTCACGAGGGAGCGAACCGTGTACCTTTAGAAAGAGAGGCGAGCAAGCACCTAACCTCTACATCACAGAGACCTAGTTTAGAATATCTAGAAATATAACAATCATCGAATTGTTACTAAACTATATGTAAGTTTGATTAAATAGTTGAGTTTTGTTTCAGTTGAACAGTGACAATCTGTGGAAGACAAAAAGAAAATTAGAAAAGAAACTGAAACAAATAAAAGTATTGGAACAGAAATTATCAGATGGGAGAAAACTCACAAACGAAGAGGTAAGTTGTCTTTCTTTGTTTTATCAGTATATCTAATGTGATATATATATATTCTGTCATGTGACAACTTTTATCTTTAGTTCATAACAGATTATTTATGAAAAAGAGAACAGTATGTAAAAGTGTATTTTGTTGAATAACATTTGTGTTTTTTTTTTCGTCCGCTTTCAACTCAGACTAAGTTTCATCTCTGAAACTGATTTTGCGTGAAAATCCGTTTTCCAATTTCTACAATTTGACATTGTAAATTACTTTACACTAGCAGCCGTGTGCTCAATGTACTGTAATTAGTATTCCTCCCATACAGGCAGATTTTCTCCGACTTCAGAGGTACTCACGTTATCGTCCTGAGTAAGACCAGGGGACTCGAACAAATGCCGGACAGTAGGCCTCACAGCAGCAGGCCGAGCTACTATCAACTACTATAGGCAGTCCCCCGAATAAGAACATGATAATCAACAATGTATCTAATGAATATATTGGATGGAATTTGAAATCAAACATTATATGAGGACTTGGCATTTGAGAGGCAGACAGGATTTGTTTAAACAAGGACTGGGCATATGAGAGGCAGGCTGAGGATTTGTTTAAACAACAAGGACTGGGCATTTGAGAGGCAGACTGAGGATTTGTTTAACCCTTTGAACCCTGGTCACCTGTACCATAACAAACCATTCCCCTGTGCTCCCAGACATACCTGGCATTGAAAGAGTAGACTGTACAATCTAAACTATGACTCCACAATCAAAAATTGATGGAGAGAAGACAGCTATTACTAGACCATCAAATGGGGATCGCGAGAGAGACCATCACATGGGGATCAGAGCGAGAAGAGACCATCAAATGGGGATCGAGAGAGACCATCAAACAACCACAAACATCCACTATACCATCAGTCAACAGTTAAAGAACATGTGCAGATTCCTAAACTTTGCTTTGACTGCTAAAGAGCTGTAAGCCCTAGAGCTCAAGATCTTAAACAAAACTAAACACTACATGTTATATTTACAGATGCTGCATTAAACATAAGAATCACCAAGTGCTCTTCTATCAGTGGTATATAATACATATATTGTATGCCCAAGTCAAACTTGGAGCAGAATTTTACCAAATCATCCTTGAGTCTAGTCTTTCCTCAGGTGGATGGTGGAATTGGTTATCCACTCAAGTCGTTAGCGTAAGGGGTTGGAACTTTAATTTCGCTCCAGGTCCAGATGAGTCGCCTTGTTGTGTTATATCCATGTTTATTTAGTGTGGTCTTGATATTGTCTATCCTTCTTTTCCTTGGTCTTCCCATGGCTCTAGTACCTGATCTCTTTTTATTGTATGCTGTTATTGGTGGTTGGTTGTATTTCATTTTCATTAAATGTCTGAACCACTGCATTTGTTGTCTTTCAATGTATTTGGTGTATGAAGTTATGCCCACTCTGCTTCTGATATCCTCATTTCGTAGTCTATCTTTCCTGTTGACTATGACCGTCTTCCTCAAGCATTTCATTTCACAAATGGTGAGCTTTCTGTGATGTGTTGCTGTAAGAGACCAAGTTTGGCACTGGTTACATAGTGTTAGTAGAAAATACTTTTATCATCTGTCTTTTTACTTCCATCTTGATCTTTGGATGTTGTAGTAATGGTGCCAGCTGGTAGGTCACTGCATTTGTTTTTGACACCTTGTCTCTATTTCTCTATCAGTTTTCCGTCCTGTAAAAATACTGCCTAAATATTTGAATTCAGAAATTTCCTTTACTCTGGTGTTGTCTATTTGTATGTTTGCTTGGGGTTCTGCTGATTTTCAGGGTCTCGGTCTTTTGTTTGTTGATTTTCATGTTATTCTTCCTGCATGATACTAACAATGAATGTATATGATGTAGCTGATCTTCACAGATTAGACTTTCATCATCTGCGGAAAGTAATTCATTGATTTGGTTAATTGATTGTAGTTTTCATTTTCTATGTCGATAAGATCTTTTCCGCACTTTGCATCTTTCACTATTCTGTCGATATATACGTTGAAAAGAAGAGATGAAAGCACACAACCCTGTCTTACTCCTGATTTTGTCTGTTATTTCATCTGTTGTTTTTACCACACTGTGGCTATTTTGGAATACTGAGAATCTGAGATTGTCTAGAAGTTGACCCTGACTCCATAATTTTGTAGTGTTTTGCTTGAGTCACATGTTAAAAAACACATCAAATCTCTTCATTGGTAATCTATTATTTCTGATTTGTTTTCTTGTCAGGAAATGAAACTACAGACCAAAAATGAGCTCATGTCTTTGACAGAAAAGATATCAAAATTATTGTAAGATACTCAAATGTTGCAGTACAACCAGATGTCAAAGAATATATTTTGCTGCACAGCCAACATTTGTACTATAGATGTCACAATACAGCCAGCAGTTGTACTATAGATGTCACAATACAGCCAGCAGTTGTACTATAGATGTCACAATACAGCCAGCAGTTGTACTATAGATGTCACAATACAGCCAGCAGTTGTACTATAGATGTCACAATACAGCCAGCAGTTGTACTATAGATGTCACAATACAGCCAACAGTTGTACTATAGATGTCACAGTACAACCAACAGTTGTACTATAGATGTCACAGTACAGCCAACAGTTGTACTATAGATGTCACAGTACAACCAGTAGTTGTACAATGTATATTTGATTACAGACAGTAGTTGTACAATGTATATTTGATTACAACCTGTAGCTGTACAATGTATATTTGATTACAACCTGTAGCTGTACAATGTATATTTGATTACAACCTGTAGCTGTACAATGTATATTTGATTACAACCTGTAGCTGTACAATGTATATTTGATTACAACCTGTAGTTGTACAATGTATATTTGATTACAACCTGTAGTTGTACAATGTATATTTGATTACAACCTGTAGTTGTACAATGTATATTTGATTACAACCTGTAGTAAAACTATATTTGTAAAAAGTGCCTGTTTTCATGCCATGTGGTATATTGGAGAGTAAGTATGGTTTTAGGTTCACGTTTCTGTGACCAACAGCAGCACAAG
The DNA here is from genome assembly GCA_020796225.1 of Arion vulgaris. Taxonomy (NCBI): domain Eukaryota; kingdom Metazoa; phylum Mollusca; class Gastropoda; order Stylommatophora; family Arionidae; genus Arion; species Arion vulgaris. Next base: position 5,917,288 of record CM036758.1, read on the forward strand.
ACGAGTCATGTGATCATCATCATCGTCATGATGCTGTATGTCATCTTGGTTTCACATTATTTATCTGACACTTAATTCAAGCTGGGTGGAACTGGCAGCCATTTGTAGTCAGAAACAAAAATCTCAACCCCTTCAGGATCAAGGTAGATCACTGTGTAGGAATCAAGTGCAATGTTGAACCATATATATATATATATTGTTGTGTGTGTATGTATCTAATATAAGACAAAGATCAATGGAATTGTATGTCTGTCTCAATTGTTTGGAGATATCTGGACATCCTACGGACTTGAAATTTGGCAAGAAGTGGCTTTCATGGATACGAAGAGGGAAAAATTATAAAACTATACTTTTTATACGTTTCTATAACCATATTCCCAACTTAATGCACATGGACTCTGTGTAGAAATCACCGAAAGTGTCTTTCCATGTTTTCACAACGTTCCCAGTCACGTGATCATGTTGTTACTTTACGCATAATCACAAAGTACTGTAGTTTTACAAAATACAAAAACAATAACAATACACAGCTACATTTCGACCAACAAGACCTTTATCAAGCAAACAATACAACAAAGTGATGAATGTCACAGCACACTACATAAGGACTTTGACAAAGATTATTACTTTCCGCTCAAGTCCTTAGTGCTATGTCACTATTATTATAACGTATTTGAAACATTTATTTATAAGTTTGTGTAGAGTAGTTGATAGCGTGCCTGCCTACATTGCAGTAGACAGGCGCTACATGCGCTCGATTCACGTTTGGCCCTATTTTTTTTTTTTTTTAATAAACACGCGATAAGTTAATAATCTGAATAAATTTAATTTGCCAATTGTTATTTTTCAACTTCCACAGGAATTCAATTGTATCAGGTTTTACTGAAATGAGGACAGTTTATGTGAGCTCGGTAGATCAGCGTAAATGGATAACAAATGTTACTTTAAAAGTGGTGAAATATTACAACTAGACTTAAACTAAATTCAACTTTCACGGGAATTCTGTTGTATCAGGTTTTACTGGCCGATGCATGAAGAGAAAACGTATTGTTTTAATGAGGAAGATGCCGATTTTGAAGCAACGTGGCATGTTTCTTTAACTCTTAGTGGACCAGGGCAAAAGTCACGTTTTACAAGCGCTTTCACGTTTTGATAACCAAACGCCACTTAGCGTGGCGGAATGTAAAACGCGTCCACTTCAAACGCCACTTAGCGTGGCGCTTGGTCCACTAAGAGTTAAGGGACTTTACAAATAGATGTTAACTAAATTCCCGTTCAAGAACGGGTAAACTGCTAGAGTATATATATATATATATATATATATATATGTGTGTGTTTATGAAAAGTAGTATGAGTCAGTGTAACATATGACAGTATGTTGCTGTATCCAGTCATACATGTACATTGTTGTTTTCGTTTTCTAGATTTTACTGTATAGCCAGGTTTCATGCAATTTATGTGCCTTTTACTCAAATACATGCATTTGGGCATTATTTGAAAAAGATTCCTTCCTTTTCTATCCCTACACATATAGTCATACTGTAGTTGTTAATGTGATCTGATTATTCCATCGATATTAACTCTTTCAACGCTTTTTGCCGCACACTGCGCCACAGCGGAAGTCTGTTGAACACCATTAGCCGCACACTGTGCCATAGAGTTGCTTCCATTATAAGAAGTATTTCTAGTTTTACTTCTACTATTTTACTTCTACTACTTTTTAACCTTGTTATTCTATTGGGTTGTCCAGTTTTCTTCAATTTAGTTTATAATAATATATATATGTTTATTTATTGACAAGTAGTTATGATTTGTAAAACGTTTTTTTACCTCCTTGAACTGTTTAAAAATTGAGGAAATAACTCAGTGTGGAAAGAGTTAAGCTCTGCCATTTCATCTACTTGTTTGAGCATTTGTTACATATATATATATCTCACTCATTTTGTTTGAGCATTTATTACATACATATATCGCCTGAGTGGTTACCGGAGCCCAAATTTGGGGTGTAAAGAATAGAACCACTGTTACCTGCCACGCATGTCGTAGAGGCGACTAAGGAGGTTTGGCTGAAATGGGATGCACATGTCCTAAACATGTAGAAGTCTATGCGTTTAGGGCCTACCAAACCAATGTGCAACGTATACACGTTCTTGGCAAAGATCAAACATATCACAAAGAGTGATTAAAATTGGTGGTAAAGAACGAACGCAAAGGAGGAGGAGAAGAAGACATATAAATATATATATATATATCTCAATCATTTTGTTTGAGAATTTATTACATACATATGTATATATATCTCACTCATTTTGTTTGAGAATTTATTACATACATATGTATATATATCTCACTCATTTTGTTTGAGAATTTATTACATACATATGTATATATATCTCACTCATTTTGTTTGAGAATTTATTACATACATATGTATATATATCTCACTCATTTTGTTTGAGAATTTATTACATACATATGTATATATATCTCACTCATTTTGTTTGAGAATTTATTACATACATATATATCTCACTCATTTTGTTTGAGAATTTATTACATACATATGTATATATATCTCACTCATTTTGTTTGAGAATTTATGACATACATATGTATATATATCTCACTCATTTTGTTTGAGAATTTATTACATACATATATATCTCACTCATTTTGTTTGAGAATTTATTACATACATATGTATCTCAATCATTTTGTTTGAGAATTTATTACATATATATATATCTCACTCATTTTGTTTGAGAATTTATTACATACATATATATCTCACTCATTTTGTTTGAGAATTTATTACATACATATGTATCTCAATCATTTTGTTTGAGAATTTATTACATATATATATATCTCACTCATTTTGTTTGAGAATTTATTACATATATATATATCTCAATCATTTTGTTTGAGAATTTATTACATACATATATATCTCACTCATTTTGTTTGAGAATTTATTACATACATATGTATCTCAATCATTTTGTTTGAGAATTTATTACATACATATGTATATATATCTCAATCATTTTGTTTGAGAATTTATTACATACATATATATCTCACTCATTTTGTTTGAGAATTTATGACATACATATGTATATATATCTCACTCATTTTGTTTGAGAATTTATGACATACATATATATCTCAATCATTTTGTTTGAGAATTTATGACATACATATGTATATATATCTCAATCATTTTGTTTGAGAATTTATGACATACATATGTATATATATCTCAATCATTTTGTTTGAGAATTTATGACATACATATGTATATATATCTCAATCATTTTGTTTGAGAATTTATTACATACATATATATATATATCTCACTCATTTTGTTTGAGAATTTATGACATACATATGTATATATATCTCAATCATTTTGTTTGAGAATTTATTACATACATATGTATCTCACTCATTTTGTTTGAGAATTTATTACATACATATGTATCTCACTCATTTTGTTTGAGAATTTATTACATACATATGTATCTCACTCATTTTGTTTGAGAATTTATTACATACATATATATATATATCTCAATCATTTTGTTTGAGAATTTATTACATACATATATATATATATCTCACTCATTTTGTTTGAGAATTTATTACATACATATATATATATATCTCACTCATTTTGTTTGAGAATTTATGACATACATATATATATATATCTCACTCATTTTGTTTGAGAATTTATTACATACATATGTATATATATCTCACTCATTTTGTTTGAGAATTTATGACATACATATGTATCTCACTCATTTTGTTTGAGAATTTATTACATACATATGTATCTCAATCATTTTGTTTGAGAATTTATTACATACATATGTATCTCACTCATTTTGTTTGAGAATTTATGACATACATATGTATCTCACTCATTTTGTTTGAGAATTTATTACATACATATGTATCTCACTCATTTTGTTTGAGAATTTATTACATACACATATATATATATATCTCACTCATTTTGTTTGAGAATTTATTACATACACATATATATATATATCTCACTCATTTTGTTTGAGAATTTATTACATAAATATATATCTCACTCATTTTGTTTGCCTCGTCCATGGCTCACAAGGGGAGCAAAGAATATTAATACTGCGACCTACACAGCATATCATAAGAGGGCCTATTGAAGCTACCCTAGTAAATAAAAAGCGTTACAGAAATAAAATGTGCTGGCCCACTTGTAGGCACATAACTGGCACAACATACAATTGCTCTTAGGCTCAGATCACAAAGAGTAGTTTAACAAGTGATTGATATGCAGCGTCAAGATCTCTTTGCTTGATCTTATTGTTGCTTCTTGTTACTAGTATAAGTTATTGAGATGGTATAATAATACTAGTTATGTTTCTATTGTTATGTATGTTGCCATGTGTTTTTGAAGCTTATTAAAGAATACTGGGTACTGCTTCACTTCTTTTGTCAAATTTTCCAGTTATTTCCCCTTCAACATTCAGTATTAGTTCTCTCATTTTCAGTGACGGACTTGTATCTTCACAGAGTAAAGATATCAATTGTGGGCATACACAGAGTGAAGATATCAATTAGGGGCAATCACAAAGTGAATGTATCTATTGTGGGCAATCACAGAGTGAAGATATCAATTAGGGGCAATTGCAGAGTGAAGGTATCTATTGTGAGCAATCACAGAGCGAAGATATCAATTAGGGGCAATTGCAGAGTGAAGGTATCTATTGTGAGCAATCACAAAGCGAAGATATCAATTAGGGGCAATCACAAAGTGAATGTATCTATTGTGGGCAATCACAGAGTAAATGTATCTATTGTGGGCAATCACAGAGTGAAGGTATCTATTGAGGGCAATCACAGATACACTGGAGTAAATTTGAGAGCAACCATAAACAGAAGGTATCAATGTATAAGAGCAACCATAGATGACTTGTGGATATTACCCATCTGTAGTTGGATATAATTTCAAGACATGTGATTCATCGACATACAACTTCTGTTTGTGTGACATGATTCATCAACATACAACTTCTGTTTGTGTGACATGATTCATCAACATACAACTTCTGTTTGTGTGACATGATTCATCAACATACAACTTCTCTTTGTGTGACATGATTCATCAACATACAACTTCTCTTTGTGTGACATGATCCATTGACACACAACTACAACTTCTGTTTGTGTGACATGATTCATCAACATACAACTTCTCTTTGTGTGACATGATTAATCAACATACAACTTCTCTTTATGTGAGATGATTCATCAACATACAACTTCTCTTTGTGTTAGATAATCCATTAAAACATGATTTATTTGAGATCACAAATTTTATTATGCAAAATTGAACCAAATTTCGAATTATTTCTTAAGAAAATATAATTAATAATTAGTTAATCTTCATTACTGTTCTGTAATTGGCTGGAATTATACATAACAACGAAAATTTATCAAAATAAAATAGAGTCCCGATCACTCAAAAAAAGCTTCAAACGACATTAGACAAATCTGTTTATTGCATCAATAAATCTTAATTTTAAAAGATGGTCTACTAAACAGACTTCTTCTATTCAGAAGTCACTCAAAACCTTCAAGTTGAACAGACATTCAGATAATTAACTCAAAGTCTTCAAGAGTAGAATAAACATTCAAATAATTCACCAACAAATCAAATAATTCACTTAAAGCACTCAAGAGTTGAGCAAATATTTCAAGAATTCACTAATAGCTACCAAAAATAGTCAACTAGAAGATTTAGATTTTGCAGATGATATTGCTTTGTTAAGTAGAAACAACCAAGATATGCAAAGAAAAACAGACAACTTGTCATCTATAGCATCAAAAGTTGGACTGTAGATAAGCTATGAAAAACAAATATAATGAAGACACCTATGGCAAGTAATGTAGATATCACCCTGGAATCTAAAATGATAAAAATAACAGAGCAGTTTCCTATTTGGGTAGCAATTTTGATTGCACAGGAAATGTTAAAAAGAAATTATGATACGAATTGGCAAAGCAACATCAGCTTTTTTAAAAGTCAAAATAAAATATGGAATTGCAAGTTATATAGTATTAAAACTAAATTACGAATTTTCAATTTAAATGTTGTATCAATCCTAACATATGCCAGCTAGAGTTGGAAAATGACTAAAGATATAGAAGCAAGTTGAATGCATTTGAAAATAGATGTCTGCGAAAAATAATGAATATAAAATGGAACAAATTCAGGAGAAGTGATGAAATCAGAGAAATGTCTGGTCAACCACTAGTAACAACTGTTATAAGAAAGAGAAGGTGGAGATACGTTGGACACACCTTGAGAAGAAATGATCAACAAATATCAAAGCAGGCATTGAAGTGGGATGCAAAGGGTTCAAGAAACAGGACGACCTAGGGAGACACTTTAAACAAACTTTGCTGAGAGAAGCAAGAAATATCGGTCTCAGTTCTATGGATGAGACTGGGTAGATGCCCAGGATAGAGCAACATGGAGAAATTGATTGCAGACCCTATGTAACACATAACAGTAAAAGAGGAATTATTATACCAAGATTCCAGCATTTACTCAAATCTTTCAAAAATTCAGCAGGCACTCCAATAGCCTTTCACAAATTTAACAATCACTCAGGAATTCAGGTGTCATTCATATCTGTCAAGAATTCAGGGATAAAACTTCCAATAATTGAAGTTACAGCTCAGCTTTCAATAACTGGTTACAGCTCAGTTTCCAATAACTGAATACAGCTCAGTTTTCAATAATTGAAGTTACAGCTCAGCTTTCAATAATTGAAGTTACAGCTCAGCTTCATATGAAGTTACAGCTCAGCTTCTAATAACTGAATACAGCTCAGCTTTCAATAATTGAAGTTACAGCTCAGCTTTCAATAATTGAAGTTACAGCTCAGCTTCCAATAACTGAAGTTACAGCTCAGCTTCCAATAATTGAAGTTACAGCTCAGATTCCAATAATTGAAGTTGCAGCTCAGCTTCCAATAATTGAAGTTACAGCTCAGCTTCTAATAACTGAAATTACAGCTCAGCTTTCAATAACTGAAGTTACAGCTCAGCTTTCAATAACAAGTTACAGTTCAGCTTTCAATAATTGAAGTTGCAGCTCAGCTTCCAATAACGGAAGTTACAGCTCAGATTTCAATAATTGAAGTTACAGCTCAGTTTCTAATAACTGAAGTTACAGCTCAGCTTCTAATAATTGAAGTTACAGCTCAGCTTCTAATAATTGAAGTTACAGCTCAGCTTCTAATAACTGAAGTTACAGCTCAGCTTCTTCTAATAATTGAAGTTACAGCTCAGCTTCTAATAACTGACGTTACAGCTCAGCTTTCAATAATTAAACAATCACACAGAGGTCTCAAGATTCCAGCAGTCACTCACATCTTTCAAGAAATAATTAGTTTCTCCCAACTTCCAAGCACATATCTCTCTCTTTTTCTTCTTCTTTGCTATCACTTACTTGATCTATCATCACAAAGGAGATCTATGGCAGACATTTATTGATTTCTTACATTGATAATGATACTAACACCATAATTTAAAATTATTTTGCCCTTAAGTAGGTATTGAGATTCGCTGACGAGTTACAATTTATTCATTCTGGGTGATTGCTTAGGGAGCAAGTCTTGGATTTCTAGATTCTCATGATTACCTTCTTCATGTTGCAGTGCTAGTACACTGCTTTCTGCTAAATAGGAGTCAGAGGTTCTTTGAGCGGCCATCTAAAATTAAAATACAATAGCATGTTTGGTTTTACAAGGCAAATATAAAGACATTCTTTTCTTTCATGTAAGTTGGTTGTGCCAGAATTTCAGGTCTGTAGTCAAGGACGAAGTTCACAGTTTCAATTTGGAATATCTTCTTTGCACTCCGGACATGTCTATAGGTGCTTCGATCTCCTTCGCAATATCTCCAACAGCGTCCAACGACTGACCGTACCAGTTCAATGCTGATTGATGAGCCTACTTATATAACTGTTGTGCTGTTCTTTTCTGGTCACTTCAATCTTCAATCCCAGCTCTTGCAATCTAACAGTTGATGTGGATTGGTTTAAATGAAAATCCTCTTTGAGTTCACAGTCTTGTCCATGTCCAGATGGCAGTCTCATAACATTGCTGCACCTTCTAACTTGTAAATCATTCAAGGGAGAGCAGTCTCAAAGTATGTACCGTAGACCTGGTTAATCGGAACTCGGGCAGCAGACACTTTACTAACAACTGGAAAAAAATCAAACACTGTACTTTAAATAAATATAAAAAATACAGTAAAACAATTGCACAGCTTCAGTAGCAAAGGTTAGTGGAGAATAGGTGGAACACCTTAAAGCAGGCAATGGTTGGAGCCTGTGAAGAAATACTTGGGAGATCATCATCAATCAGGAAACCCTGGATCACGGACGAAACATGGCAGAGGGTGGAGGAGAGGAAGAAGCTGAAACAAGAAGTAAACCAGTCACGAACAAGACAGCAAAACAGGCGGCAGCAACTAGATATAACGAGATGGCTAGAGAGGTAAAAGACAGCTGAGAAACGACAAAAGAGCATTCATAAATGAGATAGCAGAAGAGGCAGAGACAGCAGCCAGCAAGGTGACCTCAAGGCTCTCTATGAGACAACCAGATTGTTGAGTGGGAGGAAAAATAATCAGAGCAGGCCAGTGAGAGATAAGACTGGAAAACTTTTGACTAAAATTGATGAACAACTGGGGCGCTGGAGAGAGCATTTCCAGGAAGTGTTAAATAGACCTCTCCCACTAAACCCACTAGATTTAGGGCAAGGAGACCCGCTGGACATAAACGTAAGGGAGATCACAAAACAGGAAATCCGCAATGCCTTGAAAAACTTGAAAAGGGCAAGGCGGCAGGAGTTGATAATATCCCAGCGGAAGCTCTGAGGGAGGGAGGAGAAGAGATGGTAAACCAACTCCACATATTGTTCAACTTGGTGTGGGACAGGGAGGAGATACCAGCAGATTGGAAGAAAGGCCTCCTCGTGAAACTGCCAAAGAATGGCAATTTGTCAAATTGTGACAAGTGGAGAAGGATCATGCTGCTCTCCATTCCCAGCAAAGTCCTCACTAGGTTATTCTGGACAGGATGAAAGACGCTATAGACCAGAGGCTTAGGGACGAACAGGCGGGATTCCGGAAAGATAGATCTTGCAATGACCAGATAGCCACCTTAAGAATCATAGTGGAACAAACAATGGAGTGGCAGGCTCCGCTCTACGTGTGCTTTGTTGATTTTGAGAAGGCATTTGACAGCATAGATAGGAAATCAATGTGGGGATCCTAAGAAACTATGGGGTGCCGGAGAAGACTGTCGACATCATCAGGCAGCTGTATGAGGGGTTTGCCTGCCAGGTTATTCATGATGGAAGACTGTCAGAGGAGTTCCAGGTCACTACTGGTGTTAGACAGGGATGCCTGCTGTCCCCCTCCTCTTCTTGGTGCTACTTGATTGGGTCACACGCACAGCCTACGCCAGGTCTGGAAAAGGCATACAGTGGACACTTACGTCAAAGCTAGAAGACCTGGATTTTTCGGACGATCTCGCCTTGCTTTCGCATAGACTACAAGACATGCAGGAAAAGTGGATGCTCTGGCACAAACTGCACAACGAGTCGGCCTTAAAATCAGTCAAGAGAAGACTAAAGTAATGCGTAGCAACAACATACAGCAAGATCCAATACTGATTGAGGGAAGGGACATAGAAGATGTGGATGAATTTGTCTAACTTGGAAGTAAGATCAGCAGATCAGGAGGTACAGATGAGGACATTAAGGCTAGGATTAGGAAGGCCCGACAGGTCTTTGCGATCCTGCACATGGTGTGGAAGTCCGCTGCCATCTCCACGAAAACAAAGCTCAGGATTTTCAGCTCAAATGTGAAGTCGGTGTTGCTGTATGGCTCGAAAACTTGGCAGTCACTAGGGCAAATACAAATAAGATCCAGACCTTTGTCAACGGATGTTTGTGGCGGATTCTCAGATTGAAATGGTATGATAGAGTTACAAACACGGATCTGTGGATAGGAACAGGGCAGGAACCTATGATGACACAGGTCAAGAGGAGAAGATGGCGATGGATAGGCCATACCTTGGGGAAGACACAGTCGAGTGTCACTAGACAGGTGCTCGAGTGGAACCCGCAGGGAAAACGAAAAGAGGACGCCCTAAGCAGACTTGGAGACGAGGTCTTACTGAGGAGCTGAAGAGTGCTCAATTGACCTGGGAGACCATAAAAATAACAGCCAGAGACCGAGAAGAGTGGCGAACAACTGTTGAGGCCCTATGCTCCACGAGGAGCGGAGAGGATTAATGATGAGTAGCAAAGGTTATGATGAAATATGTGATTGATTGATAGGACTATCATTATTGCACTTCTGTGAGTAACCATGTGTGCTTCAATCTCTTTCGTACACAGGAAAATTTCGTGCAGTGCATGAACTCTGTAGAATTTGTGAGGGTCTCCAATGTAACATAGAAGATGGTGAAAACATTTTGAAGGAATTACATTTTTTAATTTTTCTAATGAATTCTGTCTGGGCAGTGACTTTCCAGCCTGATCTCAATTTTTGAACTGCCAATGGTTTTTTTTACGTGCTCAACTTGAACACTGGACCTACGTTTTATCGTCCATCTCCTATAGGACTAGGAACTCAATCTCACCTACACTGAGATAGGACTAGGAACTCAATCTCACCTACACTGAGATAGGACTAGGAACTCAATCTCACCTACACTGAGATAGGACTAGAACTCAATCTCACCTACACTGAGATAGGACTAGGAACTCAATCTCACCTACACTGAGATAGGACTAGGAACTCAATCTCACCTACACTGAGATAGGACTAGGAACTCAATCTCACCTACACTGAGATAGGACTAGGAACTCAATCTCACCTACACTGAGATCAAGGATTTCTGGAAAAATATTCCAATGGCCCCACGAGAGGGCAAACCGAGTACCTTTGGAATACGAGGTAACCACCTAGCCTCTACACCTCAGAGAACCTAAGAAATATGTGAGTTATTTCATTTAACTATTGACAAAATGAATTACTCTCAAGATTAACTTGAAGACTGGATTCACTGTGGTTTAGTGTAATAATAATTGTCATCATCGCATGATGGACGACTATTATTACACTACATTAAGATCTGGTGTGGCGAAAAACTGATGAAGCTAAAGGAATGGCATTTCTGGATCATTTTATTCAACAGAAGAATCGAAATGATAGTGAAGCAAGACTCAATATCATTTCCCTGTTATCGGAGCAATGTGTCGACACGGAGTGGAATGACGATCTTGAATTCACGAGTGATGAAATACGTGCAATGCTTAAGAGATCACACAATACTGCACCAGGCCCGATGGTATCCAATACAGTGACATAAGCAGGATATCGACGAAGACATGAATGAGCTTGTAAAGAATTCGACACTAGTTTAAAAATGGCGAGATCAGGGAGGAATGGCTACACAGTTATTTAATACTACTGGCAAAATCTAACAAGAATCACAAACACATAAGCGGTTTTAGAATAATTGCAATGCAGAACACAGTGGGCAAGCTTCTGGAAAAGTTAGTGGCATGTAGGCTCGATCGGGATTTGGAGGAACGTTGCATGTTTCCTTCCACTCTCTGCGCATACAGGCGAATAAAGAAACTTGGTGTAATGCATCGATCTTTTCCTATGACGTCTTTGAAGGCTTCCAGGCTGGTTTGGAGACTTGTGCTGTTGTACTAGATCTCAAGGATACGTACAACAAAGTTCCAATCACATACCTTATACAAATGCTCACGCTACTCAAAATCGATGCATTGCTCATAAGATGGATTGCAAGGGCCCTGTTCGAGAGGAAAGTGGCACTCAGGTGTGGTAATTGGTACTCTGTGCAGACAAAAATTTCACGGCCCACCCCAGGGTCTCCACTATCTCCAGTACTATTCAATGTATTCACCATAATGATTACGAAGCAGCAATTATCTGGCAGGGGACTAACACTGTCATTTGCAGACGACATCATGGTGTACAGACAGGGGAGAAACAGGGATAAAATTGCTAATAAACTCCAGGAAGAACTGAACTGCATAATGGCCTGGTGTGATGTTTCTGGTGCATCGATAAACCATACCAAAGCTGTACTATCCTGGTTCTCCCTAAATAATCACATTGTGAAGTCTGACACACCACATGTTACGTTAGATGGACATACACTCACCCGAACAGCATCTATGAGTTATTTGGGTGTAAATTTGATCGCAGTCTATGCTTTAGGGACCATATCGACCAAGTTATTGCCAAGGCTTGCAACGCACTATCCGCACTGAGAATCATGTTGGCTGCTAACATTGAGCAACGCCTTCTTGTGCTCTTGTACTAAGGTATTGTTCTGTCATGTATAGAATATGCATGCACTCTCCTAACAATTAGTCCTACGCAAACAGTGAGACTGGAAAGAATTCAGAATGAGGCTATGCACATCATTCTGGTATGCACCAAAGATACACCAGGAGTGTCAATGAGATTCCCTCTTGACCTCCCAACTATTGCTAACAGAATTGAAACTTGGAGGGTTCGATCATATCTAAGAATCAATGCAAACAAGGAACATCCTCTCCATGAAGAACTCATTAAGGAGAAGGGTGTAGACTCAAGAGAGGCAGATCATGGCTGAGTCAGGCGGAAGATACGCTTAGGAAAATATGTGATCCTTCCGGAATTGAAACAGGAGAGGAATGGATTGCTGTGCCGCCTCAATTTCAAACTGCTTTCACCGTTATTACATCTATTAAGAAAAACTGCGAACAAAATAATCTATCACTGCTAAACGTGGAGGTGGAGGCTCTCTTGAATGACATCATCAATGATACAGATGTGGTTATTTACACCAATGGTTCAGTCATTCGCCAACAACGCTGTGCGTGGGCTTTTCAGCACGCTCAGGAGGAAAAATAATAAGAGAGGCCAGTGGGGCCTATGCAAAAAACCACAAGTATCTTGATAATGGAGGTTCGAGCGGATACGGAGGCGGTGAACTGGTTGGCATCTCACAATTACTCTGTGTTTTCATACTCAGTGACTCCATGAGCATGATTCGTAAAGTCGAATCAGGTATGGTGAGACGCAACTGGGTGGAGGTACTGGTACAGACAATGATCAGAGAAATCACCCCCTGGGCACGTAGGAGTTAGGGGTTATGATAGATTGGCTGGCTTGGCTACAATATCAGAGGGAGCTGCAATGGATCGAAGTGACATTCTTCACGCATTGAGAGAGTCTTTCCGAACAGAGGAGTTTCAGGGCTGTGAATCCCACTCGCTGACCAGATTGAAAAAGATGGATGTCAATATTGGTGCAGCCCGAAAAGAACGACATACTAAATATGCAAAGAGATTGATTAATCAACATCGAACTGGCGTGTTAGGTCACTGGACGCTGCTGGATTTGCTGAGGCGGAGATCGGAGCACCTATAGACATGTCCAGAGTGCAATGATGATAGTCCTCATATAACTGATAACTGATTAAGAAGAAATCTGAGAAGCTGTTGTGAAAAAAATCAATGTTGCAGAGCAGGAAAATTCTGAATATGTTCTAGTCGTTCACATTGTGATTTCTATATCATGAGGATGTCAAGTTCCCAATCTACCCCGTACATAACCAGTTGATGAAACAGAAGGACAAGTAGTCTTTGCTGAATATGTGCAGCTACCATAATATTAAGAGCTGCAAGACACCACACCTGCAATGTTGTATCGTTTGTTGAACATAGTGTTTGAGAGATAGACTATGATCAAATGTTATTTCAAGATAATGCAGCCTGTCAAGACGCTCAATAGTCTGTCCATCAAAGGCGACTCAGGGTAGGTCAGCCCTGACTATGGAATTATTCAAAGAGCACCACAACATTTATGTCTTATCATGGTTGACCTGACAGCAAGACTCCTGCACCAAAGCAAGATGGTATGCAATGTTCCCTGAATGTCTTCAATCATTTCTTTTCTACCTGATCCAGTCCTATATATTAAGATGTCATCTGTGAAAGGCGATACAATCTGGCTGGCTGTATTTTGGCTACATTGAATTATGCACCAACAATCACATAAATATTCAAATAAGTAAGTCATACAGTTTCAATGAAGTGTGTTGAATATGTCCGTCAAAATAACACAACATATTAGATGTCAGACCATGATATACATACCTCATTTACTGCTGGCATTTCACCTGGAAGTGGATAATATAAGAATAGATTGTAAGCTCATTTAATTTAGTCAGCTATTTTAAATATCTGGAATAGTTAGCATGTTAAATACAGAACTATCTTTACAAAAAATACAGAACTATCATTACAAAAAATACAGAACTATCATGACAAAAAATACAGAACTATCATGACAAAAAAAATACAGAACTATCATGACAAAAAATACAGAATTATCATGACAAAAAATACAGAACTATCATGACAAAAAAAATACAGAACTATCATGACAAAAAATACAGAATTATCATGACAAACAATACAGAATTATCATGACAAACAATACAGAACTATCATGACAAAATATACAGAACTATCATGACAACAAACATGAATAAGATAATTCTGTATCTGCTTCCCTATATAAATGTTTATTTTGTTTTTAAATTTTCAACTATTTTATGACAGTCATAATAACATTCACTTCAATTTGTCAGAGTTCTTTTGTCACCTGTACATACCTTCATTAAAAGACTAAGGATTAAACATGAACCAGACAGTAAGGCCCAATGTTTGATCTCATCTCTGTTTCTTACCTTCCTTGAAGGACAAACTTTTGGCACCATCTCCAACAGTTTCTTCCCATAACTCTCTCACAAATTTGACAACAGAATGGTTTATTTTCATTATCTCCCTTGGGTAACAAAAGACTGCACATGATGCAGCTGACAGTGATCCATAAGTTAGTTTCTTCAAAGTGCTACCTGGCAAATAAGATAATTATAAATGAAAGTGAGATGGTAAGTACCATCTGGTTAGAACTGAGAATGAGGCAGTTACTGCAATGTTTAGCTAGACTATCACAGACAGTGTGCGAAGTTCATTGCATGTGTACCAAGAACATTAAGGTTGCTTTGTGTACAGAGTCTATATGCTGAGGAATGTCAGAACAAGATATGTCCAAACTCTCCATCCACTATACTACTCATCTGCGAAAGACCTTACATGTGTTCTGGCCAAATACTATCTCTAGCCTATATCTAAGTACTACTTGCACATGCTTGGAGAATGACAGAACAAGATATGTCCAAACTCTCCACCTTTCATACAACTTGTTTGCGAAAGACCATATGCATGTTCTGGCCAAATACTATATCTAACCTATACCTAAGTACTGCTTGCACAGTGTCAACAAGAGAATATGATCACCATCATTCAAAAGAGATGCTGCAGATGGATCTGACATGTGATACGCATGGAAGACTAACTCTGTCATGAAAACTACACTGAGATAGACACCAGATATAAATGAAAATGTGGAAGACCCAAAATGACCTGGAGGAGAACAGTAGAAATTAGTCATTACTGGAACACAATACAAGGTACTTTATATAATATAAAGGCTTTATTCAAAAGGATAGTTGCTGTATTGTGTTGTAGTTCATTGCAAGACTGAAATATATGCCCATTTCAGCCAAACACATATGTTTTCAGCTCACTTTTTCAGACTGTGATTGTCTTCGCACATCAATCCCAACTGACTTAGACAAACTCTGAAATTTTCACAACAAACGAAGAAGAACAATCAACATCACAGGTGCTAAGTTGTTTCTATATGTGCTCAGTCCTTATCACACAGCTAAAAGTGCCAGCTTCGAAGAGTTACAGTGGTGGTTTCATGACCAGCTGGAAGCAAGAAAAATTAATAGTAGCAGTAGATGAGTAGGAAATCGACTGTACTGGAAAACAATCCCCAAACATTGATGTGCATATCACGCACATTATCACTACTCAACATCAACAAAGTTGTATGAATTATAAAGTTTCAACCAACAATATAGCAACCATACCTTTCTGCCCAAGGAGAATCCCACCAATTCCAGCTCCTGCTATTATGAGAACAACACGGGGCAACTCTCCAGAATTACTATGCATCTGCTTCAAGTTAGCTGTAGGATAGAGAATTTACAGGATAGGATTAACAAGTAGATTTGATCAGTTAAAAGGAGTTATCATAGGGAGAAATGAAAGTGAGATGGTAGTTGGATATGAGATGGTAGTTGGCACCTGGGAACTGTAAGAGACTTATATGGGAGATGAAAGATTAAGATTAGAGCTGCAAGAGAAAAGATTTATATGGGAGATGCAAGAATAAGATTTAGACAGGAACTGCAAGAGTGACGATTAACATGGGATTTAGGTGAGTGTGTATGGGAAAGGGGAGATTTAGATTCGAGTATATGCGGAAAGACATAAATGAGCTGCAATAGGAATTTAGAGGGAAGAGTTAGATAACAGTTAGTATAAAGGGAAAAAATCTGGCACCATTAAAATAAATGAAGAACTGCTAAGAAAAGACAAGCAACCTACCTATCTCAGAGTTACATTCGATGATAGACTGACATGGAAGCAGCACATCAACAAAGCAGCAGCAAAGGCCAGGAGGCAGTTAGCTATCCTGAGAAAATTAAGTGGGACCACATGGGGAGCCAGCCAAAAAATACTTTAAAATATTTATCAGCAGGGCATACAACAACACCTGGAATATGGGTCAGCTGCATGGTTTCCAGCATAAAATACCACATTAGGAGAACTGGATAAGGTGCAAAACCAGGCGCTTTGTGTCATCACAGGAGCAATGAAATCAACACCAATAGTGGAGATGGAAAGAGTGGGAGAATACAAGCACTGAGAGAACGCAGACACAAAAGTAAAAACACAGGCAGAAAAGTTTATTTGTCTACAATGTTCTCAATCTGTCTTGTCTCCTTTCGATTTTACCGGATGTCCCAATGTGTTCTAAACCTCCCCTTGTCATCAAATGTCTGAAAAATGATGACTGCCTCTTTCTTATATTGATAATAATTTTGCTTGGTGTCTTGGCCTGATTCAACACTTTAAAAGATAGCTTTAACTCTTTACTCCGTATTTTTTTTACCTCAGGACGCATTTATATTGTAATGTATATGCAATGAGACAATATACTGGCTTTGGATCATCTGATGAATTACTGCGAGCCAGTAATTCGGCTCAGAAGTGTTAAGGGGTTCAAGATTTGGTCATCCTCAGTTGTGGACTAGAACTAAGTATAACCAGCGATTTAAGGGAACCATAAACATGCAGACCCTTTTGCTGTAAAAGACTGAGCACCTATTGGTCTGTCCAGAGTGCAGTGATGTTAGTTTTATTCATCAACAACCAATTCAGTGAAAAGTACAGTTACAGCTGTGTGTGCATATTAAAAAAATTAATGCAGCATTGTCAAAAGTAACACATTAGCATTTGCAAAGAAGTTGTATGTTCATCTCATAATTATCTTCACATTAGCAATTGCAAAGAAGTTGTATGTTCACCGTATAATTGTCTTCACATTAGCAATTGCAAAGAAGTTGTATGTTCATCTCATAATTATCTTCACATTAGCATTTGCAAAGAAGTTGTATGTTCACCGTATAATTGTCTTCACATTAGCAATTGCAAAGAAGTTGTATGTACATCTCATAATTATCTTCACATATACGAATGACATTCAAAAAGATAGAGGCAACACTTACCCCTGGAACTATCTAAAGAAGACATGGCCGTAGCCTTAACTGTACTGCATGCAACCTGTGTTCAAATTATAGTCAATGTTTAGCAAGGGATATATTTGAGTACAATCTTGAAGCTGAGGGAATGAGCGATTGAATACACTAGTGAATGAGTAAGCGAATACATAAACGAATGAAGTAGTGAATGCAAGAGTGAATGAGGATGTTAATACAAGTGAAGGAATAAGTGAATACATCAAAAAGTAAATGAGAGAGCAAAAATATGAGCAAATGAATGAGTCAATAAGCGAGTGAATACAAAAGTGAACAAATACATAAGTGAATGCACCCGAATGGTTACCTGGGCCCAAATTTGGGTGTAAAGAATAGAACCACTGTTACCTGCCACGCATGTTGTAAGAGGCGACTAAGGAGGTTTGGCTGAAATCGGATGCATGTGTCCTAAATGCGTACATGTCTATGTGTTTAGGGGCCTACCAAACCAATGTGCAACGTATACACGTTCTTGGCAAAGATCAAACATATCACAAAGAGTGATTAAAAATTGGTCAGTAAGAGTGAACGCAAAAAGAAGACATGAGTGAATGAATAAGTGAATTAGTGAGTAAATGCATGGGTGAGTGAATACATCAGTGAATGGATGTATAAGTGAATGAAGAATCAATTAGTAAACAATATAATTAAAACATGAATGAGTAAGTGAATATATTGGTGAGTGAATGGGTGAATAAATGAATATGTAAGTGAATGAATGAAATTATAACTGAGTACATAAAATTACTGAATCTTCTTCTTTGTGTTCATTCTTTACTACCAATTTTAATCACTCTTTGTGATATATTTGATCTTTGCCAAAACTGTATATGTTGCACATTGGTTTAGTAGGCCCCTAAACGCATAGACTTCTAGACGTTTAGGACATGTGCATCCGATTTCAGCCAAAACTCTTTACTTGCCTCTTACGACATGCGTGGCAGGTAACAGTAGTACTATTCTTTATACCTCAAATTTGAGCCCAGTAACCACTCAAGCGAAATTACTGAATGAATTAGTGAATGAATGAATTAGTAAATGGGTGACTAAACAAATGACTAAATGAATGCTGTAGTGGGCTCATATGTTAGTGAATGAATAAGCGAATGAGCACATTAGCAAGTGAACAAGTAAGTAAATTAATTAATGTATTAGTGAGTGAATGAATTGGTGAGTTGGTGTGCACATTAATCGATGAGTGAGTGAATGAGCACATTAACAAGTGAACAAGTAAGTAAATTAATTAGTGTATTAGTGAGTGAATGAATTGATGAGTTGCTGTGCACATTAATCGATGAGTGAGTGAATGAGCACATTAGCAAGTAAGTAAATTAGTTAGTGTATTAGTGAGTGAATGAGCACATTAGCAAGTGAACAAGTAAGTAAATTAATTAGTGTATTAGTGAGTGAATGTGCATATCAGTAAGTAAATTAATTAGTGTATTAGTGAGTGAATGTGCATATCAGTAAGTAAATTAATTAGTGTATTAGTGAGTGAATGTGCATATCAGTAAGTAAATTAATTAGTGTATTAGTGAGTGAATGTGCATATCAGTAAGTAAATTAATTAGTGTATTAGTGAGTGAATGTGCATATCAGTAAGTAAATTAATTAGTGTATTAGTGAGTGAATGTGCATATCAGTAAGTAAATTAATTAGTGTATTAGTGAGTGAATGTGCATATCAGTAAGTAAATTAATTAGTGTATTAGTGAGTGAATGTGCATATCAGTAAGTAAATTAATTAGTATTTTAGTGAGTGAATGAGCATATCAGTAAGTAAATTAATTAGTGTATTAGTGAGTGAATGTGCATATCAGTAAGTAAATTAATTAGTGTATTAGTGAGTGAATGTGCATATCAGTAAGTAAATTAATTAGTGTATTAGTGAGTGAATGTGCATATCAGTAAGTAAATTAATTAGTGTATTAGTGAGTGAATGTGTGAGTGAATGAATAGATAACTAAGGTCTCATCAGCCCTTGCTTCACAAATATACAAAGATGATGGCTAACACTAAAAATAATAGAATTATGAATATAATCAAACCACAAACTCTCCTAGGACCTCCTGCACAGTTTTACGGACAAGGCTGACTCCCTCTTCTACAACATTACAAGGATATGGAGCATTATCATCATCTTTGAGTTCACTATTGTCTGTTTGATTGTACATTGGTAACTGAAGACAAAATTAATACATATGATATAATAATAACGCACAACAGATTCACAAAATGGTAACTCAATTTTTGCATATTCCAAAACAGTTTGAGAAATTATTTTCAGATCATCAGCAGGTGCCATGCCGGCTGTCGTAGTCAATCATGGATCTCCACAAATGTCTGTCCCTGGTATTTGTTATCATCTCAGATGTTGGTGCTCTTCTGTGTCATGAAGTCAGGCTATCTAAACATTTCATGAAGTCAGGCTATCTAAACATTTCATGAAGTCAGGCTGTCTAAACATTTCATGAAGTCAGGCTATCTAAACATTTCATGAAGTCAGGCTGTCTAAACATTTCATGAAGTCAGGCTGTCTAAACATTTCATGAAGTCAGGTTATCTAAACATTTCATGAAGTCAGGCTGTCTAAACATTTCATGAAGTCAGTATGTCTAAACATTTCATGAAGTCAGGCTGTCTAAACATTTCATGAAGTCAGGCTGTCTAAACATTTCATGAAGTCAGGCTGTCTAAACATTTCATGAAGTCAGGCTGTCTAAACATTTCATGAAGTCAGGCTGTCTAAACATTTCATGAAGTCAGGCTGTCTAAACATTTCATGAAGTCAGGCTATCTAAACATTTCATGAAGTCAGGCTGTCTAAACATTTCATGAAGTCAGGCTGTCTAAACATTTCATGAAGTCAGGCTGTCTAAACATTTCATGAAGTCAGGCTATCTAAACATTTAATGAAATCAGGCTGTCTAAACATTTCATGAAGTCATGTTGTCTAAACATTTCATGAAGTCAGGTTATCTAAACGTTTCATGAAGTCAGGCTGTCTAAACATTTCATGAAGTCAGGCTGTCTAAACATTTTTTTTTTTTTTTTTTTTTTTAACGATCCAGAAGCACTTGAGCTTTTCAGCTCTTCGGCTCGGTGCCATGGACATCGTAACCTTCGGTTCGGTGCCAGGAACACCGTAAATCTGGGGAATCTGTGGCTTTTCTGCCATCCCGCGAATTGAACCCACACACACAGAGGGATAGTCACCCGTAGTCCAACGCGCTACGAACACGCTGGGCAGACGGGCGTCTAAACATTTCATGAAGTCAGGCTGGCTAAACATTTCATGAAGTCAGACTGTCTAAACATTTCATGAAGTCAGACTGTCTAAACATTTCATGAAGTCAGGCTATCTAAACATTTCATGAAGTCAGGCTGTCTAAACATTTCATGAAGTCAGGCTGTCTAAACATTTCATGAAGTCAGGCTATCTAAACATTTCATGAAGTCAGGCTGTATAAACATTTCATGAAGTCAGGTTGTCTAAACATTTCATGAAGTCAGGTTATATAAACATTTCATGAAGTCAGGCTGTCTAAACATTTCATGAAGTCAGGCTGTCTAAACATTTCATGAAGTCAGACTGTCTAAACATTTCATGAAGTCAGACTGTCTAAACATTTCATGAAGTCAGGCTGTCTAAACATTTCATGAAGTCAGGCTGTCTAAACATTTCATGAAGTCAGGCTGTCTAAACATTTCATGAAGTCAGGCTATCTAAACATTTCATGAAGTCAGGCTGTCTAAACATTTCATGAAGTCAGGCTGTCTAAACATTTCATGAAGTCAGGCTGTCTAAACATTTCATGAAGTCAGGCTATCTAAACATTTCATGAAATCAGGCTGTCTAAACATTTCATGAAGTCATGTTGTCTAAACATTTCATGAAGTCAGGTTATCTAAACGTTTCATGAAGTCAGGCTGTCTAAACATTTCATGAAGTCAGGCTATCTAAACATTTCATGAAGTCAGGCTGTCTAAACATTTCATGAAGTCAGGTTGTCTAAACATTTCATGAAGTCAGGTTATATAAACATTTCATGAAGTCAGGCTGTCTAAACATTTCATGAAGTCAGGCTATCTAAACATTTCATGAAGTCAGGCTGTCTAAACATTTCATGAAGTCAGGCTGTCTAAACATTTCATGAAGTCAGGCTGTCTAAACATTTCATGAAGTCAGGCTGTCTAAACATTTCATGAAATCAGGCTGTCTAAACATTTCATGAAGTCAGGTTATCTAAACGTTTCATGAAGTCAGGCTGTCTAAACATTTCATGAAGTCAGGCTGTCTAAATATTTCATGAAGTCAGGCTGTCTAAACATTTCATGAAGTCAGGTTATCTAAACATTTCATGAAGTCAGGCTGTCTAAACATTTCATGAAGTCAGGCTATTTAAACATTTATCTTTGGTCTTTCTTTATCTCATCTCCCTTCGATTTTACCAGTTGTTACAATGTGTTCTAAATCTCCCATTCTCATCACATGTTACAAAAATGATGACTGCCACTTCCTTATATTGATAATAGCCCGTCTGCCCAGCCTGTTCGTAGCGCGTTGGACTACGGGTGACTATCCCTCTGTGTGTGCGGGTTCAATTCCGCGGATGGCAGAAAAAGCCACAGATTCCCCAGATTTACGGTGTTCGTGGCACCGAGCTGAAAAGCTCAAGTGCTTCTGGATCGGAAAAAAAATATATTGATAATAAGTTTTTCTCTGTGTTTTGGCCTCATTCAACACCTCCACATTCGTCCCTCTAGCAGTCTATGGGATTTTTATCATTTTTCTGTAAAACCACATCTCTGTGGCCTCCAGAGATTTTTCCATCTGTTTGTTTACCGTCCATGACTCGCATCCGCATGTCAGTATCGGCTGTATGTAGCACTGATATTTCCAGATACAGGCTTGAGAAACTCAAGTTCATTAAGCACATACCAATACTGGGTTAGGAAAAATAAGCACAAGAAGCAAACAACCAATCATTATTAGTATATAAGGTATCACTTCAAAAACTGAAGTTTCAGTACAAATTCGAAAAGAGGCAACTGAAACATACTGAAAAGATATGGGTACATTGTGTACATATATTTTTTTAGTAAAAGAAGAAATCTCAGATAGGAGCGGAAATTCATGTTATGACTTCAGATGAAGAAGAAATAGAGAATGCCATATCTTCAGGCAAACACTCCACAAATTTTAAAGTAAAAGTGTAAGCCATTTTGGTGGCAACTTAATACTAACATGGATATTATTTTCATCATTACCCTCATAACACGGACCTCGGTAAGGAGAAAGGTTGTAGACTCAAGAGAGGCAGATCATGGCTGAGTCAGGCAGATGGTACCCTTGGGAACATATGTGAACCTTCCGGAATCGAACCAGGAGAGGATTGGATCGCTGTTCCACCCCAATTTCAGACTACTTTTACAGTCATTACATCCATTACACAATAACAAAGCC
Source organism: Arion vulgaris (assembly GCA_020796225.1). NCBI lineage: Eukaryota > Metazoa > Mollusca > Gastropoda > Stylommatophora > Arionidae > Arion > Arion vulgaris. Next base: position 5,940,605 of record CM036758.1, read on the forward strand.
AGTGAGTAGCACCAACACAGAACACAGCAATACGTAAAACACCAGAGTTTAGGATAGCAACGTGGAATATTAGTGGATTAGGAGATAAAACAACAGAGATAGTAGAATATATGATCCAGCATAAAATCACAATCATGGGAGTAGCCGACACTAGAAGAAAAGGACAGGGTATTAAGGAAATACATAAAGATTTCATATTTACATGGCGAGAACACAACCAGGCGAAAACAACAAACATGGAGTCGGGTTCGTTATTGCCCCTACTGCAGCAAAATTTATATTAGAAATAGAGTATAAATCAGAAAGAATCATCCGTATCAGAACAGCGCAAGGTAAGAGGAAAGTAACTTACATACAGATTTATGCACCATGCAATGACTCATATAGTGAAGAAGAAAGAACCACATTTTTTTGACGAATTAAGTGAAAACATTAGTGAAGTCAACAGCACTGACAGCTTATATATTATGGGCGATTTTAACGGAAGAGTCGGCGAGCGAAGAACACCATTGGAGACACATCTAGGACCATTCAGCGACACAACAACGAAATGCAACAGCAACGGGGAACACCTTCTTAATATATGTGCAGAACATGATCTATTTATCACCAATACATTTTACCAACATAGGAGAAGCCAGATATTAACCTGGTATAAATGGAATAATATTAATCAAGCATCACAGATCGACTTTATACTAGCAAAAAAAGAATGAAAGATGGAGAATACAAAACGCTAGAGCCATCCCAAATGCAATATTAGACTCTGATCATAGACCAGTGGTACTATTTCTACAAAAACCAATTAGAAAACAAGACAGGAGTACAACTCAACAAATTGAAATAATAGATATTGAAAAGTTAAATAATAATGAAATTAGGAATCAAATTGAAGGAGCAGTTACATCAGCCTTTAACACCCTAGCAGGAGTAAGCAACATAACTAAAGAATGGCAAACCTTCAAAACAAATATCATGGAAATAGTGAAAGAAAATTGTGGACTTAAAAAGTTAAATAAGCACAGAAAACACACAGCATGGTGGAATGCAGAAGTTAAAAGGTCTATACAAGAAAAGAAAAAGTGTTTTCACAGATGGCAAAAGTCAAAATTAGATGAAGACTACACCAAATACAGAACAGCAAGAATGTATAGTAAAAATAAAGTAAAGTCATCAAAATCAGAATCTTGGGCAAAATATGGAGAACATTTAGCTGAACTATGCACTAAGGCACCAAGAAAATTTTAAAGAAGCATTAAGGCAATGAGGCTAAGAGAAGAACAATTCAATCCAGTCACCATTATAAATAACAAGTCTAGGAAACCTCTTACCAACAGCAAAGATATTAAAGACAGATGGAAAGAATATTTTACGGAACTGTTAAACTACGAAACACAAGGTACAGAAACATTTCAATTGAAACATGGAAAATACCAACAATTGAATATCTTAGAATCCCAAGTTGAAATGGCACTAAATCAAAGCAAAAGAAGGAAGGCAGCAGGGATAGATGGTATAACAACAGAAATGTTACTTGCGTGTAAGACAACAGCAATAACATGGCTGACCAGAATTTTAACATAGCCTGGGAGGCACAAGAGGTTCCAGATGACTGGCAGAGAGCTATTATAGTCCCAATATGGAAGAACAAAGGAGACAAAAGAGAGTGTGAAACATACAGGGTATCTCTCTTTTGAGCCAAATAGGAAAAATGTTTGCAAAAATATTGGAGCGAAGAGCAAGACATATATTAGAGCCCCAGTTAAGCAATAGCCAGTTTGGGTTTAGGAGGGTAAGAGCTGCACAGAAACAATATTTACACTAAGACAGATCTGCGAACAAACAATTGAATACAATCAAAGTAAACAGCTTATATTTATAGACCAAGAAAAGGCATTTGATAGAGTAAACAGGTGCAAACTATGGAAGATCCTTGAAGAATATGGCGTCCAAGGACAACTATTAGGTAACATCATGGCCTTATATCAAGATAGCCAGAGTACAGTAAGAACTACAGAAGGAATGACCGACTGGTTCTCCATTACATCAGGTGTTAGACAAGGTTGTGTCCTCTCACCACTACTCTTTATTACATATATGGATAAAATAACTCAAGAGTCAAATTCAGATAATGATGAAATAAATGAACTGCTTTTTGCAGATGATCAGTGCCTGATACATCAAAATGAACAAGATCTACAACATCATATTGACACTTTGAACAATAATTGTGTGAAACATGACATGAAAATCAACAACACTAAAACAGAAATAATGAATATGGGAAGAAAACATAATAATCTAGACATCCATGTCAATAGTACTAAAATAAACCAAGTGAAAGAATTCAAATACTTAGGAAGCATATTCACAGAAGACGGAAAACTAGATAGAGAGATAGAGGCTAGAGTACAAAAGCAAATGCTGTAACCTACCAGCTAGCCCCATTGTTAAGGCACCAAAAATTTCACAGGCAGCTAAGAAACAAATGATCAACAGCATTTTATACCTACTTTGTGTTACCAGAGCAAACATGGACATTGAGCAAAGCGCAGTCACAAAAAATAACTACATGTGAAATGCGTTGCCTGAGAAAAGTTACCAACAACACAAGAAAGACAGAATCACCAACATCAGCATAAGAAGAAAGTTGGCACAAAACCGTGCTTGAATTATATAAATAAACAAAGAATGAAGTGGTTTGGCCACTTAATAAGAATGCATCAAACTCCACAGTATACAGAGTCTTCTACAACAGAACATTGGGAAAGAAGGCAGGAGGAAGACCACGGAAAAGATGGTTAGATGGCGTAGCAGCATCCTGTGAAAGAGCAAAGATAACAATCACACAAGCCACCAGAACAGCGCAAGACAAAAACAGAAAACCACGACACTGGGCAACAACCCGGTAGCAGTGTGACGACAAAAGAAGAAGAAGACATCCATTAAGAAAAACTGTGAACAAAATAATCCATCACTAATCAACGCGGAGGTTGAGGCTCTCTTGAAAGACCACGGCAATGAAACATATGCAGTAACCTACACCGATGGTTCAGTCATCCGCCAACACCGCTGTGCGTGGGCTTTTTCTGCACGCTCAGGAAGGAAAAATAATAGGAGAGGCCAGTGGGGCCTACGCGACAACCACAAGTAGTTTGACAATGGAAGTACGGACGGTTACAGAGGTGGTGACGTGGTTGGCATCTCATGACTTCACGCATGTTTTTATACTCAGTGACTCCATGAGTATGATTCGTAAAGTTGAAACAGGAATGGTGAGACGGAACTTGGTGGAGGTACTGGTACAGACTGGGATCAAAGAAATAACCTTCATTTTTGTCCCTGGATGCGCAGGAGTCAGGGGTAATGAACGAGCTGACAGATTGGCTGGTATGGCCACAGTATCCGAGGGGCTGCAATGGACCGAAATGACATTCTTAACGCACTGAGATAGTTTTTAAACAGAAGAGTTTCAGGGTTGCGAGTCTCACTGCTGACCAGATTGAGAGAGATGGGTGTCAAGATTGGTGCAGCCGTAAAGAACGGCATACCAAATATGCAAAGAGACTGATTAATCAACATCGGACGGTGTGCTGGGCGATGGAGCTGCGGGATTTTCTGAGGATCGGAGCACCTATGGACATGTCCGGAGTGCTCTGATGACAGTGCTCTGATGATAGTCCTCTGATAACACGGACATTATTCTTATCAGTACCATCATAATATGTACATTAATCTTAGCAATGCCCTCATAAAATGGATATTACTCTTATCAGTACCCTCATAACATGTATATTAATCTTAGCAATGCCCTCATAAAATGGATATTATACTCTTATCAATGCCCTCAACACATTGATATTATTATTATCAGTGCCCTCATAACATTGATATTACTCTTATCAGTGCCCTCATAAAATGTATATAATTCTCAAGTGTCCAAAACAAATTAATATTAAATAATAATAAGTTAAAATGGTACAATTAAGAATGAAAGTCCAGTCCTTCGAAACTAAATGCTACAGAAAGATCCTACGAATACCATGGACAGAAAAAGAAAGAACACACATGTCCTGAAAGACACATGTCCAGGGACACATCAAGCGTCACGATGGCCTGGAAAGAACAATATTAGAGAGCAGGGTCCCAGGACGCAGAGGCAGACCAAGAAGAAGATGGCTAAAATATATTAAAGAAACCATGAACATGACCATCGACGAAGTGGGTGAACTGGCAAGAGACAGAGTGAATTTCAGATGTGCTGCAAGAGAGCAACGTCCTATAAAGAATACACACCTTGATGATGAAAAATGGTACACACACAACACTGAAGCTTGAATACTATACAAATTTGTAAAGCATATTAAAGTTAACAGTTTTGAGAATTGCTGTTCTATTTATGTAACTTCCCACTTACGTCACACACTCTGCAGACACGTTTGACTCCAAAACTGTTAGCTTCTGCCTGATCTAAGCGCAGTCTGTAACCCACAGCAACAGCAACCATGGGAATGGTGCCAACAACAACCGTCATCTTGATGACACTTCGTGCCTATGTAACAGAATAGCAAAATCAATTGATAAACAATATAAATAGTCAAATGACAACTATCTAAATGAATTAGTATTATTTAATGTATGAATAATCATGTTTCAGGCACAAGAAGCTCCAGATGACTGGCAGAGAGCTATTATAGTCCCAATATGGAAGAACAAAGGTGACAAAAGAGAGTGTGAAAAATGCAGAGGTATCTCTCTTTTGAGCCATATAGGAAAAATGTTTTGCAAAAATATTGGAGCAAAGAGCAAGACATACATTAGAGCCCCAGTTAAGCAATAGTCAGTTTGGGTTTAGGAGGGGCTAGAGCTGCACAGATGCAATATTTACACTCAGACAGATCTGTGAACAAACAATTGAATACAATAAAAGTAAACAACTTATATTTATAGACCAAGAAAAGGTATTTGATAGAGTAAATAGGTGGAAACTATGGAAGATCCTTGAAGAATACGGCGTCCAGGGACAACTATTAGGTAATATCATGGCCTTTTATCAAGACAGCCAGAGTACAGTAAGAACAACAGAAGGAATGACCGACTGGTTCTCCATTACATCAGGTGTTAGACAAGGTTGTGTCCTCTCACCACTACTCTTTATTACATATATGGATAAAATAACTCAAGAGTCAAATTCAGATAATGATGAAATAAATGAACTGCTGTTTGCAGATGATCAGTGCCTGATGCATCAAAATGAACAAGATCTACAACATCGTATTGACACCTTGAACAAAAATTGTATAAATCATGACATGAAAATCAACAATACTAAAACAGAAATAATGAATATGGGAAGAAAACATAATAATCTAGACATCCATGTCAATGGCACTAAAATAAACCAAGTGAAAGAATTCAAATACTTAGGAAGCATATTCACAGAAGACTGAAAGAGATATAGGCTAGAGTGCAAAAGCAAATGCTGTAACCTACCAGCTAGCCCCATTGTTAAGGCACCAAAAATTTCACAGGCAGCTAAGCAACAGATGATCAACAGCATTTTTATACCTACTTTGTGTTACCAGAGCCAAACATGGACATTGAGCAAAGCGCAGTCACAAAAATAACATGTGAAATCGTTGCCTGAAAAGTTACCAACAACACAAGAAAAGACAGAATCACCAACATCAGCATAAGAAAGAAAGTTGGCACAAAACCGTGCTTGAATTACATAGAGAAACAAAGAATGAAGTGGTTTGGCCACTTAATAAGAATGCATCCAAACTCCACAGTATACAGAGTCTTCTACAACAGAACATCGGGAAAGAAGGCAAGAGGAAGACCATGAAAAGATGGTTAGATGACGTAGCAGAATCCTGTGAAAGTGCAAAAATAACAATCACACAAGCCACCAGAACAGCGCAAGACAAAAATAGAAAACCACGACACTGGAAAACAACCCGGTAGCAGTGTGACGACAAAAGAAGAATAATCATGTTTCTCTATGTTTTTTCAGTTGCTCTGCTTTCATGATTGTTGTACATGGTATTCTTGGATGAGACGTTTGACATTAGACTAGCAATATATACTTTCTGGCACTTGGAAGAATAGAATCATCATCACTTGTCAACATTTGTGGCGTAAAAGCCAACCAAGCGAGGATGGTGGTTGGGCTAGCAACCCCACACTATAAAATAAAGCAAACAGCTAGAGAAAGAGTTGGGCTGGCAACCTCACACTATAAAACAAAGTAAACAGCTAGAGAAAGAGTTGGGCTGGCAACCTCACACTATAAAACAAAGCAAGCAGCTAGAGAAAGAGTTGGGCTGGCAATCTCACACTATAAAATAAAGCAAACAGCTAGAGAAATAGTTAGGCTGGCAACCTCACACTATAAAACAAAGTAAACAGCTAGAGAAAGAGTTGGGCTGGCAACCTCACACTATAAAACAAAGCAAACTAGCTAGAAATAGTTGGCTGGCACCTACACTATGAAATAAATAACAGCTAAGAAAAGTTGGGCTGGCAACCTACACTAAATAAAGTAAACAGCTAGAGAAATAGTTGGCTGGCAACCTCACACTATAAAAAAAGTAAACAGCTAGAGAAAGAGTTGGCTGGCAACCTCACATTATAAAAAAAGTAAACAGCTAGAGAAAGAGTTAGGCTGGCAACCTCACACTATAAAACAAAGCAAACAGCTAGAGAAAGAGTTAGGCTGGCAACCTCACACTATGAAATAAAGTAAACAGCTAGAGAAAGAGTTAGGCTGGCAACCTCACACTATGAAATAAAGTAAACAGCTAGAGAAAGAGTTGGGCTGGCAACCTCACACTATGAAATAAAGTAAACAGCTAGAGAAAGAGTTGGGCTGGCAACCTCACACTATGAAATAAAGTAAACAGCTAGAGAAAGAGTTAGGCTGGCAACCTCACACTATGAAATAAAGTAAACAGCTAGAGAAAGAGTTGGGCTGGCAACCTCACACTATGAAATAAAGTAAACAGCTAGAGAAAGAGTTGGGCTGGCAACCTCACACTATAAAACATAGAAGAAACCTCTCAAACTGCTCATGAAGATCTGGATGCCTAGTTGCAGGAAACAAAACAACTGTCAACTATGAAGGACAGGGTGAAAACCTCAGAGTTCAAAGCCATGCTTAAGACTAGGTTTTAGGTGGAAAGACACCAGATCGAACTGAGTGGATATTTTTGTGTCTATGCCTTATGTGCTCTTGGGATCGACAAGGACTGATGATGGTGATGAGGCTAGCAACATGATTAATGTTACATGTCATCAGATAAAATTATGAGATGAAGTCACATCTACACATTGAATGTTAGCTGTATATCTCCAACATTATATTTGTTGTCTCCAACTAGCATCTTCACATCAATGTAGACTTCAACATTGCAAAAATCTCTTGTTTAGATCAAATATCATCTCCATTATAAAGCTTGGCTTTATCTACCAACATTTTATTTTCCTTAGGAGATTGTGTCACATTCTGATATACTCTAAATATCCCATTTCATGAAGATTGAGAATATAATTGGGTTAATGTTGTAACTCATTGTTGAAGACCATATTTCAAGGAACTGTTGAAGGCAAGAAAGCAATAGGTAGACACGCAGTGTGACATCAGGGTACCTTTCAGAGTTTGCTGGAAATACATTTTAGTCAATACCTGTCAGAGTTTGCTGGAAATACATTTCATTCAATCTTCAAAATCAATGTGGAGACGGCCCAGGCTGATGATGATAATTGATATACAACTCTTGCTTTTATTTATATATATATATTTATTTAAGAGACCAATAACAGCAGCTAATGAGCGGAAAATAAATCATAAGCGGAGATGATGTGCCTTAGAAGAGGTGCAGAAGTGACAATAAGAGGCGAAATTAGAAGAGGATGTGAAACCATTAACACAATTTCTTAAATTTCTAAAAGAACAACAGATTAAATTGTTTGAATACTGACAAAAATGCCCTGGTATCCACTACACAAAGAGCCACACTGAAAAGTATGCAGTACAAAGCAAAGGATGACCACATAAAAGATGGAGCCAGGGTGTCAAGAAAGCCTTGACGAAAAATTAATAGTAGCTTACAAAGTGTCTTAGAACCAGCACACACAAGATCACTACCCCAACCCCACAACACTTTCATAAAGTAAATTGTGAAGAAAGATTTCCTTCATCTATTCTACAGTTCTCGATCCGATGCTTCCATGTTTTCGTTTATCCTATGGTGCTCCTTCTCAGTGAATTTTTACGTGACAGTGCCATGGATATGAATGTACCGATCCATTCTGCGTTCTTTTTGAGTGAAGAGGTTGATAATTATCTGCTGGCACAAGTAACCACTGTCCAGTCGAGGCAGTTCTTATTAGAATGCTATAGTCTACCCATTAAGTCAGTGAGACCACATTGAAATTGATTTTCTGAAAACTGCCTTTGAGATCTCAGTGATTTTGCATGCAGCCTTAGAATATCATGACGCTAAAATAAAGCTAACCAGTAGTCCATAGATGCTACGCATTTTGCACATCGGCGAATTCCTTTGATCTTTTATGACAATTGCAAATACGGGGGCTCAAATTTTAGATTTTACAGTATCCCTAGAATTTGTCCATGTCAATTCTATTCATAGGTGTATCTCCATATTAACTTGATAGGTCAAGTAATTAAGTGTGTTGCCCTTTATGTGCAATCGTGAACTTGGATACAATATGCAACAGTTAGTCCTCTCCTTCGGTCACCATTAGACCCCAGGGTGTCTTAACTTCACCACAAATTGTATGATGGTAGACGCATTTGGATATGGAAATGTATACGTTGCTATTTCTCAGTCTGTAATCAAAATATGATTTATATCATCCCGAATCTGACGATTCCATGAGGTTGATAATTGTTACTGGCTGGACAAATTGTAATCCATCTCGGTGCCAGTACTCGTCTTCCTCTCGGAGCACATGTTCAACACACTTCTTCCAGAACTGCATGTCTATCATTGAGAAGGACTCACGTGTCAGAACTTCAACATCACACATTTTAAACGTCCTGTTCTGTTCGGCAACTTGCCCTTTTACTTTAGCCCAGACAAGCTCTATCGGATTGAGGTGAGCATGATATGGAGGTAGTCGCAAAGACGTGTGGCCGTATTCGCAATGATTTTGTCAATATGAAACACCTTTGTCTTATTTGTCATCCTCACCAGGTGCAACAACTTGGGTTTCAAATATGTATCATCCAAGCTGACATTTTCCTTAGCAAGCCAAGTCCTAATTTGATCTTTTGTATTTGATGCAGTTGGTACTTTGTCTTCGCTGATACTGCGTTGTGATAGGATGCATTATCCATTACCAAGCATGATGGTCTGTTTAGAATTGGAAGTAAATCTTTCTCCATCCAGTGCCTGAAAATATGTCCATTCATTTCTGTGTGGTAGTCCCTACCGTCGGTACTTTTGATTGGAAAATAAGTCCAGCGTCATGGACAAGACCTTCTTCACTGCTTCCTGCATGTGTTAATATAATACGCTGGCCTTTGCTGCTTGGTATTTTTTTTTTCTGTTCACCGTCTACTGATTGCCATTCTTTAGCATTGGTGTGGTGAGCATTGACCCAGGATTCGTCCAAATATACAATATCATAGCCTTGCCTCCGCCGCTCACGGATCTGCTTCAGGTATTTACTTCGGGCAGCAATTAAATGTGGCTTTTCACAAATAATATTCCTGCCGCCTATAGTTTTCTGAAGGTGAAGCCGGCTCTTACAATTTTCCATAGAGTACTTTTAGAAATGTCTATGCTGCAATCTGATTGCAGTTTTAATTTTAGTTTCCTGAGAGTAACAAGTTGATTTGTCGCAAACATTTTCAAGAGCTCCGTCTTATGACATCTATGTCAAAGTCGTCAATTGTTCTTTTCCTTCCTTGCTTGACATTAGTGCACTTTGTGTCCTGTTTAATCCATCGGGAAAAGGATTCTCTATCAGACCAAGCGCCAGTTGCGTTCGTTTCTCAGGGTTATGAATATCGCAATATAGATGACCTCTCTTAGATTCCCTACGGAAGTGTTGGTATAGTAAAACTGTAACCTTCTGCATTGTTATAAATGTGCACTTCAGACTCATTATTAATGTGATATCAATGTCAGTTTTGATAAGTCAACAAATATGATACAATAGCTTCATACAAATAGCGAGATACGCCTATAACTATAAACGGTATCCCAATTATAACGTCATATGCTTTCCGTTTTCAAAGTCGACTGGTTGTGCACGGTTTCGTGAATTGTGAACTCACGATATTTCAATGTTACCATAATGTATTTTTAGAACAACGCGTCTGTGTACCGTAAATCTGTTACTATTGTGTACAATCCGGTGAGGTTGATTTTAATATAACCTGAAGAAGAAATATTTCAAACTACATCAAATTTTCTTGGAAAAAATATTTCTCTAGCGTCATGGATATTCTAAGGCTGCTTGCAAAAATCACTGAGATCCAACAGGTAGTTTTCGAGAAAATCAATTTCAAACGTGCTCACGAATTAATGGACAGACTATAGATAGTTCTTGGCCATAACACACGTAAGATATTTCGCAGACAACTTCTAAGAATTGTAGGAAGTTTGGACACTTCTGTCATTCTCCAGCATTCTGATCCATACAGTAACGCTGATAGCACACATGCGATATATTATACGGCACACAAATTCAATACATTCCTTTCAATTAACTGACCTTGACCGGTCGTACATTAGAACTCAATATCAATACTATGACAAACATATAATAGTCTGTGCATTTCAGATGTATTGTTACCCTTTCAACGTTTTAATTCCATAGCCCGATTGCTGATATATCGTGTATAATTTATACTATGTTTATTTAATTAATCGTAAATGTTGAGTTACTACAACATAGCAGTTTTTATATGGAACTGTAATTCGAACAGATACTTACTAATGCCGCCATTTTACTTTTATTATTCGTACTTTACTCCATTCGTGTTATCAGATCATCATCGTCATCAAGGTGCATATCCTTTATAGGACGTTGCTCACTTTGCAGCACATCTGAAATTCACTCAGATACACAGACTAATATAGCAAAAAATATGTTTATTAGTTAACATAATTTATTTGTATATAAGGTATTTATATTTTTAAAATGAGGAATGTAGTGGATGTCACATGCTGTGAGGATGACTGGGCATGTAACCACAGTTGTGACTAATAAAGGGGATGAATGGATCAACACGTCTTATGAGAGCATGACGGCTACAACAACAGGTCATTGTCTGTAACGTGATTGTCTATATAGAAGCATTTTAGATACACTTTAAGAGTGTTTTTAAAGCGTTTTTTCTGCCCACCAACAGATCATCTGCCCCCTTCAAGCTCGCCATATATCAATTGTTTTGAGATGTGTTTATCAGGCACCCGAGCAACGTGACCGGCCCATCTCACCTAGGCTTTTTGCAAAAGGGTGTTGACGCTTGGAATTTTAGCACTTATGAGGACTTCGGTGTCTGGAATGTTGTCTTACCGTTTGATTTTGACAAGTATGCGTAGGCAACTTGCATGGAGGTGGTTTAGTTATCTTGCGTGTCTGCTATATCACAGCCAACTCTAACTGGGCATGATAACTGAGGGGAAAATCCCTGACCTAGTTTAAGTTGGGGGCCGGAAAATATATGTTTGATAGAACACTGCAAGCTTTTTCACAATTTTACTCAATTCTGTGAGTCTATAGTTATTTATTGGTGAAAAATATGTATAATATTGATATTCCTTATTGTTAAACTTAACTTGCATATATAACTTCGATTTAGCATTGTGTGTTGATTTTAAAATGAATTCGTCTATATACAACAATACTGGATGAGAGGTCACGTGGTGTAGTTGTAGTCTATTTCCCATAATTCTTACCTGAGTCCGAAGGCCCATAAGTTTATAGTTGGCTCTGACTCGATTCACAAACAATGCGTACCTTGTGCAAACGCCGCGTCAAACAGTTTGAATGCATATTCGTTTCCGTGGGATTTTACGAAAGGTAAAAATAGACCTCACCGTTCAGAAAGCAATGACAAACTACTGAACGTATAAGTGGTGCCTAGAAAATCAAGGACTCGTTTACTGTGGTTGATGACTACGTCCTGTAAATGATATGCCAAGATTTTTATTTCACAACAGTGTGGTTAGCACAATGGCCGGGTAAACTTTCAGCTTTGTGGCTACACTTATCCCCTTTCGATCTGACACAGTAACACGCAGCCTTCCAGATATATCACTGGCGTTGAATATCCTATTGTTGACCTCAGGGTCTATGTTTGCCGATCTAGATATGATGCTGCCTAGATAGGCAAAGTAGTCTGCTGGCAGGAGACGCTGGTGTTTAATATTGATGACTGTATCATGGTACTGCTCCTTAGAGCGGCTGAAACATGGGGAAAAGTTTCACTAAGATAGTTTGTAAATGGAAGAAAGATATAAAGAGAAGTGGAACTTTTTGTTATTGGGTACTTTGTCATTAGTTGACCGCAAACAGACCGGAATCCCGTGTTTCCCGTAGGTGTGTCGGGGGCGTGGCTGGTATTGTCCGGTGAATTCCAAAGGTAGAAAATTACACGCGGTTTATCCCATTTGCGTTTTTAGGGGTTTCGTGTTGAAAAACTTGCCACAAAACTACCGTTTACTTTCGTTTTCGTCGTTTTGTTTTTCAATCAAGTTCTGACGTCTTGAGATGTATTGCCTCTAGTTTAGTTTAGTTTAGTCGTCGGATCACCATCACTGCACGTCGAACAAATTAGTCCATAAGTGCTCCGATCTCTCCTCAGTATGTCCATCAGCGTGTGGCGACTAACGACACCGGTTCTTTGTTGGTTTACAATTCTTCTTTGTCTGCCAGCATAGCTTTCTTGTCGAGCTACACCACACTTAACTTTGAGTTCTTGCAGTCTGGTTAGTGTTGTGGATTCACCGCTATGTGAATCATGTACACGCCCTCTCTCCTTAAGGAATTTATAATATCAGCCTGGTCCATTGCTCGTCCGCTTTGGACAGCAGCCATACCTGCAAGCCTATCCGCACGTTCATTCCCCTTACACCTGCATGCCCTGGCACAAAAATAAAACTGATCTTTGTCAACTTAGACCTCCCCAGCGATTCTATCCAATGTCTCCTAGCCCATCCTGTTTCAATCTTCCTGAGCATACTCATTGAGTCACTGAGAAAACACTGAGAAAATAGTGCAATGGTAAAACACGTAATTACAAAGTACTGTAGTTTTACAAATTACAAAAACAATGACAAAATACAGCAACGTTTCGACCAACAAGGCCTTTATCAAGCAAACGAACAAACAGGAGTGACAAATTAAAATGAAACACAAATGGACGACCAAATACAAACGTATCTAAGGAAAATCTGGAATAAAAACGAATAACGAAATAAATGTAACACAAAAACACACATAAAACTAGAAATAGAACGGAAAAGAAACAATGAAACATCTAGTAAATATATAACTTGAATACATGCAACATATACCCATATAGATTACAAAGCATGGGAAGAAAAAGTACTAAGAAGCATAAGAATGTAATATAACATGAATACATGCAACATATACCCATATAGATTACAAAGCATGGGAAGAGAAAGTACTAAGAAGCATAAGAATGTAATACGTTGAGCCCGCGTGGTCGCAAGGTACCATACAAAGAAATCAACCGATTCTCCAGAGCAAATCGACTGCGATCATCCGAGGAACATGATCGGATGGCTGTGACCTGGACATCGTGAGCTCCTAAATGGCCAGTATCATTGAAATGGGTGGCTACAGGGGTCACAGAGCATTGGCGTATGTCGCGTAAGTGTTGGGCGAATCGGTCACTGAGCCTCTTGCCTGTCTCGCCGATATAAGCCTTGTTACACCGCTTACAGATAATGGCATAGATAAGATTACGGGACTCAATCATGTATTCAAGTTATATATTTACTAGATGTTTCATTGTTTCTTTTCCGTTCTATTTCTAGTTTTTATGTGTGTTTTTGTGTTACATTTATTTCGTTATTCGTTTTATTCAGATTTTCATTAGATACGTTTGTATTTGGTCGTCCATTTGTGTTTCATTTTAATTTGTCACTCCTGTTTGTTCGTTTGCTGATAAAGGCCTTGTTGTCGAAACGTTGCTGTATTTCGTCATGTTTTGTAATTTGTAAAACTACAGTACTTTGTGATTACGTGTTTTACCAATCAAATAGTTTTACTGCAGTTCCATATATATATAGTGCAATGGTAGCAATCCTAACAATCACAAACTCCTTCTTCTTCTTCTTCCTTTGTGTGGACGTTCTGTGACAAGTTTTTTAAATTTTGTTGCAGTATTTCTGTGGTAATCAATTGCCTGTTTTTCGTTTCTATAATATGATTGTTCCTCCTTTCCTCGTTGTCTTGTCCGATGTATATATGAGTCCACATAAGGGTCGAGTGTCGAGTGTCTTTGCTCCCTAAAACTTGTTTCTTGCTGACTTGTTTCTCAAAAACTAGATGTGATAGAAAAACTATCAACCCATATTTAAAATCAACATAAAAACCTCTATTGGAACAATCTCAAAAGAAACAAACAAAACGTTAAAATGTGCCAAACCACAGCCAACTCTAGATAACTAGGCCGGACAACTAACTAGGTGTTCCCTGATCTAGATCAGAAAAGGGGTCGGAAAATATAGGTGTTTGATAGAACACTGCAAGCTTTTTTTGCAATTTTACTCCATTCTGTGAGTCTATGGTTATTTATTGGTGAAAATATTCATAATATTGATATTCTATATTGTTAAACTTAACTTGTTGCATAATATAACTTCGATTTAGCATTTTGTGTTGATTTTTAAATGAATTCATCTATATACACCAATACTGGAATGCGAGGTCACGTGGTGTAGTTATGGTCTGATTTCTCATAATTCTTACCTGAGTCTGAAGGCCCATAAGTTTATAGTTGGCTCTGGCCAAACAGTGTAATATGTTGCCAGGTTTTTCTCCAGCAAACAAAGTAAGGTTTGTTATAGCGTGAACAAACAAAATGATGTATTTTCTTATTTTATCAGCAAACAGAATGATGTATTAGTTATTTTATCAGCAAACATAATGATGTATTGTCTTGTATTGTTATTTTATCAGCAAACATAATGATGTATTGTCTTGTGTTGTTATTTTATCAGCAAACATAATGATGTATTAGTTATTTTATCAGCAAACATAATGATGTATTGTTATTTTATCAGCAAACATAATGATGTATTGTCTTGTGTTGTTATTTTATCAGCAAACATAATGATGTATTAGTTATTTTATCAGCAAACAGAATGATGTATTAGTTATTTTATCAGCAAACATAATGATGTATTGTCTTGTGTTGTTATTTTATCAGCAAACAGAATGATGTATTGTGTTGTTATTTTATCAGCAAACAGAATGATATATTGTCTTATGTTGTTATTTTATCAGCAAACAGAATGATGTATTGTCTTGTTATTTCTTCAGCAAACGTGATTATGTGTTGTGTTGTTATAGCTTCTGCAAATATAACAATGTATTGCAGACTAAGAAAACGATGGAGAGATAACATTGAAATAGCTTTAAAATACTAAGAGTCAACAACTGAGAAGAGGCTAAGAACAGAAATGAATGGATGTGTAATATCTGCTAATGAGCATCAAAGCTGATATATTAAGAAGAAGAATAAATTGAATACAATAATAAAGTATTAACTATAACTTTAATACAATAATAAAGTATTAACTATAACTTGAATACAATGACACAATATTGATTTTTAAAACTAGAATGCAAGTATAATATTGTGATTTATAACGTAAATACAATACAATGATGAAATATAACTATAATATGCATAGTAGAACACAAAAGACAGTGAAGTTCATACAGAGACAACATTGAATATATAGACATATTTCAAGCAGAACGAAGAGGAAGGAAGGAAGGAACATAATATGAACACAAAAACCCCAAACTGAAGAAATATCAAGTAAACAGAAGTCAATCTATCTGATTTAACGACACATTCAGATTCTGTCTATCTATATCCTATTCATGTCCTGTATTCTACATGCGCTAAACAAGAGATTTCAATTGTTGTCGTTTTGTCTTTCTACTAATTGTTTAATGTCAGTCATAACCTTTTCAATCTCTTTCCACAGTTCTTCTCCATTGTTTCTTTGGACGTCCAGGTTTTCTATTTCCAGCTGCTGTCCATCACAGAGAAAGTATGTCATTGTCCCTACTGGCATTACACATACAGAGATGTCATAGTCAATGCCCATACTGGCATACAACATACATGACGAGATGTCATAGTCAATGCCCATACTGGCATACAACATACATCACAGAGATGTCATAGTCAATGCCCATACTGGCATACAACATACATGACAGAGATGTCATAGCAATGCCCATACTGGCATACAACATACATGACGAGATGTCATAGTCAATGCCCATACTGGCATACAACATACATGACGAGATGTCATAGTCAATGCCCATACAACATACATGACAAATTCACCTCCATCTTCATCTTTTATTGATAGTCTCCAATGATGCACATTTTGTTCATCTTAAAAGTTCTTCATTTACTATTGTATTTGGCCATAATATTTGCAGGATGCTTCTTAAACATTTATTTTGAAATGCCCCGCAGCTTGTGTATGATGTTTGTGTATCATGTTTTCCAGCACTCACTACTGTATAATAACACTGCCATGACACTGCTTCTATATATTTTAAGATTTGTTTTAAAATGCAATTTTTTTCGCTTTCCAGATTTTGTTGAGCATGACAAAAGTATGACTTGCTTTCTTGACCCTTGATGCACGATGTTTGTCCTTTTCCGAATCACCATTCTGCGATACTGTAATTTCCAGTTATACACAATCCTGAAATTCCTCTATGATTTCCTTTTTTAACACAATTGGGTTTTCTGATTGTTGGTTATTTCTGATTACTTTCGTTTTTGCAGTATTAACTCCTTCGCCTTTATGAGCCGATATACCGGCTCGGTGATATTTTTTAAAGAAAACACATTGCTGGTATACTAGCTAATTCAGTATTTAAGATAACTTATAGCTGGTATATTAGCTAATTCAGTATTTAAGATAACTTATAGCTAGTATACTAGCTAATTCAGTATTTAAGATAACTTATAGCTGATATATTAGCTAATTCAGTATTTAAGATAACTCATACCTGGTATACTAGCTAATTCAGTATTTAAGATAACTCATAACTGGTATACTAGCTAATTCAGTATTTAAGATAACTTATAGCTGGTATACTAGCTAATTCAGTATTTAAGAAAAAACTGTACTAGCATTGGTTGATAAATTAGGCTTTAATTCAAGTACTATAACATATATAGCATTATAAATGAGTCAGGGGCAAAACAAAATACGGAGGGAATGGGTTAATTTTGAGTTCTATTGTTTGAAATGTTCTGGAAATTGTATCTATTTCCGATTGAACATTCTCGTATCGACTGGCTAAAGTATCGTCTTTGTAATCAAAATCTTCCAGTATTAAGGTAAGTGTCCACTGCCTTTATTGTCTCTCTCTCATCAGCCATTAAATGACAAGGTTAAACAATAATGTTGAAAAAAAACACTCCTGTCTAATTTCCCGTTTTCACACCAAATCGCCCCCTTTTCAGATGGCTATTGTAGCACGTCAGATTAGCCATTACAAAGTATTAAGTATGGGAGTGTGGAAGAGGAAAAAGAGCTTAACCAATGTCCTTAAAGTGCCACTTATTGGATAACGTCACAACTAATAATGTTGCATAATGTTTTGTCTGGTGCTGTCGTATCTGGTGGGTTTGTGTTGTCGTGTTTTATCTTTTTAAATCGTTTTTAGTGTTTTGTTACCATTTCTTGTCTTTTGTTGTCGTGACTTTCTTGTGTTCTTCTGTCTTGTCTGTACAAAGGTAAGACTGCAGTAAAATTATGATAAAACCAGTAAAAACAAGGTCAGTTAGTTTTAGAATTATATAACTACTTTACTTGGTTTTTACGTGTTTCGTCTTGTCTTCTTTCCTATTGTAATATGTGTGATGCCTTGTCTTGGCATGCGTCTTATCTAGGTCTCGAATCGTATTGTTTTCTCGGATCTTGTCTTGTCTCTTCATGTCCAGTTTTGTCTGGTCAAGGTCTATCTTTTTCTGGTGTTGAGGTCTCAGTCATTTTTTGCTATTGTCTTGTGGGAATTTTTTTCGGAGTCGACTAAAGCAGATCTGAGAACGATGAATTTACTTCATTGCGCCCAGTTTTACGCCACATGGCTCGGGTCGTCTCTGCAGAAATGGCAAGCAACATGCAGAGAGTAATGCACAAAGTACGAATTCCGTAGCCCCTGTAACAATCCTAGGTATCTCCGGAAAAATGCGCTAGTGAACAGAATGGCTTGTTTCGGATTCGAACCCACGAGCTTGGAAATGCAAGGCTACAGCGTAACCACTTATCCACGGAGACCCCATTATTCTGTTTTTGTTGTCAGATCTTATTGTCTTGTCAGTTACTGTATTCTCAAAGTTTGTATGACTTTGTCTGATCTTTTCTAACGTTGTCTAGCCTTCGCTGGTCTTGTGCTCCCTGGTCTTATCTATCCTTGTGCTGCCCATATAGGATCATGCCTTGTTATGTCGTTGAATCAGAGTTACTTAGGCTCTCACACTTCGTTCTCATAAATCAAATGAAGTACATCATGATGTCTTGCCAGAATCTGGTAAATGTCAGAAATAAACTAATTTATCACCAAATAAACACAATAAAAATACAAAAATAGTTTAATTGACAGCTCAGAACTCAGTGCTCACTAAAGTGCTCGGTCTCTTTCAACTATCTAAAAGTGTCATCGTCTGAGCACTTACTTACAAAGTAGCCTCGATGACAATTCTAATTTTTTAGAAATCTCGGAAAGCTGGATCCTATTTTCCATCTTGACAAATTAAAGAAATGATCTACATAATTTAACCATACTACATCTGTGATTGAATCCATCGCATTAACTTTGTGCTGCCCCAATTCCCTATAGATTTCACATGTCAGCGCTTAATCCTCGTCCCTAAATGTCTGCAGATCATCGAGTTCTCCCGGGCTCTAGGCATATTATAATCAACTCAAATCTAAATGTTCAACAGGTTATATGTGTCACTGCTTCTTTACAAGTAGCTCATTGTCGTTAGCTAACATAACATTTGATAATGTTCCTCCGATTTATTCAGTAGATTTCTTATTCTTTCACAACCACAGACACATAACTACTGATCTGTTGCATGGTGAGACCTGTTGAGGACCTATCCTTCCCTGTCCTGCTTCAGGGAGAGAGAATGAGTCCCTTATCTTAAGCGTGCCAACCGAGACTATAAGAGAGATACGACAAAGCAGAGCCAACTATAAACTTATGGGCCTTCGGACTCAGATAAGAATTATGGGAAATCAGACCACAACTACACCACGTGACCTCACATTCCAGTATTGGTGTATATAGACGAATTCATTTTAAAATCAACACAAAATGCTAAATCGAAGTTATATTATGCAACAAGATAAATTTAACAGTAAGGAATATCAATATTATGAATATTTTCACCAATAAATAACCATAGACTCACAGAATTGAGTAAAATTGAAAAAAAGCTTGCAGTGTTCTATCAAACATCTATATTTTCCGGCCCCCTTTTTCTGATCTAGGTCAGGGAATCCCCAGTCAGTTGTCTGGCCTAGTTATCTAGAGTTGGCTGTGGACAAAGTCATAACCAGAGTAGAAGACGACTAAACTTATAGCGTTTCATACTGTGTCACGTTAAATAAAACAACACTGAGATTTAAAATGAAAAACTAACATGTCAGACTAGGCGCGAGATCAGACTGGAGCAGAAGTGCAAACTTCAATACTTTGCGCATGAAAAGATCGTGCTACATTGGAGATCGCAAACAAACATCAAACAAGTCAGATTGATACACGCACTCAACGATGTTCAATCCAACGTTCTATAACTGTTGTTATGACATGTTCATGGGTTGTCTAACTTGTTAAGTCGTTCAAGACTCGGTGAGCTAAATCCGCCAACAGCACAGTATATAAACTAGAAAGAGAACTTGCACGCCGTTAAAAAAGGGAGACATTCACCTGTAGTGGATTCCACCTCACTGTGGCATCGCAGGCAATGAGAGTGTCGGTGTTTTGACTAAGAAAGGCATTTCGAAAGAGCACATCTACCAGCCACTGTCTTTCAAGATGTCAAAACCCTCATCCAGAGAAAATCTGCAGTAGACTGGAAGACAAACACTGGATATGATTGTGTGGATAAGACTTTCACAGAGACCTCAGTAGAACAGACCAGGTCATTATATTTTGCCTACGTATTGAACACTGCAGACTCAACAGATACAGAGACTAGTAATAGGTCAAACAGCTCTCTGCCAGTATCAACAGACGGAACAGGCACCCGAGTTTATCATACAAGACTGCCCTCTTCTGGATGAACTGAGAAGCAACATATAGCCACACACAGTCGACCTGAAAACTAAGCTTTGGAGAAACCTGACAGATCTGAAGCTGACTCCACAGTTTGTGGTATACAGCTAATTAAACGTATGACCAGAGATCGCCGAAGAAGATGAAGAAGACACGGTAATTAAACTATGTAATGTAATATCATAATTTTTAACATTTCGAAAACATAGTTAATCTCACACAAAAGATGGAGAGACGGCATTCAGAACATTAACAGCCTTACGAAAATGAATATCAGCTTACAAAGTGCCTTAAAACAGGCACACACAAGATCACTACGCCCCCTTCCCTCCCCACCCAACACTTTTATAAAGAAGTAAATGGTGGAAGAGAAGAAGAAGGTAATCTAAACTTGTATCTTATCATATATACATACGGGAAACTAGAATCTACACTTCTTGATTGATCAGACTGTTGCACCTCTTGATTGACCTCCCAGCACCTCAACGTATAGTTTTTGTGTGTAATTCTATATCATACCAACGCATTGTCTTGTTTCTATTATCTATTGTCTTTCCCCAGGTAGATGATATAATTGGTTGTCCACTCTTGCCGTTAAGCGTAGGGTGCATGGAGCTGCCAGCGCCCCCTGGTTGCTGAAAATAGTCAAATAATGTTACTTTCATTACTACTCCTTGTACAAAGTACAAAGAATTTAATGAATGTGCCAGAAACCATACCAGCTCAGCATGGCATCGTGGGTCTCAACAAGAGCTGTTCAAGTTGATCTTCCAGAAGTCCAACTGCAAGTTCAAAACCTGCTCAGTGTAGTAAAACTTCACCGAGGTGATTCCGATAACTATTTCATGGATATTTTTGAGAAAACAGTACAACTCGCACAGAAAGTGGATATTGAACTGATTATCCCAAGACATTGTTGAAGACAAAAGCATCGAAGTAATCCGGGAACCATAAGTGTTGAAGAGTACTTCAGACAAACAGTTTACATTCCATACTTAGATTCTCTAATTAACTCAATGGAGAGTCGATTTTGTGAAGCCAACAGTGCACAATTTAACTTAGCGTTGCTACATCCTTCGAAATTGTGCAAACTGAATCGTCAAACAGTTTAAGGATATAATGTCTACTATTAATCAGGTATACCACATTGGTAATTTTGAAACTGAAGCCTTTGTTGGTTTGTTTTTTTGGAAAACGCGAGAATACAAAAGTAGCCAAGATTTCATCGACTTGTTACCTTTTACAAAGTTTTATCCGAGTGTCAGGTATGCCTTACTAGTTTTGCTAACAATACCAGCAACAACATGTACGCTTTTAGATCTACAATGTCAGATGAACGTCTGTCTGGATTGTGCATGTTAAGCGTACACAGAGACAAAGTGAACTGCAACAAAAAGACTTTATGGACAAAATTGTAGATATGTTTGGTAGCGATAACAGACGACTTCAGTTCTTGTTTAAAGAATACATTTTATTTTAAATTTATGTTGTAATATTTTTTGTTATATACATATATTGTGTTCATAAAAATTTTGTTGCTACAGTATGCCCTTCATTACTACAATGTCCTGTCCGTTCGTTCACCATACAAATACGCTACAGTAAATTAAAACTACATTAAAACATTACTAAAAATATTTTGCCCCCCCCCTAGAAAATTTTCTGCGGGCGCCTCTGGTAGGGTGTGTGAACTTTAATTTGCGTTCCAGGGTCAGATGAGTCACCCTTGCTGTGTTAAATCCGTGTTTATTTAGTGTGGTCTTGATATTGTCTATCCTTCTTATTCTTAGTCTTCCTTTCGCTCTAGTACATGATCTCTTTTTATTGTATGCTGTTATTGGTGGTTGGTTGTATTCCATTCTCATTAAATGTCCAAACCACTGCGTTTTCTTGTCTTTCAATGTATTCGGTGCATGAAGTTATGCCCCCGTTACTTAATGCTTTAACTCTTATTAGTCTAGTGTGCAAAATAACAGTGTCTGCAAGTCTAGGTTATCGTGTCTTTAAGTCTAATATTTCAGCGTCTGCAAGTCTAGGTTATCGTGTCTTTAAGTCTAATATTTCAGCGTCTGCAAGTCTAGGTTATCGTGTCTTTAAGTCTAATATTTCAGCGTCTGCAAGTCTAGGTTATCGTGTCTTTAAGTCTAATATTTCAGCGTCTGCAAGTCTAGGTTATCGTGTCTTTAAGTCTAATATTTCAGTGTCTGCAAGTCTAGGTTATCGTGTCTTTAAGTCTAATATTTCAGCGTCTGCAAGTCTAGGTTATCGTGTCTTTAAGTCTAATATTTCAGCGTCTGCAAGTCTAGGTTATCGTGTCTTTAAGTCTAATATTTCAGCGTCTGCAAGTCTAGGTTATCGTGTCTTTAAGTCTAATATTTCAGTGTCTGCAAGTCTAGGTTATCGTGTCTTTAAGTCTAATATTTCAGCGTCTGCAAGTCTAGGTTATCATGTCTTTAAGTCTAATATTTCAGCGTCTGCAAGTCTAGGTTATCGTGTCTGCAAGTCTAGGTTATCGTGTCTGCAAGTCTAGGTTATCGTGTCTGCAAGTCTAGGTTATCGTGTCTTTAAGTCTAATATTTCAGTGTCTGCAAGTCTAGGTTATCGTGTCTGCAAGTCTAGGTTATCGTGTCTGCAAGTCTAGGTTATCGTGTCTGCAAGTCTAGGTTATCGTGTCTGCAAGTCTAGGTTATCGTGTCTGCAAGTCTAGGTTATCGTGTCTGCAAGTCTAGGTTATCGTGTCTGCAAGTCTAGGTTATCGTGTCTGCAAGTCTAGGTTATCGTGTCTGCAAGTCTAGGTTATCGTGTCTGCAAGTCTAGGTTATCGTGTCTGCAAGTCTAGGTTATCGTGTCTGCAAGTCTAGGTTATCGTGTCTGCAAGTCTAATATTTCAGCGAACTGTGTCTTCTTCTTCTTTCCTCTAATTTAATTTTGTTTGACAGCGTCAGGATAAAATATTTCTAGAAGAGGTTCTTGTGTGAGCTTCGTGCATTGTGTCTTTCACGCCCTCTGTTATTTATGTGGTACACATTACGTATAGTTACCATGTAACCTTGTACATTTTATATCTATAAATCCAATCTTTTTAACGTTCTGTATCTAAGAGTCAAATAAACGTCACCTATCGACTCGGACACGAGAGGGTTGTGAGTTCAATCTCACACTCCACGACTCATAAGTAAGGAAAGGAACTGGCCCTCCTAATCCGGCACACTAGGGTATAAAAATGTAAGTAACATTTAGGTCTATGGTCTGAAAAAGATACGGAAAATTTTATTTTTATTTATTATCTGTGAGTCGTGTACACCAAAGTATTGTGTCTATTAGTCTAGTATGTTAACATATTATCTACGAGTCTAGGTTCTCAACATATTGAGTCTACAATTCAAGTATATCAATGAAGAGTGTCTACGACTCAACATATTGAGTCTACAATTCAAGTATATCAATGAAGAGTGTCTACGACTCAACATATTGAGTCTACAATTCGAGTATAGAAATGAAGAGTGTCTACGACTCAACATATTGAGTCTACAATTCGAGTATAGAAATGAAGAGTGTCTACGACTCAACATATTGAGTCGACAATTCGAATATAGAAATGAAGAGTGTCTACGACTCAACATATTGAGTCTACAATTCGAGTATATCAATGAAGAGTGTCTACGACTCAACATATTGAGTCTACAATTCGAGTATAGAAATGAAGAGTGCTCTAAAATTCGAGTATAGCAATGAAGAGTGTCTACGACTCAACATATTGAATCTACAATTCGAGTATAGCAATGAAGAGTGCTCTAAAATTCGAGTATTGCAATAAAGAGTGTCTACGACTCAACTTATTGAGTCTACAATTCGAGTATAGCAATGAAGTGTGCTCTAAAATTCGAGTATAGCAATGAAGAGTGCTCTAAAATTCGAGTATAGCAATGAAGAGTGCTCTAAAATTCGAGTATAGCAATGAAGAGTATCTACGACTCAATGTATTGTATTAACACGTATATCAAATAATTGTGTCCATAACCATAGCTTTTCGACGCATTTATCTATAAATCTAGTGGATTAACGAATAATTTCTATAATCTATTTTCTCAAGTTATTGTGTCTACATGTCTAGTTTTTCTTATCTATAAGTCGTAGATACCACCGAATGGTGCCTAAAAGTCTAGTTTCTATACGCATATCTTCTCTTCTTGTTAGACTAATCTTCTTGCGAATGTATATATTCTTTACCATCTGTTGGTGTCTTTCAGTGCTGACCGCCTTCCTGGATGATCTGATTTTTTATCTCGCGTATAGGAAAAGCCAGACTCTACTGCACTTGACATCTGTTGACAAACAAATAAATGTAGAAATTAGATATCTGCTGCACTTGACATCTGTTGACAAACAAATAAATGTAGAAATTAGAATCTGCTGCACTTGACATCTGTTGACAAACAAATAAATGTAGAAATTAGAAATCACAGGAGCGAGACTTTCTTTTCTTTCTTTCTTTTCCTAATCCTGTTTTGTCTCACAGTGTCAGGATAAGAAGACATTTCTAGAACGGGCTTTTGTATGCGCATCATAAACAGTGTCTTTCGTCGCCTCTGTTGTCACTGAGATTTACCTTTTGCTTGGCCGACCTTTTGTTTTGTATCCACTATATGGATGATGATGATGTTGTTTTATATACCGATGGGTCGGTTCAACGTGGTGAGAAATCCGGCTGGGGTTTCTTGGCTAATGCGCATGGTAGGATTGTTGCAGAGCAAAGTGGGGCATACAGAACAACTACTTCTAGTATGAGGATGGAGGTTGAGGCCGTTACTGCTGCCCTCCATTGGATCTCTGGGACTTCATTTACTGGGGCAGTTTTGTATCTGACTCTCAGTCGATGCTTCACAAGAACCAGAAGGGCAGGTTTCGGTATGAGTGGATGTCGTCTATAGAAGTTTCTAACCTCCAGCGGCTTACGTGGATATACTGTCCTGGGCATGTTGTGTTTACGGTAATGAGAGAGCGGACAGGCTTGCATCAACAGCATCGATTGTTGGGGAGTTGAAGATGGATAAGGGGATATTCTTCGGTCTCTTCGCGACTCTCTGTTGGATGAGGACACTAAAATCGATGTTAAATCGATCGAGCGATTTGGGCAATTTGGAGTTACCCGTTGTACAAGTCGAACTGGATGCCTGAGAGGCAGAGTGAGAGGTGTGTTTAATCAGCGAGCCACAAAAACCATCAGTATGCATACTCTTCTATATCTGTTGGGAGAGACTGAGCACCAATGGGTCTGCCCAGGGTGCAATGACGTCAGTTTAGTAACCAATAACCAATCCACTATATCAGAGTAATATTGCTCTTTGAGGTTCTGTTTGAGCATTTAAGTAATATTGAGTCTGTTGGTAATCTGCTTATCTGGCCTAACCATTTAATTTGTTGTTTCTTGATGAAGTTCAATACTGATGCTGTACCCATTTCCTCCCTGATGACTTCATTTCTAAACTGGTCTATTCTGGTTACTCCCAGCATTTTGCGTAGACACTTCATCACTGTCGTGACTAGTTTTCTTCTATCATGTGATGTCAGCGGTTTGGCACTGATAGCAGCGAGCAGGGGCGGCTCGTCATTAAGGGCCAGTGGGATCAGGCCCCACAAAAATATTGAGTAACGTGTACTTATTATTTCAGACATTATTTGTTTATAATTATTACTTTCAACGAGATACTGATTAGCTTTGAAAGTTGATATATAACGCTAAAATATCACACACATTTTGAAATCTGAAATTCAGCAGTTTTTTTCCCTCTGATTAGTATACACCCATGGTCATTAGGGGTCAGTAAGAACAGGCCTACCAAACCAAAAATAATTAATGTGTACTTATTATTTTAAAAACTTTTTGTTCGTAATTACTATTGTTAACTTGACACTGATTAGCTTTGAAAGTTGAATATTTAACACTAAAATATAAATATTATATCATAATAATATAACAATCTTAATAATATATAAATATTATTATTTAAAAAACTATTATATACGGTCTCAAATTCAGCCTCTCTATAATGTTTGACGTATATATCAGCGCACTATGTTTTATTGGGTCGTTTTAAAATTCTCTCATTACATGCGACCTCTGACCTTTGACCACTACCTTTAATAATAAGTGCCAAACAATTTATGTCATTGTATTCACCGGAAGCTAAATTCCTACGCGATCAACCAATTAACAGTTAAAAGACAGCTCTTTATTAAATAGTACTTTATATAATTATCGATTGAATCATAAATTATATATAAAATAGTAGAAAAGATATGCATTAATAGAAATATGTAACTAACTATTATTATAATCGTTAACAGTAATCGTCCGTTTCGTATTCAATATACATGTCTTCTACAAGTTTGCGATTGACAAGCTGTGACCTACTTTGAAGTTGTGGCTTACTCGAAATTCAAAAGGAATCAAGTAGATTATTTATTACGGAATCCGTTTCCTTCGTTAAAGATAGAAGAAAAGTTTGAAATTAAACGGCTAGATGCACATCAGCCAAATAGCTTTGTATATGTGCAACAAGATGGCAAGAAAAAAAGGACTTTCAATAATAAGTGGTTTAGTAAAAAATCGTGGTTAACTGTCAGTGAGGAAAAGCAATGTTTTGTTGTTGTTTTTATTGTTTGCTATTTCATGGTGAAGGACTGTGGTCAACAGTAGGTTGTAGGGATCTCTTTGTACCTTAGTTATATGGTATATATTTTAGTTGTTGTTGAACCCCAGGAATTATGAGTTTTCACCATTTTGCCTATAGTGCGTGGAGGAGAGTGCCCGGCATTTCTTACAATGAGAGCTGGCAATTATGATTGACCATTGATTTAGGAGGAGAATATACGCTTACATCCGACTCGTACATTGTTACTTCTTACATTTGCTTTGCATTTATGAAACTTTTTTCATTAGACATCGGCAGAAGATGAGTGCATTCACTAGTATTTAGGACCCAAGAGGCGTGTCTGCGTTTGCTTTATTACATATACCAGAGTAGCTCTCTCTCGATCCTTACCCACTTAGCCAGACATGATCTTTTGTCTATTTCCAGGGTCATCACGAGGAGGTGGAGTAGGGTCTTGATCAGTGCCAGCTCACTTACCCTGGCGCAACGTTGTCCGTTTGTTATTTGCGCATGCGGCGCCAGATCATTATAGTAAAGGGGAAATAACTTCGCGGAATAGACAAAAAATAGTAAATACTAAAATATAAACCTAGCCTAAAAACCATGATTTTCCGAAATTTTTGTCTGGCCCCACCACCAAAAATGACCACGAGCCGCCACTGGCAGCAGGTCTATTCTTATTCGTTCAGGACAATTTATTAATCATGCAAGATAATCATGTTGGTCACCAGGTTTAGAAGACAACCTGGCAAAGATGTAGATTTGTTCACTTTCTCGTTGTTGATGTAACTAATGTCATGTATGTAGATTTGTTACTTTCTCTTGTTGATGTAACTAATGCATGTATGAGATTTGTTTACTTTCTCGTTGTTGATGTAACTAATGTCATGTATGTAGATTTGTTTATTTTCTTATTGTTGATGTAACTAATGTCATGGATGATTGATCTGATTGTTGCATGTCCATATTCATGTCTATGCGCTTGTGTATCCTGATTGTTGCATGTCCATTTTCATGTCTATGCGCGTGTGTATCCTGATTGTTTCCTATTTTACTGAAGTAGCTGAAGGAGCAGCTTTCACAGCAGATGGAAGTATCGATAGCGACATCAGCAATCGTTGCACAAAAGCTAACCAGGACTGGGGCAGTTAATACCCTGTTGTCACATAAAGAGATACCGCTAAAAACTAAAGCAAATCTATAAGAACGATTTTTGGCCAACACTATGTTACCAGTGTCAAACATGGCCAAAAATAGCAGCTAATGAGCGGAAAATCATAGCGACAGAGATGAGATGTCTCAGAAGAGCTGCAGGTGTGACAATAAGAGACAAAATTAAAAATGAAGAAATCAGAAGGAGACTGGATGTGAAACCAGTCATGCAATTCATAAAAGAACAACAGATTAAATGGTTTGGACACCTGACCAGAATGCCCTGGTATCGCCTACCACAGAGAGCCACACAGAAAAAATATAATGAGTACAAAGCAAGAAGAAGACCACACAAAAGATGGAGCGACAGCATCAAGGACAGCCTTACGAAAATGAATATCCTCTTCTTGATAATGTTGTAAAGCAGCTGGCTGGTTTAGTTACCATGTTAGTTTTCACGTGGCTACATCACGTAACGACTATTGTTCATCTAATGTTTCCGTTACTGTACACATGGGGTTAAACATCAGACTATGTAGACTGGATATATTGTAGTAGATCTATCCTTCTATCAGACTATGTAGATTGGATATATTGCTAGAAGATCTATCCTTCTATCAGACTATGTAGACTGGATATATTGTAGAAGATCTATCCTTCTATCAGACTATGGTTAGTACAAAATCATGATAAATTCAGATGTTAAACATGTTTTAAAGACTATGACAATACCAAATGTTGAACTCTTTCTATACCCCAGAACTTTTATCACGTAAAGATTTTGTAGTAGTTTTTAATGAGATAGTATGACTTGTTCCACATTGATGAGATAGTATGACTTGTTCCACATTGATGAGATAGTATGACTTGTTCCACATTGATGAGATAGTATGACTTGTTCCACATTGATGAGATGATGTGACTTGTTCCACATTGATGAGATAGTGTGACTTGTTCCACATTGATGAGATAGTATGACTTGTTCCACATTGATGAGATAGTGTGACTTGTTCCACATTGATGAGATAGTATGACTTGTTCCACATTGATGAGATAGTATGACTTGTTCCACATTGATGAGATAGTATGACTTGTTCCACATTGATGAGATAGTGTGACTTGTTCCACATTGATGAGATGATGGACTTGTTCCACATTGATCTTCTTTCTTCTTTGTGTTCGTTCTTTACGACCAATTGTAATCACTCTCTGTGATATGTTTGATCTTTGCCAAGAACGTGTATACGTTGCACATTGGTTTGGTAGCCCCTAAACATATAGACTTCTACACGTTTAGGACACATGCATCCGATTTCAGCCAAACCTCCTTAGTCGCCTCTTACGACATGCGTGGCAGGTAACAGTGGTTCTACTCTTTACACCCCAAATTTGGGCCCAGTAACCACTCGGCAGTTCCACATTGATGAGATGATGTGACTTGTTCCACATTGATGAGATGATGTGACTTGTTCCACATTGATGAGATGATGTGACTTGTTCCACATTGATGAGATAGTGTGACTTGTTCCACATTGATGAGATAGTATGACTTGTTCCACATTGATGAGATAGTATGACTTGTTCCACATTGATGAGATAGTATGACTTGTTCCACATTGATGAGATAGTATGACTTGTTCCACATTGATGAGATAGTGTGACTTGTTCCACATTGATGAGATAGTATGACTTGTTCCACATTGATGAGATGATGTGACTTGTTCTACATTGATGAGATAGTGTGACTTGTTCCACATTGATGAGATAGTATGACTTGTTCCACATTTATGAGATGATGTGACTTGTTCCACATTGATGAGATAGTGTGACTTGTTCCACATTGATGAGATAGTGTGACTTGTTCCACATTGATGAGATAGTGTGACTTGTTCCACATTGATGAGATGATGTGACTTGTTCCACATTGATGAGATAGTATGACTTGTTCCACATTGATGAGATAGTGTGACTTGTTCCACATTGATGAGATAGTGTGACTTGTTCCACATTGATGAGATAGTGTGACTTGTTCCACATTGATGAGATAGTGTGACTTGTTCCACATTGATGAGATGATGTGACTTGTTCCACATTGATGAGATGATGTGACTTGTTCCACATTGATGAGATAGTATGACTTGTTCCACATTGATGAGATGATGTGACTTGTTCCACATTGATGAGATGATGGACTTGTTCACATTGATGAGATAGTTTGACTTGTTCCACATTGATGAGATAGTATGACTTGTTCCACATTGATGAGATGATGCGGTTTGCTCGCTTATAAGATAATTTACATCAGCAAGAGCGGTTAAGCCAATAACGAAGCTGAAACACGCTGTGCTAGTGACCACGTGCCGTGGCAATTCCTGGGTTCGATGCTAGCTTGCGTTACAAATGAAAGATGTGCAACATGAGACATGGTTAAACTGTGGAAACAATGATACCTTATTGAGTTACAAATGAAGATATGAGACATGGTTAAATTGTAGGAAACAATGATACCTTACTTGGGTTACAAATGAAAGATGTGCAACATGAGACATGGTTAAACTGTGGGAAACAATGATACCTTACTTGGGTTACAAATGAAAGATATGAGACATGGTTAAATTGTAGGAAACAATGATACCTTACTTGGGTTACAAATGAAAGATGTGCAACATGAGACATGGTTAAACTGTGGGAATTAATGATACCTTACTTGGAATCTAATTTACAAGTACGTCCGAAGTACTACGGAGTAAGGTTCAACTGAATGGTGAGGTATACTGGTGGTAAGAAAAGCAAGTGCTCATGCAAAAATAAATCAGATGCGGCATTTTAGGCGTCATGACTACGCCTACATTCAAAGCGAGTGAACGGGAAAAAAAATTATTAACAGGAGCAATAGGTCGATGATGACAGAGACAAAATTATATATTACTTTTTCTTCTTCTTCGAACGCTCCATATAAAACTATTTGTTAACCACTCATTGTGATTTGTATGTGATCCGAGTCTAAGAATGATTGTACATTGTGCCAGTTATGCGCCTACAAGTAAGCCAGCACATCCGATTTCTGCGACGTTTTTTATTTACTAGGGTAGCTTCCCTAGATCCTACTTCAGTAGCCTCTTACAACATACATAGTATGTCACAGTGGTACTATCCTTTGCTCACCTTGCGGGCCCCGACAACACAGGGCTTAGATATAGCAATTCATTGACAATAAAAAAATAATATATAAGGAACACAATTATATGAAACAGTTGTACAACGAATTCAAATAAAGCAATGTAAAGAAACTCAAATTGGAAAGAAACGAAACAAGAAAATTGAAAAATGCAACACCGATTCAAATAAAACAAGACACAGATGGCCTCTAATAATGACGTTAAATTAATTAATGCACTTAACGGATTTTACTTCTGCCGGCGATCTGTTTGGAAAGAACAAATGCTTGATTGAGGATCAAATGGTTGATTGAAGATCAAAACATTGCGATAGAATAGAGAAAGAATACATGACATTGAGAGGTGAATAAAGTAAATGGAAGTTGTCTTAGAACTAAGCGTTAAAGTTTTTTTTATGGTAGGTAAAATGTTGACGAGAAGAAGGACTGGTTACGTGTGTGTGTGTGTGATTAATGCGTGTGGTTATGAGTGTGGGGGTTAGGTTTAGTTTAGTCGTCGGATCACCATCATTGCACGTCGAACAAATTAGTCCATAAGTGCTCCGATCTCTCCCTCAGTATGTCCATCAGCGTGTGGCGACTAACGACACCGTTCTTTGTTGGTTTACGATTCTTCTTTGTCTGCCAGCATAGCGTTCTTGTCGAGCTACACCACACTTAACTTTGAGTTCTTGCAGTCTGGTTAGTGTTGTGGATTCGCCGCTATTACGTGAATCATGTACACGCCCTCTCTCCCTTAAGGAATTTATAATATCAACCTGGTCCATTGCTCGCCCGCTTTGGACAGCAGCCATACCTGCAAGCTTATCCGCACGTTCATTCCCCCTTACACCTGCATCCCTGGCACAAAAATAAAACTGATCTTTGTCAGCTTAGACCTCCCCAGCGACTCTATCCAATGCCTCCGAGCCCATCCTGTTTCAATCTTCCTGAGCATACTCATTGAGTCACTGAGAAAACATGCATGGATAAAAGTCTGTGATTCTAGCCAAATCATCGCTTTGGTAACCGCCATGATTTCCATAGTGAGACTGCTGTAGTCACGGCAAAACCACCACTGTCTTCCTTCACAACATCACCTCCGACCTGAGCAGTGAAAGCCCACGAGCTCCGCACATGTCGAATCACCGAACCATCCGTATAAATGATTACATCATGCGCAGCTAGATGCGTTCTCAGAAATTAATGCCTGAACCTCTGTCTCCACGACAAGTGGGTTGTATTGTCTGCATTCTTTAGCAAGTTCGATGCATACAGAAAAGGATGTAGCGATTCCTGTTGGCACTGGTATCCATTCTTCACCGGGATCAATGTCTTCAAGTGTACACACCTGTTCAATACAGTCCTCGGCCTGACCCATCCAAGATTTTCCTCTTTTAACCTATTTCCTTTTTGTCTCTTTATTTCCATGTGCAAGGGATGTTGTGTGTCAGCATTGACTCGAAGGTATGCTCGTGCAAGGCTCATCAGTATTCTATACTCCATAGTAGGATAGTCAAGGAGATAGCACATCGCCCTGCACGACGTGTCTTTAGTGCACCCAAGTATAAAGAGCATAGCCTCGTTCTGTATTCTTTCCAGTCGTTCTATCTGACTATAACTGAGAGTCAGGATCGCCAGCGCATACTCAAGCACAGAAAGGACCAGACCCTGGTATAAAGACAAAGATGGCGCTGTTCACAATCCGCCACAGCCATTACGCTCATCGCCAGCAAACCTTTCCTCGCCTTCATTATCACATGAGCTATGTGTTCTGTAAAAGCTAGACTACGATCAAAACGCAACCCCAGGTATTTCAGAGACTGAGATCGCTCCACCACCTCTGAACACAAAACCACAGATGGTGTTGGAGTGTTGAAGATGTGGTTGTTTAAAGAGAACCATGTCACCGCTGCTTTTGTGGGGTTGACCAATGCTCCTGCTTCAACGCACCATCTACCTATGCGGTCGAGTTCTGACTGAAGTTCATCCACAAGCTGTTCTCTATCCTTGCCCTGACGATACACCAACACATCATCAGTATATGACATTGTCCTTCCTCTACCCGTGTTCTGCTCTTTGTGATCTCACAGTATAGGCATTGAACAACACCGGAGATAATGGTGACCCTTGTGGTAAGCCAGGGTGGATTGTTGTTGGTGATGACGCCCAACTGCCACATTTAAACACTATCTTTCGCTGGAAGAGGGCCGCAAAGATCCAATTGAGGAGGAATGGGCTGATATTGAGTTCAGTCAGCTGTACCATTAAAAATGCAACGGCACTCTATTATAGGCATCTTCAAGGTCAATTGCAGCAGCACATGTCTCAATGCCGAGTGAAAACCCTCATAGACATCGTAGGCGAACACCGCTGCGTTACGCCATGTCTCTCTATATGGACGGTACCCTCCAAGGGTGGGTGGAAGGAGAGGTAACCTTTCTAGTTGGCAGGATATTTTCCTGGCAATTATTTTCTCCAGCAACTTGCCTATTGTATTCTGCATGGTGATTACCCGATAGCCCTGGATTTTTGTGTGGTCTTTGCCAGGCTTTGACAGAGGTACCAGGTAGCTGTGCAACCATTCTTCGTTGATTATTGCAGTCGTAATGCTTTTGTTGTAGATGCCAGCCAGTTCTTCCCACTCCCCATCAGACAACTCGCCAATGTCACCATATTACATATACAGAACAGCGCCATTTTGTCTTTTATACCAGGGTCTGGTCCTTTCTGTGCTTGAGTATGCGCTGGCGATCCTGAATCTCAGTCATAGTCAGATAGAACGACTGGAAAGAATACAGAACGAGGCTATGCGCATTATACTTGGGTGCGCTAAAGACACGTCGTGCAGGGCGATGCGCTATCTCCTTGACTATCCTACTATGGAGTGGGGTTAGTGAGAAGGATAAATGGTTACGTGTACGATTAATGAAGAAGGGGCCAGGATGGGGGAGGGGGTGTTGGTGTGACATGTTTTTGTCTTTATTTATTTTTTTTTTTTTACAAATTGTTACTTTTAAATATGACAAATATTGAACTGTTAAATATGACAAATATTGAAATATGCAAATTTTGACAAATATTGACTTAAATAACAAATATTGGACTTTAAATAATGACAAATATTGACTCTTAAATATACAAATATTGACTTTACAAATATTGACTCTTAAATATGACAAATATTGACTTTAAATATGACAAATATTGGACTCTTAAATATGACAAATATTGGACTCTTAAATATGACAAATATTGGACTCTTAAATATGACAAATATTGGACTCTTAAATATGACAAATATTGGACTCTTAAATATGACAAATATTGGACTCTTAAATATGACAAATATTGGACTCTTAAATATGACAAATATTGGACTCTTAAATATGACAAATATTGGACTCTTAAATATGACAAATCGCCCGTGTGTTGCCGGGGCTCGCAAGGGGAGCAAAGAGTAGCAGCACCTACAAGGCATGTCGTAAGAGGCGACTAAGGTGGGGTTTGACGTATGGCTGGCTACCCTATCCAGTAGAAAATTTTAGCCACAAAATCCAACCAACCATGAACAAGTCACATAAAAATAAAATAAAAACTGTGCCAACCAAGAGGAAAGGAAGCTCTTCTAGAAGAGGTATGAAGCGATGCAGAGAAAGCCGAAAGAAGTCTACACCGCAGATTATCTTCCTTTCACCTAGAAAAGCTCCAGAATTGGCACCTGGAATGTTAGAAGTATGTATGAAATGGGAAAGACAGCACAGGTTGTAAATGAGATGAAATTTCACGGGATTGGCATCTTGGGATTATGTGAAACTAGGTGGAATGGTGCAGGCAAACAACGTCTAAACACAGGAGAAACAATGCTGTTCTCAGGCCATATGGAAGAAAATGCCCCATAGTGAAGGAGTGGCTTTAATGCTATCTAAAGAAACGGAGAATGCACTAATAAAATGGGAAGCAGTGAGTCCTAGGATAATCACAGCAACATTCAGAACCACCAAAAGAAAGTATTCTTGAATGTGACCCAGTGTTATGCATCTACCAATGATAAAGAGGAAAAGTAAAAGAGGAATTTTACATAAAACTTCAAAATACTATAGGTAATCAGAGAAATGGGAACATCAAAATTTTGATGGGTGACCTCAATGCCAAAATAGGTTCGGACAACATAGGTTACGAGGAGATCATGGGGAAACACGGACTAGGGATAATGAACGAAAATGGAGAACTATTCACTAATTTCTGTGCAGCGAATCAATACGTCATAGGTGGAAGTGTCTTTCCACATAAAAGAATACATAAAGCAACCTGGGTATCACCAGACCACAGAACAGAAAATCAAATTGACCACATATGCATAAACAAGAAATTCAGGTCATCTCTACAAGATGTAAGGGTCCTAAGGGGGCAGATGTAGATTCGGATCACCATTTGCTGATAAGTAAAATTAAACTGAAGCTTAAGCGATACATAACATCCCATGAACATAGACACCAATATAATGTAGGATACCTCAGAAGTCAAGAAACAAAGGAACAGTTCACGGTCACAGTCTCTAATAAGTATGAGGTGTTGCGGCAATTAGAAGATGAGAGTGGAAGAATGTGGGCAGCAAGCCAAAAATATTTGGAATGAAACATGCACAGAGGTATTAGGAAAGAAGGAGCGGAATCATAAGGCATGGATAACTCCAGAAACTCTCAAGGAAATAGAAGAAAGGAAAAAGAGGAAAGCAGATTTAAATAATAGCAAAACTAGAACTGCCAAAGCCATAGCCCAGGAAAAGTACACAGAAGCTAGCAAGAAAGTGAAGAAACAAATAAAGTTAGATAAAAGACAATACGTAGAAGATCTAGCAAGAGAAGCAGAGGTAGCTGCAGGAAGAAAAGGAAACCTTAGGGATCTTTACAATATCACTAGAAAGCTAGCAGGAAAATACAGTCCATCAAATGGGTTGATCAAAAATAGTAGTGGGGAAACTATCACTAATGTTAGAGACCAAATGGAAAGATGGATGGAATACTTCAAGGAACTCCTGAACAGACCAGCACCTACAAACCCCCAGATATCCAACCGGCAGAAATTGACTTGGACATCAACTGTGAGAAACCATCCAAGGAGGAGATTAGTAAAGCCATTAAACTTTTAAAAGATGGGAAAGCGGCTGGTCCAGATGGTATTCCAGCGGAGACGGTTAAGCCAACATAAACACATCCACAGAAATACTGTATAAATTATTTAGCAGAATCTGGGAGACCGAAGAAATCAAACGGGAGAGAAGGATACCTGGTGAAGCTACCAAAGAAAGGGGACCTTCAGAAGTGTGAAAACTATAGGGAATAATGCTGTTGTCAGTACCTGGGAAAATACTAAGCAGAGTCATCTTGGAGAGACTGAGAGATGCCATCGATATAAAGGTAAGAGATGAACAGGCAGGCTTCCGACCAAATAGATCCTGTGCTGAACAGATAGCCACATTACGTATAATAATAGAGCAAAGTATTGAATGGAAATCCCCACTTTATATCGGATTTGTGGATTATGAGAGGCTTTTGACAGTATTGATAGGGAAACCCTTTGAAAATTAATGAGGCATTATGGAATCCCACAGAAAATTATTAACCTAATAAAAGCAACATATACAGATATGAAATGTAGAGTTCTTCATGAAGGTAAACTAACAGACACTTTTGGAATGGAAACAGAAGTGCTTCAGGGATGTCTTCTATCACCTTTGTTATTCTTACTGACAATAGACTGGATTATGAAGACCACAGTAACTAACACCAGAAATGGAATCCAATGGACTCTGACAGAACAACTAGATGATCTGGAC
Source organism: Arion vulgaris (assembly GCA_020796225.1). Lineage (NCBI taxonomy): Eukaryota > Metazoa > Mollusca > Gastropoda > Stylommatophora > Arionidae > Arion > Arion vulgaris. The sequence goes on from CM036758.1 coordinate 5,977,980, forward strand.
TTCGCTGATGATATAGCCCTTCTGTCACATACACGAAATCAGATGCAGGATAAGCTAAACACATTGAATCAAAGGTTCCAGCAACTAGGGCTGAACATTCATAAGGGAAAGACAAAGATATTGAGAATTAACCAAGCAAATGACAACTCATCTCCCTGGGGAAAATTTCCACTTCAAGAGGTAGAATCATACACATATTTGGGCAGCAACGTAGACAAAGATGATGGAACAGATAGAGATGTTAAAATAAGAATACAGAAGGCAAGAGGAGCTTCATTGCACTGGGAAACATTTTGAAGTCCAAAGAAATCAAATCTAGAACAAAAATTCGGATATTTAACTCTAATGTTAATACAGTTCTACTGTATGGGTCAGAAACATGGAGAACAACTAAAACAATAGCGCATAAATTGCAAACATTCATCAACTGGTGTCTGCGCAGAATAGAGGGAATAAGATGGTGTGATAGGGTCACAAATGAGGAACTTATGGAGAGAACAAGACAGATTCCAGTGAACGAACAGGTTAAAAAAACGCTGGCGCTGGATAGGACACACTTTGCGAAAACCGGAGGGAATATAACAAGAAGGGTCCTTGCCTGGAACCCGCAGGGACAGCGAAAGAAGGGAGGCCGAGAAATACATGGAGACGAGATTTGGAGGCGGAGATCAACAATATAAAGAAGAGCTAGAGGGAGCTGCAGGAGATAGCCAGAGATAGGAAGACTTGGCATGAGTTGGTTGAGGGCCTATGCCCCAACCCGGTAAAAGACAAAGAGAGAGAGAAATATGACAAATATTGGACTGTTAAATAGGACAGATATTGGACTCTTAATTAAATATGACAAATATTGGACTGTTAAATAAGACAGATAGTGGACTCTTAATTAAATATGACAAATATTGGACTCTTAAATATGACAAATATTGAACTCTTAATTAAATATGACAAATATTGAACTCTTAAATATGACAAATATTGGACTCTTAAATATGACAAATATTGGACTCTTAAATATGACAAATATTGGATTTCTTATAACTCAATAGGACAAATGTTGAACATCTTATATCAAATGGAACTTGCTCATTAAAATAGGACAAATATTGACTCTTAAATATGACAAATATTGGACTCTTAATTAAATATGACAAATATTGGACTCTTAAATATGACAAATATTGGACTCTTAAATATGACAAATATTGGACTCTTAAATATGACAAATTTTGGGACTCTTAAATATGACAAATATTGGACTCTTAAATATGACAAATATTGGACTTACTTTGATATCACTCCAAGTAGTGGTAGCAAATGTTGAAATCGTTTACTCAAACCTGGTAACTTCCTCATTTAAAATAGAAAGACATATCAATAATGCATCCTAATTTGCTGCTAAATTATAATATTTATCATTCATCATTTTCTTGTTTGTAATACATTGTTTACTTAGTTGTATTAACAAAAATATATTATTGATATTATTTGCAGTTCATTTGTTTATGTGGTAGTAAGAGAGTTCCTTATTGCTACATATAGTCGGTTCATACATTTCCAAGTAAGAAAAAAGTTCCTTAGTGCTACATAGAGTCAGTCTTGACATATAGAAGTAAGAAAGTTCCTTAGTACTACATAGAGCCAGTCTTGACATATAGAAGAAAGTAAGTTCCTTAGTGCTACATAGAGCCAGTCTTGACATATAGAAGTAAGAAAGTTCCTTAGTGCTACATAGAGCCAGTCTTGACATATAGAAGTAAGAAAGTTCCTTAGTGCTACATAGAGTGAGTCTTGACATATAGAAGTAAGAAAGTTCCTTAGTACTACATAGAGCCAGTCTTGACATATAGAAGTAAGAAAGTTCCTTAGTGCTACATAGAGCCAGTCTTGACATATAGAAGTAAGAAAGTTCCTTAGTACTACATATAGTCGGTTCATACATTTCCAAGTAAGAAAAAAGTTCCTTAGTGCTACATAGAGTTAGTCTTGACATATAGAAGTAAGAAAGTTCCTTAGTGCTACATAGAGTCAGTCTTGACATATAGAAGTAAGAGAGTTCCTTAGTGCTACATAGAGTCATTTGACATATAAAGTAAATTTAGTACTCATCATCAGTCTTCTTGTTGTAAGAGTACTTGTTTACTGTAGTTTGTATTAATAAAAAGTTCTTATATATAAGCAGTCTTGTTTATGTGAAGTAAGAGAGTTCCTTATGCTACATATAGTCAGTCTTACATTTCAGAAGAAAAAGTTCCTTAGTGCTACATAGAGTTAGTCTTGACATATAGAAGTAAGAAAGTTCCTTAGTGCTACATAGAGTCAGTCTTGACATATAGAAGTAAGAGAGTTCCTTAGTGCTACATAGAGCCAGTCTTGACATATAGAAGTAAGAAAGTTCCTTAGTCTACATAGAGCCAGTCTTGACATATAGAAGTAAAAGAGTCCTAGTCTCATAGATCAGTCTTGACTAAGTAAGAAGTTCATACATGAGCCAGTCTTGACATATAGAAGTAAGAGAGTTCCTTAGTGCTACATAGAGCCAGTCTTGACATATAGAAGTAAGAAAGTTCCTTAGTACTACATAGAGTCAGTCTTGACATATAGAAGTAAGAGAGTTCCTTAGTGCTACATAGAGCCAGTCTTGACATATAGAAGTAAGAAGAAGTTCTTAGTGCTACATAGAGTTAGTCTTGACATATATAAGTAAGAGAGTTCCTTAGTGCTACATAGAGCCAGTCTTGACATATAGAAGTAAAAGTTCCTTAGTGCTACATAGAGTCAGTCTTGACATATAGAAGTAAGAAAGTTCCTTAGTGCTACATAGAGCCAGTCTTGACATATAGAAGTAAGAAAGTAGTTTCTTAGTGCTACATAGAGCCAGTCTTGACATATAGAAGTAAAAGTTCCTTAGTGCTACATAGAGCCAGTCTTGACATATAGAAGTAAGAAAGTTCCTTAGTGCTACATAGAGCCAGTCTTGACATATAGAAGTAAGAAAGTTCCTTAGTGCTACATAGAGTCAGTCTTGACATATAGAAGTAAAAGTTCCTTAGTGCTACATAGAGTCAGTCTTGACATATAGAAGTAAAAAGTTCCTTAGTGCTACATAGAGTCAGTCTTGACATATAGAAGTAAGAAAGTTCCTTAGTACTACATAGAGTCAGTCTTGACATATAGAAGTAAGAGAGTTCCTTAGTGCTACATAGAGTCAGTCTTGACATATAGAAGTAAGAGAGTTCCTTAGTGCTACATAGAGCCAGTCTTGACATATAGAAGTAAGAAAGAAAGTTCCTTAGTGCTACATAGAGCCAGTCTTGACATATAGAAGTAAGAAAGTTCCTTAGTGCTACATAGAGCCAGTCTTGACATATAGAAGTAAAAGTTCCTTAGTGCTACATAGAGCCAGTCTTGACATATAGAAGTAAGAGAGTTCCCTAGTGCTACATAGAGCCAGTCTTGACATATAGAAGTAAGAAAGTTCCTTAGTGCTACATAGAGTCAGTCTTGACATATAGAAGTAAAAAAGTTCCTTAGTGCTACATAGAGCCAGTCTTGACATATAGAAGTAAGAGAGTTCCCTAGTGCTACATAGAGTCAGTCTTGACATATAGAAGTAAGAAAGTTCCTTAGTGCTACATAGAGTAGTCTTGACATATAGAAGTAAAGTAGTTCCTTAGTGCTACATAGAGCCAGTCTTGACATATAGAAGTAAGAAAGAAGTTCTTAGTGCTACATAGAGCCAGTCTTGACTATAGAAGTAAGAGAGTTCCTTAGTGACTACATAGAGTCCCGTCTTGACATATAGAAGTAAGAAAGTTCCTTAGTACTACATAGAGTCAGTCTTGACATATAGAAGTAAGAAAGTTCCTTAGTGCTACATAGAGTCCCGTCTTGACATATAGAAGCTAATTGAAAAGTAGAGGTTCCTTAGTGCTACATAGAGCCAGTCTTGACATATAGAAGTAAGAGAGTTCCCTAGTGCTACATAGAGCCAGTCTTGACATATAGAAGTAAGAAGAAAGCCTTAGTGCACATAGAGCCAGTCTTGACAATAATGAAAGTTCCTTAGTGCTACATAGAGCCAGTCTTGACATATAGAAGTAAAGAAAGTTCTTAGTGCTACATAGAGTCAGTCTTGACATATAGAAGTAGAAGAAAGTTTAGGTTTAAACAGTTACATAAGTAAAGCTAGTGCTATAGAGCAGTCTTGACATATAGAAGTAAGAGAGTAAGTTACTAAGTGCTACATAGAGTCAGTCTTGACATATAGAAGTAAGAAACATATTTGTCAGTGCTACATTGAGCAAGTAATGAAACATGGAGATCATGTTAAAAACAACAAATGAATTTAATGTTGGTGTGATGAAAGATGACAAAGTCAAGCGCAAGTATATTAGTAGCAATAGAATGAGAGAAACGTAAGTATTCGATTATGTCGTTAATGTTAAATAAGAAGGTATACGGTAATAACAGGGGAAATCACTGGGAGACGAGACAAAGAGCTAGAGATATGAAATTTTGAAAAGTAATTTCGTGGCATGAAGAAATATCAACATCGGAACTGGCAGTCATTGCTCAGGACAGACGAAGATGAAGATCCGTGATCGTCTACGCCAGTCATCATTGCACCTGACAATGATTTAAAGAGGAACTATACATGTATATATAAATATGTCCTAGACAACGAAAGACTGAAATCTTTTGGTTTTACAAGTCGTAATGTTTAACACAAATATAGACAATGTGTACACACAGAGAGAATTGGCTGATAAACAACATACTATACAGAAAATTACATACTTTGGTCACATCAAGCGTCACGATGGCCTGGAAAGAACAATACTAGAGAGCAGGGTCCCAGGACGCAGAGGCAGACCAAGAAGAAGATGGCTACAAGATATTAAAGAAACCATGAACATGACCATCGACGAAGTGGGTGAACTGGCAAGAGACAGAGTGAATTTCAGATGTGCTGCAAAGAGAGCAACGTCCAATAAAGGATACACACCTTGATGATGATGATGATGTACACACACACACACACCTCTGTCACAAACACGTTCGAACGTACAAATACAACACACACACACAGTAGTTCAACGCTTAACAATGTCTTCGGTTAGCAAGAATTCGTTTATCACTGTGTTCTATTTGGTATTGAAATGTCTTCGGTTAGCAAGAATTCGTTATCACTGTGTTCTATTTGGTATTGAAATGTCTTCGGTTAGCAAGAATTCGTTATCACTGTGTTCTATTTGGAATTGAAATGTCTTCGGTTAGCAAGAATTCGTTTATCACTGTGTTCTATTTGGTATTGAAATGTCTTCGGTTAGCAAGAATTCGTTATCACTGTGTTCTATTTGGTATTGAAATGTCTTCGGTTAGCAAGAATTCGTTTATCACTGTGTTCTATTTGGTATTGAAATGTCTTCGGTTACTAAGAATTCGTTTATCACTGTGTTCTATTTGGTATTGAAATGTCTTCGGTTAGCAAGAATTCGTTTATCACTGTGTTCTATTTGGTATTGAAATGTCTTCGGTTAGCAAGAATTCGTTATCACTGTGTTCTATTTGGTATTGAAATGTCTTCGGTTAGCAAGAATTCGTTATCACTGTGTTCTATTTGGAATTGAAATGTCTTCGGTTAGCAAGAATTCGTTATCACTGTGTTCTATTTGGAATTGAAATGTCTTCGGTTAGCAAGAATTCGTTATCACTGTGTTCTATTTGGTATTGAAATGTCTCCTCAGTCAATGATAGTTTTCATTTACGAACTCAACCCTAATCAGAGTTATTATTTTGACTTACGATCTCATCTAGGAAAACCTCCTGAGTGGTTACCGGGGCCTAAAATTGGGGTGTAAAGAAATTAACCACTGTAACCTGCCACGAATGTCGTAAGAGGCGACTAAGGAGGTTTGGCTGAAATCGGTTGCACATGTCCTAAACGTGTAAAAGTCTATGCGTTTAGGGGCCTACCACACCAATGTGCAACATATACACGTTCTTGGCAAAGATCAAACATATCACAAAGAGTGATTAAAATTGGTGGTAAAAAAAAGCCGAAGTTTTTTTGTTTTTGTTTTTTTTGGTCCAGGGCCATTTTGGCACCGTCCGGTGTGGTCATCGGCGATGCCATGTATGTGCTTATGTGATACAAATATGTACTGTATCTTTTCTTAAAGTCACTTGTTTTTGAGGATGGCTTTACATGCGAGTCCCGCAATGTAATCTACGCCATTACTTGTAGATGTTGTGACAAGGCAAATTTATGCGAAACTGGTAAAAAGCTTAGTGACCGTTTCGGCCAACACTTACATGATATACACAAATGCTATGTGACCCCTGTAGCCAGTCGTTTCAATGGAACTGACCATTTGGGAGCTTGCAATGTCTAGGTCACAGCCATCGGACCATGTTCCTCTGATGATTGGAGTCTATGTGCTCTAGAAAATTGTTTTATATTTGTATATGGTACTTTGCGACCTCATTGACTCAACGCACATATCCTAACTATATGTGTTAAGATATATCCATATCTTAACCACATTTGCCAGGAAGCGTCGTGGGGAGAGTTAGTTTTCTATCTCGTGCCAGGTGTGTTGCGCTTGACGTTGTCAGTCCATACTTTCGCAAGGACTGAGATGTTATCTATCCATCGTGTTCTTGGTCTGCCTCATGCTCTGCGCCCTGAGTGTCAATTATTGAAGGCACGTGATAGTAGTAAATGTGGTTCCATTCTCATTAGATGGCCGAACCACTTGATTCTTTTCTTCTCGATGTACTGTATGCATGGTATAGTACCAACGATGCTTCTGATATTCTCGTTTCTCACTCTATCTCTCCTTGTAACGTTGACAGCTTTTCTTAGACATCTTATTTCACATGTTGTAATCTTTCTTTCTTGTGTCTAAGTCAGGGCCATGTTTGGCATTGATAGCAGAGAGTTGGAATAAATATGCAGTTTATGCAAAGTAAACTCCTATGCTTCTTAAAACTATTTCTTCTCATGCTCCATAATATATACATAAGCTATGTATATGTATATTTTTATTATTATTGTATATCTTCTTTTTTAATTTCTAGTTTTTTTTTACATTTATTTCGTTTTTAGTCACATATTTTTATGTAGAGACATTATGGATTTATTGTTTGACTGTATACGTTATGTCTGCCGTTCAAGAAGTCTGAATTTCTTCTCTCTTGTATCCTTTGTTTGATGAAAGCCTGTTGTCGAAACGTCGTTGTATTTTGTTTTTGTACTTTATAAAGCTATAATACTTTGCTTTTACTTTTTTCACCATTGCTACATAGTTTTACTGCAATCTTCCCTTATTACTTGTTTCGTCATTGCTACATAGTTTTACTGCAATCTTCCCTTATTACTTGTTTCGCAATTGCTACATAGTTTTACTGCAATATTCCTTTATTACTTGTTTCGCTATTGCTACATAGTTTTACTGCAATCTTCACTTATTACTTGTTTCACCATTGCTACATAGTTTTACTGCAATCTTCCCTTATTACTTGTTTCACCATTGCTACATAGTTTTACTGCAATCTTTCCTTATTACTTGTTTCACCATTGCTACATAGTTTTACTGCAATCTTTCCTTATTACTTGTTTCGCTATTGCTACATAGTTTTACTGCAATCTTTCCTTATTACTTGTTTCGCTATTGCTACATAGTTTTACTGCAATCTTCCCTTATTACTTGTTTCACCATTGCTACATAGTTTTACTGCAATCTTCCCTTATTACTTGTTTCACCATTGCTACATAGTTTTACTGCAATCTTCCCTTATTACTTGTTTCACCATTGCTACATAGTTTTACTGCAATCTTTCCTTATTACTTGTTTCACCATTGCTACATAGTTTTACTGCAATCTTCCCTTATTACTTGTTTCACATTGCTACATAGTTTTACTGCAATCTTTCCTTATTACTTGTTTCACCATTGCTACATAGTTTTACTGCAATCTTCCCTTATTACTTGTTTCACCATTGCTACATAGTTTTACTGCAATCTTTCCTTATTACTTGTTTCGCTATTGCTACATAGTTTTACTGCAATCTGTACCAGTATTTTCTGAATGAGTTATATTACAGTGATACCAGCCTTTATACAGCGATACCAGCCTCGTGCCGATCTGGTACAACATAAACGAACACCCCTAATGCCTGCTTCAACACAAACGAACACACCTAATAGTAACTCCACTCACATAAATCAACACACACTCTAATTACCAACTACACAAAAGAACTAACACCAACGTCACGATTCAAGAACAGTAATTACAAAGCATCTATTGAAATTTACAAAATCATTATTCATAAACATAATGCACCATAATACGATAATAATAAATCACATCTCACATGAATCAAACTTATTGAAAATTGCCAAATTTAGCAGTTAATAATATTACCTTAAATTAATCTCCTGGTCCGTATTCCTTGTCCTTCGTAGCACGAAGAGCCTCACAACAACAAATACCAATCTTGCAGAACTTTAGGATCACACCGTGGCCTAAACAGTACAACAATCATGCTGACGACATAAGACAGTCACTCACGACGAATTCAGTCTTGTAGAATATATAACATCATCCTAGATGCCAAAAACAGTAGGAACAACGTTGTCTAACCAAAAGACAGTGACTCACGACGATTTCAGGCTTGCAGAATATAATACATCACACAGATGCAAACACAGTAGAAATGACGTTGTCTAACCAAAAGACAGTGACTCACGACGATTTCAGGCTTGCAGAATATAATACATCACACAGATGCAAACACAGTAGAAATGACGTTGTCTAACCAAAAGACAGTAACTCACGACGTTTTCAGGCTTGTAGAATATAATACATCACACAGATGCAAACACAGTAGAAATGACGTTGTCTAATCAACAGACAGTGACTCACGACGTTTTCTCAGTCTTGTAAAATATAATACATCAAACAGATGCCAAAACGGTAGAAATGACGTTGTCTAGCCAACAAGACAGTAACTCACGACGTTTTCAGTCTTGTAGAATATAATACATCACACAGATGCCAAAACAGTACCAACTACGTTGTCTAATCAAAAGACAGTGACTCACGACGATTTTCAGTCTTGTAGAATATAATACATCACACAGATGCAAACACAGTAGAAAAAATATCACACTGATGCCAAAACAGTACAAACTACGTTGTCTAACCAAAAGACAGTAACTCACGACGTTTTCAGGCTTGTAGAATATAATACATCACTCAGATGCAATCACAGTAGAAAAGACGTTGTCTAAACAAAGAAAACCATCACGACCGATCTGGTCCCTTATTCATTTCCTATGCCCGTCCCACTGTCCAGTCCCAGCCTCCATCATCATTCGTCTACTTCAACAGTCCTGCTCGTTGTACAGTCCCAGACTAAAAAATCCAATGCGACTGGTCACTCAAAAATATCAAATACCCGAGTTCGTTCACCACTCAGGTAACCTTCGTGACAACTGATGAGCTATCATCAACTGCCATCACAACAAACAGTTACAACAAAGGGAATAAATCAAAGGGGAACCAACAACTACAATATAACCAGGAATTTATCCCCCCTTGTCCCCCAGGAACAGTAATACAGTTACAAATCTTCCCTTATTACTTGTTTTGCTATTGTTACATAGTTTTACTGCAATCTTTCCTTATTACTTGTTTCGCTATTTCTACAGTTTTACTGCAATCTTTCCTTATTACTTGTTTCGCCATTTCTACATAGTTTTACTGCAATCTTCCCTTATTACTTGTTTCGCTATTGCTACATAGTTTTACTGCAATCTTTCCTTATTACTTGTTTCGTCATTGCTACATAGTTTTACTTCAATCTTCCCATATTACTTGTTTCGCTATTCGAAATAGGGGAAGACTGCAGTAAAACTTGGTAAATAGTGAAACACGTACAAACAAAGTACTATAGTTTTACAAAATACATAAACAGTGACGATAAACGATCGTAGTCGATTTGCTCTGGAGAATCGGTTGATTTCTTTGTATGGTACCTTGCGACCACGCAGGCTCAACGCATTACATTCTTATGCTTCTTAGTACTTTCTCTTCCCATGCTTTATAATCTATATGGGTATATGTTGCATGTATTCAAGTTATATATTTACTAGATGTTTCATTGTTTCTTTTCTATTTCTAGTTTTTATGTGTGTTTTTGTGTTACATTTATTTCGTTATTCGTTTTTATTCCAGATTTTCCTTAGATACGTTGGTATTTGGTCGTCCATTTGTGTTTCATTTTAATTTGTCACTCCTGTTTGTTCGTTTGCTTGATAAAGGCCTTGTTGGTCGAAAAGTTGCTGTTTATCGTCACTGTTTATGTATTTTGTAAAACTATAGTACTTTGTTTGTAAGTGTTTCACTGTTTCGCTATTGCTACATAGTTTTACTGCAATCTTTCCTTATTACTTGTTTCGCCATTGCTACATAGTTTTACTGCAATCTTTCCTTATTACTTGTTTCGCTATTGCTACATAGTTTTACTGCAATCTTTCCTTATTACTTGTTTCACCATTACTATATAGTTTTACTGCAATCTTTCCTTATTACTTGTTTCGCCATTGCTACATAGTTTTACTGCAATCTTCCCTTATTACATGTTTCGCCATTGCTACAGTTTTACTGCAATCTTCCCTTATTACTTGTTTCACATTGCTACATAGTTTTACTGCAATCTTTCCTTATTACTTGTTTCACAATCGCTACATAGTTTTACTGCAATCTTCCCTTATTACTTCTTTCACCATTGCTCCATAATTTTACTGCAATCTTACGTTTTTACCTGTTTCGCCATTGCTACATAGTTTTATTGCAATCTTCCCTTATTACTTGTTTCACTATTGCTACATAGTTTTACTGCAATCTTCCCTTATTACTAGTTTCACCATTGCTACATAGTTTTACTGTAATCTTCCCTTATTACTTGTTTCACCATTTCTACATAGTTTTACTGCAATCTTTCCTTATTACTTGTTTCGTCATTGCTACATAGTTTTACTGCAATTTTTCCTTATTACTTGTTTCGCTATTGCTACATAGTTTTACTGCAATCTTCCCTTATTACTTGTTTTACCATTGCTACATAGTTTTACTGCAATCTTCCGTTATTACTTGTTTCACCATTGCTACATAGTTTTACTGCAATCTTCCCTTATTACATGTTTCACCATTGCTACATAGTTTTACTGCAATCTTCCCTTATTACTTGTTTCGCCATTGTTACATAGTTTTACTGCAATCTTCCCTATTGATAACACCATTTTAGTTGTTAGCTTAAGATAAATATTTACTTCAGCCTATCGATAAGATAATAACCACTTAACATCGTTTCATCGGCACATATACCACATACTTACATACATACATACATACATACATACATACGTACATACATACATACATACATACATACATACATACATACATACATATATACATATATAGGAAATCTCACATTTAATGACAAGTAGCTTTCCACTTCCTGCCTCTCTTGCAACTCTCTTATTATCTTCAGGAAAGAAATATGATTACTTATGATCAAATGTCAACATTATATGATCAGAAACATTGCACACAAAAGTAACCAGAAATAAAACAGAATAATAACTGCTGGTATTTTTGCACAAACCAAAGTCTTATGTACATTTTCTTGTGTGTAATTGTACATTTTTTCTTATGTGTAATTGTACGATTTTGTGTGTGTAGCTGTAAAATTTCTTGTGTGTAATTGTAAAATTTCTTTTGTGTAATTGTAAAATTTCTTGTGTGTAATTGTAAAATTTCTTGTGTGTAATTGTAAAATTTCTTGTGTGTAATTGTAAAATTTCTTGTGTGTAATTGTAAAATTTCTTGTGTGTAATTGTAAAATTTCTTGTGTGTAATTGTAAAATTTCTTTTGTGTAAATGTAAAATTTCTTGTGTGTAATTGTAAAATTTCTTTGTGTAATTGTAAAATTTCTTTGTGTAATTGTAAAATTTCTTTGTGTAATTGTAAAATTTCTTTTGTGTAATTGTAAATTTCTGTGTGTAATTGTAAAATTTCTTTTGTGTAATTGTAAAATTTCTTGTGTAATTGTAAAAATTTTTGTGTGTAATTGTAAAATTTCTTGTGTGTAATTGTAAAATTTCTTGTGTGTAATTGTAAAATTTCTTGTGTGTAATTTGTGATAAATTTCTTGTGTGTAATTGTAAAATTTCTTTTGTGTAATTGTAAAATTTCTTGTGTGTAATTGTAAAATTTCTAATTAATTTCTGTGTGTAATTGTAAAATTTCTTGTGTGTAATTTTACGATTTCTTATTACACATTATTTTTGGTGTGGCCCGGCCTCTCTGGCCCTTAATGACGAGCCGCCACTGCTTAATATATTTAACATCTACGCCAGTGGTTCTCAACTCTCCCCCCCCCATCCCGAAGATGCCGCAAGACTCACATGCTCTTCATCCTTCTTTTTTCCCTTTCCCAACACGAATTAACTGTCATTTCCAAAAAGTTTAAAAAAAACAGATTATGTTTCTCACTTTGAACTTTGTAACGGCACTGTCCCAGATACACTGTCACATTGACAGTGAGAAATGTAAACATTATAAAAACTAATTTTTGACAAGATATTGGAGACAAATGTCAACTTGAGATCAAATCTAACGTTTACTGAGATTATTAAATGCTAGTAGTAGGGAAAAAACAATGATGGTATTGGTTATTTTTTATGTTTTTATTTTGCACTTTTAGTTTTCATGAAGAAAAACATATTGTAACTAGAAAAATTAATTAGTATAAAAACTTATTAAATCACAATATCCACTAAATTTTCTTAACGTTTCATGTTTCCCTAGGGTGTATGTCTTTTAGGTTGAGAACCATTGATCTACACAGAGAAAAAAAAAATTCGAAGAACTGTCAAAACTCAAGATCAATGTGCATTAATTTGGGAATGGGCTATAATTTTCATTGGTTATTGGTTATCGACGAATCGGAAAATTATTGAACCGACGTCCCTACACTCTTGGCATACCCATATGTGCCCAGTCTCCTCCAACAGATGTTGAAGGGTATGCGTAGTGCTTATTCCTATGGATCGCTGGTTAAACACACTCCACACTCTACCCCTCATGCATCCAGTTCTAGTTGAACAATGAGACTATCTAGAAGCTTTCAGTCAGTGGCGGCTCGTCATTAAAGGCTAATGGGGCCGTACCCACTAAAAATAATGTATAACGTGTATTTATTATTTTATAAATTAAAATATAGCAACTAAAAACCATGATTTATCCGGAAAAAATGTCTGGCCCGCAAACAAAATTATCACGAGCCGCCACTGCTTTCAGTCATTTGTATTTTGTTAAACCGTTGTCACAGTAAACACACATCACCATCATCATCACATCTTCATGGAACCTGCAATATGTCTTCATCACATATCATACGGATAGTCACTTTGGTGTAGTGGTTAGTGTATTCGCTACTTGATCGCGTGGTCTGGGTTGAATTCCGCAGTGAGGCGTAGAATATTTTTCCAACGTAACGGTTCTCATGTCCTTGCTTCCTTCCTTTCCTTCGTTCGCTTGAAATATTGTCTATATATTCAATACTGTCTCTTGTATGAACTTCACTGTCTTTGGTAGCGCACACAGAGGGGGTTCTCATGTCTATCCAGCCTCAATTGGATACCAGAAAAGCACTTGGAAGTAAAGGTAGACGGTGTGATGTTGATCATATCACCCATGGTGTGCCAAAGGTCAATGAAAAATACGGGCCTAACATCGTATTTTCCAATATACCTCATGGTATGAAAAATGGTTCCTTTAACTTTCTTACAAATATCTTACGCTAGTAACATCATAGTATATCCATGTTTGTCATTTCATATCAGTTTATTGGTTATTGGCTACTAAACTGACGTCATTGCACTCCGGGCAGACCTATAGGTGCTCAGTCTCCTCCAACAGATATCGAAGAGTATGCATACTGATGGTTCCTGTGGCGCGCTGATTAAACATACCTCTCACTCTGCCTCTCAGGCATCCAGTTCGACTTGAACAACGGGTAACTCCAAACTGCTTAAATCGCTTGATCGATTCAACATCGATTTTAGTGTCCTCATCCAACAAACAGTCGCGAAGAGGCCGAAGAATATCCCCTAATCCATCTTCAACTCCCCAACAATCGATGCTGTTGATGCAAGCCTGTCCGCTCTCTCATTACCGTAAACACAGCATGCCCAGGACAGTATATCCACTCATACCGAAACCTGCCCTTCTGGTTCTTGTGAAGCATCGACTGAGAGTTAGATATCGCCCGAGTGGTTACCGGGGCACAAGTTTGGGGTGTAAAGAATAGAACCACTGTTACCTGACATGCATGTCGTAAGAGGCGACTAAGGAGGTTTGGCTGAAATCGGTTGCATGTGTCCTAAGCGTGTAGAAGTCTATGCGTTTAGGGGCCTACCAAACCAATGTGCAACGTATACACGTTCTTGGCAAAGATCAAACATATCACAAAGAGTGATTAAAATTGGTCGTAAAGAACGAACGCAAAGAAGAAGAAGAAGAGTCAGATACAACAACTGCCCCAGTAAATGAAGTCCCAGAGATCCAATGGAGGGCAGCAGTAGCGGCCTCAACCTCCATCCTCATACTAGAAGTAGTTGTCCTGTATGCCCCACTTCGCTCTGCAACAACCCTACCATGCACATTAGCCAAGAAACCCCAGCCAGATTTCTCACCACGTTGAACGACCCATCGGTATATACAACAACATCATCATCCCTTGCATTATCTTCTATCAGCTGCTTAACTGCGAGATCAGCCTTCATGTTGCCCCAATCTCTACATTCTCTTAATATCTCTAATCTCTTAATCTCTACATATCAGTTTAACTTTCTTACAAATATCTTACGCTACTAACATCATAGTATATCCATGTTTGTCATTTCATATCAGTTTTGCAAACAAGATATTTATTGCATACCACCAGCATCAACATGACAGCATACACATTTAAATGCTACTCAGCCACCAAATACATTAACATCGTTATCATCATCATCATTCAGGCAACTATTTTAACTTACATTTTGAGCATCATTTCCGTATAGACAGCGAAGGAACTCCTGAAGATAGAACAAACATGAGCTACAATTTCTGCTTACAAATCACGAATACGTGCACACACAATAAGTATGTCATGGTTACATCATTGATATGAAAGATTGTTTGTATAGTCTGTCTCTACATAGTCGGCAAGCGAGGTTTTAATAGGACAGGAGGGTCTCTGTAGAGTAGAGGTAGGTGCTTGTCTCTAGCTCCAAAGGTACTGTTTTGTTCCTCCGTAGAATGATCAGGATATTTTCCGAGAGATCTCTGATTTCAATGTAGGTGAGATCGAGGTCCTGTCAGACACGGACAATAAAACGAAGGTCCTGTCTTTAAGCCAGCAACTAGGGCTGAACATTCATAAGGAAAGACAAAGATATTGAGAATTAACAAGCAAACGACAACTCGATCTCCTGAAATCCCACTCAGAGTAAATCATACAATATTTGGGCAGCAACGTTAGACAAAGAGGTGGAACAGATAGAGATGTTAAAATAAGAATACAGAAGGCAAGAGGAGCTTTCATTGCACTGGGAAACATTTGGAAGTCCAAAGAAATCAAATCTAGAACAAAAATTGGATATTTAACTCTAATGTTAAAGCAGTTCTACTGTATGGGTCAGAAACATTGAGAACAACTAAAACAATAGCGCATAAATTGCAAACATTCATCAACTGGTGTCTGCGCAGAATAGGGAATAAGATGGTATGATAGGGTCACAAATGAGAACTTATGGAAGAACAAGACGATTCCAGTGAACGAACAGGTTAAAAAAAGACGCTGGCGCTGGATAGGACACACTTTGCGAAAACCGAGAGGATACAACAGAAGGATCCTTGCCTGGAACCCGCAGGGACAGCGAAAGAAGGGGAGGTCGAGAAATACATGGAGACGAGATTTGGAGGCGGAGATCAACAATATAAAGAAGAGCTGGAGGGAGCTGCATGAGATAGCTAGAGATAGGAAGACTTGGCATGAGTTGGTTGAGGGCCTATGCCCCAACCCGGGTAAAAGGCAAAGAGAGAGAGAAGAGAGAGCGTAAAAGAACAATTGACAGATGAAAATCGTTAAGAGTAGACTGCAAATCCGTTGCACGGGCAAAATTCATAACAATAAAATTAAATATAAAATTCCTACACAATTTTCACTATCTTCAAAATTACATCGGGGACTCTCGGTGT
The DNA here is from genome assembly GCA_020796225.1 of Arion vulgaris. Classification (NCBI taxonomy): domain Eukaryota; kingdom Metazoa; phylum Mollusca; class Gastropoda; order Stylommatophora; family Arionidae; genus Arion; species Arion vulgaris. Next base: position 5,994,312 of record CM036758.1, read on the forward strand.
TCGTTCACAGCCGCTGAGATCTTTATGTGTAAGAAAGAGATATGAACATACATGGTTATTCCCTGAAGTGTGATGATTATGGCCAATCAATCAATCAATTGTACACAGTGCAGTGACAAAATAAGTGACTATACCAATGCTTGAACTCATTAATAACTGCCGGATTGAAAAAGACAATCTGTGGCTGACTTAAATTTCCTTTTTTCACACAACAAATTTTTATGTACAAATTGCACTGTCATTTTCTTATATGTCTGAATTAAATTTGATAAATAAACTTTACTTCTATCAATACAAAATGTACTTTTTTTTTACAAGTCAACGAATTGTGAATGAATGAATGTAGAATTTGTGACGATCAGAATAAACTTAGAGCTAATGTGGCAATGAAACAAGTCATGGCGCAGTACCCAGCACAAAACCAAACGGGACAGACAAACGAACGCAGACTGTGAGATTATGTAATTAATGTGTTAATATAGATAACTGTACCAAAGAAAGAAAGCAATAAGTATCTTTACGGCTGTTTGAATGCAGGCAATTCTACACAAATAGATGACAATAAATCAAGATTAAAATCAGTGTCCTACCTCATGGACTCCCGAGAGACTGTTGTCCTACCTCATGACTGAGAGACTGTTGTCCTACCTCATGACTGAGAAACTGTTGTCCTACCTCATGACTGAGAGACTGTTGTCCTACCTCATGACTGAGAGACTGTTGTCCTACCTCATGACTGAGAACTGTTGTCTACCTCATGACTGAGAGACTGTTGTCCTACCTCATGACTGAGAGACTGTTGTCCTACCTCATGACTGAGAGACTGTTGTCCTACCTCATGACTGAGAGACTGTTGTTCTACCTCATGACTGAGAGACTGTTGTTCTACCTCATGACTGAGAGACTGTTCTCTCATGACTGAGAGACTGTTGTTCTACCTCATGACTGAGAGACTTGTTCTATCTCATGACTGAGAGACTGTTGTCCTACCTCATGACTGAGAAACTGTTGTCCTACCTCATGACTGAGAGACTGTTGTCCTACCTCATGACTGAGAGACTGTTGTTCTACCTCATGACTGAGAGACTTGTCTACCTCATGACTGAGAGACTGTTGTTCTACCTCATGACTGAGAAACTGTTGTTCTTCCTCATGACTGAGAGACTTGTCCTACCTCATGACTGAGAGACTGTTGTTCTACCTCATGACTGAGAGACTGTTGTCCTACCTCATGACTGAGAGACTGTTGTCCTACCTCATGACTGAGAGACTGTTGTTTTCTCCTCATGACTGAGAGACTTGTTCTATCTCATGACTGAGAGACTGTTGTCTACCTCATGACTGAGAGACTTTTTTCTATCTCATGACTGAGAGACTGTTGTCCTACCTCATGACTGAGAGACTGTTGTCCTACCTCATGACTGAGAGACTGTTGTCCTACCTCATGACTGAGAAACTGTTGTTCTACCTCATGACTGAGAGACTTGTTCTATCTCATGACTGAGAGACTGTTGTTCTACCTCATGACTGAGAAACTGTTGTTCTTCCTCATGACTGAGAGACTTGTCCTACCTCATGACTGAGAGACTGTTGTTCTACCTCATGACTGAGAGACTGTTGTCCTACCTCATGACTGAGAGACTGTTGTCCTCCTCATGACTGAGAGACTGTTGTTCTACCTCATGACTGAGAGACTGTTGTCCTACCTCATGACTGAGAGACTGTTGTCCTACCTCATGACTGAGAGACTGTTGTCCTACCTCATGACTGAGAGACTGTTGTCCTACCTCATGACTGAGAACTTTGTCCTACCTCATGACTGAGAAACTGTTGTTCTACCTCATGACTGAGAGACTGTTGTCCTACCTCATGACTGAGAAACTGTTGTCCTACCTCATGACTGAGAGACTGTTGTTCTTCCTCATGACTGAGAGACTGTTGTCCTACCTCATGACTGAGAAACTGTTGTCCTACCTCATGACTGAGAGACTGTTGTCCTACCTCATGACTGAGAGACTGTTGTCCTACCTCATGACTGAGAGACTGTTGTTCTACCTCATGACTGAGAGACTTGTTCTATCTATGACTGAGAGACTTTGTTCTACCTCATGACTGAGAGACTGTTGTCCTACCTCATGACTGAGAGACTGTTGTCCTACCTCATGACTGAGAAACTGTTGTTCTACCTCATGACTGAGAGACTGTTGTCCTACCTCATGACTGAGAGACTGTTGTCCTACCTCATGACTGAGAGACTGTTGTCCTACCTCATGACTGAGAGACTGTTGTCCTACCTCATGACTGAGAGACTGTTGTCCTACCTCATGACTGAGAAACTGTTGTCCTACCTCATGACTGAGAAACTGTTGTCCTACCTCATGACTGAGAAACTGTTGTCCTACCTCATGACTGAGAGGCTGTTGTCCTACCTCATGACTGAGAGACTGTTGTCCTACCTCATGACTGAGAAACTGTTGTCCTACCTCATGACTGAGAGACTGTTGTCCTACCTCATGACTGAGAGACTGTTGTCCTACCTCATGACTGAGAAACTGTTGTCCTACCTCATGACTGAGAGACTGTTGTCCTACCTCATGACTGAGAGACTGTTGTCCTACCTCATGACTGAGAAACTGTTGTCCTACCTCATGACTGAGAGACTGTTGTCCTACCTCATGACTGAGAGACTGTTGTCCTACCTCATGACTGAGAGGCTGTTGTCCTACCTCATGACTGAGAAACTGTTGTCCTACCTCATGACTGAGAGACTGTTGTCCTACCTCATGACTGAGAACAATGTTGTCCTACCTCATGACTGAGAGACTGTTGTCCTACCTCATGACTGAGAGACTGTTGTCCTACCTCATGACTGAGAAACTGTTGTCCTACCTCATGACTGAGAGACTGTTGTCCTACCTCATGACTGAGAGACTGTTGTCCTACCTCATGACTGAGAGACTGTTGTCCTATCTCATTATTTTTATCTTCTTCTGTGTGATCGCTATGTGGATGATTAAACCGTCAGATGTGTTCTTATGAAAAAGTTCACTGTTGTCTAGAGCTCATCTCTAATGCCCTGTCGTTTTGAATGTAATGCTTACTATTACGCGAGGTTCGGTAAGTTGATCAACAGCATACGTTTTATCTGACGGTACAATCATCATATTTAAGCGTTTTGTGAGTGATACTATTGTTTTTGGTTTGCCTTCTGGTCTAGTATCGCTTCCTCACCTTTTCAGAGGGAGAGGGGAGTTCATCCTAATCTCCTTGTTCAAGCTATAGCGAACACAGCACGTTGGCAACGGTCAGTAGCGAAATATCGGGCGTCATCCCACTCGTGCATGGCCATCCACCAAAAGCAAAATTCCCATGATGAACATACATAGCCCACGCGGAATTTAAAAACACGAACCAGCACAAAACACAGAAATAGGACGGGATAGTCCAAGCTCACCGTTATCGCAGTCTAAACGCAGCCACTTACTGCCATCTTGCAATCGGAATTGGTCGATATTTTACTTCATGGCTGACAGACTGTGCCCTACCTCAAGATTGAGAGACTGATGTCCTAACCACCATGTCCTCCAACGTATCAAAACAGATTCAATGAAATGCTGGAGTACGCTATCGTCTCTCGATTCGGAAAAGAGACTTTTACTCACTGCCGTTTACGCTTGCCAGTAGACCAGCACATTCGTAGTTCACAAGCAGTAGTAGTTGCAAACTGTTGATTTGAGCCTTTGTTCTTTCTTGACATTTCTGTCATTCAACATTTGTGTCAGACTGGAGTAGCAACAGAAGTAGCAGTAGTAGTGTCAGACTGCAGTAGAAGTAGCATCAGAAGTAGCAGTAGCAGTGTCAGACTACAGTAGCAACATAAGTAGCAGTAGTAGTGTCAGATTGCAGGAGCAATAGAAGTAGCAGTAGTAGTGTCAGACTGCAGTAGAAGTAGCAGTAGCAGTGTCAGACTGCAGTAGCAACAGAAGTAGTAGTAGTAGTGTCAGACTGCAGTAGAAGTATCAATAGTAGTGTCAGACTGAAGTAGAAGTAGCAACAGAAGTAGCAGTAGTAGTGTCAGACTGCCGGAGCAACAGAAGTAGCAGTAGTAGTGTCAGACTGCAGTAGAAGTAGCAACAGAAGTAGCAGTAGTAGTGCCAGATTGCCGGAGCAACAGAAGTAGCAGTAGTAGTGTCAGACTGCAGTAGAAGTAGCAACATTCGTACAGTATTAATAGTATAACAATATTAATAATTGCGGCAGTGGTAGTAATAGTAGTAACAATAGTAGAAGTAGCAGTAGCAAAAGTAGTAGTTGTAGCAGTAGTAATAGTAGTAGTTGTAACAGTAGTAATAGTAGTAGTTTGTATTTTATTTGTATTAGAAGCAGTAGTAACAAAGGGAAAACTAAGCCAGAATCCCACAATGCCAGAGTTCAGTATCGATACAGTTAATTTGCCCGTATTTACCTTATGGTTGTCCCGAATAAATTGCTCAAAAGAGCGCCATGAAGGATACAAAGAATACGTTTGAGTTCGATCCCACTCGGGCATCTCTCGGTAATGTGCAAACATACTCATGAGCTCCTTGGCCTCGTCTAGCTCTAGGCTGCCATACTCTAGCAGTGACATCTTTGTCAGACAAAATAAAATGAATAAATGTTGTAAAACTAGATTCCAAATTGCCCGACATCAAAACGTGAAATTATTGTTACTTGGTTATTTCTCTCCAGTCTTCGTGGAGCATAGGGCACCAACAGTTGTCTCTCCAGTCTTCGTGGAGCATAGGGCACCAGCAGTTGTCTCTCCAGTCTTCGTGGAGCATAGGGCACCAGCAGTTGTCTCTCCAGTCTTCGTGGAGCATAGGGCACCAGCAGTTGTCTCTCCAGTCTTCGTGGAACATAGGGCACCAGCAGTTGTCTCTCCAGTCTTCGTGGAACATAGGGCATCAGCAGTTGTCTCTCCAGTCTTCGTGGAGCATAGGGCATCAGCAGTTGTCTCTCCAGTATTCGTGGAACATAGGGCATCAGCAGTTGTCTCTCCAGTCTTCGTGGAGCATAGGCATCAGCAGTTGTCCTCAATTGTTCCTGATTTCTGTCCATTTTTAATGAATTCCTAGGATAGTCCAGGGTTCTTCACTTCCTCAAGAAGACTCCGTCTCCAGGTGTGTGTTTAGGACGTTACACTCTCATTTCCCTTGCGGGTTCCACCCAATTGCTTATCTAGTGACACTCGACTAAGCAATTGTTATATTATATACAGAAATATATAATATATATATACAGTATTTACTATATAATATACAATATATATAATATATATACATAAATATATATATATATTTATTTCTATATATAGTTGAAATATATATAGTGCGCTCGCTGATGGAGATTCAGAAAAGGATATCATCGAAAAAATCAAGAAGGCAAGACAAGCTTTTGCGATGCTCAACAAAATTTGGAAAACAAAAGGACTAAATCTTAGGAAAAAACCTAAAATATATAGAAGTAATGTGCTGGGAGTGCTATTATACAGTAGTGAATCTTGGAAAACGACCCAACACATAATACACAAGTTGGAGACAGTTCAGAATAACTGTTTTAAGAAGAATCCTGTAAATGTTCTAGCCAAATACCATAACGAATGAGGAGCTTTTGAAACGAATAGACTGTGCATCCTTGGAGACCATCATTAAGAGACGAAGATGGAGGTGGTTTGGATATGTATGTCGAATGCCAGTGGGGGCATTGGCTAGGACAGCTCTCAGATGGACAGCGGGTGGGAAAAGAAGACCTGGACGTTCAAATGAAACATGGAGTAGATCGGTGGAGAGAAAGTTGAAGGAGTGTGGCCTGACATGGGAGACGGTTGGTAGAAAGGCAGCAGAACGGCAACAGTGGAAGTCTCTTGTGGAAGCCGTATGTGTCAATCGGGACACGAAGAGACTATACGTATAGTGCGTTCGTTAAACCACAGTCACGTTGAATGCTACCAAAATATTTCAGTTTCCTAGACATAATATTATTTATGAATCAATATTTCTCGATGTTCAGATCTTGCAGGATCTTGCCTATATTCTCCTTTTTCTTTGTCTCTTACGTTTTAACAAGTTTTTCTGTAACACTTTATTTCAAACATTTCGAAACAAAAGATGTAACTTTTGACTTCCTAACAAACTGACTTACCACTGGATTGTAAAACTGGGCTTTAGAAAACGATTGATCCAACCATATTGCCATCTCAGTGACCGTCAAATACGCTGTTGCTAATTGGACAGTTCGGAACATGTAAGAGGACCTCTGCAGAGCAATCTTGCCGATACAGCAGCCAAAATCGTAGACACTGCCACAGTTTAGACCATTTCTACCCATCGGCAGGGCTGACACATATGTGAACAGAACATGATATATGTGCGTGTAGAATAGATCCAGAATTAAATATACATATATGTAGAGAAATTGAAAAGTGAATCTACAGTTGAAATGTATATTTAAGTAGAGAAATTGATAATGTGAATCTACAGTTGAAATGTACATTTAAGTAGAGAAATTGATAATGTGAATCTACAGTTGAAATGTATATTTAAGTAGAGAAATTGATAATGTGAATCTACAGTTGAAATGTACATTTAAGTAGAGAAATTGATAATGTGAATCTACAGTTGAAATGTATATTTAAGTAGAGAAATTGATAATGTGAATCTACAGTTGAAATGTATATTTAAGTAGAAAATTGATAATGGAATCTACAGTTGAAATGTACATTTAAGTAGAGAAATTGATAATGTGAATCTACAGTTGAAATGTACATTTAAGTAGAGAAATTGATAATGTGAATCTACAGTTGAAATGTACATTTAAGTGAGAAATTGATAATGTAATCTTCTTCTTCTTTTGTCGTCACACTGCTACGGGTTGTGGCCAGTGTTGTGGTTTTCTGTTTTTGATGGGTGTTCTGGTGGCTTGGATATTGTTATTTTGCTCTTTGATAGGATTCTGCTATGCCATCTAACCATCTTTTCGTGGTATTCCTCTCGCCTTCTTTCCTGATGTTCTGTTGTAGAAGACTTTGTATACTGTGGAGTTTGGATGCATTCTTATTAAGTGGCCAAACCATTCTTTATTTCTCGATGTAATTCAAGCAAGGTTCTGTCCCAACTTCTTTCTTATGTAAATCTACAGTTGAAATATATATTTAAGTAGAGAAATTGATAATGTGAATCTACAGATGAAGTATACGTAGATACATTGATCATGGAAATCGACAGCATATGATAATGGGAATCGACAGATAAAATATACATATAAGTAGATACATCGATCGTGGGAATTGACAAATTAAATGTACGTAGAAACATTGATCATGGGAATCGACAGATGAAATATAAGTAGATACATTGATAATGAGAATCGACAGATACATTTTTAGATGGAGAAATACATTAATGGATAAAATGTATGGATGATCGAATGGATAGATAGACACACTTAATGCATAAAATGTATGGATGATCGAATGGATAGATAGACACACTTAATGCATAAAATGTATGGATGATCGAATGGATAGATAGACACACTTAATGCATAAAATGTATAGATAATCAAAGAGATGCAATAATAAATATATAAATATATGGATAGATTATTATTATATATATATATATATTCGTTACTGTATAATAATATTCCGAGAATGTTTCTTATGTATATTCCGAGTTTAGTTTTCAAATCAATATCTGATAATCTGATTTCAATGTAGATGAGATCAAGTTTCTAGTCACATAAGAGACGTACGATAAAGTGTAGGTCCCAAGTTCAAGTTGAGCAATTAAACAACTTTTGATAGTTGAACATCGACGTTGATATTCAGACAATATTAGTTTAAAATGCAATCAACATTATTTTACATTTTCACTATCCTAAAAATCGCACATTGGATCATCGATAGTGCTACGGAGTTCGTGCACAGCCGCTGAGGTATTCACGGACACGAAAGAGGTCAGAGGGTACATTGTTATCTGAGTAAAGTAAAGTAACCCTTTTTATACCACGTCGTAATGCGGTGTTAGGCTCGTATTTTTCATTAACCGTCGGCACACGATGGGTGATGTGGACAACATCATGCCGACCGCCTTTTCTTCAGTGCTTTTCCTGGTACAGATTTGAGGCTGGGTCGACCTGAGAGTGGTTACGGTCGGAAGAAATTCCACACCTGCTATGAAATTGAACCTGGATCACTAGTCTAAGAAGCAAGTTCACTAACAACTACGCTACTGCGGCTCACATGGTTATTTACCCAAGTGATGATAGTCTTATCCAGTGGCGGCTCGTAATAATTTTTGTTGGTGGGGCCAGACAAAAATGTTCGCAAAAATCATTGTCTAAATAGACCACATTTTCTACTGCTCATAAAAAAATGCGCTAGAAATGCGTAAAGTATACTAATTAGGGAGAAACGACGCTGAATTAAAAACTGTATGTGATAATTGAGCATTATATATTCTCATTTCAACGTTAATTAGTATCACGTTAAAAGTCATAATTACGAATAAATGATTTATAAAAGAAAAAATACACGTTATACATTATTTTTGGTGGGTCCCAGCCCCACTGGCCCTTAATGACGAGCCGCCACTGGTCTTATCAATGAGTCAATTAGAAAAACGATCACTACTAACTACTAATAAATATATCTACTGGATGAGCAAGTGCTAAAACTGACACAAACCTAAAGCAAACTCGTTCTTCCCGGTACGATGTGGCTTGAAAACACTCAGAAAGTTCTCGTAATAAAATCCAAGATGTATAATCGTGAATGGGATACCTGTCATAGAATTATTTCTGTTTGAATATGAAAAAATGACACAAACGTAGCACCATAAATGGATAGTTATTGTATGATATATTTGAAACTGAACACTCACTAGCGATATAGATTTATCTATACATACACGCCTACATAAGAGAAGACTGCAGTAACACTATGTAGCAAATGAGGAACAAGTAAGATATAACAAAGACCACTAGGGAGTTAATGTATGATTGTATATGTTATGTCTGCTGTAAAAGATGTCTGAACTTCTTCACTTCTATTGTATCCTTTGCTTGATAAAGATCTTTTTATCTAAATGTCGCTGTGTATTGTTTTTGTAATTTGTAAAACTACAGTGGTTTTATTTTTACGTGTTTATCCATTGCATACACACCTACCCCACACACAATATATATATATATATATATATATATATATATATATATATATATATATATATAGTATATGTTTGTGTGTTTATATATAGACGACGCACACATTTACACGAGCTATCAACACATTGGATAGAAGTGAGAGAAAGAATATATAGGTGGACCATGTCTTCGGATTTCTGTGATGGTATCTATCCATCTGATTCTTGGTCTTCCTCGTGTTCTGAGATCATGTTGTATTGGCACTTGATAGTAGTAAATCTACTTTCATTCTCATTTGGTGACCGAACCATTTTATTTTTTATTAGATGCAGGATGTGACTTCGACGATGCTTCTAATTTTGACATTTGACAACTTTATCCCATTGTGTAACATTGACTGCGTTTCTTGAAGAACAGCTCATTTTCAATTGTATCCATTGTGTAACATTGACTGCGTTTCTTGAAGAACAGCTTATATTACAATTGTATCCCATTGTGTAACATTGACTGCGTTTCTTGAAGAACAGCTCATTTTACAATTGTATCCCATTGTGTAACATTGACTGCGTTTCTTAAAGAACAGCTTATTTTTACATTGTTAACATCCCCATGTACTTGTGTAACATTGACTGCGTTTCTTAAAGAACAGCTTATTTTACAATTGTATCCCATTGTGTAACATTGACTGCGTTTCTTAAAGAACAGCTTATTTTACAATTGTATCCCATTGTGTAACATTGACTGCGTTTCTTGAAGAACAGCTTATTTTACAATTGTATCCCATTGTGTAACATTGACTGCGTTTCTTAAAGAACAGCTTATTTTACAATTGTATCCCATTGTGTAACATTGACTGCGTTTCTTAAAGAACAGCTTATTTTACAATTGTATCCCATTGTGTAACATTGACTGCGTTTCTTAAAGAACAGCTTATTTTACAATTGTATCCCATTGTGTAACATTGACTGCGTTTCTTGAAGAACAGCTTATTTTACAATTGTATCCCATTGTGTAACATTGACTGCGTTTCTTAAAGAACAGCTTATTTTACAATTGTATCCCATTGTGTAACATTGACTGCGTTTCTTAAAGAACAGCTTATTTTACAATTGTATCCCATTGTGTAACATTGACTGCGTTTCTTAAAGAACAGCTTATTTTACAATTGTATCCCATTGTGTAACATTGACTGCGTTTCTTGAAGAACAGCTTATTTTACAATTGTATCCCATTGTGTAACATTGACTGCGTTTCTTAAAGAACAGCTTATTTCACCTGTTGTTACATTTCGTTCTCTCTTGGATTTTAGTTAGATACTATGTTTGTCATTCATAGCAGAGATTTGGTAAAAAATAAATAGTCTATCGCCCGAGTGGTTACCGGGCCAAATTTGGGGTGTAAAGAATAGAACCACTGTTACCTGCCATGCATGCCGTAAGAGGCGACTAAGGAGGTTTGGCTGAAATCGGATGCACATGTCCTAAACTTGTAGAAATTTATGCGTTTAGGGGCCTACCAAACCAATGTGCAACGTATACACGTTCTTGGCAAAGATCAAACATATCACAAAAGTGATTAAAATTGGTCGTAAAGAACGAACGCAAAGAATAAATAGTCTATGAGTTATCGCTTGATTGTTATGTCTACGTTTTGGGTGGGACAACAATGGTGACAGCATCAATATATTTATTATTCTATGCCCCTTATTTTCTACCCTGGATGTACAAGACATCCAGACAGAATACCACACGATCCAAACAGTTGTCTATGCCATTACCCGGTTTCAGCACAAGCCTCGATCCTCTGGAAACGTTTCGATGTTGTCCTTCCGCTGCACTCAATGAAACATACTGAAGAAGTTTAGTTTTCCATGACGCTTTGCTGTCTCTGCTTACTGTGGAATATAGTTTTCCATGACGCTTTACTGTCTCTGCTTACTGTGGAATAGGGTTCTATTTAACTCTTCAGAGGTGATCTATCCGTTCTAATTTAGATTGTTCCACTCGGTTCTACAGGGAATGAACTTCCAGATCTTGACGTATTGTCTGTTTGCTAACCTTGTCTCTCATGTATGAACACTTACATAGATATCACTTGAACACACTACATAGATATCAACTTGAACACACTAATAGATATAACTTGAACACTTACATAGATATCAACTTGAACACACTACAGATATCAACTTGAACACACTACAAGATATCACTTGACACACTACATAGATATCAACTGAACACACTTACATGATATAACTTGAACACACTTACATAGATATCAACTTGAACACACTTACATGATATCAACTGAACACACTTACATAGATATCAACTTGAACACACTTACATAGATATCAACTTGAACACACTTACATAGATATCAACTTGAACACACTTACATAGATATCAACTTGAACACACTTACATAGATATCAACTTGAACACACTTACATAGATATCAACTTGAACACACTTACATAGATATCAACTTGAACACACTTACATAGATATCAACTTGAACACACTTACATAGATATCAACTTGAACACACTTACATAGATATCAGCTTGAACACACTTACATAGATATCAACTTGAACACACTTACATAGATATCAACTTGAACACACTTACATAGATATCAACTTGAACACACTTACATAGATATCAACTTGAACACACTTACATAGATATCAACTTGAACACACTTACATAGATATCAACTTGAACACACTTACATAGATATCAACTTGAACACACTTACATAGATATCAACTTGAACACACTTACATAGATATCAACTGAAACACTTGCGATATCAACTGCGAACACACTTACATAGATATCAACTTGAAACACTTCATAGATATCAACTGAACACATAGTTTCATTGATTATCAACTGAAACACTTCTGATATCCTTGAACACTTACTAGATATCAACTTGAACACTTACATGATATCAACTTGAACACACTTACATAGATATCAACTTGAACACACTTACATAGATATCACCTTGAACACACTTACATAGATATCAGCTTGAACACACTTACATAGATATCAACTTGAACACACTTACATAGATATCAACTTGAACACACTTCATATATCAACTTGAACACACTTACATGATATCAACTTGAAACACTTAATAGATATCAACTTGAACACACTTACATAGATATCAACTTGAACACACTTACATAGATATCAACTTGAACACACTTACATGAATATCAACTTGAACACACTTACATAGATATCAACTCTAAAGGATCCAAGGCCGAAGGATTGACTTCATTGCACGGGTTTTGTTATGCCTTATGGCTCGGTCCCTCGTGACAGAAATTGTCACCACTTGGTGAGAGCTTTGCACAAAGCACAAACTCCATAGCTCCGGAACAAACATAGGGGTCATAACCATGTTGTCATAGCCATGATTCACATCCATAAACTAGGACTTATATTACCTGCTATGCAGCCATGTCTGTCTTTTTTCTGACTAATTTCTCTTTATCATCTGAATATCAACATCATTAGGTGCCGTGCCGATTGACGTAGGTGATCATGGATATCCACAAATCTTTGTCTCTAGTGTTTGTTATCATCTCAGTTGTTGACGCTCTTCCGTTGTAACATCAAGTTAAGCTATCCACAATGTTCTCTCTCTGTCTTCCTTTGTCTCGCCTCCCCTCGATGTTACCAGTTGTTACAATGTGTTCTAATCTTCCCTTACTCATCAAATGCCGTCTGAATATACCATCTAATAATTACAGTATCAAACAATGCCATTTAATAAATAAAACACTGAAGATTTTCTAAAATAAAAACAGTTATATCCTAACATTACTTCCATCAAGTTGTTCATTTCATTTCAACATTCATGCTCCGTTACTGATAATATACAGACACATTATACTTTTCAAGCACAGCTTTGTCGTTAAGTACAATTACTGCAGACTTACCCACAGATATAGCATACTTTTCAAGCATATATTTGTTCTCAAGTTAAGTACAATTACTGCAGACTTACCCACAGATATAGCATACTTTTCAAGCATATATTTGTTCTCAAGTTAAGTACAACTACTGCAGACTTACCCACAGAAACAATGTAGTTCTCAACCATAGCTTTGCCTTCAAGGTAAGCACATTTCTGTGTGGCTCCAGAAATACAATAGTCTGCGCCGATATATATAAAATGTTTAACTTCCTGTTCTATTGCAATATTGACCACGTTTACACCCTGAGGAGGGACACAAAAACTTGGATAGCTTAAAATAAATATACATTTTCGCTATTAGCTCGTTCTTATCTGTGGTCGGTCCATTTTATACAACTAGCATTCACGTGGTGGCGGGGAATGAATAAGGTGCTATAGAAAAGTTCTTAGAACATCCTGGACAGAGAAGAGAAGAAACAAAGACATCCTACAAGACCTGCATATCGAGAAACATTGGTTCATAAATAACATCGTGTCCCGGAAGATGAAATATTTTGGCCACATTAAACGACACAGCGGTCTGGAGAGAAAGGTAATAGAAGGCATGGTTTCTGGAACACGGGGCAGCGGACGACCAAGACGAAGATGGCAGCTGGACATCAAGGAAAGCTTGAACATGACGCTCGAAGAGGCAGGAGACCTTGCAAGAGACAGAGAGCTATTCAGGTGGGCTGTGACGAATGCGACGTTCCGCAAGGACACTACTACTTGAACTCACTACATGCTGAGTGAACAATCTACTCATGTTAGGAACATCTACACACATACATAGTCTAGACCCATGTAGAGTAGAACAGTATCTACACTACATGTTAGAAGTGAACAATATCTACACTACATGTTAAAGTGAACAATATCTACACTACATGCTAGAAGTAGAACAATATCTACACTACATGTTAGAAGTTAGAACAATATCTACACTACATGCTAGAAGTAGAACAAATCTACACTACATGTTAGAAGTAGAACAATATCTACACTAATGTAGAAGTAGAAACATCTACACTAGATGTTAGAAGTAGAACAACATCTACACTACATGTTAGAAGTAGTAGAACAATATCTACACTACATGTTAGAAGTAGTAGAACAATATCTACACTACATGTTAGAAGTAGAACAACATCTACACTACATGTTGAAGTAGAACAATATCTACACTACATGCTAGAAGTGAGAACAACATCTACACTACATGTTAGAGTAGTAGAACAATATCTACACTACATGTCTAGAAGTAGACAATATCTACACTACATGTTAGAAGTAGAACAAATCTACACTACATGTTAGAGTGAACAACATCTACACTATATGCTAGAAGTGAAAATATCTACACTACATGTTAGAGTAGAACAACATCTACACTATATGTAGAAGTAGAACAACATCTACACTACATGTTGAGTAGTAGAACAATATCTACACTACATGTTAGAAGTAGTAGAACAATATCTACACTACATGTTAGAAGTAGAACAACATCTACACTACATGTTAGAGATGTAGAACAATATCTACACTACATGTTAGAAGTAGAACAATATCTACACTACATGTTAGAAGTAGAACAATATCTACACTACATGTAGAAGTAGAGACAATATCTACACTACATGTTAGAAGTAGTAGAACAATATCTACACTACATGTTAAAGAGTGAACAACATCTACACTATGCTAGAGTAGAACAATATCTACACTACATGTTAGAAGTAGAACAATCTACACTATATGCTAGAAGTAGAACAACATCTACACTACATGTTAGAAGTAGAACAATATCTACACTACATGTTAGAAGTAGAACAATATCTACACTACATGTTAGAAGTAGAACAACATCTACACTAATGTTAAGAGTAGAACAATATCTACACTTCATGTTAGAAGTAGAACAATATCTACACTACATGTTAGAAGTAGAACAATATCTACACTACATGTTAGAAGTAGTAGAACAATATCTACACTACATGTTAGAAGTAGAACAATATCTACACTACATGCTAGAAGTAGAACAATATCTACACTACATGTTAGAAGTAGTGAACAATATCTACACTACATGCTAGGTGAACAACATCTACACTACATGTTAGAAGTAGAACAATATCTACACTAATGTTAGAAGTAGAACAACATCTACACTAGATGTTAGAAGTAGAACAACATCTACACTACATGTTAGAAGTAGAACAATATCTACACTACATGTTAAAAGTAGTAGAACAATATCTACACTACATGTTAGAAGTAGAACAACATCTACACTACATGTTAGAAGTAGAACAATATCTACACTACATGTTAGAAGTAGAACAACATCTACACTACATGTTAGAAGTAGAACAATATCTACACTACATGCTAGAAGTAGAACAATATCTACACTACATGTTAGAAGTAGAACAATATCTACACTACATGTTAGAAGTAGAACAACATCTACACTACATGCTAGAAGTAGAACAATATCTACACTACATGTTAGAAGTAGAACAATATCTACACTATATGCTAGAAGTAGAACAACATCTACACTACATGTTAGAAGTAGTAGAACAATATCTACACTACATGTTAGAAGTAGAACAATATCTACACTAATGTAGAAGTAGAACAACATCTACACTAATGTTAGAAGTAGAGAACAATATCTACACTACATGTAGAGTAGACAATATCTACACTACATGTTAGAAGTAGAACAATATCTACACTACATGTTAGAAGTGAGAACAATATCTACACTACATGTTAGAAGTAGTAGACAATATCTACACTACATGTTAAAGTAGAACAAATCTACACTAATGCTAGAAGTAGAACAATATCTACACTCATGTTAGAGTAGAACAATATCTACACTATATGCTAGAAGTAGAACAACATCTACACTACATGTTAGAAGTAGAACAATATCTACACTACATGTTAGAAGTAGAACAATATCTACACTACATGTTAGAAGTAGAACAACATCTACACTACATGTTAGAAGAAGTAGAACAATATCTACACTTCATGTTAGAAGTAGAACAATATCTACACTACATGTTAGAAGTAGAACAATATCTACACTACATGTTAGAAGTAGTAGAACAATATCTACACTATATGCTAGAAGAAGTAGAACAATATCTACACTACATGCTAGAAGTAGAACAACATCTACACTACATGTTAGAAGTAGAACAATATCTACACTACATGCTAGAAGTAGAACAATATCTACACTACATGTTAGAAGTAGAACAATATCTACACTACATGTTAGAAGTAGAACAATATCTACACTACATGTTAGAAGTAGAACAACATCTACACTATTGTAGAAGTAGAACAATATCTACACTACATGTTAGAAGTAGAACAATATCTACACTACATGTTAGAAGTAGTAGAACAATATCTACACTACATGTTAGAAGTAGAACAATATCTACACTACATGTTAGAAGTAGAACAATATCTACACTACATGTTAAAAGTAGTAGAACAATATCTACACTACATGTTAGAAGTAGAACAATATCTACACTACATGTTAGAAGTAGAACAATATCTACACTACATGTTAGAAGTAGAACAACATCTACACTACATGTTAGAAGTAGGACAATATCTACACTACATGTAGAAGTAGAACAATATCTACACTACATGTTAGAAGTAGAACAATATCTACACTACATGTTATGAATTCAGTAGTAGAACAATATCTACACTACATGTTAGAAGTAGTAGAACAATATCTACACTACATGTTAGAAGTAGTAGAACAATATCTACACTACATGTTAGAAGTAGTAGAACAATATCTACACTACATGTTAGAAGTAGAACAATATCTACACTACATGTTAGAAGTAGTAGAACAATATCTACACTACATGTTAGAAGTAGTAGAACAATATCTACACTACATGTTAGAAGTAGTAGAACAATATCTACACTACATGTTAGAAGTAGTAGAACAATATCTACACTAATAGTTGGAGATCTATCAAAAGTCAACCTTCATTGTGAAGATGATATTAAATTTAATCTGATCTAGACACGATTTTCTTCGTGTTCGTTGATGATCAATGTCTACACAATGAGTCCGGTTCTCTGGATGTATGTTGTTGTGTTTGTTAGTTCATCAAGGCTTCAATCAGTTTTGTGTTGATGTCGGTCTCTGTTGGCCAGTCTTCTTTCCACAGTTGATTCATCAGGTGACAATCTTGCAGGATGTGTTCGACTGTCTGTGCTGTCTGTCCACATGCGGATGATGGAACTAGTTTTAATCTGTGTAGGTGTCTGTTCAGTCTGTTGTGTCCAGTTCAATCTAGACAAGATATTAAGTTTAATCTGATCTAGACAATAGACAGAAAATGTTATATATCTTTTACAGCCAGAATTTGGTATGCCTACATATAATTGTGTTTGATCTGATCTAATTTAGATAAGAGAGAAAATATTTGAGATCTATTATAACCATCCTTGACTGATTGATTGATTGATTGATAGGACCATCATCACTGCACTTCGATGAATAACCATGCGTGCATCTATCTCTTTCTTACCCATTAATATCTCAACGGTAGTGGGCGAACTCAGTAGCTCCCCCGATGGTCCCGATGTAATTTTAAAGATAGTGAACGCTTTTGAAGGAATTCAAAATAAAATTTTCTCAAATTTTGCCTCAACATGATTTTGCAGCTTACTTGACTATCCTCGACATCTATTTTCAACTGTCAAGCGTTTTTATACGTGCTTAACTTGAACACGTAATCAAAATTTTATCGTCCGTCTTCGATAGTATTAGGAACTCGATCTCACCTACATTGATATCAAGGATAGCTGATAAAATATCTCGATCGTTCTGTGCGGGAAACGAACGAGTACCTTTGCAGCCAGAGGTTATCACATTTTCTCCACGCCACATGGGCTTATTTTCTTCACTGGGAAGATGGCACTTGATCTGATCTGATCTAGACAAGAGACAGAGAATATAGAACATCTATTCTAGTCAGTTATTGATATGAAGATGGCACTTGATCTGATCTGATCTAGACAAGAGACAGAGAATATAGAACATCTATTCTAGTCAGTTATTGATATGAAGATGGTACTTGATCTGATCTGATCTAGACAAGAGACAGAGAATATAGAACATCTATTCTAGTCAGTTATTGATATGAAGATGGCACTTGATCTGATCTGATCTAGACAAGAGACAGAGAATATAGAACATCTATTCTAGTCAGTTATTGATATGAAGATGGTACTTGATCTGATCTGATCTAGACAAGAGACAGAGAATATAGAACATATATTCTAGTCAGTTATTGATATGAAGATGGTACTTGATCTGATCAATGTTCTTACTTGATTATATTCTATCTCTGAACTTCTTCCATCCCAGTAGCTTGTGACTAGAAAAATGGTGTCCATGTCCTTCATTGCATTTCGAAGAGAGTGTGGTTTGTTCATGTCTCCCGTAAACAGTTTCACACCTGCACATGACAACAACAACAACACTTGGTTATAACTGGCATGAGATTCTTACTCTTTTTGGCTACTACTCTTTTTCTATGGTATTTTTGTTTTCATTACTGTCTCTGTTGTTGGTTCCTGTTATTTTTCTATGGTATTTTTGTTTTCATTACTGTCTCTGTTGTTGGTTCCTATTATTTTTCTATGGTATTTTTGTTTTCATTACTGTCTCTGTTGTTGGTTCCTATTATTTTTCTATGGTATTTTTGTTTTCATTACTGTCTCTGTTGTTGGTTTTTGTTATTTTTCTATGGTATTTTTGTTTTCATTACTGTCTCTGTTGTTGGTTCCTATTATTTTTCTATGGTATTTTTGTTTTCATTACTGTCTCTGTTGTTGGTTCCTATTATTTTTCTATGGTATTTTTGTTTTCATTACTGTCTCTGTTGTTGGTTCCTGTTATTTTTCTATGGTATTTTTGTTTTCATTACTGTCTCTGTTGTTGGTTCCTGTTATTTTTCTATGGTATTTTTGTTTTCATTACTGTCTCTGTTGTTGGTTCCTATTATTTTTCTATGGTATTTTTGTTTTCATTACTGTCTCTGTTGTTGGTTCCTGTTATTTTTCTATGGTATTTTTGTTTTCATTACTGTCTCTGTTGTTGGTTCCTATTATTTTTCTATGGTAATTTTTGTTTTCATTACTGTCTCTGTTGTTGGTTCCTATTATTTTTCTATGGTATTTTTGTTTTCATTACTGTCTCTGTTGTTGGTTCCTATTATTTTTCTATGGTATTTTTGTTTTAAATGATGTTGCTGTTGTTGTTGATGTGTTTGCTATTGTTGTCAATTGATGTCTTCTCTGAACATATTAACTGTTGCACTAAAGAAACACGATGTGTTTGCTATTGTAACTTTTATTCATGGTTTTCACTTGCATCTGTATTCAAACTACTTTTCACATTTTAAACCAAAATTTGAAAAGCGATAGGTACTTTTGTAGATAAATGAATGTACTTTTGTAGATAAGTGAATGTACTTTTGTAGATAAATGAATGTACTTTTGTAAATAATAATAATAATAATAATTCCTCTCGTACCGTTATACGTTACATAGGGCCTGCAAGTAATTTCTCCATACCGCTCTGTCCTGGGCAACTCGCTCAATCTCCTCCATGGAACTGAGACCGATATTTCTTGCCCTCTCAGCAAAGTTTGTTTCAGGGTCTCCTTAGGTCGACCTCTCTTTCTTGAACCCTTTGCATCCCACTTCAATGTCTGCTTTGATATTCGTTGATCATTTCTCCTCAAGGTGTGTCCAACATATCTCCATATTCTCTTTCTTATAACAGTTGTCTCTAGTGGTTGACCAGACATGTCTCTGATTTCACCACTTCTCCTGAATTAGTTCCATTTTATATTCATTATTTTTCGCAGACATCTATTTTCAAATGCATTCGACTTGCTTTCTATATCTTTAGTCATTTTCCAACTCTCGCTAGCATATGTTAGGATTGATACAACATTTTCCAACTCTCGCTGGCATATGTTAGGATTGATACAACATTTTCCAACTCTCGCTAGCATATGTTAGGATTGATACAACATTTTCCAACTCTCGCTGGCATATGTTAGGATTGATACAACATTTGAATTGAAAATTCTCCCTTTAATTTTCAATTGGGGAGAAAGAAACAACATCAAACCTTTAGCAACCAGATCGTCATACATCTCTCCACTCTTCATCCTAGTAAACCCACTGACTTTAAACCATGCACAGCCCAAGGTCGCGTCTAGCACAGCGCCACCTGTCATGCCGGTCACTCCAAAAATGAGAATATTATTCACTTCATCCTGCGTGTTGGTTTCCACTGGAAGATGTCTGGTTTTAAAACTAGAAGAATGCATACATTACATGATGTCTGGTTGTATAACTAGAAGAATGCATACATTACATGATGTCTGGTTGTATAACTAGAAGAATTCATACATTACATGATGTCTGGTTGTATAACTAGAAGAATGCATACATTACATGATGTCTGGTTGTATAACTAGAAGAATGCATACATTACATGATGTCTGCTTGTATAACTAGAAGAATGCATACATTACATGATGTCTGGTTGTATAACTAGAAGAATTCATACATTACATGATGTCTGGTTGTATAACTAGAAGAATGCATACATTACATGATGTCTGGTTGTATAACTAGAAGAATGCATACATTACATGATGTCTGGTTGTATAACTAGAAGAATGCATACATTACATGATGTCTGGTTGTATAACTAGAAGAATACATACATTACATGATGTCTGGTTGTATAACTAGAAGAATTCATACATTACATGATGTCTGGTTGTATAACTAGAAGAATACATACATTACATGATGTCTGGTTGTATAACTAGAAGAATTCATACATTACATGATGTCTGGTTGTATAACTAGAAGAATGCATACATTACATGATGTCTGGTTGTATAACTAGAAGAATGCATACATTACATGATGTCTGGTTGTATAACTAGAAGAATACATACATTACATGATGTCTGGTTGTATAACTAGAAGAATGCATACATTACATGATGTCTGGTTGTATAACTAGAAGAATTCATACATTACATGATGTCTGGTTGTATAACTAGAAGAATGCATACATTACATGATGTCTAGTTGTATAACTAGAAGAATGCATACATTACATGATGTCTGGTTGTATAACTAGAAGAATGCATACATTACATGATGTCTGGTTGTATAACTAGAAGAATGCATACATTACATGATGTCTGGTTGTATAACTAGAAGAATGCATACATTACATGATGTCTGGTTGTATAACTAGAAGAATGCATACATTACATGATGTCTGGTTGTATAACTAGAAGAATGCACATACATGATGTCTGTTGTATATAGAAGAATCAACATTCATGATGTCTGGTTGTATAACTAGAAGAATGCATACATTACATGATGTCTGGTTGTATAACTAGAAGAATACATACATTACATGATGTCTGGTTGTATAACTAGAAGAATTCATACATTACATGATGTCTGGTTGTATAACTAGAAGAATGCATACATTACATGATGTCTGGTTGTATAACTAGAAGAATTCATACATTACATGATGTCTGGTTGTATAACTAGAAGAATGCATACATTACATGATGTCTGGTTGTATAACTAGAAGAATGCATACATTACATGATGTCTGGTTGTATAACTAGAAGAATGCATACATTACATGATGTCTGGTTGTATAACTAGAAGAATACATACATTACATGATGTCTGGTTGTATAACTAGAAGAATGCATACATTACATGATGTCTGGTTGTATAACTAGAAGAATACATACATTACATGATGTCTGGTTGTATAACTAGAAGAATACATACATTACATGATGTCTGGTTGTATAACTAGAAGAATGCATACATTACATGATGTCTGGTTGTATAACTAGAAGAATACATACATTACATGATGTCTGGTTGTATAACTAGAAGAATACATACATTACATGATGTCTGGTTGTATAACTAGAAGAATGCATACATTACATGATGTCTGGTTGTATAACTAGAAGAATGCATACATTACATGATGTCTGGTTGTATAACTAGAAGAATGCATACATTACATGATGTCTGGTTGTATAACTAGAAGAATACATACATTACATGATGTCTGGTTGTATAACTAGAAGAATGCATACATTACATGATGTCTGGTTGTATAATTAGAAGAATACATACATTACATGATGTCTGGTTGTATAACTAGAAGAATGCATACATTACATGATGTCTGGTTGTATAACTAGAAGAATACATACATTACATGATGTCTGGTTGTATAACTAGAAGAATGCATACATTACATGATGTCTGGTTGTAAACTAGAAAAATGCATACATTACATGATGTCTGGTTGTATAACTAGAAGAATGCATACATTACATGATGTCTGGTTGTATAACTAGAAGAATACATACTTACATGATGTCTGGTTGTATAATAGAAGAATAATACATTACATGATGTCTGGTTGTATAACTAGAAGAATGGATACATGTATGATGTCTGGTTGTAAACTGAAGAATGGCATACATTATGATGTCTGGTTGTATAACTAGAAGAATGCATACATTACATGATGTCTGGTTGTAATAACTAGAAAAATGCATACATTACATGATGTCTGGTTGTATAACTAGAAGGAATAACATTACATGATGTCTGGTTTAAATAGAAGAAATGGATAAATGTGTGGAAATAGTCTAGACGTTTTCAAAATGACAGAAATGATAAATGTGTGAAAGTCTGTTTTCAAATGACAGAAATGGATATAATGTGATGATGTCTGGTTTTCAAACTGACAGAAATGGATAAATGTGGAGATGTCTGGTTTTCAAATGACAGAAATGATAAATGTTGAGAGTCTGGTTTTCAAATGACAGAAATGGATAAATGTGTGAGAAGTCTGGTTTTCAAATGACAGAAATGGATAAATGTGTGAAATGTCTGGTTTTCAAATGACAGAAATGGATAAATGTGTGAGAAGTCTGGTTTTCAAATGACAGAAATGGATAAATGTGTGAAATGTCTGGTTTTCAAATGACAGAAATGGATAAATGTGTGAGAAGTCTGGTTTTCAAATGACAGAAATGGATAAATGTGTGAAATGTCTGGTTTTCAAATGACAGAAATGGATAAATGTGTGAGAAGTCTGGTTTTCAAATGACATAAATGGATAAATGTGTGAGAAGTCTGGTTTTCAAATGACAGAAATGGATAAATGTGTGAGAAGTCTGGTTTTCAAATGACAGAAATGGATAAATGTGTGAGAAGTCTGGTTTTCAAATGACAGAAATGGATAAATGTGTGAAATGTCTGGTTTTCAAATGACAGAAATGGATAAATGTGTGAGATGTCTGGTTTTCAAATGACAGAAATGGATAAATGTGTGAGAAGTCTGGTTTTCAAATGACAGAAATGGATAAATGTGTGAGAAGTCTGGTTTTCAAATGACAGAAATGGATAAATGTGTGAGATGTCTGGTTTTCAAATGACAGAAAGGGATAAATGTGTGAGAAGTCTGGTTTTCAAATGACAGAAATGGATAAATGTGTGAGATGTCTGGTTTTCAAATGACAGAAATGGATAAATGTGTGAGATGTCTGGTTTTCAAATGACAGAAATGGATAAATGTGTGAGAAGTCTGGTTTGTCTTATTTCTTCTTCTACCAACTCTCCATGTCGAACATTTGTTAACCACTCTTTGTGAGTTGTATGGGATCTGAGCCTAAGAGATAGTGTACGTTGTGCCAGTTATGCGTCTACAAGTAGGCTAACATTTCCGATTTCTGCGACGTTTTTTATTTACTAGGGTATCTTCCCAAGGCCCTTACCTCAGTCGCCTATTACGCCATGCCTTGAAGGTCGCAGTGTTACTATTCTTTGCTCCCCTTGAGTATTCTAGCAACTGACGGGCGACTGTTTTTTTAATGACTTTAATGAATATATGAAGGAGAAGTCTGGTTATTTAATGACATTAATGAATATATGAAGAAGTCTGGTTTTCAATTATGTCAATGAATATATGAAGGGAGTCTGGGGTTTTTCAATTATGTTAATGAATATATGAAGGAGAAGTCTGGTTTTTAAAAAAATATAAAAATGGATATATTGGGAGATGCCGAACAAATGAAGTCAGATGTAACTGTAGATAGGGAGGAAAACGGAAAAGAAAATGATTAAGAAAGTGAATGATACAGTACACAACTCAACTCAGACAACTGCTGCTAATAAAAAGACAAAAAATTTATAAAATTGTTTCATGTTTACTCTTGACATCCAAGATTGAAGAGAAACAATAAGTTAGTCAATTTTGTAGAAATCTGTTCAAACTTACGGACAATTTATTTTCCAACACATTTTGAGCTGCTAGAAGATGTTTGAACAAATAACTTAAAAATCGTTTGTCGTCACTTAGGAAAGCTTCTTAGGAATCGCTATTTTGTTTAGTTAAAAAGTGTTCATGTGTAGTTTCAAATTGTGCGCTCTTTCACATTTTGTATGTGCAAAAACTGTGCAAAAAATAGTTGTTTTATTTCATTGGTTATTGGTTGTCACACAAAGAGATGCCATTATCGATGAAAACTGCAATGCAGACGACGTTGTGATTTACATGGATGGATCGGTAGTTCGTTACGAAAAGTCTGCATGGGCCTTCTCTGCAAACTCAAGACAACAAGCAGCATGACAATGGAGTACTGGCGGTGACAAATGCACTATTCTAGGTCACAACTACCTATGCGTGCATTTGGACCTGATATGATCCCGGTGAGCCGGTTCGGCAGGCAATGACTGAATCCAGGCAACAATTTGCGATGTCTTTTTCGGGCAATGGTCGTTGGCAATGGACTGAATCACTCAGCGTACATTTTGCAGAATTACACTTGTCTTGTTCCGGCAATGGGTGTCGTTGGCAATGGACTGAATCACTGCAGGCGTCAACAATTTGCAGAATTACACTTGTCTTTGTTCCGGGGCACATGGGTGTCGTTGGCAATGAAAGAGCAGACAGACTGGTTGGCTCTGCCGCTATATCAGACGGCCAGCCAATGGACAGAGCTGACATCGTGAACGCCCTCATAGAGCGTGACCGCAGAGAAACCTTCATCTAAACCAATCCACGTCAACTACTAGATTGCGAGAACCGGGTTTGAAGATTGGTGTGGCAAGAAAAGAACGGTACAACAGGTATACGAGTCGGCTCATCAATCAAAATAGAACTGGTACGGTCAGTCGCTGGACGCTGTTGGAGATATTGCGAAGGAGATCGGAGCACCTATGGACATGTTCGGAGTGCAATGAAGATATTCTAAACTGAAACTGAAACAGAGATACCGCTAACAACAAAAGCAAATCTCATAAGAACGATTTTCTGGCCAACACTATGTTACCAGTGTCAAACATGGCCAATAACAGCAGCTAATGAGCGGAAAATCATAACAACAGAGATGAGGTGTTTTAGAAGAGCTGCAGTGTGACATAAGAGACAAAATTAGAAATGAAGAAATCAGAAAGGAGATTGAATGTGAAACCAGTTATGCAATTTATAAAATAACAACAGATTAAATGGTTTGGACACCTGACAAGAATGCCCTGGTATCACCTACCACAGAGAGCCACACAGAAAAAGTATAATAAGTACAAGGCAAGAGGAAGACCACGCAAAAGATGGAGCGACGGCATCAAGAACAGCCTTACGAACATGAATATCAGCTTACAAAGTGCCTTAAAAAAGCACACACAAGATCACTACGTTTCACTCCCAACACTTCTATAAAGAAGTAAATGGTGGAAGAAAAAGAAGAAAGGTTATTGGTTACAAAGCTGACGTCACAGCACTTCGGGCAGACCCAAAAGTGCTCAGTCTCTCCCAAAAGTTGTCGAAGGGTATGCATACTGATTATTTTGGTGGCTGACTGGTTAAACACACTTCTCTCTCTCTGTCCCTCAAGCATCCAGTTCTACTTGTACAACGTGTAATTCCAAACTCCCTAAATTGCTGAATTGATTCAACATCAATGTTAGTGTCGTCATCCAACAGTAGGTCGACAAGAAACCGAAGAACAAATGCACACAATTCCTCATTATTCTTGACTGTCCTCTCTGTTGTGCTCTAGCTATGATTGATTTATTTCAGTTCTTGTTCTACTGTTCCCCTCCATATCGTTTTGGTTCTTTCACGTTTTCGTTGACCCTCTAGTGTATATCTCAGTGCAGTTTTCGTTGACCCTCTAGTGTATATCTCAGTGCAGTTTTCATGACAAAGTTAGTTTCTATGCGTATCACATGTCCGATCCATCTGCAGCGTCTCTTTTGGATGATGGTGGCCATATTGTCTTGTTGACAGTATACAAGCAGTTCTTGACTAGAGATAGTATTTGGCCAGAACATGGTGCCCATATTCTCTTGTTGACAGTATGCAAGCAGTTCTTGACTAGAGATAGTATTTGGCCAGAACATGGTGCCCATATTCTCTTGTTGACAGTATGCAAGCAGTTCTTGACTAGAGATAGTATTTGGCCAGAACATGGTGCCCATATTCTCTTGTTGACAGTATGCAAGCAGTTCTTGACTAGAGATAGTATTTGGCCAGAACATGGTGACCATATTCTCTTGTTGACAGTATGCAAGCAGTTCTTGACTAGAGATAGTATTTGGCCAGAACATGGTGCCCATATTCTCTTGTTGACAGTATGCAAGCAGTTCTTGACTAGAGATAGTATTTGGCCAGAACATGGTGACCATATTCTCTTGTTGACAGTATGCAAGCAGTTCTTGACTAGAGATAGTATTTGGCCAGAACATGGTGACCATATTGTCTTGTTGACAGTATGCAAGCAGTTCTTGACTAGAGATAGTATTTGGCCAGAACATGGTGCCCATATTCTCTTGTTGACAGTATGCAAGCAGTTCTTGACTAGAGATAGTATTTGGCCAGAACATGGTGCCCATATTCTCTTGTTGACAGTATGCAAGCAGTTCTTGACTAGAGATAGTATTTGGCCAGAACATGGTGACCATATTGTCTTGTTGACAGTATGCAAGCAGTTCTTGACTAGAGATAGTATTTGGCCAGAACATGGTGCCCATATTCTCTTGTTGACAGTATGCAAGCAGTTCTGACTAGAGATAGTATTTGGCCAGAACATGGTGCCATATTCTCTTAGTTGACATATGCAAGCAGTTCTTGACTAGAGATAGTATTTGGCCAGAACATGAGTCCCATCATTCTCTTGTTGACAGTATGCAGCAGTTCTTGACTAGAGATAGTATTTGGCACAGAACAGCCATTTGTCTTGTTGAGCATATGCAAGCAGTTCTTTGACTAGAGTAGTATTCCAAACTATGGTGACCTTTATTCTCTGTTGACAGTATGCAACAGTTTGACTAGAGATAGTATTTGGCCAGAACATGGTGCCCATATTGTCTTGTTGACAGTATGCAAGCAGTTCTTGCTAGAGATGTTATTTGCAGAACATGGTACTATTCTCTTGTCTGATCAGTATGTACAGTTCTTGACTGAGATAGTATTTGGCCAGTACATGGGACCTATTTGTCTTGTTGACAGTATCACAGTTCTGACTAGAGATAGTATTTGGCAGAACATGGTGCCATATTTCCTTGTTGACAGTATGCAAGCAGTTCTTGACTAGAGATAGTATTTGGCCAGAACATGGTGACCATATTCTCTTGTTGACAGTATGCAAGCAGTTCTTGACTAGAGATAGTATTTGGCCAGAACATGGTGACCATATTGTCTTGTTGACAGTATGCAAGCAGTTCTTGACTAGAGATAGTATTTGGCCAGAACACAAATGTAAGATCTTTCGCAGACATGTTGTATGGAAGGTGGAAAGTTTAGACTTATCTTGTTCTATCATTCTCCAGCATTCTGATCCATATAGTAATGGACTTTGGGATGGCTGCTGCAGCGGAGGACAGAGCATGCATGGAATGCCCAATGTGCCGTGACGTCGATCGCATAACATAACATAACATAACATAGTAAAGTTGATAGTACACAGCTGCGGTATATATTCTTGGTTCTGATGCTATATTTGACTGAAGTCCAGACTGTCTAAAAGATCATGAACGCACTTCCCGCTTACTCACAATTGAACCATAGACAATTGAACACATAGACAACCTGAATACACATAGACAATTGAACACATAAACAACTGAACACATAGAGAACTGAACACATAAACTTGAACACAAAAGACAATTGAACACATAAACAATTGAACACATAAACAATTGAACACATAAACAATTGAACACATAAACAATTGAACACATAAACAATTGAACACATAGGACAATTGAACATAGACAATTGAACACATAAACAATTGAACACATAGAAAACTGAACACATGACAGCTGAACACATAAACAACTGAACACATAGAGAACTGAACACATGACAGCTGAACACATAGACAATTGAACACATAGACAATTGAGACAAATACATAGACAACTGAACGAAGGAAATAATAATTGATGTGCTGTTTGTGGAAACGTTGACGCTATGTCTGATTTGATAAACATTTCAACTCTGTAGATCTACTTCTTCTTTATGTTGTGTGTGATAGTGTTCGTCTAGGTTAGTGGTAGTTAAATCTTTTCTCCTGCCCTGATCAACGATTGTTACTTTCGTTAGAGGTATTATATTTCTGCTGTTATAGGTTTGCTTGAGGGACTTCCTTTATATTTGACATTACATTTTTGACCTAGCTCTACAAGTGACATCTAAATAATTCGTATTCAAATTTTAGATGGATACGGGAAGGATAATTTATAATAATTTGTGTTTATGACAAGAGTTTGTGGAAATTAAAGATTATTAATGTCCCTTGTCTGTTTACCCTGTCTCATTTAATTTCAGATTAAAACTCCATAATATTTAGCTGTGTTCAGTACTCAGTGTATTCAGTTATCATGTATTCAATTGTCTTATGCCATTTTGCCATGGAATCCCTACAACGGATATATTAAATTATATATATATATATATATATCCCCTTCATATCCGATTGACACATAAGGCTTTCACAAGAGACTTCCACTGTTGCCGTTCTGCTGCCTTTCTACCAACCGTCTCCCAGATCAGGCCACACTCCTTCAACTCTCTCTCCATCGTTCTTTTCCATGTTATTTTTGGACGTCCATGCCTTCTATTCCCATCCGCTGTCCACCTGAATGCTGTCCTAGCCAATGCTCTCACTGGCATACGACATACATATCCAAACCACCCCCATCTTTGTCTCTTAATGATGGTCTCCAAGGATGCACAGTCTGTTCGTTTCAAAAGCTCCTCATTTCTTATGGTATTTGGCCCAAAAGTTTACATGATTATTCTTCAACATTTATTCTGAAATGTCTCCAACTTGTGTATTATGTGTTGGGTCATTTTCCAGCATTCACTACTGTATAATAGCACTCCCAGTACATTACTTCTATATATTTTAAGTTTTGTCCTAAGATTTAGTCTTTTGTTTTCCAAATTTTGTTGAGCATCGCAAAAGTTTGTCTTGCCTTCTTGATTTTTTCGATGACAACGGATATATATATATATATATATATATATATATATATATATATATATATATATATATATATATTCCTTTTTCGCCTTTACAGACGGTTCTGTCTTATGTCTTCCAGCTCATACACAAGTCTCTTCTCAAATAACTCTGCGCCCTTGCGCAATATCGCTTTCAACACAACTCTGTCATCAGCTAGTTTTTCCCATTTGCTGGGACCTATAAAAAAGTTCTTCATTGAGTCCTTGCAGACATCTTTCCATAGGGCATGCACGTAATTTCTCCATAACGTACTCTGTTCTGGACAACTCACTCAATCTCTTCCATGAAATGGAGTCCGATATCTCTTCCCTTTCTCGTGAACGTTTGTTTCAAAAATACTCCCACAAAAATTAAAGTTGAAAAAAAAATCCATTCCCGTGGCCTTTTCAGACCTTAGGGTATGAAGTCACTTCAATTCATATTTCTTGCTCCTAGTGTGCATGATGTAGAGGGTCAGTTCCTTTCCTCTCGTGTGGGACTGAACCCACAGAGAAATGGGGCAATATTTCTGTGCGATATTACCAACAATGGAAAACGTTATGTTGATTCCAGAACAAAGGATGATGTAATTGTTCTCAACCATGATGAATTGTTCTCAAATCAGCAACAACACTGTCCTCAAACCTGATGATGTAATTGTTCTCAAAATCAGCAACAACACTGTCCTCAAACCTGATGATGTAATTGTTCTCAAAATCAGCAACAACACTGTCCTCAAACCTGATGATGTAAGTATCACCATAAATAGAGGAAATTATCGTGTCGAGACTGATGTACAACAAATTAAAGATGAATACTGCGTTACCTGAAGGATGAGCGTATATTTATTTAATTTTGGTTGGACACTTATCTTTCTTATATCAATTTTGTATTTGCTCAATATCCTCTTTCTTCTTCTTTCTTACGCCCGCTGTTAATTCAGGCGGACAGTCATGATGCCTGGTATTGCGTTTCTGACTGATTTTTGCGTGGGCCTATATTACCCTTTTACAGGCATCCTCAACCATATGGACAGCCTCGCCCACTACCGGGTACTTGAAGCTTAGATCCTTCAAGAGTGATCGTTGCAGGAGACCTATTGTCCGTGTAACTCTTTCTCGGACAGAGTTAGTTTTAGTGAAGGCATAACGGGTGACTTCTCTAACGGCTTTCCTGCCTTTGGTGAGGTCGTTCCATACGCAACGTAAGATACCACTCCTTAGTGATCTTTTAGTGCCGTAAATTTGGGCTTAGATCTTCGCCAAGGAGGATTAGCTTACATGCGCTGACTGGGTGAGCTCGCTAAGGTAAAAACCCGAACGATCTCGACCCTTCTCGGGCTAGTCACAGGAAGTGTCACCTTTTTTGTTTTGCTTTGTCAAACAAACGATCATATGTTGGCAGTTTGCTTAGCCTATATGTGATCTGAGCCATGGCGTTTGGACGTCATCTGGGTAGGATGATCGGCGTCCGAAAAGTATTACCCTTAGCCAATGCTTGGGTTTGTACCAGTCAAGCCTTTGCATTATCGGCCATACTTTTTTTTATCCACGCTGAGTTTGTTCCTGAATGGGAGTATTCTCAGCCTCTGCGGGGCGCGTGTCGTTACAATGCGATTTGCAAGGGTTTTACCCTGTATTTTCCCTGTCTCCAGGAAACACTGGTCTGGAGCTGTGCACATATATTCTAGAGGGTCCTTTCAATCAGCGCTAGCAACGTAACTGAAGTTTTGCGCTCGCCGTCATCACCCACCTGAGTTCTTTCGGGGATGCTAGTTGTTATTGCAACAGTACCCTGCCCGGTTGTCCCAGGGAGAGCAATTTCGTTAGGCACTAAAAACGCAACTTTTATGATTTGTCCAACCATACCCACCTCAGTTCTTCCGAGGATGTTAGTTGTTTTGGCAACCGTACCCTGCGCGGTTGTTCCAGGAGGGCAGTTTCGTTAGGCACTGAACGCAACTTTAGAATTTGCGCTCGACCAACTTTACCCAATAGGTTTCTCTGCGCGTGACCTCATGTACGGGTTTGCCGCACACCTTCCCATGTAGCGACACGATGCTGCGTTGCCTTGTTTTCCGAGATACTTGCGAGACTTTTTGATTCGTTACGCAACCTTCTTATTGATTCTAGCCCCACAGCTGACAATTTGCTTGCGGCCCTTTACTCTGGGGGAATTGGCCCTCTTTTCCAATTAGGATGCACCTCTCATCCCTTCGTGTGCAGCCTTTCCCATCGGAAGGGAAGTTGCTACTTGTGGTACGACCGTTGTGTTGACATTTGCCGACACATTTACCGTATTTCGAGACTACACTGACACGCAACTTGACTCGTGCACAGGGCTCCGAATTTCGTCCCATGTAGGCCCACGTCTCTGACTTGGGATGCACCTCTCATCCCTACATGTTCGTCTTTTCGCCTTAAACATCGACCGGAAGGCTGATAATTGTGATGCGACCGTTGTGTTCTCATTTTCCGAGCCATGAGACTGCCATGACAAGCAACTGGACTTGGGCTCCAAGTTCCGCCACATGTGGGCCCACTTTTCTACTATGGATGCACCTCTCATCTCTTTAATTCGGTCATTTACTCTGGAGGAGTTAGCATTTGTTCGCGGACGACTCGTACACTGCTGTATCTTACTTTTTGGGAACTTGGACACATTTTTTTCGAACATTGGCCAGGAGATGCGTGCATTGCTCAGGGATTTTCGGACCTGCATTGCTTTACGGTTCTTGCACTATCTGTGGCTCTCCTTCGATCCCTATTACCCCCTTAGCCAGACTGGAACCATAGTCTGTTTCCAGGGTCACCACGTGGAGGTGGGGCACAGGGTCTTGATTAGTGCCCCTTCACTAACGCAGCGTTGTCCCACTGCGCCTTCGACCCCATTTTCTCAATATGAATGTCTAATACTTAATACTGATCACTTCTGGCTCTGCCGTTCACTGCTCTGACAAATGTTGAACATTTAACTAACAAACAAAAACAGAACACAATTCCAAGGCAGCCTCAGTGTATATATATTTAACAAACTGACACATATTTATTCTAAATAATATTTTCATCATTTAAACAAATTATTCTTTCTTTCCCTCTCTTATTCGTCACTTTCTCCCACGAATTACTCATTCACATGTTCACTTTAACAACTTTCGTTTCACACAGTTGACAGTTTTGTTTTTTTAATTACCTAAAAAGCAAGATTTATTTGAACCGAAACAAAGTAACTGTGAGCAGTGAATATTCAATGAAAGAATTCGGTAATTGAAACATTCCCATACTCGCACAACATAAATACAGTCAACTTTCGATTATTTGTTTAAAGGATTTCCGCTTAACGGATTACTCAGTTTGTAGATTGTTCAATTTAAAACTAACCATTAGCACATGTTATCAATGTGTTATTTTCAAGAAGCGTTAATTGATATTGAAGAGTATTTATTATTGAACATACCAATTTGTGACACACGTTAGTCAATCTACAAATGAATTTTCTACTTTTATGTCCCCACACACAAAGTTCTTCTTATACTCTTCTATTCTAAGTATGCATCCTTCTCATAGTCTTTCTAAGTGCACCTTTCATACTCTGTTTTGTGCATCATTCTCATACTCTATCTTTCATACTTTCTCAGTGCACCTCTCATACTCTCTCTGCATATCTTTCTCAGTGTACCTCTCATACTCTCTCTGCATCTCTTTCATACTTTCTCAGTGCACCTCTTATACTCTCTCTCTGCATCTAGTTCTCAGTGCACCTCTCATACTCTCTCTCTGCATCTAGTTCTTAGTGCACCTCTCATTCTCTCTGCATCTCTTTCTCAGTGTACCTCTCATACTCTCTCTCTACATCTCTTTCTGTGCACCTCTCATACTTCTATCTCTGCATCTAGTTCTCAGTGCACCTCTCAAATTCTCTCTCTGCATCTAGTTCTCAGTGCACCTCTCAAATTCTCTCTCTGCATCTAGTTATCAGGGCACCTCTCATATTCTCTCTCTCTCTGCATCTAGTTCTCAGTGCACCTCTCATTCTCTCTCTGCATCTCTCAGTGCACCTCTCATTCTCTCTGCATCTAGTTCTCAGTGCACCTATCATACTCTCTCTCTCTGCATCTCTTTCTCAGTGCACCTTTCATACTCTATATCTCTGCAGCTCTTTTATACTTTCTCAGTGCACCTCTCACATTCTCTGTGAACCTTTATTGTATGTTCTTAGTGTACCTCTCAATTCTCTGTGTACCTCTCATACTCTCTCTGCATCTCTTTCATACTTTCTCAGTGCACCTCTTATACTCTCTCTCTGCATCTAGTTCTCAGTGCACCTCTCATACTTCTCTCTGCATCTAGTTCTAGTGCACCTCTCATTCTCTGCATCTTTCTCAGTGTACCTCTCATACTCTCTCTACATCTCTTTCTGTGCACCTCTCATACTTCTATCTCTTGCATCTAGTTCTCAGTGCACCTCTCAAATTCTCTCTCTGCATCTAGTTCTCAGTGCACCTCTCAAATCTCTCTCTGCATCTAGTTATCAGGCACCCCTCATATCTCTCTCTCTGCATCTAGTTCTCAGTGCACCTCTCATTCTCTCTCTGCATCTCTCAGTGCACCTCTCATTCTCTCTGCATCTAGTTCTCAGTGCACCTATCATACTCTCTCTCTCTGCATCTCTTTCTCAGTGCACCTTTCATACTCTATATCTCTGCAGCTCTTTATACTTTCTCAGTGCACCTCCCACATTCTCTGTGAACCTTATTGATGTTCTTAGTGTACCTCTCATTCTCTGTGTACCTCTCTATACTCTCTCTGCATCTCTTCATACTTCTCAGTGCACCTCTTATACTCTCTCTCTGCATCTAGTTCTCAGTGCACCTCTCATACTCTCTCTCTCTGCATCTAGTTCTTAGTGCACCTCTCATTCTCTCTGCATCTCTTTCTCAGTGTACCTCTCATACTCTCTCTACATCTCTTTCTGTGCACCTCTCATACTCTATCTTTTGCATCTAGTTCTCAGTGCACCTCTCAAATTCTCTCTCTGCATCTAGTTCTCAGTGCACCTCTCAAATTCTCTCTCTGCATCTAGTTATCAGGGCACCTCTCATATTCTCTCTCTCTCTCTGCATCTAGTTCTCAGTGCACCTCTCATTCTCTCTCTGCATCTCTCAGTGCACCTCTCATTCTCTCTGCATCTAGTTCTCAGTGCACCTATCATACTCTCTCTCTCTGCATCTCTTTCTCAGTGCACCTTTCATACTCTATATCTCTGCAGCTCTTTTATACTTTCTCAGTGCACCTCTCACATTCTCTGTGAACCTTTATTGTATGTTCTTAGTGTACCTCTCAATTCTCTGTGTATCTCTCATACTTTCTCAGTGCACCTCTCACACAAACATTCTCTCTCTCTGTATCTCATACTTTCTCAGTGCACCTCACACACACACACACACACTCTCTCTCCCGTATCTCTATCATATTTTCTCAGTGCACTTCTAACACTGTTTCTGCATCTCTCTCATGCATTTTCAGTGCAACTCTCTAATGCTATTTCTCTGTGCATCTCTCTTATACTCTTTCTAAGTGCATTTCTTTCATTCTTTCTGCCTAAATCTTTTCTGTGCTCTCTATCGGAACTTCTCTATTGCTATTTCTCTGTGCATCTCTCTGATGCTCTCTAAATTTCTCTCTGTTCATCTTCTTCATACCCACACATTACCACAAACGTTTCTACCACCCACAGTGTTGCTA
Organism: Arion vulgaris; assembly: GCA_020796225.1. NCBI lineage: Eukaryota > Metazoa > Mollusca > Gastropoda > Stylommatophora > Arionidae > Arion > Arion vulgaris. The sequence goes on from CM036758.1 coordinate 6,029,910, forward strand.
TAATCTCTCCATCACACAATCTCTCTACATTTTTAACTCGTATGCATTCTCTCTCTTCATCTTTAACTCACACACACACATTCTCTGCGTCTCATACACACACACACACACCTGTATCACTATGTTTTTGCAACTGTGTTTCAGTAACATTATCCATAAATGCATCTTTCTCTCCCACAGTCACTTTTTAAGTGTTTCTCACACAGACATTCATTCCATTTTCCACTAACACACACATTCTTTCCAACATATTCCACTCATGCACACACACATACTCTTTACATATCTCCCACATAATCCTTCGACATATCTCTCTCTCTCTCTCTTAAACACTTACACACTCTTCGACTCTAACACATATGGTCTCTATTCATGTATCTCACACACACAAATATCTGTTTTTGATTCACATCTCTCATATACCCATTATCTGTACATCCCTCATCAGACAAACAATATCTGTGAATCCCTTGCAAACACATTCTCACTCAAACATACATCATCTTGGCATTCTACAAACAAATATTCTCTCTGCATCCCATGCACAAAGATTTTCCATTTTCGTGACATTCAAATAAAATATATCTTGTACCTAGCACACACAATAAACATGCAAACATCAAAAAAATTATTACAGTGTAGTTAACTGCTTCTAGATGTTTCTTCAGTTTTATTTCTTATCCTTTATTAGTTTTCTTCACTTCATGTGATCATTGTTCTTCAAAAATAGCTTTTCATCTTATTTTTCACTTAACATAAAGTTTCACTTCTCTTCACTTCATGTGATGTTATAAAACTGTAAATATTTTGCAGCTAGGTATACTTCACATTAAATTGACTGTTCTCATAATAAATAAATTATTTTGAGTTTCAGTAAGTTGAACATTATATCCATCTTGTCCCACAGTTCGATTTTTATTGTTGTTGTTTGAGCAGCGGTATTACATTATTTTTGAAATACCTCTCCCAAACAATTTCTCCAGATAATTGAGAGTTGACTCTATTCATTTCAATTTTCTCTACAATATTTTTATTAACTTTTTATTCTATATTTATTCTGCAATTATTCCTGGTCCCAAAAGTAGATCTCTTTCTCGAAATGTTTATATTGTGTTGTTACAGACTCATCGTGGTTTTGCTTGGGTCAGTTCAAGTTTGGCTGAATTCTGGGTCAAACAATCCCAGATGGTGGCATTGTCAAAGTAGAAAGTGAGCCTCTGCTCAGATCTTATACATAAAAGGAAAGAGATAGCAATATTAAATTGGATGATAAACATGGTTACTCAAAGAAATAGTTAACTAAATATTGTGATTTTTGAGGATTTCAAAGTAAATAAATATTATCATGAAAATACTAATGGAACATATCATTAAGTGGGCATCTGTAGCTTAAGGGGTAGTCAGCTTGATCACAACCTAAGCGTACCTGGTTCAAACTCCGCGGCAGGCAGTTTGGAAGCAAATTTGTTTCTGTGGGATTTTTACGAAAGGTAAAAATAAACCTCACCATTCAGAAAGCAATGGTAATCTACTGAATGTATAAGTGGTGCCTAGAAAATCAACGACTCGTTTACTGTAGTTGATGGCTACGTCCTGTAAAAAATATGCAACGACAATTTTTTCATCATTAAGTGTTGGCTAAGAATATGAATTACCGTCTCCTGAAATACAAGGGAAGTAATGTAACTCATTTGATTGATATAAGCTTTAACAGCAGGAGTTAATGTTTACAAGATGTGGACACATCAAATTTATAAAATTAAATTCACATTTTCTTATATCCAGCATAAAAGATGTATAAATTGTTCGGAGATCCAGAGTGGATTAAGGTGGTCTGGAAACACAAGATTTCCAAGAAATGTTTTTAATTTTTGCATGTTTCTCACTGTTTCTCTGCATTCCTCGCTCACACATATACTTAATCTAAATCAAACATGCACTCACTCTCATACATATACACATTCCTTTTGTATCTCTGATACACACATACTCTCTGCATTTTTATTTAACATTTAAATTCTCACTGCATCCTTCACATACACATTCTCTCTGCATCTCACACACACACATATTCTCTAACACATCTCCCACACACACACACTTTCTGCTTCTCTCTAATATACACACGCATTCAATCTTTGCATCTCTTTCATGTACACATTCCCTCTCTGTAATTCTCTCACTAAAACATCCCCCGACATCTTTCTCACATATGTCCTATTTCTCTCTCTCTCTCTCTCAGTTTTACATATCTTGAGTATCACATACACTGAAAGATCTCTGTATTTAAAATACAACTATCAATGCATCTTTAAACCAACACTTTCACAATTTCCCAATATCTTTGAATTCCTTGCAAACACATTCTCACTCAAACATACATCATCTTGGCATTCTACAAACAAATATTCTCTCTGCATCCCATGCACAAAGATTTTCCATTTTCGTGACATTCAAATAAAATATATCTTGTACCTGGCACACACAATAAACATGCAAACATCAACAAATTATTACAGTGTAGTTAACTGCTTCTAGATGTTTCTTCAGTTTTATTTCTTATCCTTTATTAGTTTTCTTCACTTCATGTGATCATTGTTCTTTAAAAATAGCTTTTCATCTTATTTTTCACTTAACATAAAGTTTCACTTCTCTTCACTTCATGTGATGTTATAAAACTGTAAATATTTTGCAGCTAGGTATACTTCACATTAAATTGACTGTTCTCATAATAAATAAATTATTTTGAGTTCAGTAAGTTGAACATTATATCCATCTTGTCCCACACTTTGATTTTTATTGTTGTTGTTTGAGCAGCGGTGTTACATTATTTTTGAAATACCTCTCCCAAACAATTTCTCCAGATAATTGAGAGTTGACTCTATTCATTTCAATTTCATCTTGAACATCTTGCATTAACTTTTTTTTCTAGATTTATTTCACAAATATATCTCCTTCTAAGATAGAATTAAGTATCTCTCTTTATCTTTCTCTCTGCAAGGATTTATATTGCGCTGATGCAGCCTTGTGGTTTTGCTTGGGTCAGCTCCAGTTTGGATGAATTTCAAGTCATATAACCGTGGACCGTGGCAATGACAAAGTTGAAAGTGAGCCTCCATTATCTTGTGCATAAAAGAAAAGAAATTGCAATATTAAGTTGGATGACTACTGACAGAAAGCAGGAACTAAATTTGGTGAAACATTTTGTAACAACATTGACAAATATGCTTGTATAAATAGTAAGGAATATGATAATTAAGTGTTGTCCATTGAATTATCCGCTCTTAAAGTATAAGAGAAGTAATGTGACCAACTTCCTTGATTTAAGATATGACAATTGTTCTGATATCCAGAGTGGATTAACTTGGAAATTCAACATAGAATTTGGAGAAAGAAAATCATAATATTCATTCTGTATATCTCTCACATTCTACCTGATTGTCTTGCTTATAAATGCACAATCTCCCTCTCTCCCTTGTAGAACCATCCCTTTCTGCATATCTCTCACATTCTACTCTCTCCCTTGTAGAACCATCCCTTTCTGCATATCTCTCACATTCGACTCTCTCCCTTGTAGAACCATTCCTTTCTGCATATCTCTCACATTCTACTCTCTCCCTTGTAGAACCATCCATTTCTGCATATCTCTCACATTCTACTCTCTCCCTTGTAGAACCATCCCTTTCTGCAAATCTCTCACAAAAACATGTTTTCTCTCTGTAAAATATTTCACACACATTTTTGCATTTCTTTAAACACACATTCTCTCAGTATCTCTCACACACATTCTCTTTGCTCTCTATCATACACACATTCTCTCAGTATCTCTCACACACATTCTCTCTGTTCTCTATCATACACACATTCTCTCAGTATCTCTCACACACATTCTCTCTGCGTCTCTATCATACACACATTCTCTCAGTATCTCTCTGTATCTCTATCCCACATACACACACACATTCTATTTGCATCTCTATCCCACATACCCACACACATTCTCTTTGCATCTCTATCCCACATACATATTCTTTTTGCATCTCTATCTAATACATTGAACCAATTCTGATGTATGGCAGCGAATCATGGACACTGAACAAACAATCAATACGATCATTGGAAGCCACAGAGATGTGGTTTTACAGAAGAATGTTGAGAATTCCATGGACAGCAAAGAAAACAAACGTTGAGGTTTTAAATCAGGTCTGCACACAAAGAAACCTTATCAAAAGAATAAGAATCCGACAATCAAGGTTCTTCGGGCATATAATGCGAAGAGAAGGTTTAGAACATTTGGTGACTACAGGTAAAATTCAGGGAAGGAGAGATCGTGGAAGACAGAGGGAGAAGATGTTAGATGGCCTGACATCATGGTTCGACAAAATATCGACGTCAGAACTGATTACATGCACCAAGCAAAGAGAGTTGTGGAGAGACATGATCGCCTACGCCGGCAGGCATGGCACTTGATTGATTGATCTAATACATACACATTCTCTCTGTGTCTCTGTCTAACACAAACATATTCTCTCTGTGTCTCTGTCTAACACACACACACACATTCTCTCTGCATCTCTGTCTAACACATACACATTCTCTCTGTGTCTCAGTCTAACACACACATTCTCTCTGTGTCTCTGTCTAACACACAAACATTCTCTCTGTGTCTCTGTCTAACACATGCATATTTTCTCTGTGTCTCTGTCTAACACATACATATTCTCTCTGTGTCTCTGTCTAACACACACACACATTCTCTCTGCATCTCTGTCTAACACATACACAATTGAAGAAAGTGTGCTCAATGTGGGTACCCAGACAATTGAAGGAGGAACACAAAATGAACGATTTGGCCTGTCCTTGCATCATCTCTGTTGATACGAAGATGAAGGAGAAGACATGCTGAACAGGATTGTTACTGAGGATGAATCATGGGTGCATCACTACCAGCCGGAATCAAAGCGTGCTTCAATACATTGGAAACATCTTTCTTCGCCTTGTGTCAAAACATTCAAGGTTATGCCATCAGCAGGGAAAGTGATGCTGACAGTGTTCTGGGATTGTCAGGGAGGGCTTTTAACCAATTTCAAGAAGAAAGGTGACAATGTGAATTCTGAATCATACTGTGAAGTTCTATCGATGCTTCATGATGTAATTCGAAAAAAATTCCCAGGACTGCTGACTACAGGAGTGTTGCTTCTTCATGACAATGCCATACCACATACGGCTCGATTAACTCAGGAGAAAATTAACCAACTACGGTGGAAAGTTCTGGAACATCAACCTTACAGTCCTGACTTAGCCCCTAACGATTTCCACCTTTTGGTCCACTGAAAACCCACCTTGGCGGGAGACATTTCGAGAATGACGCCGAAGTTGAATGTGAAGTGAAAACCGGGTTTAGAAAACAGAGCCCGCAGTTCTATGCAGCCGGTTTGGGAGATTGATAAAACGGTGGGATAAGTGTATCAATGTTGGTGGAAATTATGTTGAGAAATAAAGGAACAATGTATGTATAAAAATAAACTAGTTTCAAGTTGTTATCATGTTTAGTTATTTTTCTACAGACATTTGTGGCTTACTTATTGACTTCCCCTTGTATAATTGTTGACTTGTTTATAGGTCTATGTCCCTTTGCATAAATATATGTGTGTGTATGTATGCGTATGGCCTTTTTTTGTCTTTAAAGACGGTCAATAGGAAAGTGTTTTACTGTGATAACGCCCGAGTGGTTACCAGGGCCCAAATTTGGGGTGTAAAGAATAGAACCACTGTTACCTGCCACGAATGTCTAAGAGGCGACTAAGGAGGTTTGGCTGAAATCGGGTGCATGTGTCCTAAACAAGTAGAAGTCTTATGCGTTTAGGGGCCTACCAAACCAATGTACAACGTATAGACGTTCTTGGCAAAGATCAAACATATCACAAAGAGTGATTAAAATTGGTCATAAAGAACGAACTCAAAGAAGAAGAAGACTGTGACAACTTCTGAGTTTGCACTTGTCTCTCTTGTCTTTCAGCTCATCCCTACGTCTCTTTTCAAAAGATTCTGCACCTTTGCATAATGTTGTTCTCACATAACTCGGTGTCAGCTAGTTTTTCCCATTTATTGAGACTGATAGAAAATGTCTTAATTGAGGCCTTGCAGACATCCTTATATCTGAGCAGTGGTCAGCCTTAGTGCCTCTTCCCCTCCAAATGTTCACAGAACAACACTTGTTGTGATACGCGGCTATGGTTGTCTATATCATCAACTAAAATAGATTTACAATATCCTTATTTGTTTGTTTTAGATGGGAATAAATAATCTTTAGAACACAGATGCAAAAAGCAAATCAAATGATAGGGCAAATGGCGCCAATTTTAAGATGCAAACACGTCACACAATCTTTCTCCCCACATTATGTTACCAGTGCCAAACCTGGACGCTGACAACAAACGATAGAAGAAAACTAGTCATGACAGAGATGAAGTGTCTACACAGAATGCTGGGTGTAACAAGAAGAGACCGGTTGAGAAATGAAGACATCAGGAAAAAGTGGGTACAACATCAGTGCTAGACTTCATCAAGGAACAACAAATTAAATGGTTCGGCCACGTAAGCAGATTACCAACAGACAGTGCACCTCAAAGAGCAATGCTGTTCCGATACAATGGGTACAAAGCAAAAGGCCGGCCACGCAAAAGATGGACCTCAGAGATAACAGAGGCGATGAAAGAGACTATCTACGAAGCACATACTAGGGCCCGTTTTAGAAATCTCTTCTTGGCCTGACGCTGTGAGGCAAGCAGGATTCGAGAAAGAAAAGAAAGAAAGATAAATAATCTTTAGTCCGAGATATCACACCTAATAATGAGTTTAGTTTTCATTATATCAGAGTGTGCTGGCCATACCAACATGAAGAATAAAAATGAACTCTTTTCGGAGGATTCATATATCTGCAATTTATTATATATCTTTATACAATTTTTTATTTTAAATTCATGAATGCTGGTTGTGGTTTTGTTTGTCAGTTCAACTTCTGTTGCCTTCCGGGTCAAACAATGATGCCCACAATAGTGGAAATTGAAACATTGCTCTGATCTTGTGCATAAAAGGAAAAAACATTAAATTGTAATTCAAGTGGGATGGGTGGTAAAAAAATAATGGCTACTGGAAGAAATATTGAACTGAAAGTTGTAATTGTCTTTTAAATTGTAGACAAAAGTGATGAGATAGTAAGAGACTGACATTAAATGTTAACCAAGAAATTAAACTACCTTCTACCCAAGTGCAGGGGAAGTAATGCAACCAATTGCAAGGATTTAAACTACAGGGTGTTCAAGATAAAAGTAGCACAATTGACAAATCAAAAGTTGACAGTTACTCATTGCGTTTTTTGTCTATTTACTATTTAAACCGGTTCTGACTAACTCGTCCAATGTCACATTGGTTCATCTTCCCTTCCCGCACCATAATTAGACACATCACAAAAAGACTAGCGTACTTGACCTATCATCGTCATCAGGTGCTGTGCCGGCTGGCGTAGGCTGTCATGGATCTCTACAAATAATCTCTGTCGTTTGTGTTTGCTATCAACTCGGATGTTGACACTCTACCATGTCATGAAGTCAGGCTATCCAAAATTTTTGTCTTTCTGTCTTCTTCTGTCTCGTCTACCCTCGATTTTACTGGTTGTCACAATGTGTTCTAAACTTGACCTATACTATGTCATAATTAAACCTTCGCATTTTCATAAATATATGCTAGATTGGCTTCCTTGACAAACTACTTTTATCTTGAATAGCACACGTATAACTGTGCAGGGGTTAACCCTTTGAACCCTGGCCACCTATACCTTAAAAATCCTCTTCCCTGGGCTCCTGAGTAAAACAGCACATATCAGAATTGTTTGAAAAACAAGATAGATTGGTAGAATTAAGTGTCCTATAATTTTTATTGACTTACCCCATCATCTCCAGTATTCCTGCTTACTATGCCAGTCTTCCCAACATGTAGATCCTTCCTTTAGACACAGGAAACTTTGACAAAATTTGCACCAACATTTTGTCTTCACTTTCTTGACTGGTCAGTCTTTGTAATCCATGTTTGGAAAGTCACTGACATGTTTGTTATATTTGAACATCAGTCGGTTCAAATAATTCTTCTTCTAAATGATAATCCGACTCACTTTCGATTTCGTTATCAGAATAATCATATTCTAAGTCTAATTCATCTTCAGAATCATTTTTAAAAAGTTCAACAGCTTGCTTTGTTGTCATCCTTTTCAAGTGACCATTTCCAAAATTTTCAGCGTGTCGTTTCATCTTTTAAAATTAATAAACAAATATCAAATCACTATGTTTCAAAACACGATGCAAACCGCCATTTAGATAAACCTTTAAGGGAAGCATTTCCTGTGTTTGACGTCACACTAGTACACAAGTTATCGCTGAACACCGACAAATAACGAGTAGGGGTTCTCATCCCGATATGTAGGCACCCCTGGTATACGTGTACTAATGCTAATACCGTAATATCGGGAGGGCGGGTTCAAAGGGTTAATGTTTGCGAGATGTAGACTTTTCAAGACAATATATGTCTAAAGGGTCTATTGGTCTCATTGGATGTAGTGACAATTTTGTGTCTGGATAACTTTCCCCGAGCAAAATAGTTTAGTACTCAGGGACTCTCATGCTGTAACCTTACTAGATACACTGATATTGATTTAACAACTGATGTAGATTTAACAACTGATGTAGATTTAACAACTGATGTAGATTTAACAACTGATGTAGATTTAACAAATGATGTAGATTTGACCACTTATGTAGATTTGACAACTGATGTAGATTTAGCAACTGATGTAGATTTAACAACTGATGTAGATTTGACAACTGATGTAGATTTGACAACTGATGTAGATTTAACAACTGATGTAGATTTGACAACTGATGTAGATTTAACAACTGATGTAGATTTAACAACTGATGTAGATTTGACAACTGATGTAGACTTGACTAATAAAAACCAGACCTGAACAAAATTCTGGATGGCAATTATAAAAAACTAGCTGACACAACCTGGGATGGTAGGGATGGGGAGGGGGAAGAGCAATGAAAGTGTTCTAAAGAAGTGATGGTTATGTTATATGTATGGGATATGTATGTCCTACCTTGGACTATGGAATCTCTGCATGGGCATCTGTAGCATAATTCAACTATAACAAAATCAAACGTGTACAGAACCAAGCTATGAGAAATATTACGGAAGAAATATGATCTACCCCAATACAAGAAATGGAGAAGCCTACAGGCCTTTAACCAATGGAGGGCATAAGAGACAGCAGAACACTAAAAAAAGGGCAGAAAAGTTCAAAAGACTAGAAGACCATCCAATGTACCACAGAATGAATGAGCTATAGAAAGGGGCAGATTAAAGCAAACCAGCTTTGCATTGACAACCAAGATGATGGTGAGAATACAACTACCATGAACTAAAATTACACCAAAACCACTAAAATATACCAACACAAGACATGGAAAGATACAATTATGTTGACTGAAATGTACAAACATTATAGCCATGCTGTTGACTGTGATATAATAAAACAGACAACATCTTCAGGGCGTTTGATGATAGAGACATAACAAATACATAATTTAAACTTTACAATTCACATGAAAGTTCAAGAGTTGATGATAACTATAACACAACATCCACTAACCTTCTGCTTCTTCTTCAGAAAACACCTCGCAGCAGAAGAAACAGGCAATCACAGATGGGATTAGAAATAGAAGAACGATAAACAGGGTGACATTCCATGGAACTGGAAGAAGAAATAAGAAACTTGCATGAAATATCATGAGGTTTTACATTCTATATTTTTTTGTTTATTTGTCTGCTATGAATTCAGGTGTAGTCATGATGCCTAGTTTAGAGTCGAAGTAGCGTAGTTGTTAGTGAACTTGCTTCTTAGGCTAGTGGTCTGGTTCAACTCCACAGTGGGCGAAATTTTTCAGACCGTAACAGCTCCCAGGTCGACCTAGCCTCAATTGGGTACCAGGAAAAGCACTGGAAAGTAACGGCGGCTGGCGTTATGTTGACCACATCAACCATCATGTGCCGACTGTCAATGAAAAATAGGGGCCTAACATGTTATTACCCTATACGCCTGAGTGGTTACCGGGGCCCAAATTTGGGGTGGAAAGAATAGAACCACTGTTACCTGGCATGCATGTCATAAGAGACGACTAAGGAGGTTTGGCTGAAATCGGATGCATGTGTCCTAAATGTGTAGAAGTCTATGGGTTTAGGGCCTACCAAACCAATGTGCAACGTATACACGTTCTTGTGGTTTTTAGCTGCCAGACTTTAAAGAATGTACTTTAACAGAATTGTAGGAGGTTAATATCCACCATTTTATATAGCTTGAAGGTTTCAAAACATTTAGTGAAGCAAGTTAGTTAATACCAACCGTACTATTTAACTTTTAAGATTTTCAAACTTCTAGTAAGTTTTAAAGATCACGCTTCTTCTTCTCCGAACGCTTCATATCGACCACTTGTTAAACCCTTCTTTGTGATTTGTATGTGATCTGAGCCTAAGAGTGATTGTATGTTGTGCCAGTTATGTGCCTACAAGTAGGCCAGCAGATCTGATTTCTGCAAATGCATTTTATTTACTAGGATAGCTTCGCTAGGCTCCTACCTCAGTCAACTCGTACAACATGCCTTGTAGGATGCAGTGTTACTATTCTTTGTTCCCCTTGTAGGCCCCAGCAACACACGGATGAGCATACATTTATAAAGATCGTTGGAGAATTGGACATGGATGTTATGGAAATAGTCTCGAAATTGGACATAGATGGCCTCAAAATTAAAAACAGATGTTGTGGAGATGGTCTCGGAATTGGACATAGATGGTCTCAAAATTAACAACAGATGTTGCGGAGACAGTCTTGGAATTGGAAACAAATCATTGTTCTACTTTGTTATGCTATATGAGCATAAAATTAAGTACAATATGAGTGCACATCAATCTGTACTATATGAGCATATAATCTTTGACGAAAGAAGGTTCTGAAGTACACTTCTAATGGTTATCGGTTGGTTCTAGCCAAACAAGAAAAACTAATGATAATGATTGTTATCTTTACCTAGCAGGCAGCCTTCTCCTTTGTAACCTGGTGCACAACTGAAGCATTTACCAGTGGTAGCGTTGCACTCGTACAGGTAGCAATTCTTACCACATTCTGATAAATGAACAAAGAGAATTAATTTTGTTTTCTCACTTTACTATGAGGAAATAGATTCTTACCAAAATAATGTCGACACTCTATCTGCCATCTCTACATCAATGGGTGACTTAATAGGTCTCCGAGTTTTCCGGTCATCCTGTTCAATCATTTTCTCGTGTTGAAAATACTTTCATATTTGCAGTTTTTCTTTCTCTTAGCCGCCTACTTTCAATCCTTCCATCTAGTATTAATTCCTTTCTTCTGATGTTGTCAAATTAACTCTTTCCATACACAGTTATTTCCTCAGTTTTACACAGTTAATTCATGGGAGGTAAAAGAAAAGTAAGTAAATAAACATACATATATCTGATTATATACTAATTTTAAGAAAACGACAACATATACATAACATAAGAAAACGATAACATAAGAAAACGAATAACAAGGTTAAAAAGTAGTAGAAGTAAAAGTAGTAGAAGTAAAATAGTAGAAGTAAAATAGTAGAAGTAAAAGTAGTAGAAGTAAAATAGTAGAAGTAAAATAGTAGAAGTAAAATAGTAGAAGTAAAATAGTAGAAGTAAAACTAGAAAGACTTTTATAAGGGAAACAACTCGAATAGCGCAGTGTACGGCGAATGGTGTTCAATGGAAATACGCTGTGGTGCAGTGTGCAGCGATTGGCGTGGAAAGAATGAAAACATCTCCAAGGTTTCAGTTCTGCATTCCAAATTCTTGTTAACTGTCCATGTTTCTGCACCATACAATAATACATATAATAACATGGCAGAGTCTACGCATAATGATGGGAGCATCAAGAAGAGAACGGTTTAGAAATGAAGACGGAAAAATGGTTACTAAGTGGATACAATGCTAAGGGTCATCCACACTAAAGGTGGACCTCAGAAATAACAGAGGCAGTGAAAAATACAATTTATGAAGAGCACACAAAAGCCTGTTCTAGAAATCTATTTTTATCTTGACGATGTGAGGCAAAATAGGAATCGAGAAAAGAAAGACAATGATATTGAATATATGTAAGACTTTATCACTCTCAATTTTAAACTGTTTATTTTATTTTTTTGTGGTTACAATCTTTCTTAAATCATTGAATGTATTTGTGATCTTTCTATAGCAATAACGGAAGCACCTATCTTTAGATGGGGCTTAATGCTATATAATGTACAATATAACAGCTTTATAGTATATAACAGCTTTATAGTATCAAACAGATTAGTTAGTTTTGTTTGCTAGACGTGTACAATTTAGTTAAGTTAGTTCTATTTTTGGTTGTGCATGTATCGTCTCATACAGCTAGCTCTGCTATTGTCTAGGCATGATGTACGTATGGTCTCATACAGCTAGCTCTGCTATTGTCTAGGCATGATGTACATATGGTCTCATACAGCTAGCTCTGCTATTGTCTAGGCATGATGTACGTATGGTCTCATACAGCTAGCTCTGTTATTGTCTAGGCATGATGTATGTATGGTCTCATACAGCTAGCTCTGCTATTGTCTAGGCATGATGTACGTATGGTCTCATACAGCTAGCTCTGCTATTGTCTAGGCATGATGTACATATGGTCTCATACAGCTAGCTCTGCTATTGTCTAGGCATGATGTACGTATGGTCTCATACAGCTAGCTCTGTTATTGTCTAGGCATGATGTACGTATGGTCTCATACAGCTAGCTCTGCTATTGTCTAGGCTTGAAGTATGTATGGTCTCATACAGCTAGCTCTGCTTTTGTCTAGGCATGATGTACGTATGGTCTCATACAGCTAGCTCTGCTATTGTCTAGGCATGAAGTATGTATGGTCTCATACAGCTAGCTCTGCTTTTGTCTAGGCATGATGTACGTATGGTCTCATACAGCTAGCTCTGCTTTTGTCTAGGCATGATGTACGTATGGTCTCATACAGCTAGCTCTGCTATTGTCTAGGCATGATGTATGTATGGTCTCATACAGCTAGCTCTGCTTTTGTCTAGGCATGATGTACGTATGGTCTCATACAGCTAGCTCTGTTATTGTCTAGGCATGATGTACGTATGGTCTCATACAGCTAGCTCTGCTTTTGTCTAGGCATGATGTATGTATGGTCTCATACAGCTAGCTCTGTTATTGTCTAGGCATGATGTATGTATGGTCTCATACAGCTAGCTCTGCTATTGTCTAGGCATGATGTACGTATGGTCTCATACAGCTAGCTCTGCTATTGTCTAGGCATGATGTATGTATGGTCTCATACAGCTAGCTCTGCTTTGTCTAGGCATGATGTATGTATGGTCCTAACAGCTAGCTCTGTTATTGTCTAGGCATGATGTATGTATGGTCTCATACAGCTAGCTCTGTTATTGTCTAGGCATGATGTACGTATGGTCTCATACAGCTAGCTCTGCTATTGTCTAGGCTTGAAGTATGTATGGTCTCATACAGCTAGCTCTGCTTTTGTCTAGGCATGATGTACGTATGGTCTCATACAGCTAGCTCTGCTATTGTCTAGGCATGATGTACGTATGGTCTCATACAGCTAGCTCTGCTATTGTCTAGGCATGATGTACGTATGGTCTCATACAGCTAGCTCTGCTATTGTCTAGGCATGATTGATGTATGGTCTCTACAGCTAGCTCAATTGTCTAGGCATGATGTATGTATGGTCTACAGCAGCTCTGCTATTGTCTAGGCATGATGTTTATGGTCTCAACAGCTAGCTCTGCTATTGTCTAGGCATGATGTATGTATGGTCTCATACAGCTAGCTCTGCAGTTGTTAGGCTAGATGTACTTGGTTAAGCTAGCTCTGCTATTGTTAGGCATGATGTCGATCGTCTCATACAGCTAGCTCTGCTTTTGTCTAGGCATGATGTACGTATGGTCTCATACAGCTAGCTCTGCTATTGTCTAGGCATGATGTATGTATGGTCTCATACAGCTAGCTCTGCTTTTGTCTAGGCATGATGTATGTATGGTCTCATACAGCTAGCTCTGCTTTTGTCTAGGCATGATGTAGTATGGTCTCATACAGCTAGCTCTGTATTGTCTAGGCATGATGTACGTATGGTCTCATACAGCTAGCTCTGCTATTGTCTAGGCATGATGTAAGTATGGTCTCATACAGCTAGCTCTGCTATTGTCTAGGCATGATGTACATATGGTCTCATACAGCTAGCTCTGCTATTGTCTAGGCATGATGTATGTATGGTCTCATACAGCTAGCTCTGCTATTGTCTAGGCATGATGTACGTATGGTCTCATACAGCTAGCTCTGCTATTGTCTAGGCATGATGTACGTATGGTCTCATACAGCTAGCTCTGTATTGTCTAGGCATGATGTACGTATGGTCTCATACAGCTAGCTCTGCTTTTGTCTAGGCATGATGTATGTATGGTCTCATACAGCTAGCTCTGCTATTGTCTAGGCATGATGTACATATGGTCTCATACAGCTAGCTCTGCTATTGTCTAGGCATGATGTACGTATGGTCTCATACAGCTAGCTCTGCTTTTGTCTAGGCATGATGTACGTATGGTCTCATACAGCTAGCTCTGCTATTGTCTAGGCATGATGTACGTATGGTCTCATACAGCTAGCTCTGCTATTGTCTAGGCATGATGTAGTATGGTCTCATACAGCTAGCTCTGTTATTGTCTAGGCATGATGTATGTATGGTCTCATACAGCTAGCTCTGTTATTGTCTAGGCATGATGTATGTATGGTCTCATACAGCTAGCTCTGCTATTGTCTAGGCATGATGTATGTATGGTCTCATACAGCTAGCTCTGCTATTGTCTAGGCATGATGTACGTATGGTCTCATACAGCTAGCTCTGCTTTTGTCTAGGCATGATGTATGTATGGTCTCATACAGCTAGCTCTGCTATTGTCTAGGCATGATGTAAGTATGGTCTCATACAGCTAGCTCTGCTATTGTCTAGGCATGATGTATGTATGGTCTCATACAGCTAGCTCTGCTATTGTCTAGGCCAGGGGTCGGCAACCTACGGCTCGCGAGCCACATGTGGCTCTTTCGATGTCAAGTTGTGTCTCTTTCGATGTCAAATTGTGGCCTTCCAGTTCCATGCGCAAAAAATAATAATTATCTATTTTATTTTCAAAACTCAAAGAAATATTGCAAACAGGATAAAAACCATGAATGTAGGAAGGAGAGAGGATAAAGCGTCCCTACAATAAATACATTGCCGGTAGTCAAATTAAAGCACTGTCGAAATGTAGCTTCACAGCTGGTTGCAACGCCACTTGTTCTTGCGGCAAATGAATGTGCCATATCCGTCGCTTAGAGAAACAAAAATTTTCCGTGATTTCAAGAAGAAGACGATTTAGAAGCGAATTATTTTCTCAAAGGTATGTACGCTTTAACATTTAACGAAATTAACTTTTTTAGTAACAGATTAGCAATTAACGAAATTAACTATTAGCTATTTAAGTAACGGTGGCTTTTAGTGACATATTAGCAATTTTAGATAGCTAAATAAAATTGTAAAATTTTTATATTTCAGCACCGCTTCAAGAATGGCATCTGATAAAAAAAAGAGACGAACTGAAGAAGAAAATCAAGAATTTAATCAGGATTGGATGGAATCGTTTGCATTCATATGCAACACAGATGGCCTTCCAACTTGTCTCATCTGCCAAGAAAAACTTGCACACAATAAGAAATCAAATTTGGAGAGACACTTCACTACAAAACATACCGAATTCGCTGATAAATATCCAACCGGTGACGCATGGAAAAAGCTGTTAAAGAGCTTCAAAAACAAAAAACAAATGAGTTCTATGCTAAAAACTGGGTGCAATCTTCAAATAATGTAAATCTTGCAAGCTTTGCAATATCACCACAAATTGCAAAAAGAGGGAAACCATTCACAGATGGTGAGTACGTCAAAGATTGTTTCATACGTGGAGCTGAAGAACTGTTTCGTGATTTCAAAAACAAAACAGAAATAGTGAAGAAAATCAAAGATTTGCCATTATCTGCTAAAACAGTACAAGATAGAACTGCTAAAATGTCTTCAAATGTAACACATATGCAAGTGGAAGACATCAAATTGGCTTCTGCTTTATCACTTGCTATAGATGAGTCTTGCGACATAAAAGACACGGCACAAGTTACCCTTTTCGTCAGGTATATGTCGTCCCAAGGTCCAAAAGAAGAACTGCTAGGATTGCAGCCGCTCTCAGGGCAAACTCGTGGAGAAGATATAGCAAATGCTGTGCAAAAATGCCTGGAAGACTGTGAAATCAATATAAATAAAATCGTTTCCATAGCAACTGATGGAGCCAGAAGTATGACAGGAATAGGTAAAGGGGCAACAACGATTTTTCGGCGAAAAATAAACCAAGAAATTTTAACGTTTCACTGCATAATTCACCAAGAGGCGCTTTGTGCCCAAACATTTCCGGCCGAAATAGTTGAGGTCATGAACTTGGTAATTAAAATCATTAACAGCATCTTGGCAAAAGCACTCAACCATCGCCAATTTAAGGAATTTCTTGAAGAAATAGAAAGCCAGTATTCTGACCTACTTCTGCACAATAAAGTGCGATGGCTTTCCAGGGGTAACGTATTGAAATGTTTTTCTTCTTGCTTGAGTGAAATAAAAACATTCTTAAATGAAAAAGGTATTGTCCATCCTGAATTGGAAGAAGACAAATGGCTGCAAAAATTCAACTTCATGGTGGATATCACAAAGAAACTAAATGAGCTAAATGTAAAACTGCAAGGAAAAGGAAACCCAGCCTATGCCTTGCTTGAGGAAGTGGTTTGTTTGGAAAATAAATTATTTCTTTTTGTCGAAGACCTGGAGAGCTGTAAATTACTTCATTTCGAAAATCTAAAGCAATATCGCGATGAAACCAATGCAACTATTGACACGAATTACTTCAGCATGGTTATAAACAAAATGAAAATGGATTCGCGAGAGATTTGAGCAATTCAAAACAAATGCAAGTACTCTGGCGTTCATAGTAAATCCTCTCAATACAAATGCAAATGAGATCAACATTGAGCCATTTGGAATTGATGCTGGTTCGCTTCAAATGCAATTGCTGGATTTGAAAACCAAACACTTGTGGAGTGGCAAGTTCACAGAACTCAAGAGCAAGTTAGAAGAGTTGGAGGTCCAGAAAAGCTTGCACGTTGCGCTGCACAAGAGGACAGCTCTAAAAGAAATACCGCGAGTTGAGGCACTCATATTTGACGCATGGAATAGTCTTCCAGAATGCTATAGTGAGGTGAAGAAGTTGGCATTTGGAGTGCTGACGATCTTCAGGTCAACATATTCGTGCGAGCAAGCGTTCTCTTGCATGAATATAATAAAAAGTAAAGTAAGAAGCCAACTAACAAATAAAAATCTAGAGGCGTGTTTGAAACTGAAAATAACAAGTTATGAGCCAGATTTAACCGAACTTTCAAAAAGCATGCAAGGCCAATGCTGTCCCATTGATGTAACTATTGTAACGATCTATTAAAATAATTTATTTAAGGTTTACATTTTTATATGAATAAATATTATTTCGTATTTAAAGCCATTTATTTTAAATCAAAAATCAAATTTATATACCTAATCCTAATCAAATACCATAATATTGAAACAACAATTTTAGTGGCTCTTTAAAAACTGAGAAATTTTGTAAATTATAACTTTTGGCTCTTCCGTCTCAAAGGTTGCCGACCCTGGTCTAGGCATGATGTACGTATGGTCTCATACAGCTAGCTCTGCTATTGTCTAGGCATGATGTATGTATGGTCTCATACAGCTAGCTCTGCTATTGTCTAGGCATGATGTATGTATGGTCTCATACAGCTAGCTCTGCTATTGTCTAGGCTTGATGTATGTATGGTCTCATACAGCTAGCTCTGTTATTGTCTAGGCATGATGTATGTATGGTCTCATACAGCTAGCTCTGCTATTGTCTAGGCATGATGTACGTATGGTCTCATACAGCTAGCTCTGTTATTGTCTAGGCATGATGTACGTATGGTCTCATACAGCTAGCTCTGCTATTGTCTAGGCATGATGTACGTATGGTCTCATACAGCTAGCTCTGCTATTGTCTATATATGAAGAGTTTAGTATAATTAGCGCTGCTCTTGTTTGCGTATACTATCTAAAACATGTAATGGAAACAGAAGAATTACTTATAAAAGGAATAACTACAACATTCACTATAAATAGTGCAGAAAGAAAATGTAATATAAATATAACAATGAACTATAATAAAAGCAATTACTATTCTTACAATAGAAAGGATAATTAACACATTTATAGAGAATTTCAGGGGAACTTCAATCAACAAATAGTTCAATAGAACATTTAACTATCAACATATTTTAAATAACTATAAGTCTAAATATAATACATGGAACATTTACTATAGTCCGTTCAACTTGTCATGCCCACAGATAAAAATTTGTATCTTTGTAACCATCTGATTAAATAACTTGAAAACTTGCATGGGAACTACACATGTTCCCGACGCTACAAAATATTTTTGCTATTCAAACAATCATACCATCTAGAAGTTTCCTTCTTTGTGCTATATATTTAACGCGTCCATTGACATGGTTGGAGAAAGCTCATGTTTACAGCCATTTAATACATTGACTGACAAAAATAGCAACATTCAGGATGAAATCCATATTTTTTTAAAACGATTCTTGCATTTTCCATGCACCAAAAAGACTCAGGCTTGAACATGGTAATTTAATGACTTCATAAGTACGACCAGGACTTTTAGTTAAAGGCGTATTTTGAAATTAGTGTGAGGCTATTGGGTCATATTGTTGACTTCTCAAAATAGACATTGATATAACATTTCTAATGAGTTTGAAGTTACGATGCAAAAAGTGTCATTAATACTATACGCGCAGTTACGCAAAGAGGCACATATTCTTTATCTTGGTTGTACTGTTTCGGCCATTTTTATCATTCTTATTGTGATATACAAACAGCCTTTGCCAAGAACGCTTGTTTTACGTTACAATCTTAAGTACCATTTGGAGCTCTAGTGCTTGTCCTTTGGCGACGTGTCTGATTTCAACCAGTGTTTACTGGGTTCGCTCTCCGTCAACCTTTGACTGTCCCCAACCAACCTGCAAGACAGCAGGTTGCCATTTTCTTTTAGGGTAGCGACCCTTAGATGACCTATCCTCCCGGGCTGTCGAGCATCATCTGGACAGCTTGCCGGTCCTTTTGTGGACTACTTTATTTCCTTCCGTCCAGTTTTGTTTACGGTTTGCTCCACTAGCCTTTGATTGTCCCCAATCTAACTACAAGTCTAACTACAAGGCAGTAGTAGTTCAGCTACGAGGAAACGAGAACTGGATTCAAGTCTCTGCTGGGCTTTCCAGTTTTTCTGCAACTTTGGGTGGTCCGCTCACCCCTAAGCCTGCCACGATCACTCACCATCAGCGCTGTGCACGCCTACCCACCGGTGGGCCCACCCGTGCATCATCCGCATGCGTGCTCTCTCTGTCCTCGTGCCTGCCCCACCATTTCCATCAGTTCTCACCGTGCTCACATTTACCAGCCTCTACCGGACACTGGGCTCAACTCGGACCCCCACCTCATCGCTCTGAGTCTCACCCTATGTGGGCCCACATGCAACTCATCTATGGCCCAAGTTTTGCTCCACGCGGGCCCACGTATCTCCTCTGGATGCACCTTTCATGGTTATTCCATAGTCACTCTGAGATTCCACTCGTCTCTGTTGCGGGCGGATCTCATCCAATGTGACTACGTCTGCATCCCTACCCACGCCAGAATAGCTCTCCCTCGATCCCTATCCACTTAGCCAGACAGAAACTAATGTCTGTTACCAGGGTCACCACGTGGAGATGGGGTGGGATCTTGATTAGTGCCAGTGTGCCAGTTCACTAATCCTGGTGCGGCGTTGTTCCTATGCGCATTTGACACCAGGCACAAATCGGTCATCTGTACCACAGTATACTTCTTCTTCTGCGTTATCACTAGATTGGGATTTCAGATTCTCTAAACAGGCAGCCGTCTGCCTCAGATTATCAGCCATGCCATACAGTTTGTCTTGGATGCTGGTGTAAGTGGGCCACTTCTTTCTTCTCAGGTCTGCATACTGGGGGCAGTTCTGTAGGACATGTTCTGTTGTTATACTGCCAAGCCACAGGTCGTTGGTGCCTATTTTGAATTTAGTGTACAGGTTTACCACAGTATACAAGAACCATAATAAAGAGTTGTTTTTTCGTCGCTTTCAACTCAGATGAAGTTTCACCTCTGAAACTGATTTTTGCGTGAAAATCCGTTTTTCCAATTTCTTACAATGGCAGCAGCGTGCACATTGTAAATTACTTTACACTGGCAGCCGTCTGCTCAATGTACTCGTAATTAGTATTCCCTCGTCATACAGACAGATTTTCTCCGACTTCAGAGGTACTATATCGTTATCATCCTGAGTAAGACCAGGGGACTCAAACAAATGCCGGACAGTAGGTTCGAACCCGAGCTATGAGGCGTCTCACAGCTAGCAGGCCGAGCTACTATCAACTACTCTAGGCAGTCCCCCAGTAAAGAGCTATTTTATTGTAGTGATACCTCCCTACAACATATGTTAACACACGCACAATGTACAGAAGAAGTAGCGATTTGAAAAGAACATCTCCAAGCAGCTCCGCCATTGCCAATCCCAAGCCTGGACGCGAAAGGGGATGGCATTATGACATGGCAGCTAACTTTAACTGTAATGTAAATTATTTTTTAAAAAACAATAATACAACTATGTCTATATTTCCTGTTTTTTTCAAGACTCTATTGCAAGTATCAACATTGGTCCTTTGAATGAGACTTGACATCAAATGTCATATTGGTGCGTTTACTGTAAAAACTAAAATTCTGTATCAGACTCGCCAAATATGCTGCCAACATCAAAGGAAACCGTTATATTACAAAATCCAGGTTTCCTAAAGCAATTTCTTCCACCAGACATTTGCGTCTGTATAATTCTAAGATTGTGTGCAAAGTTTCGCTACTATGGAATAGATGGTTTTGCTACAATTCGCATTGGACTGTGGGCATGAATTGTTGAACGGACTATACAAGTATAATACATAGATTACCTTCTAGAAATCATACACATAGAAGATATTCTAAAGATCTAATACTTGGAACACTTGCTATGTAAATAGAACATTTACTGTAAATGTAAGGTATGAAGTATCTAGCATAAATGCAACACAGGGAATGTCTGCTATAAATTTAATACAACGAACATTTACTATAAAAAGAATAACTAGAACTCTTACTAAAAATTGAGTAACTAGAACTCTAAAATAATGTAATATGTGAGAAGTTTATGTGAATAGATTAACTAGAACTCTTAAAATAAATGTAATATGTGGAGAACTTAATGTGAATAGATTAACTAGAACTCTTAAAATAAATGTAATATTGGAGAATTTATGTGAATAGATTAACTAGAACTCTTAAAATAAATGTAATATGTGAGAACTTAATGTGAATAGATTAACTAGAACTCTTAAAATAAATGTAATATTGAGAACTTATGTGAATAGATTAACTAGAACTCTTAAAATAAATGTAATATGTGAGAACTTATGTGAATAGATTAACTAGAACTCTTAAAATAAATGTAATATGTAGAGAACTTAATGTGAATAGATTAACTAGAACTCTTAAATAAATGTAATATTGGAGAATTTATGTGAATAGATTAACTAGAACTCTTAAAATAAATGTAATATGTAGAGAACTTTATGTGAATAGATTAACTAGAACTCTTAAAATAAATGTAATATGTGAGAACTTAGTGTGAATAGATTAACTAGAACTCTTAAAATAAATGTAATATGTGGAGAACTTAATGTGAATAGATTAACTAGAACTCTTAAAATAAATGTAATATGTGGAGAACTTAATGTGAATAGATTAACTAGAACTCTTAAAATAAATGTAATATGTGAGAACTTAATGTGAATAGATTAACTAGAACTCTTAAAATAAATGTAATATGTGGAGAACTTAATGTGAATAGATTAACTAGAACTCTTAAAATAAATGTAATATGTGAGAACTTAATGTGAATAGATTAACTAGAACTCTTAAAATAAATGTAATATGTGGAGAACTTAATGTGAATAGATTAACTAGAACTCTTAAAATAAATGTAATATGTAGAGAACTTTATGTGAATAGATTAACTAGAACTCTTAAAATAAATGTAATATGTAGAGAACTTAATGTGAATAGATTAACTAGAACTCTTAAAATAAATGTAATATATGGAGAACTTAATGTGAATAGATTAACTAGAACTCTTAAAATAAATGTAATATGTGAGAACTTAATGTGAATAGATTAACTAGAACTCTTAAAATAAATGTAATATGTGGAGAACTTAATGTGAATAGATTAACTAGAACTCTTAAAATAAATGTAATATTCAGAGAACTTATGTGAATAGATTAACTAGAACTCTTAAAATAAATGTAATATATGGAGAACTTAATGTGAATAGATTAACTAGAACTCTTAAAATAAATGTAATATGTGGAGAACTTAATGTGAATAGATTAACTAGAACTCTTAAAATAAATGTAATATGTGGAGAACTTAATGTGAATAGATTAACTAGAACTCTTAAAATAAATGTAATATGTGGAGAACTTAATGTGAATAGATTAACTAGAACTCTTAAAATAAATGTAATATGTGGAGAACTTAATGTGAATAGATTAACTAGAACTCTTAAAATAAATGTAATATATGGAGAACTTAATGTGAATAGATTAACTAGAACTCTTAAAATAAATGTAATATGTAGAGAAGTTTATGTGAATAGATTAACTAGAACTCTTAAAATAAATGTAATATGTAGAGAACTTGATGTGAATAGATTAACTAGAACTCTTAAAATAAATGTAATATGTAGAGAACTTAATGTGAATAGATTAACTAGAACTCTTAAAATAAATGTAATATGTGGAGAACTTAATGTGAATAGATTAACTAGAACTCTTAAAATAAATGTAATATGTAGAGAACTTAATGTGAATAGATTAACTAGAATCTTAAAATAAATGTAATATGTGAGAACTTATGTGAATAGATTAACTAGAACTCTTAAAATAAATGTAATATGTGGAGAACTTTATGTGAATAGATTAACTAGAACTCTTAAAATAAATGTAATATGTGAGAACTTAATGTGAATAGATTAACTAGAACTCTTAAAATAAATGTAATATGTAGAGAACTTGATGTGAATAGATTAACTAGAACTCTTAAAATAAATGTAATAGTGAGAACTTATGTGAATAGATTAACTAGAACTCTTAAAATAAATGTAATATATGGAGAACTTAATGTGAATAGATTAACTAGAACTCTTAAAATAAATGTAATATGTGAGAACTTAATGAATAGATTAACTAGAACTCTAAAATAAATGTATATGTGGAACTTAATGGAATAGATTAACTAGAATTAAAATAATGTAATATGTGAGAACTTATGTGAATAGATTAACTAGAACTCTTAAAATAAATGTAATATGTGAGAACTTATGTGAATAGATTAACTAGAACTCTTAAAATAAATGTAATATGTGGAGAACTTAATGTGAATAGATTAACTAGAACTCTTAAAATAAATGTAATATGTGGAGAACTTATGTGAATAGATTAACTAGAATCTTAAAATAAATGTAATATATGAGAACTTATGAATAGATTAACTAGAACTCTTAAAATAAATGTAATATGTAGAGAACTTTATGTGAATAGATTAACTAGAACTCTTAAAATAAATGTAATATGTGGAGAACTTAATGTGAATAGATTAACTAGAATTCTTAAAATAAATGTAATATTGGAGAACTATGAATAGATTAACTAGAACTCTTAAAATAAATGTAATATATGGAGAACTTAATGTGAATAGATTAACTAGAATTCTTAAAATAAATGTAATATGTGGAGAACTTAATGTGAATAGAGTAACTAGAATTGTTAAAATAAATTGAACAGTGAGCTATGAAATAGAATACATGAAAGACCTACTAAATTGACACATTTCACCGTAACTGATAGCATCACATTCCTTGCACAAACCAGTATCACTTCAGTCCTGATTCAAGCAGTGTTCATACAAACATTGGAACAATTTGACATAATGACCCATATCGCATATTAAGCAGGCACCTGATATAGGATCGCACTTTTTGTTACATATAGAAGGACATTCGGTTATACAGTCTTGCCAAAGTAACCGTGAGGCAACTGAAATAGAATTGAGAAATAGCAATGTGGGTTAGTGGATTGGTAAACATATATTTTCATGTTGTTATCTTTCTCTTTGTTTGCTTTGACTTTAGGTGATCTCTGTGGCAAAGTGGTTATACCTTCGCCTTGCGTTCTGAAGGTCATGGGTTTGAATCCAGACCGTGACATTCTGTTCATAAGTACATTCCTAGGATTGTGGCAGGAGCTATAGAGTTCATGCTTTGTGCAATAGTTTTGGCAGGTGGCCCACCACTTCTGTGGAGAGGAACCAAGCTATATGGGGTCAAACCTGGTGCAGTGAAGGTGATCCTTCGGCCTTTAGAACTATTTTTTTGCTTTGAATGTGACATTTTTCTCATTGCTGCAGCAAGGCTTCTTTCAGTCCAACACATTTGTTTTGAGTACAGAATTTTTGGGACTGGATTTGTCTACTCTCTTCTATCCCTACTTACTTATTCAAACTGCATTGATACTGTCAAATGCAGTGCAATAATATCTTTACCACCACTAGTTCTCTGACCCTGACTTCTGCTATCTCATTCACTGTGTTTTAGACCTCATATAAAGTTCTAATAAACAGTACATAAGATATGGATCTCGAGTTATACAATTTTAATCTTTCCACGCTTTTCGACATCGCACAGCGGAATTCCGTTGAACGCCATTCACCGTACACTGCGCCATTAGAGTTGCTTACCTTATAAGAAGTCCTTGTAGTTTTACTTCTACTATTTTTACTTCTACAACTTTTTAACCTTGTTATTCTAATATGTTGTCCAGTTTTCTTCAAATTAGTATATACTAAATTTATATGTTTATTTATTGATGAGTAGTTATGATTTCATCATGGAAGGAGGCATACCGGCAAAGAGAAGAAGAGGAAGACCACGGAGAAGATGGATTCAGGATGTAACTGATGGTTTGAACATGACGGCTGAAGAGGCAGGACATCTGGCCTATGAGAGAGAGAAATTCCGGAGAACTGTTGGGGTGGCAAAGTTCTGCTCAGGACAAACTACTTGATGATGAGTTATGATTTCGGTTTTTTTAAATTGCTTTTTTTTGCCTCCCTTGAATTAATTGTTAAAAATTGAGAAAATATCTGCGCATGGAAAGTTTTAAACTAAATTGAGAATTTTCAATTCCAATGTTGTATCAATCTTAACAATCTTTAGAACAGACACAAGTCTATCAGAAAAGTTCCATGTTGGGTCAGGAGCAAGACAAGGATGCGTACTATCACCGCTGCTGTTCATCACATATAGAGATCATATCTGTAAAACTGCTAACACTAGTGAAGAGAACAACATTGGGGAACTCTTAAACGAATTTCTTTTTGCAGACGACCAAGCAATCTTATCAGCAACAGAGGAACAGCTACAGCAACACATTAACAGACTCCAGTTAGCATGCAACAAATACAACATGATAATAAACATCGACAAAACTGAAGTAATGACATTCGCTAGAGAGGAAAACACCGCCAATATCTCCATCGACAAACACCCATTAAAACAAGTCAAAATAGGGGGAAGACTGCAGTAAAACTTGTAAATAGTGAAACACGTACAAACAAAGTACTATAGTTTTACAAAATACATAAACAGTGACGATAAACAGCAACGTTTGACCAACAAGGCTTTATCAAGCAAACGAACAAACAGAGTGACAAATTAAAATGAAACACAAATGGACGACCAAATACCAACGATCTAAGGAAATCTGGAATAAAACGAATAACGAAATAAATGTAACACAAAAACACACATAAAAACTAGAAATAGAAAGAAACAATGAAACATCTAGTAAATATATAACTTGAATACATGCAACATATACCCATATAGATTATAAAGCATGGGAAGAGAAGTACT
Source organism: Arion vulgaris (assembly GCA_020796225.1). Classification (NCBI taxonomy): domain Eukaryota; kingdom Metazoa; phylum Mollusca; class Gastropoda; order Stylommatophora; family Arionidae; genus Arion; species Arion vulgaris. The sequence goes on from CM036758.1 coordinate 6,056,292, forward strand.
AAGAAGCATAAGAATGTAATACATGCAACAATACATGTAATACATGTTGCATGTATTACATTCTTATGCTTCTTAGTACTTTCTCTTCCCATGCTTTATAATCTATATGGGTATATGTTGCATGTATTCAAGTTATATATTTACTAGATGTTTCATTGTTTCTTTTCTATTTCTAGTTTTTATGTGTGTTTTTTGTGTTACATTTATTTCGTTATTCGTTTTATTCCAGATTTTCCTTAGATACGTTGGTATTTGGTCGTCCATTTGTGTTTCATTTTAATTTGTCACTCCTGTTTGTTCGCTTGCTTGATAAAGGCCTTGTTGGTCGTAACGTTGCTGTTTATCGTCACTGTTTATGTATTTTGTAAAACTATAGTACTTTGTTTGTACGTGTTTCACTATTAAAACAAGTCACAGACTTTACATACCTAGGGAGCATCTTTTCAGCAAACGGAAGAATAACTAACGAAATCCAACATAGATGCAATAAAATAAATCAAACACTAGGATAAATGGTGCCAATGTTAAAATGCAAACTGGTCACCATGAACACAAAAAGAGCATTGTTCAACACAATATTTCTCCCTACATTATGCTACTAGTGCCAAACTTGAACACTGACATTAAATGACAAAAGAAAACTAGTCACAACAGAGATGAAGTGTCTACGAAGAATGCTGAAAGTAACAAGAAGAAAACTAGTCACAACAGAGATGAAGTGTCTACGAAGAATGCTGGAAGTAACAAGAAGAAAACTAGTCACAACAGAGATGAAGTGTCTACGAAGAATGCTGGAAGTAACAAGAAGAGACCGGTTTAGAAATGAAGACATCAGGAAAAAGGTGAGTACAACATCAGTACTGAACTTCATCAAGAAGCAACAAATTAAATGGCTCAGTCACATAAGCAGATTACCAACAGGCAGTATACCACAGAGAGCAATGTTGCTCCAATACAGTGAATACAAAGCAAAAGGTAGGTCATGCAAAAGGTGGACCTCAGAGATAACAGAGGCGACGAAAGACACTATTTATGAAGAACACACAGAAGTCCATGCTAGAAAACTCTTCTTACCCTGAAGCTGTGAGGCAAACCAGAATTGGGGTAAAGAAAGAAAGACAATGTGCATAGAGAGGCTCGCTCCAGGTGTCTCCCTTTTCGACCTGATGCTGAAAGGCAAACAGGATTAGAGAATAGATAGATCAATCTTAACATATGCCAGCTAAAATTGGAAAATTACTAAAGATATAGAAAGTAAGTTGAATGCATAATAGATGTCTGCGAAAAATAATGAACATAAAATGGGATGAATTCAGGAGAAGTGATGAAATTAGACAAATGTCTGGTCAACCACTAGTAACAACTGTTAATGAGAAGGTTAGCGCCCCTTCACTAACCCTGGCACATGTTGCCACCATGTGCCTTTGACCCCAGAGAGATATGTTGGGCATACTCTGAAAATAAACAATCAAAGAATATCATAACCGCATTGAAGTGGGAGGCAAAGGGTTCAAGAAAGAGAGGACGCCTTTGGGAAACGAACTTTGCTGAGAGAAGAAAAAATATCTGACTCAATTTCATGGGAAATTGAGCGAGTTGCCCATGACAGAGCGGCATGGAGAAATTACTTGCATGACCTATGTAATGTTTACTGGTACAAGAGGAATATATATAAACACTACATTTTACATTTTTCATCCTCAGCACATATGTTGAAAAAGTCAAATGTGATTGCATAGTATATAATCCAGTAAGGATGCAAAGTGATAGAGGTCTCACTGTAGAATATCTTAACATTTAGGAGAAAAATTATGAGTTATAACTTGCATTACTGCTATCTATTGTTTCCTTTGTTCAGTGTTTCTAGATAGAATACACAGAAGGGTCATTGTTGTTGGGGTGAGCAAGACAACTACTTCCAATATAAGAATAGAAGTTTATACAATTACAGACACACTTTGATGGCTCTATGATTGGTTATTGGTTACTAAACTGATGTCATTGCACTCTGGGCAGACCCATAGGTGCTCAGTCTCCCCAACAGATATAGAAGAGTATGCATACTGATGTTTCCCATGGCTCGCTGATTAAACACACTTCTGCCCCTCAGACATCCAGTTCTACTTGTACAACGGGTAACTACAAACTGCTTAAATCGCTGGATCGATTCAACATTTATTTTAGTGTCCTCATCCAACAAACAGTCGCAAGAGACCAAAGAATATTCCCTTATCCATCTTCAACTCCCCAACAATCAAGCTGATGATGTAAGCCTTTTTATCTTCAACTCCCAACAATCAATGCTGTGTAATATTCCAAATGCCTGTCTCTCTATCTTCAACTCCCCAACAATCAATGCTGATGATGTAAGCCTGTATCTCTCGTCCATCTTCAACTCCCCAACAATCAATGCTGATGATGTAAGCCTGTATCTTCAACTCCCTCAGCATGATCCCTCTTCAACTCCCCAACAATCAATGCTGATGATGTAAGCCGTCTGCTCTCTGTTCCATCTTCAACTCCCCAACAATCAATGCTGATGATGATGTAAGCCTGTCTGCTCTCTCATCTTCAACTCCCCAACAATCAAGCTGATGATGTAAGCCTTCTGTCTTCTGTTCCATCTTCAACTCCCAACAATCAATCTGATGATGTCAAGCATGTCCGCTCATCTCGTTCCATCTTAACTCCAACAATCACTGATGACTGCTAGCCTGTCTGCTCTCTCGTTCCATCTTCAACTCCCCAACAATCAATGCTGATGATGTAAGCATGTCCGCTATCTCGTTCCATCTTCAACTCCCCAACAATCAATGCTGATGATGTAAGCATGTCCGCTATCTCGTTCCATCTTCAACTCCCCAACAATCAATGCTGATGATGTAAGCATGTCCGCTATCTCGTTCCATCTTCAACTCCCCAACAATCAACGCTGATGATGATGTAAGCTTGTCTGCTCTCTCATTCATACAAATACATGCATGTCCATAACAATAGATCCATATAAAGCACTGGAGATTGGAAGCATCTTTGTTCTTCTTCATTCACTCTCAGACATCAATTTGAATATGTTCAAAGAAAACAGTGGTCAACCTCAGGTTGTTGAGATCTCTGAAGAGCTTGTCATGCAATTGCACCTGTGACTGCCATACCAGTCTACTCTACTACTTACACATCAGACAGCCTTGTAAAAAAGTGTTGAGAAACATCTAATGATGCTATTCCAATAAATGAAACTGGCCATTTCTCAAAGAATGGACTGAGTATCAGATATATGTTAACTGTGAAGATATATGTTAACTGTGAAGATATATGTTAACTGTGAAGATATATGTTAACATATGTTATATGGTCAATGGTGTTTCATAGAGCTCCAGAAAAACAGGTTTCAGTATGAGTGGATGTCGTCTATAGAAGTGTCTAACCTCCAGAGACTTATGTGGATATACTGTCCTGGGCATGCAGGTGTTTACAGTAATGAGAGAGCGGACATGCTTGCAGTCCTCCAAGGATGACTTAAGCAAGGGGGGGGTTTCAATGGCAAAGTGGTTAAGTTGTTTGCCTGTTGTATTGAAAGTTGTAGGTTTGAATCCAGATCAAAACACATGTGCAATTTTTTAGCTACAGAGTTGATGTTTTGCGCAATTCTCTCAGCAGATGGCATGCCATCTCTGCCAGCAGGGACTGAGCCAGATGGGGAAACCCAGTGCAATGAAGTCAATCCTTCACCTTTGGACCCTTTTAGACTTAGCAACTTCCTGTTGGATCAATTTATCATCACACATCAATTTATGATTCGCTATATTTGAAACAGGAATGGTGAGACAAAAATGGATGGAGGTACTGGTACAAACAAGGATAGAGAAATCACCTTCATTTTCGTCCATGACACACAAGTCAGGGGTAATGAATAAGCTGATAGATTGGCTGGCATGGTTACAATATCAGGAAGAACTGCAATGGGCAGAAGAACTGAGAGAGTCTTTCTTCTTTTTCTTCTGCACGAACGCCTGCTGTTAATTCAGGTGGAAAGTCATGACATCTGGTATTGCGATTCTGACTGATTTTTGCGTGGGCCTATATTACCCTTTTACGGGTGTCCCTCAACCGTACGGACAGCCTCGCCGACTTCCGAGGTACTTGAAGCTTAGATCCTTCAAGAGTGATTGTTGCAGGAAACCTATTGTCCTTGTAACTCTTTCTCGGACAGAGTTAGTTTTAGTGAAGGCATAATAGTGACTTCTCTATCAGCTTTCCTGCCTTTGGTGAGGTCGTTCCATACGCAACGTAAGATAACCGCTCTTTAATGATCTTTTAGTGCAGTAAATTTGGGCTTAGATCTACGCCAAAGAGCATTAGCTTACATGCGCTGACTGGGTGAGGTCGCTAAGGTAAAGACCCGAACGATCTCGACCCATCTAGGGCTAGTAACAGGAAGTATCACCTTTTTTTGTGTTCCTTTGTCAAACAAACGATCATATGTTGGCGGTTTGCTTAGCCTTTATGTGATCTGAGCCATGACTTTGGATGTCATCTTCTTCTGCATTCTCACTAGATTGGGATTTTGGATTCTCTAATAAAGGCAACTGTCTGCCTCAGATTATCAGCCACGCCATACAGTTTGTCTTGGATGTTGGTGTAAGTGGGCCACCTCTTTCTTCTCAAGTCTGCATACTGGGGGCAGTTCTGTAGGATATAATTCTTATGATTTCTGCTTCCCCGTTTGTGCCAACCTCTTCCCGCAGTAAGTTTTGGCCACCCTCGTGATGGTAGGTCTGACATTCTTACTGCGTGGCTAAATCTCCAAGGCAGATTGGCGACCGTAGAATCCGTTATCCCATTCCTCATTGTGAGGTCGTTGCACTATGTTATCGCCTTACGGCCTGGTGCATCCGTTTTCTGCAAGCATTTGTTTCGGTTAGCATTCCTAGTGGACACATGCATCCGATTTCAGCCAAACCTCCTTAGTCGCCTTTACGACATGCGTGGCAGGTAATAGTGGTTCTATTCATTACACCGCAATTTGGGCCCCGGTAACCACTCGGGCGCTGGACGTCATCTGTGTAGGATGATTGGTGTCCGAAAAGTATTGTCCTTAAGTGGGTCCACGTCTCTTCGTTGGATGCACCTCTCATCCCTTCCATCCTGATGCGGTCATGTTTTTACTCCGGGGAAATTCATCAAGATCGTCCAACAGTTTCACGAGGGCATGATGACACATGTACTTGATGAAGGGAAGTTGTCGGAAGCCTTCCATGTCACCAACAGCGTCAAACAGGGCTGTGTACAGGCCCAACACTCTTCAGCATGATGTTTGCTGCCATGCTCACGGATGTCTTTTGGGAAGGCGACAAACATGGGGTAAAGATTAGATACGGACAGACGGTAATCTATTCAATCTTCGGAGGTTAAAATCCTCCACCAAGGTAAAAAAATTAACTATCTCAAACCTGTTGTTTGCTGATGACTGCGCCATTGCTACCAACTCTGTGGAAGAAATGCAGACTTACATGGACAAGTTCTCAATGGCCTGTGATAGGTTTGGCCTCACCATTAACACCAAAAACAGAGGTCATGTTCCAGCCCCCCCCTAAAGAACAGTATTACAATTCAGTCATCAACATTAAACACCAAACACCAGCGTCTCCAGTCAACGGACAACTTTGCTTATCTTGGCAGCCTCCTATCCAGATCGGCAAACATAGATTCTGAGGTCAACAATAGGATATCCAAAGCCAGTGCTGCATTCGGAAGGTTTCGTGTCACTGTGTGGAGCGGGGACTGCCTAGAGTGGTTGATGGTGGCTCGGCCTGCTGGCTGTGGGACGCCTCATGGCTCGGGTTCGAACCCATTATCCGGCATTTGTTCGAGTCCCTGGTCTTACTCAGGACGATAACGTGAGTACCTCTGAAGTCGGAGAAAATCTGCCTGTATGGCGAGAGAATACTAATTACGAGTACATTGAGCACACGGCTGCCAGTGTAAAGTAATTTACAATGTGCACGCTGCTACCATTGTAAGAAATTGGAAAAACAGATTTTCACGCAAAATCAGTTTCAGAGATGAAACTTCGTCTGAGTTGAAAGCGGACGAAAGAAAAAAAAAAAGAAAAAAAAAAACTGTGTGGGAACGGAAGGGATAAGCATAGTCACAAAGCTGAAAGTTTACCAGGCCATAGTGCTAATCATGCTGCTGTACACAAGCAAGACATGGACAGTGTATAGCAGACACGCAAGAAAATTAAACCATTTCACACAAGCTGTCTACGCAGAATACTAAAAATAAACTGGCATGACAAAATTCCAGACAGTGAAGTCCTCACAAGAGCAAAGATCCCAAGCATCAACACCCTGTTGCAGAAGGCCCAACTGAGATGGGTCGGTCACGTTGCTCGAATGCCTGACAAACGCATCCCAAAACAGTTGATGTATGGCGAGCTTGAAGGTGGCAGACGTTTAGCTGGTGGACAGAAAAACGCTTTAAAGACACTCTTAAAGTGTCTCTGAAATGCTTCGATATAGACAATATGTGCTGGGAATCCCTTGCGCAAGATCGCCAAATGTGGCGCTGTAACAACAAAGAGGAACCCGAATAGCTGAGAATCATCGTATTGTTGAGTCACGGAGAAAATGAGCAACGCGAAAAGACAGAGCACACAACACGCACATGTCTAACCTTGATCATGTATGCCCCACCTGTGGTCGGGATTCTGTTCTAGGATTGGACTCTACAGTCACCTCCGCACACACCAGAGAGGTGCAACAGTACACGTCTGAGATTGTTGTCATCATCGCTTGCGATGGATGGCTATTATACTCCGGGGAAGTTTGCATTTGTTCGCTGATGCCTCGTACTCTGCTGTATTCGTACATTTCTGCCAAACTTGGGCTTTATTTCTACGGACATCGGCCAGGAGATGCGTGCATTTTGTTTGTATTTGTGGACCTGCATTTATTTTCCGTGCTTGCACTACTACCACTACCAGTAATTCTCCCCGATCCCTGCCCCCCTTAGCCAGACCGGAACCAAGTCTGTTACCTGGGTTACACGTGGAGGTAGGGGGCAGGGTCTTGATTAGCGCCCCTTCACTAGCCCTGGCACATGTTGCCGCCATGTGCCTTTGACCCCAGAGAGTCTTTCTGAACAGAGAAGTTTCAGGGTTGTGAACCCCAGTCGCTGACCACATTGAGAGAGAAGGGTGTCGATATTGGTACAGCTCAAAAAGAACGACATACCAAATATGCAAAAATATTTGTATTTTGCCATTATCATGTTGTACCACCTGATGTTAATCTTGCAGAGGCATAATAGGTAATAAGATGTCAAGTCTCCTCTTGTGCCTTGAGTAGGCTCTCCTGTTTCTGAGCCATATATACTGAAGCACATTAAAAATGCACCACTATGATAAATACTGTTACTGAGAGGGTGAGCAAAAAAAGTGTGGGAATGTATTTTCCCCGTGTTTGTCCTGAGGTAGAGAGGGAATGGCTGCTGGAATGGAAAGTGAATTTTCAAACCCACGGGTTTGTGTACAGACTACAAGAAAACAATGACAGTTACACATGCAACACGATTCCCAACAGCTAGGACTTTGAAAGTGTGTAGGCATTGTGGCAGTATACTCGGTATAAAAAGGCCGTTGAGACAAAACACCCGGTACATGTGCTTACAATGCCATGACTATCGGAAAATGACCGCCAACGAGCCATTGGTATGTTATCTACCGGAATGAGCTCGAGGGCCATTGCCAGAAGGATGAATTGCCACCACATCACTATTGTACGCCTCAATGAACGTTACAGAGCCACTGGCAGTGCCCGGGATAGAAGTCGGAGTGGCCAACCACGAGTTACTACCCCTGCGCAAGATTGCATATTGTGCTCAGTCACCTAAGGAATCGTTCTCTCCCGGTAAGTCGAACAGCAACAGCAATAGTGGGTAGATGTGGGCAAGTCTCTCGAATGACAGTCATACGACGACTCATAGATACAGGCCTTACTGCATGACGACCTTATGTTGGGCCAAACTTGACTCACAGACATCGTCAACAGTGCCTGCAATGGGCAGAACAACATGTCAGATGGACTAGACTGCAGTGAATGCTGTCCTATTCACAGACGAGAGCAGATTCAACCTATCCTTTGCTGGTGGAAGTGTGTGGATTTGGCGATGGTGTGGAGAGCGCTTTGCAGATTGCTGTGTTCGTCAACACAACCGATTTGGAGGTGTTAGTATTCACATTTGGGGAGGATTCAGTTTTCACCATCGCTTGCCTCTTCATGTCTTCCGTGCAAATGTTAATGCTGTGACATATCGAGATGAGGTTCTGGATGAATTGGTTGCTCCTGTGTTCAGAAATTATCCAGACTTGCAGCTTCTCCAGCAGGATAACACACATGTGCACACCGCACGCTTAATGCAGCAATATATCTACAGCAGCAGAACTTTATGACAATTGATTGGCCTGCCCTATCACCAGACATGTCCCCTATAGAACATCTTTGGGACGAGCTTGGATGCAGAGTCTACAGGCACGACCTGGCAGCTAATCTGCAACAGCTGGAAGATGTTCTTACACGTGAATGGGACTTGATTCCACATAATTTCCTTCACAGACTTGCATTCCATGCGGAGCCGCTGCCAAGCTTGTTTGTAAGCACACGGTGGACATACCAGATATTGAGGATAGTGTGAATTTTTTTATTGGTTGCATTTTTGTGTTCTCCTTGCCTGCACAAAATGCAATTAATTTCATAACAATCAAATGTACAAATTAATTACCATCATGCATTGAAAGGAAAATGAATAAGGATTTCAAATATGTAAGCTTGTAAACACTTATATTTACATTTCACACTCTGTTCCTGGATTATACAGGTGGTGCGTTATTAATGTGCTTCAGTATAGTAAAGAGCTAATTACACAGACTTGATATATTTGAATCTTCATCTGCAATGTTAATTTTGTGTTGTCCTACGCTCTCTTTGATAGTTTTCCAAAGGTAGTATCCACAATACCTATTTGAGCATTGATTTCTTAATCAAGAGAAAGGCTGGCGGTGACTATGGACCCAAGATAGCAACATTTTTTAACAGCTGTTAGATGGTTACCATTTAAAGTAATATTTGTTGATGATTTTTCTGACATAAAACCACTGTTTTGGTGACACTTATAATAAAAGAAAATAGGTTGCTTGCACTGGTCAAATTATTGATCAGAAATTGCACTGTGTGCGACTAGGGCAGCATCATCAGTGAAAATAAGTTCCTTGAGAAGAATTTATGTTGATTTGTCTTGGTTATATGAAGGATATCATCTTATAAGGGAATTCCTTGAGCAAGATCGCCAAATGTGGCTCTGTAAAAACACAAGAGGAATTCACATAGCTGAAAATTGTTGTACCACTGAAGCGCAGAGAAAGTGATTTGCTCGAAAAGATAGAACACACAACACCCACATGTCCAACCCTGATCATGCATACCGCACATGTGGTAGTGGATTGTATTCCAGGATTGGGCTCTACAGTCACCTTCTATACACCAGAGGAGCAACAATACATGTCTGAGACTGTTGTCATCATTGTTTGCTATGAATAGCTATTATTATTATAGATATCATTCTCTTGTCAACTTAATCATAACATTCTCGTCTTAACTTAAACATAACACTACAATATATAGAATAGGTATAACTCTCGTCTTAACTTGAACATAAAGTAAAGTAAGTAAAGGAACCCTTTCATACCTTGTGGTATATAGGGCAATACAGTGTTAGGCCTGTATTATTCATTGACCGTCGGCACACGTTGGGTGATGTGGTCAGCATCACCCGGCCGCCTTTACTTTCCCAGAGCATGTCTGGTACCCAGTTGAGGCTGGGTCGACCTGAGAGCCGCGCCGGTCGGGAAAATCTCATGCACACTGCGGAGTTGAACCCGACCACCAGCCTTGAGAAGCGAGTTCACTAACAACTACGCTACCGCGGCTCTCAACTTGAACATAACACTACAATATATAGAATAGGTATAACTCTCGTCTTAACTTAAACATAACACTACAATATATAGAATAGGTATAACTCTCGTCTTAACTTAAAACATAACACTATATTATATGTTCACACTATATATAAACGTAACAATACATTATATGTGTCATTATCATATACACTTACTAAAACTTGCTACATAGTTTTACTGCAGTCTTCCCTTATATTGATAATCATAAACTACAGCATATATTATAAGTATTATTCTCTTCTGAACTTAATCACAAAACTACAACTTACTGAAGGTGAAATTATCTTTTGTATGCTTTTGCACATCCATGACTGATCTGAGTTTTAAGACATGCTGCGAATTCTCAGGACTAATGTCGCAATCGCCGTATCGAGAGGCACAGACACCATATTTGCAGGAACTAGGACACGGCACAGAGCAGTTAAACCCATAAAATCCAGCTGAACATGCTTCCGCACATCTTCCAGTGCTGGTAAAACACATATACCTGTTATCAGAACAGTTGCATCTTGAGGTACAGTCTAATCCGTATCTGCCTTCTGGGCATAGTGTTTCTGGAAAGTGTTGAAAACAAAACTTGTTTTAAATGTTCAGAAATAGAAGACCAAAGCAGAGAATTTACTAACAGACAGTTGACTGTATCATCATTCACTTGTTAGTCCATGACGCTTAGCTTCCTTCTTCTTTTTGAACGCTCCACATGGACCACTTGTTACCCACTCTTTGTGATTTGTATGTGATCTGAGCCTAAGAGTGATTGTACGTTGTGCCAGTTATGCGCCTACAAGTAGGCCAGCACATTCGATTTCTGCTATGCTTTTATTTACTAGGTAGCTTCCTAGGCCCCAACCTCAGTCGCCTCTTATGACATGCCTTGTAGGTTGCAGTGTTACTATTCTTGCAAGCCCCGGCAACACATGGTTCTTCTTCTTCTTCTTTGCGTTGTTCTTACGAACAATTTTAATCACTTTTTGTGATATGTTTGATCTTTGCCAAGAACGTGTATACGTTGCACATTGGTTTGGTAGGCCCTAAAAGCATAGACTTCTACACGTTTAGGTCACATGCATCCGATTTCAGCCAAACCTCCTTAGTCCCCTCTTACGACATGCATGGCAGGTAACAGTGGTTCTATTCTTTACACCCCAAATTTGGGCCCCGGTAACCACTCGGGCGAACACATGGTTGACTTAGCTTGCTAAATTATTGTGTTTAGTTAGTCACATTGCTATATTTTGTTGATCAAATGGTCGTATTTAATTTGTCAAATGGATGCTTGACTGGTTGTACTTTTGTATGATTTCAATGTTTCTGGTTATCTCTCCTGTCAGCACTCTCATCACAACTAGCATCTTCTTGTTCAGGACAGTAGATACATGTACAAAACATGAAGGTTGGAATCATTCACTAATATCGATAAATATCAAAAGAGCTGAACACAATAATTGTACTAGTAAATGATTCTAAGACATTGAAGAGCTGCAGAAAGTTTCAATCTGCATTCAACTAATTTTTTTAATTATTTGTCCTGTATTCCCTGTTTCGTTCGGTGTTGATAATACAGCTTATTCTAAATCACATTAACTTGTAATATATGCACATGAAAATCCAGTTTTTAAGAGTCGTTTAAAAAAATAAAATTATTAATGAAGGGTCTCTTCTTTTCTCTGATCCTGTTTTGCCTCACAGTGTCAGGATAAGAAGAGAGTTATAGAACAGACTTTAGTGTGCTCTTCATAAATAGTGTCTTTCATCGATTCTGTTATCTTTGAGATCCACCTTTTGTGAGGATGGCCTTTTGCTTTGTATCCAATGTATTGGAGTAACATTTCTCTGTGAGGTGCACTATCTATCTATTATCTAATCCTGCTTTGTCTTTCAGCGTCAGGTCGAAAAAGGAGACACCTGGAGCGAGTCTCTCTATGCACCTTTTCTTTCATTCTTTTCTGCTGTCCTGATTTGCCTCCCAGCTTCAGGGTAAGAAGAGATTTCTAGAATGGGCTTTTGTGTGCGCTTCATAAATAGTGTCTTTGGTCACCTCTGTTATCTCTGATAACTACCTTTTACATGCCAAGCCTTTTACTTTGTATCCACTGTATCAGAGTAACATTGTTCTTTGTGGCACACAGTGTATTGATAATCTGCTTATGTGGCCAAACCATTTAATTTGTTGTTTCTTGATGAAGCTCAGTATTGATGTTGTACCCACTTTTTCCTGATGTCTTCATTTCTAAGCCAGTCTCTTCTTAATACTCCCAGCATTCTGCATAAACACTTCATCACAACTTAATACTCCCAGCATTCTGCGTAGACACTTCATCTCAACTTAATACTCCCAGCATTCTCGAGACATTCATCTCAACTAATACTCCCGCATCGTAGACACTTCATCTCAACTTAATACTCCCAGAATTCTGCGTAGACACTTCATCTCAACTTAATACTCCCAGCATTCTGCGTAGACACCATCTCAACTTAATACTCCCAGCATTCTGCATAGACATTTCATCTCAACTTAATACTCCCAGCATTCTGTATAGACACTTTATCTCAACTTAATACTCCCAGCATTCTGCGTAGACACTTCATCACAACTTAATACTCCCAGCATTCTGCGAGACACTTCATCTCAACTATACTCCCAGCACTCTGTGACACTTCATCAACTTAATACTCCCAGCATTCTGCATAGACATTTCATCTCAACTTAATACTCCCAGCATTCTGTATAGACACTTTATCTCAACTTAATACTCCCAGCATTCTGCGTAGACACTTCATCTCAACTTAATACTCCCAGCATTCTGCGACACCATCTCAATAATACCCCAGCATTCTGCATAGACACTTCATCTCAACTTAATACTCCCAGCATTCTGTGTAGACACTTCATCTCAACTTAATACTCCCAGCATTCTGTATAGACACTTCATCTCAACTTAATACTCCCAGCATTCTGCGTAGACACTTCATCTCAACTTAATACTCCCAGCATTCTGCGTAGACACTTCATCTCAACTTAATACCCCCAGCATTCTGCGTAGACACTTCATCTCAACTTTATAAACGGTGCTCTAACAAAATATATGATAAATTTCTTATGTTACACATCAAAGCACTATATCGTTTAACAACATTTGCATAGTTGAACTCTCTAATTTATTACTTACCCTGCTATATCCTACCAAGAATTATACACAAACACTATCAAATATATCCTACCCATAATTTTGTTTCTATTTAATGTTTTGGTTCATGAGGTGGCTTGTCAAAAAACTGGTACTATGCGGAATGGTTTGTCATGTTGCAAGAGTAATTAATGACACTACATAAGAAATGAGAGCCGCGGTAGCGTAGTTGTTAGTGAACTTGCTTCTCATGGCTGGTGGTCTGGGTTCAACTCCCGCAGTGCGCATGGAATGTTTCCCGACCGCGACGGCTCTCAGGTCAACCCAGCCTCAACTGGGTACCAGACATGCTCTGGGAAAGTAAAGGCGGCCGGCGTGATGCTGACCACATCACCCATCGTGTGCCGACAGTCAATAAAAAATACAGGCCTAACACTGTATTATCCTATATACCACGAGGTATAAAAGGGTTCCTTGACTTTTTTTTACTTTTACATAAGAAATACTTACCACCAAACATGAATATGTCACATGAAATTAACGAATCTGATGGCATTGCATTTATTGCCACCAAAGATATTGGCTCAGGCCTGACTATGTAGACCTCAGTGTGGTATTTATCAGCCTCAAATGAATTTATTAACTGGCCATTTATATTATACGTTTTGAGGCAGATGGCTGTTAATCTTTCAGGTAGCCCTGTAAATCATGACTTATTATTAGTTTCAAATAAACATCATTATTATGTTTGCATTACTCTCTAAACTAATGAGTAGGTCTAACACTGTGGCAGTCAACTGAATTTGTACAACAATTGGAGTTATTTGGTTAGATCAGAGAATATTTAATTTTTATCCGTGTGTGATCTTGCAAGGGGATGGCCATAACTCTTTACCATGAACATGGAGGAGCAACAAGAGAAAGTTTAAACTAGTCACATTCCAAGCTCCTCATATTTAAACTAGTCACATTCCAAACTCCTCATATTTAAACTAGTCACATTCCAAACTCCTCATATTTAAACTAGTCACATTCCAAGCTCCTCATATTTAAACTAGTCACATTCCAAGCTCCTCATATTTAAACTAGTCACATTCCAAACTCCTCATATTTAAACTAGTCACATTCCAAGCTCCTCATATTTAAACTAGTCACATTCCAAGCTCCTCATATTTAAACTAGTCACATTCCAAACTCCTCATATTTAAACTAGTCACATTTCAAGCTCCTCATATTTAAACTAGTCACATTCCAAGCTCCATATATTTGCACTGAACTTGTGAAACATACATTTGTTTCTTCAATGGGGTTTCCTGATATGGTGCACACTGCAACATATCAAGCTGATCGAATCTGCTGCAACAACAATTTGTCAGAACAATGAAGAATTCATAGGTCAGGGCTGTGATAAAATTCCTAATGTTACAGGAGAAACCTGCAGAAGTATACAGGGAGACGAAACCAGTGTTTTATTATTCTTGTTCTTCGTATACTTTGGTAAAGCACATGGCAGCTTAAGTGTGATCACTCACCATTGTGGCTACCATAACCTTGTGAACTGCAAGACTACCCTTGCATAATTGTATCATTTGTTCTACAAATAATCAGTAGGAAATGTTTAAATCAAGTATTCCAAGTACTATAGAAATGGCATGTGGAACCATGAAGAAATGTGGAACCATGAAGAAATGTGGAACCATGAAGAAATGTGGAACCATGAAGAAATGTGGAACCATGAAGAAATGTGGAACACTGAAGAAATGTGGAACCATGAAGAAATGTGGAACACTGAAGAAATGTGGAACCATGAAGAAATGTGGAACCATGAAGAAATGTGGAACCATGAAGAAATGTGGAGCCATGAAGAAATGTGGAACCATGAAGAAATGTGGAACCATGAAGAAATGTGGAACCATGAAGAAATGTGGAACCATGAAGAAATGTGGAACACTGAAGAAATGTGGAACCATGAAGAAATGTGGAACCATGAAGAAATGTGGAGCCATGAAGAAATGTGGAACCATGAAGAAATGTGGAACCATGAAGAAATGTGGAACCATGAAGAAATGTGGAACCATGAAGAAATGTGGAACACTGAAGAAATGTGGAACCATGAAGAAATGTGGAACCATGAAGAAATGTGGAGCCATGAAGAAATGTGGAACCATGAAGAAATGTGGAACCATGAAGAAATGTGGAACCATGAAGAAATGTGGAACCATGAAGAAATGTGGAACCATGAAGAAATGTGGAACACTGAAGAAATGTGGAACACTGAAGAAATGTGGAACCATGAAGAAATTTGGAACCATGAAGAAATGTGGAACCATGAAGAAATGTGGAACCATGAAGAAATGTGGAACCATGAAGAAATGTGGAACCATGAAGAAATGTGGAGCCATGAAGAAATGTGGAACCATGAAGAAATGTGGAACACTGAAGAAATGTGGAACCATGAAGAAATGTGGAACCATGAAGAAATGTGGAACACTGAAGAAATGTGGAACCATGAAGAAATGTGGAGCCATGAAGAAATGTGGAACCATGAAGAAATGTGGAGCCATGAAGAAATGTGGAACACTGAAGAAATGTGGAACACTGAAGAAATGTGGAACCATGAAGAAATTTGGAACCATGAAGAAATGTGGAACCATGAAGAAATGTGGAACCATGAAGAAATGTGGAACCATGAAGAAATGTGGAACCATGAAGAAATGTGGAGCCATGAAGAAATGTGGAACCATGAAGAAATGTGGAACACTGAAGAAATGTGGAACCATGAAGAAATGTGGAACCATGAAGAAATGTGGAACACTGAAGAAATGTGGAACCATGAAGAAATGTGGAGCCATGAAGAAATGTGGAACCATGAAGAAATGTGGAGCCATGAAGAAATGTGGAACACTGAAGAAATGTGGAACACTGAAGAAATGTGGAACCATGAAGAAATGTGGAACCATGAAGAAATGTGGAACCATGAAGAAATGTGGAACCATGAAGAAATGTGGAACCATGAAGAAATGTGGAACCATGAAGAAATGTGGAACACTGAAGAAATGTGGAACCATGAAGAAATGTGGAGCCATGAAGAAATGTGGAACCATGAAGAAATGTGGAGCCATGAAGAAATGTGGAACCATGAAGAAATGTGGAACACTGAAGAAATGTGGAACCATGAAGAAATGTGGAACCATGAAGAAATGTGGAACACTGAAGAAATGTGGAACCATGAAGAAATGTGGAACCATGAAGAAATGTGGAACCATGAAGAAATGTGGAACCATGAAGAAATGTGGAGCCATGAAGAAATGTGGAACCATGAAGAAATGTGGAACACTGAAGAAATGTGGAACCATGAAGAAATGTGGAACCATGAAGAAATGTGGAACACTGAAGAAATGTGGAACCATGAAGAAATGTGGAGCCATGAAGAAATGTGGAACCATGAAGAAATGTGGAGCCATGAAGAAATGTGGAACACTGAAGAAATGTGGAATACTGAAGAAATGTGGAACCATGAAGAAATGTGGAACCATGAAGAAATGTGGAACCATGAAGAAATGTGGAACCATGAAGAAATGTGGAACCATGAAGAAATGTGGAACCATGAAGAAATGTGGAACACTGAAGAAATGTGGAACCATGAAGAAATGTGGAGCCATGAAGAAATGTGGAACCATGAAGAAATGTGGAGCCATGAAGAAATGTGGAACCATGAAGAAATGTGGAACACTGAAGAAATGTGGAACCATGAAGAAATGTGGAACCATGAAGAAATGTGGAACACTGAAGAAATGTGGAACCATGAAGAAATGTGGAACCATGAAGAAATGTGGAACCATGAAGAAATGTGGAACAATGAAGAAGAGAATAACAAGTTGGTGAAATGATGAGGTCAAAGAAACTGTGATATTGAAGAACTATTATCAAGTATGAGTGAAGAACAAGCAAGTCCATGACTACATCAAATAAAGGCTAGCAAGAAGACAGGCACATAGGGTAGTAAAGAGAACCAAAAAAAAGTAGAAAGACTGGAATGAGTATGGAGAAAAACTTTCAAAATACAAATGATAAAAAAGCAACAAGAAACTTCTGTAACAAAGATTTGTGCAAAGAAAATTAGAGCCCAAAATTATGTACCAACTGAAATTACAAATAGTGATAGAAGAAAATCAATATGTGAACAGTGATAGAGGAAAATCAATATGTGAACAGTGATAGAGGAGAACCAATATGTGAACAGTGATAGAGGAGAACCAATATGTGAACAGTGATAGAGAAGAATCAATATGTGAACAGTGATAGAGAAGAATCAATATGTGAACAGAAGCAACTACTTAAAAGATATCAACAGTGC
This sequence comes from Arion vulgaris, assembly GCA_020796225.1. Lineage (NCBI taxonomy): Eukaryota > Metazoa > Mollusca > Gastropoda > Stylommatophora > Arionidae > Arion > Arion vulgaris. The sequence goes on from CM036758.1 coordinate 6,073,795, forward strand.
TGTGACTAAACAAAAAAATAAGTATGTGAGAAATGATACAGAATGAGACAGTGAGAAATGATACAGAATAAGATAGTGAGAAATTATACAGAATGAGACAGTGAGAAATGAAACAGAATGAGATAGTGAGAAATGATACAGAATAAGACAGTGAGAAATGAAACAGAATGACGGGAATGAACAGAATGAGAGTGAAATGATACAGAATAAGACAGTGAGAAATGAAACAGAATGAGATAGTGAGAAATGATACAGAATAAGACAATGAGAAATGAAACAGAATGAGATAATGAGAAGAAATACTAAAAAAAGTGATACGTTTGGTCAGAAGAAAGGCTGTCACAATCTGCGGGTTGTTGAATCTGTAAATCCAAGATGGTATGATCTCTTGCAGCTCTGATTTCAAACACAAACTGTTGTTAGCTTTTCTGTAGACTGTACTCTCTTCATTCATATCATCTGAAAAGGAGAGGTTTTCAGCTCTCCATGCAAGCGGATGGGGACATACTGGGGGCTCTCTGAAGCCACATTCCGACCTAATGATCAATGAATATTTAAACACAATGAAAGTGAAAAAAAAAAAAGCTACCAAGAAACAACATATCCAAAAATAAATCTAATATATTCAAGGCTAGTTTTTGGTTTTGAAAACAAATTACTTTTCTTTTTGAAACTTCATCTCTATTATTTTTTATTTAAAAAACTTTACTGATATTATTTCTTTCTTTTCAATATTATATACATTCATTTTTAAAAAAATAAACTCTACTGTCATTATTGACCTTTTGTAAACTTTATCACCAAATATACTGTCTCAAAAAATATTCTCCATCTTTCCAGATTCATTGAACATATCTTTCATCACATTAAATTCATTAAACATAGCTTTCATCACATCAGATTCATTAAACATAGCTTTCATCACATCAGATTCATTAAACATAGCTTTCATCACATCAGATTCATTAAACATAGCTTTCATCACATTAGATTCATTAAACATAGCTTTCATCACATCAGATTCATTAAACATATTATCAATAGATTCATTAAACATAGCTCTCACTCATGATTCATTAAACATAGCTTTCATCACATTAATTCATTAAACATAGTTTCATCTTCAGATTCATTAAACATAGCTTTCATCACATTAAATTCATTAAACATAGCTTTCATCACATCAGATTCATTAAACATAGCTTTCATCACATTAGATTCATTAAACATAGCTTTCATCACATTAGATTCATTAAACATAGCTTTCATCACATCAGATTCATTAAACATAGCTTTCATCACATCAGATTCATTAAACATAGCTTTCATCACATTAGATTCATTAAACATAGCTTTCATCACATCAGATTCATTAAACATAGCTTTCATCACATCAGATTCATTAAACATAGCTTTCATCACATCAGATTCATTAAACATAGCTTTCATCACATCAGATTCATTAAACATAGCTTTCATCACATCAGATTCATTAAACATAGCTTTCATCACATTAGATTCATTAAACATAGCTTTCATCACATCAGATTCATTAAACATAGCTTTCATCACATCAGATTCATTAAACATAGCTTTCATCACATTAGATTCATTAAACATAGCTTTCATCACATTAAATTCATTAAACATAGCTTTCATCACATTAAATTCATTAAACATAGCTTTCATCACATTAAATTCATTAAACATAGCTTTCATCACATTAGATTCATTAAACATAGCTTTCATCACATCAGATTCATTAAACATAGCTTTCATCACATTAGATTCATTAAACATAGCTTTCATCACATCAGATTCATTAAACATAGCTTTCATCACATCAGATTCATTAAACATAGCTTTCATCACATTAGATTCATTAAACATAGCTTTCATCACATCAGATTCATTAAACATAGCTTTCATCACATCAGATTCATTAAACATAGCTTTCATCACATTAGATTCATTAAACATAGCTTTCATCACATCAGATTCATTAAACATAGCTTTCATCACATCAGATTCATTAAACATAGCTTTCATCACATCAGATTCATTAAACATAGCTTTCATCACATCAGATTCATTAAACATAGCTTTCATCACATCAGATTCATTAAACATAGCTTTCATCACATCAGATTCATTAAACATAGCTTTCATCACATCAGATTCATTAAACATAGCTTTCATCACATCAGATTCATTAAACATAGCTTTCATCACATCAGATTCATTAAACATAGCTTTCATCACATCAGATTCATTAAACATAGCTTTCATCACATCAGATTCATTAAACATAGCTTTCATCACATCAGATTCATTAAACATAGCTTTCATCACATCAGATTCATTAAACATAGCTTTCATCACATCAGATTCATTAAACATAGCTTTCATCACATCAGATTCATTAAACATAGCTTTCATCACATCAGATTCATTAAACATAGCTTTCATCATATAGATTCATTAAACATAGCTTTCATCATATCAGATTCAACAAGCCAACTTTCCATCTCAACTACACCTTTATTTCATATCTCTTTCTTGTGTCTTGTACAAACAAATCGCCCATGTGGTATCCGGGCGCAAGGAAGCAAAGAATAGTACCACTGCGACTTACAATGCATGTCGTAAGAGACGACTGATGTAGGACCTAGGGAAGCTACCCTAGTAAATAAAAAGCATCGAGAAATCAGATGTGCTGGCCTACTTGTAGGCGCATAACTGGCACAATGTACAATGCTCTTAGGCTCAGATCACATACAAATCACACAGAGTGGTTGACAAGTGGTCGATATGGAGCGTTCAAAGAAGAAAGAAGAAGTAAAAACAAATATTTAATTGACAAAACAAACTGACCTAAACTGATGTAAACTGAACACAAATATGATACACCATCCCCCACAATAATCAGGCTATGAACGGCCACATCTACATCGCAGTAAACATCAACAGTTTTGTCATTGAATGTGGCATTTCTCATATTGAAGCAACTCATGTTGTCATTTAACTTGACATCAAAGCCATGTAGAGCCCCTTTGAATAAATAAATAAAAAAGCTGTTTTGAAAATGATGGTTACTGAAACAGAACACTAGAATTGAGTTTACTTATATTCTCATTGATTTGAAATTTGTATTGTATTTTTTCAATGCAATAAGCAATGGAGTATGGGCTTTTTGGCATCTATGTAGAGTGTTTCTCATGATTGCTTCTTTAGACAGGGCAGTCTTTCCTTTCTTTGTTAAAGTCATTGGTCATGCTTCTTCTTCTTCTTCGAACGCTCCATATCGACCACTTGTTAACCCCTCTTTGTGATTTGTATGTGATCTGAGCCCAAGAGCTATTGTACATTGTGCCATTTATGCACCTACAAGTAGGCAAACACATCCGATTTCTGCAACGCTTCCTAGGCCCCTACCTCAGTCACCTGTTACGACATGCCTTGTAGGTCGCAGTGTTACCTTCCTTCCTTTCGTTCACTTGAAATATTGTCCATATATTCAATATTGTCTCTTGTATAAACTACACTGTCTTTTGTAGCTCACACAGAGGTCTGTGTAGTTTTCTGTCTAATGTTGTTTCACTAGGCCAGTGAGTTTGCCTCAGTGTATTATATTCAGGGTAATCTTGAAGTATGTGCTCTGCAGTCTGATGTGCCTGTCCACATGTACACATGGCTGAATTGCCATTCTTAAATTTTGTATAAATGTGGCTACGGAGTCGATTGTGTCTTGTTCTAAGATGCAGAATGACAACTTGTTCCAATCTGCTCATATTATAATAATCGTCTTGTGTTGGTATTTGTGGCTTTCTGAATGATTTAATCATCCTTTTCTTTTGATGGTAGGTAACTGGCACATCTGGTTGCTCTTCTGCAGCATCTTCCTTGGCCAGTTGATCTGCTGTTTCATTTTCTGGTATTCGACAGTGAGACAGTATCCACCACAAGACAACATTGCGCTGCTTGCAGTTTAGACAGTAGGGTCTGTAGACCTGGCAATTTTCTGGACTGGATTGTTTGGAGTGCTGATTTTGCATCTGTCAAAAATACAACAGGTTGTGAATCAAGTCTGGTCTTCAACAGTTTCTCGGTTGCCACCTTTATTACCTGGCAGTGTTAATATTCTTTGCTCCCCTTTGAAACCCCAGCAACACACAGGCGATTGGTCATGAAACCCCGGCAACACACAGGCGATTGGTCATGCAAGATCATCAGTCCTGTTGTCTGGACAAAGTGCAAAGTTTTTCTAGGATTAGTCAGAAGCCTTGTAAAGGAATGCCATTGTACTCCCTATCCTTGCTAATTGAAGCAACTATATGACAGATGGGACTATTGTATATATATATATATATATATATATATATATATGTATGTATTTGCAACTATGCCCTACATATTCTACTATTTGTATGGGAGACATTGTTTAAAGGAGAAAATGAGATATGTCACACAGTTCATTGAATTCAAAGTTATAAATTGGGAGATAGATGAATATTACAATTTAAAAAAGACATTGCTACAAATGACTTACTATATGGATCAGAATGTTGGAGAATGGCAGAACAAGGTATGTTCAAACTCTTCACATTCCATACAACTTATCTGTGAAAGCATGTTCTGGCCAAAAACTATTTCTAACCAAGAGCTGCTTGCACAGTGTCAACAAGAAAATATGAGGTCCCATCATCCTAGATGCTAGAGAAATGTGATAGGTATGGAGACTAAGTCTGTAATGAAAATTTCACTAAGATGGATACCGGAGGTTAAACGAAAATGTGGAAGACCCAAAACAACCTGGAGGAGAACAGAAGAACAAGAACTGACAAAAATGAATCATAACTGGAAAACCACACAGAGGACTGTAAAGAATGAGAAGAATAATGTACAGTGCTGTCGCCTAAGCTCCAGGGAGTCACAGGCTGCCAAGAGTCAGTATGAAGGCTCAAAGAATGGTATCATAAAATCTGTGTATTTTACACACTAACTGTTCAAAAACTTACAAAATACTTTTAGTCAATTTTCTGTTGAAATGAATAACCATCTTTATCAAGACCAAGGCATGTTTCAGTTGTTGTAGTTAGAGAATGGCTAAATTATATGATAGCGATTGATAATGATGACAAATATATGGATTCACACACAGATGTTTCAATTTTGAACACATGTCATGATGTATAGTTCTAGTGATATATGTAATACTGTATCTAAGCTGACACATGTCATGATGTATAGTTCTAGTGATATATGTAATACTGTATCTAAGCTGCACATGTCATGATGAGTTCAGTGATATATGTAATACTGTATCTAAGCTGACACATGTCATGATGTATAGTTCTATGATATATGTAATACTGTATTGTGCATCGCAAACTTGGTCTATGCAATCTTTTCTTTTTTCTAATCCTGTTGTTACTCACATCGTCAGGATAATAAGAGATTTATAGAACAGTCTCTTGTGTGCGCTTCGTACATGGTGTCTTTCATTCTTGCTGTTATTTCTGTGGTCCAGCTTTTGCATAGACTACCTCTTACCTTGAATCCACTGTTTCAGAGTAGCATTGCCCTTTGAGATGCCCTGTCTGTTAGTAATCTCCTATGTGTCCGAACCATTTAATTTGTTGTTTCTTGATGAAGTTCAGTACTGATGTTCTACCTACTTTTTTTCCTGATGTCTTCATTTCTAAGCTGGTTTTTCTTGATACTTCCAGCATTCTGTGTAGACACTTCTCTGTGTCATGACTAGTTCACAGTGCTACAATTACTGCATACAGAGGTTTAAAACAGCACAGAGTATACATGTTAAACTAGATTATCTCTTAATTTGTTACATCCTTTCGCCTGTGTGTTACCGGGGCTCCCTAGGGGAGCAAAGAACAGTAACACTGCGACCTACAAGGAATGTCGTAAGAGGTGACTGAGGTAGCAGCCTAGGGAAGCTACCCTAGTAAAATAAAAGAGTCACAGAAATCAGATGTGCTGGCCTACTTTTAGGTGCATAACTGGCACAACATACAATCACTCTTAGGCTCAGATCACATACAAATCACACAGAGTGGTTAACAAGTGGTAGATATGGAACGTTCGAAGAAGTTACATCCTTTCACTTCTGAATTTAAATAATTTCTTATTTTTTAAATTAGATTATTTTTAGATCATTTCTTAATTTGAAATGAAAAATAGTTAACCACAAGATCAGTTAGATGGTATGAATATCTTAATGCATGAGACATAGGTATAACTAAATACACCTACCAGAATTTTTAACGATAAGCCTGAACCAGGTAAAAGAAATACCATAACGGAATCGTATTGCAACTGAATTTTGCCCAGGATCAGAATTGCAGGTAGAATCATCCCCATCTCTCAACCACAGAGGAACATCAGAAATCAAAGATGTCAACTGGAGAATGTCTCCTGCGGTGAAATTCAAATACTTTCCGTCATCAGTTCACTTTATAAGACAACCTTTCAACTAAAATAACAGCAAAAATAGATTAAATACTTTCTTCTTCTTCTTTTCTTTCTCTGCTGCTTAGTCCAGCTTTCTGGATGTATGTTACTGCTGTTTAGTAATGTCTACACAAGAAGTCCAGTTCTCTGGTTATATGTTGTTTAGTAATATCTACACAAGAAGTCCAATTCTCTGGTTATATGTTGTCTAGTAATGTCTACACAAGAAGTCCAGTTCTCAAAATTTTGTTGATACTTTCAAAATTGGTATATGGATGTGCTACTCTTCGCACAAATGTTCATGTAACAAATTGAATAAATCTGTGTCAGTCTTGTATGGTATGTTCAGCAGTGTGTACATCCTGTTGACATGTGTGATGGTATAATTCTCTACATAGATGATTTTCTAGTGTGCTGTGTTCCATTATGATGCAGAACAGGATGACTTACTATGTGGAAACACAAACTTTAAGCACTGAGGCCAAAATAACAGACAACACAAAAAGACAATGCTAGTCAGTTGTATTTCTAACTGATGTAATGTCCCACAGTGTAGCACCAGTGTCAGTGAGCTGACATTGACCAAGACCCTATTCCACCTCCCCACTGTTGCCCTGGAAACTGAATCAAATCTGGTGAAGTGGAGAGATTGAGGGGGATGCCATTCACGCAATGTGGTGGTAGTGTATGTGCTGCTACGTATAATAAGAGAATTGTCACACATCAGATGTTCAATATCTCTGAGTGGTAACATCTACATGAATCCTACAAAATACTATATAAATGGCAGGTCACCACTACAGATTGACTAGTTGATATAACCAGGGTTCGCCCATGTGTTGTCATGTTTGGCTTGGGGCTGGTTACCCCAAACTGCAAAACAATTTAGCTACAAAATCCAGCAAACTATGGCCTAAAATGCAAGAGAGAGAGAAAATCCCACGACAGTGATTAACTGCGATAAGTTATAAATGTCAGTATCAGCAAGATGTATTTTAACTGAGACAATATAAGTCATGCAAGCCTTCAACTTTGATAAACTATTAGAAGACACGTTCTATGCAAAACAAATATTAACAGAAAGGTACTGCTACATTGATGTGCTGTGACATACTAGAAAACACAAGAACAAGAGAAAGTTACAAAAACAGCAGGAGCAAAAGGAACAATTTTGTTTATTAAAAAAGGACACATTAAAAAATATATTATATGTAAAATATACATAACAGAACATAAACAGTATTTGTTAATATAACTGATCATACAGTAATCTGGATAGATCCATAGGTTTGTAGCCTCCAGCATTAGATGTTGAAAGGTTTGTAGCCTCCAGCATTAGATGTTGAAAGGTTTGTAGCCTCCACCATTAGATGTTGAAAGGGGTCTCTGTGGCTAAGTGGTTAAGCCCTTTGCCTTGTGAGTCGAAGGTCGTGGGTTCGAGTCCGGATCGCGCCATTCTGTTCACGAGTGCAGTTTTTCCAGAGACCCCTAGGATTGTTGCTGGAGCTACGGAGTTCGTGCTTTGTGCAATACTCTCTGCAGGTGGCATGCCATTTATGTGGAGAGGACCGAGCCGTATGGGGTAAAACCCGTGCAATGAAGTCAATCCTTCGGCTTTTAAACCCTTTTATGTTGAAAGGTGTGCATGATGAGTATTCCTGCAACTTCCTAGTCAAATCCTTATTCAGCTTAAACTATCAGTGATGGTTGAGTTCAAAATCCTTTAATCACAGTACATATGTGTCATCCCCCAACAATTTGACGCTATGTAAAACATACTATTTTCTTCTATATCTACTTCCAGCACCACATCTATCTGTGTTTTGATGTAAGTCTGTCTGCTGTCTCGTTACCGTGAACACCTTCTTATACTTCTTCTTTGAACGTTCCACATCGACCACATGTTAACCACTCTTTGGGATTTGTATGTGATCCAAGAATAAGAGTGATTTACGTTGTGCCAGTTATGCGCCTACAAGTATGCCAGCACATCCGGTTTCTGCAACGCTTTTTATTTACTAGGGTAGTTTCCCTAGGCCCCTACATCAAACACCTCTTATGGCATGCTTTGTAGATCATAGTATTACTATTCTTTGCTCCCCTTGCGAACCCCCGGCAATACACATGCGACCTTCATATACAGAACAGTAGATCCATGTAAGATTAGTATGAAGGTTTGAAGCTTCTATAGATCCCATATCAAAAGCAAGTGTTTAGAACCTGCAGAAACAAGTAGTGTACTTAGCATACATGTACTAATTTAATGACCCACCATACTGACATGCAGGACCAAAATAGCCAGGTTTGCACTTCGAGCCCTCGATGCACTGACCTTGATAGTCACAACGATATTTGGTGCACAAACATTTGTACTGACAGTTTACACCAAACCACCCAGGATCACATTTAGCTAGAACTGGGGAATTGCAAACATATAGAAATGTTATTTGATTAGAATATTTTTTAAAACTCCCTTGTATATAAATCTCTCACTCTCTTCTAGTCTGTGACCTCCCTGGCGCTTAGAGAAGCAACAACTGCATGCACTTCTTCTCTGTTTTTGGTGGTCACACTGTATTGTGTTACAGCCGTGTTTCATTTCTTTTGGTTACTGCTCTACTGTTCTCCTCCAGGTGATTTTGTATCATCCACATTTTCGTTTACACTTTGGTGTTCATCTAATCGCAGTTTTCGTGACAGAGTTAGTTAGTCTCCATGCGCAACACATCTCCAATCCATCTCCAGCATCTCTTTTGGATGATGGTATTTATATTCTCTTGCTGCCCGCCTGCCCAGCGTGTTCATAGCACGTTGGACTGCGGGTGACTACTAGCCCACTGTGAATGCGGGTTCAATTCCATGGGCTGGCAGAAAACCACAGGTTCCCCAGATTCACGGTGTTCGTGGCACCGAACCGAAGGGTTACGATGTCCATGGCACGAGCCGAAGAGCTGAAAGCTCAAGTGCTTCTGGATCAGAAAAAAAAATATTCTCTTGCTGACACTATGTAAGCAGTTCTAGATTAGAGATAGTTCTTGAACAGAATACACATAACATCTTTCATAGACAAGTTGTATTGAAGTTGGAAAGTTTAGATATATATTTGGTCATTGATTAATTAACCTAACCCATAGTTCTCCTGAAGGAACCATAGTCAGGTAACATGCTCACACCGATGATCTGCACATGCAGAGTGAGAACCTGGGGAAAATGGCCTTAATTCCTCTTCCCTAAAGAATTCCCACATACCTTGGTAACAATATAGACACAGAAGGGCAAACAAACAAAGATGTCAAGATAAGAATACAAAAGCAAGGGGAAACTTTATTGCATTGAGTAAATTATGGAAGTCAAAGGAGATCAAAACAAACACAAAGCTGAGAATCTTTCAATCAAATGTGAAGTCAGTGCTGTTCTATGGCTCGGAAACATGGAGGACAATAAAAGAAACCACCAGAAAACTACAGACCTTCATAAATGGATGTTTACATAGAATATAGGTACTGAGATGGTATGATAAAATTAGGAACGAGGAATTCAGAGAAAGAACTACACAGATACCAGTGAAGAAAGAGCTAAGGAAGAGACGCTGGCGATGGATAGGACACACTGAGAAGACCGACCAGAAGCATTGCAAGACAGGCACTGTTTTGAAACCCACAGGAAAAGAGGAGTAGGGGAAGGCCTAGATATACCTGGGGAAAAGAGCTGGAGGCTGATATTAAAAGGATAGGTAAAACATAAGAATTGGAAGGGATGGCAGGTGAGAGGAAGAGTTGGAAAACGTTTGTTGAAGACGTGCTCTGTTGGGAGTTGAAAGGTGAAGGAGAAGAAAGAATCCCCCAGTGTACTCTTAGAAAATGAGAACAAAGTTCTGTAAGAACACTTTTTATTAACACTGGGAATTAAAGGTGACCAGAGATATGTTGATAACAACACCCAATGTGCACTGTTGGTCAAGGTAAAATATGAGTCCAACACCACATTCCACAATATACCTCATGGTATGAAAATGGTTTCCTTTCTATTTAAAAAGCACACATGATGCACATGATGTGTACCATATATATCACACAGATGATATATATAATTTATGGCACATGACATACAGCATTATTGTCACATATCATATATAGCATTAATGTCACATATAATATATATAGCATTAATGTCACATATCATATATAGCATTAATGTCACATATCATATATAGCATTAATGTCACATATGCATAATGCTATTTGTAATGTCACATATCATATATAGCATTAATGTCATGTATCATATATAGCATTAATGTTATAATGTCATTTAGTATTCATTTCACAAATGTCCTACAGCATTCATGTCATGTATTCATGTCATGCGTGCTATATAGCATTTTGTCATGGGAGTCACAATCTGAAAAATGCTTGTAACTCCTACATTGGTACATTTCTTTTCTCATTTTCTACATTCCAGCCAGTGCCAAACTAGATATTCAAGCTTGTCACCAAGAAAAAGTCCATTGTCTTGTTCATGTCACGTGTCTGCTACCCAATAATTTTAACTTCAGCTCTGTACCCTCTAGCCAGTTCTGCATTGATATCAGTTTGGCGATATATATAATATAATAATAAAGCCCATAACTTGTTAGGGTCGTAAGGGTGTCACTGTGGAGACATCAGCACAAAAAGCACGCTATGAGCCTCTGTCTTCAACTCCTCGAGCGAGTGTGGAGAAACTCTGTCCTGACCAGCTCTTGATGTTGTCAAACCAGGATTTTCTCTGCCCTCCTTTCCTTCTTCCACCCGTAACTGTTCCATGTAGGATAATCTTGGAGAGTGAGTCGTCTCATTACATGCCCGAACCATGCAAGTTTACACCTTTTCATGATTGTTAAGAGTGGCACTTGTTGACCTGCAAGGATGTTTATTTGGTCTCTTACATAAATGTTTGTCTTATGTTCTATATAACTAATGTGTAGTACCTGTCTGTAACACTTATATTCAAAGGTCTGGATTCTTTGCTCCAATTTGGCAATAAGCATCCAGCTCTCACAACCGTAGTTTGGCAATACTAAAGTATGAATCTTGATTCTATGGCATAAAACTGACTAATTAAATTATTTCTTTCTGTTCACATTATAAAACATGTCTAACAATTCGAGTTCTATTTCTTATTTAAAATAACAAATTAAACCTGCCATTTTGGCATGTAGATCCAGAGAATCCATGCTGACATCGACTACCATGAAGACACTGGCCAAGCTTGTTGCATCGTCCCCCTTCACAGTGGCAGATATACTGGCAGGACTCTCCAAACCTTTCTCTAGGGCATTCTGAAACACATAGTCAAACATTTTATGTTATGAATTTTAACTTGCTAAAATTCTAGCATTATTCTGTTGTTTGCGTTTGTTCTTATCAATCGTGTTAACCACTCTTTGTGATCAAGAACAGGAGTATGTTGCGCTCCCATTAGGCCCCTACAACATATAGGATAGGTACATCTGAGTTTCAGCCAAAAGTGATGTTTGGGTTTGCCTGACCTTCTTCTTCTTGCTTTCGCCCGCTATGAATTCAGGTGTAGTCAGGGTGCTTGGCACATTTGACTGGTTTTTGCATGAAGGCATGTTTTCCTTATTATCAGTGTCCCCATACAGGTGTGTCTTCTCCGACTTCAGAGGTTGTCTGACCTGACAGTCTCAGACATTTTCTGTTCATTCTGGAACTGAATCTCATTCCCCCTTTAATAATCCCATCTCAGTTACTCATTGGATCTTGAATGTGATCTGAGGCGATGAGAATGAGCATGTTACACACTTTTTCTGACGTATTGAGGTCAATCTGGATAAGAAACATTTTCAACTGTTTTGGGACATTACCATTTCTGTCGCACCAAAGAAATTTGGAGTTTCCACTTCATATTTTACTTTCAATGAAGCAGAAATGTTGGACACAGGACAGATGTGTCTATCAGTTATATTAACAGGATTATGTCAATAGACTGTATTGTTACACATGTTTGTTTATCTTTCCAGGTAGCAGTACACGAACATCTGTCATTAACAAAGCTATGCCAAAATCTAGTAACTGTGGTACAAAAAAACCAAAAACCAACTTGACTATGAGTGACATGACTTTACCCTACAGAAGTTTTTTTTTTGCTACGGTTGTCGGAACCATTATCTTGGTCTCTTGTCAGGTGCAGTCTATCAATTTCTGGACGTAAGCCAGGAGAATAGTCTAGGTACAGCCACTTTGAGATATGGTTCATTTATTGTGCAAGCCAATCTCATAGAAATTGCAGATACGCTTACCCTGTTACCAAATTTAGTGAGTAGTTCCCCTTCTATTCCTACCCACTTTTTCAGACCACAGTGCAACAATCTGTTTCCAGGGTCAGCAGGTGGAGCTGGCATAGGGTTTTAGCCAGCGCCAGCTTATTGATCCTATCACTGTATTTTCACCTTATTTCATTGTGTCTATGGCCCTGAGTATTATTATATGTTACTAAACATGTTCTTTGCACATTTATACAGTCTAACAAAAAGGTCTAAAGACAAAAGAGTGACTTCATTGCACCAGGTTTTCCCATATAGCTCCATCCCTGTCTGCAAAAATGGCGTGCCAACTGCCAAGAGTGTTGCCCAAAGCATGCACTCCATAGATCCAGACAATCCTAGGGGCCTCATTAAAAACTGCCCTTGTGACTGTCCAGATTCAAAACAACAACCTTCAGAGCGACAGATAAACATCTTAAAAACTTTGCCATATGACTCCCTTAAACTACCAGTGTTTTATTCCAATAACTGACAGAAATAACAAGATAACACATAAAGACAGAATGTAAATAACATCACTTATTCACAACTACCATCATCATTATTATGATTATTTGTAACAACAATAAAATGTTTCATCGATCCCCAACCATTCTTCATCCACTTGTTTAACTGGGTTATCCTGAGTTTGAACAGCGACCATGAAGGAAGACATGTGTTACCTGTGGTTCCATGAGTGACAGGAAGCATTAGAAAACTCAGCATGACACATATTCCAGTCAGTGACCTTGTTACTATGACCATCACATAGAATGCTCCTGCTATTCCGCTGCAGTGTCAACTAAAAATAGAGAGAGAATAAAAGCACTGGTGAGACAGAGTAAAATAGAGGGAACTAAAGACAAGTCATGCAAATTGAGTACAGGAGAAAATAGAGAACAAGAAAGAATGATAACAAGGGAACTATACAGATAAAGGAGAAATAAAGTAAAGTAGATAGTAATACACAACAGAAGATTAGAGAACAATTGAGGACTAGATGAAAATGTTGAAACCTAGAGGACAGAATTAAAAAGAAAGAATGGATAAATAGAGAGCTAGAGGAATATATATTAAAGGAAATACAAAAGATATGTAAGATAAAAATGGAGCAAGAAACTATAGGACAAGGTGAAAATATAAGACAAGAGAATAGATAATACAATAAGCATTGAAGACATCAATAAAACAAACAAATGCACAGGACTTAAAATTAAATACAGAAAAGAACAAAACATAAGGCAGGGAGTCAGACAAGATTGCATTCTGTTGTCTTGCCTATTTAACATATATGCTAACAACATCATGAGGAATGTTATAGAAGAAAGCGGAAAAGAACAATATGATACTTTTTATAAACGGAGGAAGAGAAATATATGAACTAAGATATCCTGAAGATACAGTGTTACTGACAACACTGTAAAATGAGAGTAAGCAACAAAATCTATATCTCAATGTGGCAAAAACAAAAATAATGACAACTGATAAAACAAGCATGACAAGGGATATTTTTATAACAGGAAATTAAATAGAAAATGTGAACTGTTTTGAATATCTCAGTTCACTGCTAACAAAAAATGGAAATGGGATGCAGGAAATCAAAAGAAGAACAAGCATGGTATTACAAAAACTTGAACAACTAAAAACATTATGGAATAAAACTGATAGGAAAACCAAGATCAGAATACTAAGAACAAGCATATTCCCAGTGGCAACATATGGGTGTGTAACATGCACAAGGCAGTGGAAAAGCATGTTTGGGTGTTTTTTAATATAAGTGTAACAGAAGAGGAATTAAGGCTGTTTTCTGAAAGTTGTCCCAATGGATGTGCAGGTGATCAGTTTTATTTTATCCCCAACCACAAAAAAGTTTGACCTTACCGAGCGCTCATACAAAGAAAGTTTCCATTAGAAACCCCACCATGTTTAACCATTCGGCTCTCCTATTTATGCATACACATTTTCAAATGTCAAATATATTTTGTTCATTGTATTCCAAATTCATTTTGAAAAATGTTGGTACATAATACTTTAGTTTTAAGAAATACTGAAGGCATGTATGTTATTTGACATGAATATAAGAGTTATACCGTGTAAAAATAACTGTGGCCAGATCTCTAAAATGCTACAAAAGTAAAAAGGTTAAAGTTCAGAATTTTTACTCTTTTTTCCTCATAACTGACTTCTTATGGAAGTCAATGCTCTGTTGTGTTTTACACATAGAAGGCACCCCTTGAGACATACTGTCAACTGTCAGTCTGAGTGTTGTCTATGCAGTTTTCAAATTTAAAGCGATCTCATTGTGAATTAAGGATGCATTTATGTATATAGTATATTGCAATGTTAGTACAGTGAGTGTTATTTCTTTGTAATTTATTTATGTTGTTTTAATCATATCCTGTTGATTACTCCCAAAAATGAAACTATAACTTGTTCATTCATTTTAAAACTGACTTTTTTTTTCTTTGACTAGCAAAAATATGCTAAAACATACGAAGTGGTTTTTCTCCTTAAATTGTTGGAGATCCTTAATCTAGCATGAACATTTGAAAGTCGAGAAGTAAGAACTATTTTAGGAAGTTAAGTAAAACAACGAGACTGTGATAATAAAATGAACGATACTGATATGTGTTATCAGTTCCACAAATTGACGAGATCAAAAAAGAGATGCATAAACAGTCAACTTATTTGTATGAAGCAATTATTATGATAATTGCAAAGCACTGGGCACTAGTGTTTCCGAAAATAAAAGAACACGTCGAAAAAGATTGTGATGTGTTCAAAGAACTCGCGTAGATACATAACATGACTTGACAACAATAACACTTCTTGACTTCTTGTACATTCATTGCAATAAAACAGTTTCTTACTAAAGTTAAAGCTAGGACTCACTACATGGAGAACGCCTGGTCTCTCGCGATCATCAGCCAATACTAATGCCAAACATATGCATGCATGTAGAATAGCGTCAAACGCGCAAACCTATAGAGATGTGTGCCTTTGTCCTACAGTCTGCTCATTTGTTATTAAACGTTAAATTGCCACATTTTGAACTTGGTTCCTGTTGCTAGTGGATACGTTAGCAGAACAAATGTTTCGCTTCCGGTATCGACTACGAAACTATTACGAAATAAAATTAGATATAATTTAAAAGTCTACATAAATTGGTTACTGAACTGAGGTCACGGCACATGGGACAGACTCATAGGTGCTCAGTCTCCCAAAACAGATGTCGAAGGGTATGCATACTGATGGTTCCTATGGCTCGCTGATTAAACACACTTCTCTCTCTGCCCCTCTAGCATCCAGTTCTACTTGTACAACGTGTAATTCCAAACTCAGTAAATCGCTCTATTGATTCAACATCTGTTTTAGTGTCCTCATCCAACAATCTCCGGCAAATCATCCAACAAATTTGGTCGCCAAGAGACCGAAGAACATCCCTTATCCAGCATAAACTCCCCAACAATCGATGCAAGCATGTCCGCTCTCTCGTTGCCGCGAACACGCGTATAACCAGAACAGTAGATTCGCGAGAGTCTCTGAAAGTGAATGTTGGAATCATCTATAGACGACATTCACTCATTACGCAACCTGTCATTCAGAATCTTCCAAAGCATTGACAGAGTCAGAAACCACAAGGGCTCCAGTAAAATGAGTCCAAGAGAGCCACTGGAGGGCAGCAGTAACGGCTTCAACTTCCATCTTCATACTGGAAATAGTTGTCCTTTATGCTCCATTTCGCTCTGCGACAACCCTGCACGCACGCGAGCTAGCAAAGAAACTCCAGCCTGACTTCTCACCACGATGCACATACCCGTCGGTATAAAAACAATATCATCATTACTTGCATTATCTTCTATCAGCTGCTTAATTGCGAGTTCAGCCTTCATGCTGCCTCAATCTTCCAAGAGTAATCATAAAATTGCAGTAGTTGGTCCTGCTAACATCTATTGGGATTAAATTCTACATAGAACACACGTTGTAGATATATATATATATATATATATATATATATATATATATATATATATATATATCAGATGGTTAACTGCCACTGTATGGCAGTAGGCGGTATCTGCAACCGCCAAACCCACTATCTTGTGCAGGACGATGGAGAGCTAAAGGTTAGCGGAGTAAACTCTGGTAGAAAATCCCCACCTCCGTTTGTGTCAGCACGTTATGCAGAAGTCTAGTGGAGTAAACTTCAGCGACAAATCGGGAGGGAGCACCCTAAGGCAGTCGATGGTTAGGAATATTCCAGTCATCTTCTTGCATCTCCTGCAAATTCATCTCAATTCCAAATGTATGGACGTTGTCTTTCATGTGGATGGAAACAGTAGGGTCGAGAGAGAGCTTGTGTAAAAACACATTCTCCATATTAGTTGCCAAGTCTAGGCAAGCAAAAATGAAATTATAGAACACTTCATCCTTGCTATCAGCTCGGATGCAGCACGGTAAAACAATCACGGATTATAAGTTATCCAAAATTGGTGAAGTGGAGAGCGCCACCGATTGCTTTCGGCGGTGAAAGTAGCTATTCAGCTGCAATGGCCAACTACCGCCCGCTTTAAACTGGTCAACATCTTACTAACTAGTTCAAAGCGGGAGGTATATGACCACTATATCCATGGCAGATTGTTACTTGTACGTGTTGTTATCATCTTCGCAGTAACACCAAGTTTTGTTTTAATCCTTTACCTTTCTATTTGTTTTATTGATTTTTCCAATGATGATTCCGAATTACCATCCTGTACTTTCCAGGTATACAAAATCCTGAACTTCATCTATGATTTCATTTTGTAATCATAATTTGGTCTTCTGATGTTTGGTTATTTCTCATTATTTTCGTTTTTGCGATATTAACCTAGTCTTATTGTTTGAACTGTTCAGGAAAGTGTATCTATTTTCCTTTGAGCATCATTGTATCAACTGGCCAGAAAACTAATTTCCTTTGCCTATTTCAAATCTTCCAGTACGGTAAGTTTCCATCAAATGTGTCTGTTATTCTTTATTTCTCTCTCTATGGTAAGGTTGGACCTCAGAGATAACAGAGACGATGAAAGACACTGTTTATGAAGTGCACACAAAAGCCTATTCTATAAATCTCTTCTGATCCTGAAGCTGTAAGGCAAATCAGAACTGGAGAAAAGAAAGAAAGACAAGGTGCACAGAGAGTCTCAGTCCAGGTGTCTCCTTTTTCGACCTGATGATGAAAGGCAAAACAGGATTAGAGAATAGATAGATGGTAAGGTTAAGCAAGAATGGTGAAAGAATACACTCCTGTCTAACTCATGTTTTCACCTTGAAGCACTCTGTCATATGACTTTTGCAAACTACTTGACACTGTATAGACATTTATGTTTTCTTATCAAGCTGTAGATATGCTGGTATTAGCATAATACTCATCTACATCATGCCTTAGAAACAACATCGAGCATGGCTACGGAGATCATTGCTACCTCCAGAGTGCTCTCATGTAAGGCTGAACAGGCCACCTCTAGAAGTATGCGGTGGAATGGGTGAACAGCATTCGGAGATCACATCTCAAGAAAATGACTTGGCTGTACACGCCTGGACATGCTGGATGCGGGCTAACAAGCGTGCTGACTCTCTTGCAAACAGTGCCCGACTCAAGTGGGCGAAGCATGGACAGAGCGATATCATCAATGCGGATGCGCTCTCATTGTGGACATGGGCGGGTCTCAGCGCTGGAACGAGTTCGAGGATTAGGTGTTAAGTTTGGACATGCCAGACAGTGTCGTCTTCGGGTAGAGAGAGAAGATATAGTAAGCAACTTCTCATGTGTACTGTGAGCAAATGGACTTTGGGATGGCTGCTGCAAACGGAGGACAGAGCACGAATGGGAATTCACAATGTGCCATGACGTCGATCGCATAACATAAAACATAACATAACATATCAGACTCCATGAATATGCTTAAAATCACGAGTCTGGAAGTTTCAGTTTCAGTTTGGAATATCTTCATTGCACTCTTGGACATGTCCATAGGTGCTCCGATCTCCTTCGCAATATCTCCAACAGCGTCCAGCGACTGACCGTACCAGTTCGATTTTGATGGATGAGCCTACTCACGTACCTGTTATGCTGCTCTTTTCTTGCTACTCCAATCTTAAAACCCAGCTCCTGCAATCTAGTAGTTGACGTGTTATCAGTTACATGAGGACTATCATCATATCACTTCGGACATGTCCATAGGTGCTCCGATCTCCGCCAATCCAGCAGCGTCCAGCAACCCAACACGCCAGTTCGATGTTGATTAATCAATCTCTTTGCATATTTAGTATGTCGTTCTTTTCGGGCTGCACCAATATTGACACCCATCTCTTTCAATCTGGTTAGCGAGTGGGATTCACAGCCCTGAAACTCCTCTGTTCGGAAAGACTCTCTCAAAGCGTGAAGAATGTCACTCGATCCATTGCAGCTCCCTCTGATATTGTAGCTAAGCCATAGTTTACATGGATTGGTTTAAATCAAAATCTTCTTTGCGGCCACGATCTATGAGGGAGTTCAAAATATCAGCTCTATCCATTGGCTGGCCCTCTGATATGGTGGCAGAGCCAGCCAGCCTGTCTGCTTTCTGGAAGTCTACGCATGGAATAGGTACACACCTGGACATGCTGGAGTGTGGGGCAACAAACATGCTGATTTTCTTGCAAATAATGTCCCTACTCAAGCTGGCAGAAGTATGGATAGAGCCAATGTCATTAATGCAGTATGTAACTCAGTTATGTGGCATGGGCGAGTCTCAGATACTTGAAATGGGGTCTAGAAGTAAACCGGAGCAAAACTATAGCAATGCTTTTCTCATTGTCAACAAAAGAAGAACACTTCAGACTGAAATTTAACGATGATATCGTTCCCGTTCCCATACTCCAACCTTTTTGGGAGTTAAGCTGACAGTCGTCTGACATGGAAACATCACATAATGGAAACAAACAGAAAGGCTATGAGGAAACAAAGTGTGATGCGGAAGCTGGCTGGAACTTCCTGGGAGCTGATAGTCGAATCCTGAGTCAGGTGTACACTGGTGCAGTTAGACCGACCCTGGAATATGCATCATCGACATGGATATCAGCAGCCCATTCAAACAAATCGATACTGGAAAAAACACAAAACAGGTGTCTGCGTACTATTTTGGGAGCCATGAAATCTACACCAATTGTAGAAATGGAAAAGGCAGTCAGCATCCAGTCCTTGGAAGACAGAAGAAGAGAAAAGTGATTCTACAGACTGAAAGGATCAAAAGAATGCTTCACCATCCACTGCATGGAAAAATGGCGGTTAGAACAAAGAACAAACTAAAGCGTACAAGTCTAAACCACAAAGCAAAAGAAATAGGAAAGTCATACTTGGAACTACTAAATCATAATTCCATACCTGAAGAATTTCTTTTTGATCACTGGGAACCAGACTCCTCAACTAAAGTGAGTACCACTAAACTTCTCAACCTCCATCCCTAAATTATTAAGCAAAGATGCCGAGCCTAATCTAGTGAAAAAGCAATTACAATGGAACATCTCCATTACATGTTTCCAGAAGACAGCTGGATAAGAATTTACACAGATGGATCGGCAATGGAGGCAACCATGAATGGTGGAGCAGGAGTGTACATTAGGCACCCAGATGCTACCACTGTGTCTCTAGCGGCCCCTACTGGAAGAATATGTTCCAACTACAAAGCAGAACTCTTAGCCCTTCTGATGGCAGCACAGCACATGAATAAGCTGCAAGCAAGATGGTATTTCTTACAGACTCACTGTCAGCTATACACGCCCTGGAGGCTAAATCCACTGACAGCACAGTACAAAACCTAAAAGAGAACTTGCTCAGCTTTCAGAAAAGGCAGAAATTCACTTGCAGTGGATTCCATCTCACTGTGGCATTGCAGGCAATGAGAGTGCTGATGTCTTAGCTAAGGAGGGCAGTGTCGAAGAGCAAATTTACCAACCCTTGTCTTTTCAAGAGGTCAAAACCCTCATACAGAAAATCTGCAGTAGACTGGAAGACAAACACTGGATATGATTATGGAAAAGACTCCCTCAAAGACCTAAGCAGAACAGACCAGGTCATTAGATTTCGACTACGCACCGGACACTGCAGACTCAACAAACACTTATACAGACTAAGAATAAGTCAAACGGCTCTCTGCCAGTGTCAGCAGGCAGAACAGACACCAGAGCATATCCTGCAAGACTGTCCTCTTCTGTGTGAGCTGAGAAGCAACATGTGGCCACACCCAGTCGACCTGAAAACTAAGCTTGGGGAAACTTGACAGACCTGAAGCTGTCTGCCCAGTTTGTGGTCTACAGTAAATTAAGCGCAGGACCAGAGATCGCTGAAGAAGAAGAAGATACTTGAAATAATGAGAAAAAATTATAAGTCTGGACAAGCCAAACAGTGTTGTCTTTGTGGTAGTGAAACACGTACAAACAAAGTACTATAGTTTTACAAAATACATAAACAGTGACGATATACAGCAACGTTTGACCAACAAGGCCTTTATCAAGCAAACGAACAAACAGGAGTGACAAATTAAAATGAAACACAAATGGACGACCAAATACCAACGTATCTAAGGAAAATCTGGAATAAAACGAATAACGAAATAAATGTAACACAAAAACACACATAAAAACTAGAAATAGAAAAGAAACAATGAAACATCTAGTAAATATATAACTTGAATACATGCAACATATACCCATATAGATTATAAAGCATGGGAAGAGAAAGTACTAAGAAGCATAAGAATGTAATACATGCAACATATACCCATAGAGATTACAAAGCATGGGAAGAGAAAGTACTAAGAAGCATAAGAATGTAATATGTTGAGCCGCGTGGTCAAGGTACCATACAAAGAAATCAACCGATTCTCCAGAGCAAATCGACTACGATCATCAGAGGAACATGATCGGATGGCTGTGACCTGGACATCGCAAGCTCCTGAATGGCCAGTATCATTGAAATGGGTAGCTACAGGGTCACAGAGCATTGGCGTATATCGCGCAAGTGTTGGGCGAATCGGTTACTGAGTCTCCTGCCGGTTTCCCCAATATAGGCCTTGTTGCACCGCTTGCAGATAATGGCATAGATAATATTACGGGACTCGCACGTGAAACTGTCTTCAACAACGACGTGGCTTTTGGAAAAGACACCGTGCGGGTTTGTATTACATAAGCACAAGTGTTGCAGCGCCGGCGGCCACACTGGATGGTGCCAAAATGACTCTGGATGTTAGGCTTGAGGCGACTGTGAACCAACATATCCTTAAGGCTTCTGTCCCGTCTTTACGCCACCAAAGGATAGTGTTGGAAGATTGAACGTGTATCAGGATCAGACTGAAGAATGGAGAGATGACGGAATAAGACTTTCTTCACAAGGGAACTATGAGGGTGGAAAGTTAAGACAAGTTTCACCCTGTCAGAATTGGAAGTTCTATGCTGGTTAGAGAGAGCCTCCTGGCGAGAAATTTGCTGAACGCGCATAGCAGAAGCAAGCACCTTATCCGGGTATAAGCGCTACGAAAGAAATCCAGCATCTTGTGAGCTCTATCAGGAAATCGTCGTCCTCGCTACAGAGGCGACGAAGGGGCAAGAGTTGAGAGAATGGTAAAGAATCACGACAAGCCTGGGAATCGGAAGAGGTATAAAGAAGAAAACTATGTGCATCAGTAGGCTTGTAGTATACTGATGTAGTGATGGTGAATAGGCTGATAGTGATAGTGATGTCAAGAAAGTTGACACAAGAGGTAGAGATGTGAGATGTAAACCGAATAGGCGGATTGAAGACATTAATGAAATTAATGAAGCGTGACAAATCGGCTTCAGGCATATCCGTAATGCCAATACAATCATCAATGTATCTATGATACACAGACGGAAGAGGGCCATCATAGGAATTCCATACTAGGTGCTCAAGATGACCCATGAATAGACAAGCATAACTGGGTCCCATTTTAGTACCATGGCGACCCCACTGATCTGCTCAAAGAACTGGTCATTGAACTGAAAGGAGTTGAGAGTTAGAACTAGTTCTGCAAGACGAAGGAGAGCCGAGGTGGAGACAAGTGGGTTAGTTCTCCTGTCGAGAAAGAACTGGAGAGCTTGAAGTCCGTCGGAATGAGGTATGGAGGTGTACAATGAGCACACATCAAGGAGGAAGAGGCGGTAAGTCCTGCCAGGCAACAACTCAATAGACGAAAAAACAGACAAGGTGTGGTTCGTATCTTTCAAGAATGAAGGTAGTGTGGTGACTATAGGATTGAAGATACTATCAAGAAATTCGGAGATATGTTCCGTAGGACAAGAGCAAGCAGAAAGCGATGGGCCTACCGGATTGTTCAGTTTATGAATTTTGGGGAGCATATAAAGGCGGGTTTTCCTAAACAGCTATCGATGACACAAAGTGATGATGCGCCGGTAGGAAGGTCTTTAGAGGCAATGAGGTTCTTGATGACTGTACGGACCTTACTATTGTTGGATAGTGTGGCATCAGAAGGAATATTTTTGATAGCCACTGATTAGTGATCATAAGTAACAAGTATTTGAAATTTCCTAAGTAATGAGACATTTTCAGACCATGGATTGACACTGACAAACAACAGACAATTTAAGTCAAAACTGAAAACAATGAAGATAAACAATATGTGTTACAAAATAGCATGTTTATATTGTTATTGGAAAATTCAATGAATTATCAGCGGAATGTCATACACATTCTTCAGCACACAAAAATAGTAGTAGTGGTGGACATAACTATTTATAAGTGACTAAAGAATAATATGTCCCTGGAGTAATGATTAGCCCTCAGTTGTAGGGTAAGAAATGACAGGTCCTTCCTAAATAGAAAGTAACACCTACAGAAAAACAATTCCATGTTACCAAGCCAACCATATCCATATATGGTGCTAAGTGATTTTACAGACACAGCTCTAGCGAAGCATTATCAGTCCTTGTGGCACCCAAGAGCACATACAGCAAAGACAAAATATTTCCACTCAATTCAATCTTGTGCCTTTCTTTGCACCTCAAACCCAGTCCTATACATGCCTTTAAGCTCTACCTCTTCTTCAAACGCTCCATATCAACAACTTGCTAAACCACTCTTTGTTATTTGTAAGTGATCTGAGCTGAAGAGTAATTGTACGTTGTGCCAGTTAGGCACCTACAAGTAGGCCAGAACAACCGATTTCTGCGATGTTTTTTATTTACTAGGTAGCTTCCTAGGCTCCAACCTCAGTCACCTCTTACGCCTAAAGTAGAAAATGTCTCTTAAAAACAAATTGTATGAAGAACACAACTGTGTACCAGAACCCTACCTCAATTCAAATCCCAGATTTTCCATTAGAGGCTTTCAACACTTCAAACTTTACAGATATCAGATAGGGGCACAAGGAAGAAGTACTAATATTAATAGTGCCTGGGGGGCATAGTAAGAGGGTGTTCAACATGTGAGCCATGGGACCATCAGTTTGCATACCTTCAAAATCTGCTGGGTGGGTGAAGCTGAGTACCTGAGGATCTGCTAAGAGTACTATCTGTATCTAGTAGAGATTTTCTTGTTTTGAAATATTTCTTCTGCATGCACGTTTCATTTCTCAATATTCTATATGCACAGCTGTTAGTGAACAATCATCATGGACCAGCTGTGTGACTCATTTGAGAATTAACTTTTTTTTAACCAGCAGATAGAGAGCAATCAACATAATAAAAATGCATAGAACAGCAGAAATAACAAAATGATAATAATTGCACTTGATATAACAATAAAACATTCCCTACAAACAGAATTAAAAAAGTGAGGAAACATTGACAGACAATGCATTACTCAATTTGATAATATCATGATGTGGTACTTTAAAGTTTATCTGTTTGTAAACTCTCACATTTATCCATCTGTACAAGTTTATGTTCTGTTGAATAATATACATACACTTTGGCAGAAATGTGGATATTTCAGTCTTACATGCCTTACGGGCCTAATGGAGGCACCGTCTTCATGGTGGTCTCTGTGGCTAAGCCATTTGCCTTGTGAGTCAAGGTCGTGGTTCGAGTCCGGACTGCGTCATTCTGTTCACGAGTGCAGTTATTTCCAGAGATCCCTAGGATTGTTGCTGGAGCTATAGAGTTTGTGCTTTGTGCAATACTCTTGGCAGGTGGCGTGTCATTACTGTGGAGAGAGACTGAGTCGTATAGGGTAAAACCTGGTGCAATGAAGTCAATCCTTCGGCTTTAAAACTCTTTAAACTGTGTCTTCAAGTTTTCGACACAAACCACACAAATCATAAATAGTGGTTAACTTGGTTGATAAGAACGAAAGCAAACAAACAAACAAACACACACATTAACTGAAATGAGACATGATGTAATGATATAATATCACTTATACAAAAAATATGCAGTGCAATTAATTTATGACAGAAAATAACTGCAACTGTTTAAACAACTTGAACAAACCAAGAAATAAGGAATAAAATATAGAAATTATTGAACTAAAGATATCATGTAAATGATATGCAATCATCAATTGTGAGTAAGAACAATCTGTAAAACAAGTCAAAAGTAAGCACATTGGATGTAAAAAATTGGTCACATTAGTATATTAAATGACATTTCTAAGCAAAATAAACACCCATTTTGCTTCACAGAACACAAAATTGCATCAAGACTCTCCTTCTTCTTCTTTGTGTTCGTTCTTTACGACCAATTTTAATTACTTTTTGTGATATGTTTGATCTTTGCCAAGAACGTGTATACGTTGCACATTGGTTTGGTAGGCCCCTAAACGCATAGACTTCTACACATTTAGGACACATGCATCCGATTTCAGCCAAACCTCCTTAGTCGCCTCTACGACATGCATGGCAGGTAACAGTGGTTCTATTTTTACACCCCAAATTTGGGCCCGGTAACCACTCGGGCGGCATCAAGACTAATAAAGAGGACATGTACAAGACATAAAGGCTGACAAACCTAAACGTGGATGGTGAGATAGCCAGCTTAGTTCATTCAAGGTCTTTCCCTCCTCTTCTCTTTTCTTTCTCTGTCTTCAGTTTGTCTCCATGTCTTTATAGGTCACCCCCTGCTTCTCTTGCCTCCCGTATTCTATTTCAAAGCCACATGTAGGTGTTTGGTCTTCTGCATTCTTAATGTATGTCCCAACCACTTCCATCTCCTGTGTTTGATTTCCTTGTTGATACCTGTGCACCGGTATACACAGAGTAGGAGCTGTTTTAGAATATTCTATCATAGTCTTGGTCAGATGATGGCAGATGTATAACAGAAATTAAAAAGAGAATAGGAATGGCCAAGGATAATTTCAATAGTACGAGAAAGTTACTGAAATCCAAACAAATTACAAACAGGCTAAAAATGAGAATAATCAAATGCTATATATATCCTATATTAATGTATGGCTCGGAAACATGGACAATGAACAAGCAGTTAGAAGACATAATTGATGCATTTGAGATGTGGATATATAGAAGAATAGGCAGAGTTTCATGGACAGAAAAACAGACAAATAAACAAGTTTTAAGAAAACTAGGCATGAAGAAACAATTATTAAGAGAAATAAATTCAGACAAGTAAAGTATTTTGGGCACATAAAAAGACATGACACCATGATAAAATCTTTACTAGAGGGGAAAGTTGAGGGGAAGAGCAAGAGGAAGACCGAGAGATAAGTGGGAGGAAACTTTAAGAAATGGACAGGTTACAGTCTGGCAGTGTGCAACACCAAGGTGAAAGACAGAGGATGCTAGAAATTCATTGCAGCCAACCTTCGATGTGGAGACGGCACCTGATGGTGATGATCATAGTTTGACCCACAGCAGTCAACTCAAATTGCTACAAGATAAATCTACTTTACAACCAGACAGCCTGCAACATAACAAGATCGGCACAATTCAACCACATAGAAAGCATTACTGGATTGCAACCAATGGAAGACAGGCTAGAAGACAGAGTCCTACGATAAACTGGTAGAGGTTACCGATAGCTAAGTTTATAACATACAAGCAACTGGTAGAGGTTACCAATAGCTAAGTTTATAACATACAAGCAACTGGAGGACAAATTCACAATCTATGAGCATCTTCTTCTTTTGCATTCACTTTCAGACTTTCATGTTAATGACTAACAAAGGTAGCAGTAGTCAGTACTAAGATATCATACGGGTCTCTGTGACTGAGTGGTTTAGCTCTTGCCTTGCATTCTGAAGGTCGGTATATTTTTTCTAGAGATCCTTAGGATTGTTGGCAGAGCTACGGAGCTTGTGCAATACTCTCAGTGGGTGGCATGGCATTTCAGTGGAGAGGGACTGAGCCATATGGAGTAAAACCTGATGCAATAAAGCCAATCCTTCGACGTTGGACCCTTTTTCTTTAACAAGATTGACATTGTCATAATAAATTGTTTTTTGAAGGAAACCTATGGAATGTGGATACACAGAAGAACCGTATATTTTTCATGGATTTGGTCAAATTAATTCAAGAACATGTCTAATTTAATTAAACCTATATGATCAAATTATTCTAATGTGTATAGGCAAATTAGTTAGGAAGATGATCAAATTAATTCAACAAGCAGGGACAAATTAATTCAAGAACATATTAAATTAATTCAAAAACATAATTCAAGTAGACAATCAAATTAATTTCAGCTATCAAATTAATTCTTGCAGATAATCAAATCAATTCAAGCAGGCAATCACTTTAATTCCAGCAGACGACCATATTCATAATTTAAGCAGATGTTAAAATAATTCAAAGTTCTTTATGAGTAGGGCTTTTATGATTCATGTTCAATTATCAAATATTATGTCAACAACTGAAATGAATGCTTATTTTATGCTCGCATACTAGCAGTATTAAGGCAGATAATGGTGTGGAAGATATTAACAAAGAGAACGGAGTGGATAACATTCTGTTGGAAGATTCAATGTCTTTGTTGATCTTGAAAGTGTCTAATGTCACTCTGGCAACATATTATTTTCAGAAACATATATTATTCTGCACAAATCTGGAGAACTGTGTACTACTGAACAGACCAAATGCCCCTGCAACAAATACCAGTAGCTGGACTATGTATCTATGAAACTAGTATACTGACCCCTGTTCCATCATGGTTCTCTAACATCTAATAAAATACATACAACAGCTAAACACATACAATTTCCTAAAATTTCCTAAGTGCTGATATGCGTGCAGGTATGGCTGCTGTGCAAAGCGGGCGAGCAATGGACCATGCTGATATTCTAAATTCCCTAAGAGAAGAGAGGATGTGTACATAATTCAAGTGATAGTGGTAAATCTGCAACACTAACCAGACTGCAAAAATTCCAAGTCAAGTGTGGTGTAGCTAGACAAGAACACTATGCTGGTAGCCAAAGAAGAATAGTAAACCAACACAAAACCGGGGTCATTAGTCGCCACTCGCTGAGAGACATAATGAGAGGGAGATTGGAGTACTTATGTACTAATTGGTTCAACGTGCAGTGATGATGATCCAACGACTAAACTAATTTCCTAAACTTAGTATTGTCTGCAAAATGATGGCAAGCTCTAGTTCTACAACAAAAACAGCAACTACTGGAAAAAAAACATGCGTAAATTTATTTTCTGGTAGAAAACTGATGAGTTCTTGATGTAAGATCAGATCACATACCATCTCTTCACCTAGAGGTCACCTACAGCAAAGTTGATGTAAGAACAGATCACATACTATCTCTTCACCTAAGGGTCACCTACAGCAAAGTTGATGTAAGAACAGATCACATACCATCTCTTCACCTAAGGGTCACCTACAGCAAAGTTGATGTAAGAACAGATCACATACTATCTCTTCACCTAGGGGTCGTCTACAGCTAAGTTGATGTAAGAACAGATCACATACTATCTCTTCACCTAAGGGTCACTTTCAGCAAAGTTGATGTAAGAACAGATCACATACCTATCTCTTCACCTAGGGTCACTACAGCAAAGTTGATGTAAGAACAGATCACATACTATCTCTTCACCTAAGGGTCACCCTTTCAGCAAAGTTGATGTAAGAACAGATCACATACCATCTCTTCACCTAAGGGTCACCTACAGCAAAGTTGATGTAAGAACAGATCACATACTATCTCTTCACCTAAGGGTCACTTACAGCAAAGTTGATGTAAGAACAGATCACATACCATCTCTTCACCTAAGGGTCACCTACAGCAAAGTTGATGTAAGAACAGATCACATACCATCTCTTCACCTAGGGTCATCTACAGCAAAGTTGATGTAAGAACAGATCACATACCATCTCTTCACCTAGGGGCCGTCTACAACTAAGTTGATGTAAGATCAGATCACATACCATCTCTTCACCTAGGGGTAGCCTACAGCAAAGTTGATGTAAGAACAGATCACATACCATCTCTTCACCTAGGGGCCGTCTACAACTAAGTTGATGTAAGATCAGATTACATACCATCTCTTCACCTAGGGTCACTACAGCAAAGTTAATAGCTGTGCGCTAGTGACCATGTGCTAACAAAATTCTGTGGGTCGAGGCTAGCTTAGGAAAAACATTATTGGTGTGCATGCCGTACCTATTGGACTACAGGAGACCCTGAGCCTTTACTTGAAGATCTCAATTACAAGTACCTCTGAAGTTGGTATAAGACTGTGTCTGAGTTCATAGAGGGCAAATGACAAAATTAGAAATCTCTTCATTGAAAGTTTGTTCAATAAAACAGAGACACATTCAGCAAGTCTAGTTCAGCAACAACTAACAATTTATAGATCAACCTTCTTTCTTTTCTCTAATCCTGTTTTGCCTCACAGCGTCAGAATAATACCAACCAATGTAAACAAATAAAAACTAGCAAACATAATTAACAAAGTACATGACAATAAATTTTCTACATTCAAAATTAAGCATTCACAAAAGAATTTGAGTTCATCACCATAAACACAGAAACCATTCCACTTATCCCATTCTGAGATTCTCTCTCTCTCTCTCGCGATCCCCTATTCTGAGATTCAAGGCAAATGAAATAAAACAGAAATATATACAGTGGTGTTGTCCCTGTAGAACTCCTCCCGTTCTAAATCATATAGAACCCAGAGGGCTTAGTCATGTCTATGGACTGAGTTTCATAGGCAAATAAATACAAATGTGAAACCAGGATCTGTACACCTGGACACATACTTCAAGACCAACCCAAGGCGAGAGAGTGCAGAACTAAGATAAAAGCTAAGAGCCAATCATCTCGACAAGAAAAACATAATGCACTTTGCATTGACAACAGGCATGAAAATCTAGCATGACCACAGACTTGCACATACAATACAAGCAACTGATAAATATATCATCATCATCACCTTTCAACTCCCATCGGAGCACAGGTCTTCAACAAACTTCTTCCATCTCTTCCTCTCTCTTGCCATCCCTTCCAATTCTTTCCATGTTTTGCCTATCCTCTTTATATCCGCCTCCAGCTCTCTTCTCCAGGTCTGCCTAGGCCTTCCCTACTCCTCTTTCCCTGCGGGTTCCAAAACAATGCCTGTCTTGCGATGCTTCCGGTCGGTCTTCTCAATGTATGTCCTATCCATCGCCAGCGTCTCTTCCTGAGCTCTCTCTCCACTGGTATCTGCTTTGTTCTCTCCTGAGTTCCTCGTTTGTAATCTTATCATACCATCTCAATCCCTCTATCCTACGTAAACATCCATTTACTAAGGTCTGCAGTTTTCTGATAGTTTCCTTTGTGGTCTTCCATGTTTTCGAGCCATAGAACAGCACTGACTTCACATTTGACTGGAAAATTCTCAGTTTTGTGTTTGTTTTGATATCCCTTGCCTTCCATATCTTACTCAATGCAATAAAGTTCCTCTTGCTTTTTGTATTCTTATCTTAACATCTTTGTTTGTTCCTCCTTCTGTGTCTATGTTGCTTCCAAGGTATGTGTATGATTCTACATCCTGCAGTGCTGTTTCCTCCAGCATAATCTGGTTTACATTTGCAGCATTTATTCTCATGACCTTGGTCTTCCCCTGTGTATTTTCAAACCTAGCTGCTGAGACTTATTATTTAGGGTATTCATATATAATAGGTGAATATATAGGTGAGAATAATTCCGATAAGAACACTATCTGCTTCTTCTTCTTCTTCACTGTTGACATCCTTGGTTGTGGTATATCTTCAGATCTACCACCAAAACAAAAGGCAGTTTTGTCCAGGTGTCCACTTCAATAGTTTGTGTAGAAGAACAGTCTTCTTTAATGGTCAGGTCATTAGTAGTGCTATATCTTCAAATATGTCCACATGACAATGTCCACAACATTCTTCACATCCATGAAACTATCACACAATTTCTGCACTCTGGAATGACATTTTTTTGCTAATTTAATGTATTGACCCGTCGTGGCGGATGAGTACGTAGATGTTGGGGTGGTGAGTATTTTGGAGGCGCTACGATTCCCCAGTTCAGTTAGATACAAAGATTCATACGAAGGAGGTAGTTCGTTCATCTCTGTTAACGAATCTATATCACTATCATGAACATTGTCACTAGTGGTAACAATTGCAGCTATACTATCTTGAGTAACAGGTGGCGGAACTGCAGTATTAATGCTTGGTTGTATGCTGTTCTGACTTGTGCTTGTCTGAATGATTTCTGCATTCTCTCCAACTTGATTCACATTTACCATCAGTCTGTCTCTCTCTCTTGTGGCATTCTCAGTAATATTAGTTTCGGAGCTCTCTTTTACGAGGCATTTGCAGCACTTTGTGACTCTAAGCACAACATATGTCAGACCTATGCTAGCCAGAATTGCGCCAACCAAACCTGCTATTTGAATAATCTTTTCCTTGGACACAACTGAAACAAAATATGCAAAGTTAAACTAATGTCAAAAATAGAAATCAGAATTTCAAACAAACTAATCTATGTAGGGGCTTTAAAAAATACAACCAGAGGGGCGCTAAAGAGAGAAAACTGAGAATGGATAAAATCTCAGAATACAACTTTACAACATAAATAGACATAAACTTGACTGGAATCCACAGGAAAAGAGAAAAGTTGGGAGTTCCAAGAATACCTGGTTAAGAACTGTCAGAGTCTCATGAACAAAGCTACAAAATATGAACAGAAAAGAATTTGGTGGAAAGCAAAAGTTGCAACCCAATGTTCTGCTAGAAATTAGATGGTGGTAATAGGAAAATGGCAACTGAAACCTTATGATTTACTAGGAACAAAAGGTTTAGTAGTAGTAGTAGTAGGAGAGTGGTAACAGAGAAGTAGTAGTAGTTAGAAAGAAGTAGTAGTAGGAGAGTAGTAGTAGTAAGAGAGTAGTGGTAGTAAGAGAGTAGTCATAGGAGAGTAATAGTAGGAGAGTAATAGTAAGAAAGTAGTAGTAGTAATAAGATAGTAGCAGTAAGAAAGTAGTAGTAGTAATAAGATAGTAGTAGCAGTAAGAGTAGTAGTAGCAGTAAGAGAGTAGTAGTAGCAGTAAGAGAGTAGTAGTAGTAGTAAGAGAGTAGTAACAGTAAGAGAGTAGTAGTAGCAGTAAGAAGTAGTAGTAGCAGTAAGAGTAGTAGTAGTAGTAGAGAGAGTAGTAGTAGTAAGAGAGTAGTAGTAGTAGTAGGAGTAGTAGAAGAAGAGGTAGTAGTGGTAAGATAGTAGTAGCAGTAAGAGAGTAGTAGCAGTAAGAGAGTAGTAGTAAGAGAGTAGTAGCAGTAGAGAGTAGTAGTAGTAAGAGGTAGTATGTAAGAGAGTACTAGTATGAAAGTAGTAGTAGTAAGAGAGTAGTAGTATTAAGAGAATAGTAGTGGTAGTAAGAGAGTAGTAGTAGCGTAGTAGTAAGAGAGTAGTAGTATTAAGAGAGTAGTAGTGGTAGTAAGAGAGTGTAGTAGTAGTAAGAGGTAGTAGTATAAAGTAGTAGTGGTAGTGTAGTAGTAAGAGAGTAGTAGAGTGTAGTAGTAGAGGTAGTAGGTAGTAGTAGAGAGTAGTAGTAGTAAGAGGTAGTGGTAGAAGTAGTAGTGGTAGTGTAGTAGTAAAGAGTATAGTGTAGTAGTAAAAGAGTAGTAGAGAGTAGTAGTAAGAGAGTAGTAGTAGTAAGAGAGTAGTAGTAGTAAGAGAGTAGTAGTAAGAGAGTAGTAGTAATAAGAAGAGTAGTAGTAAGAGAGAAGTAGTAGGAAAGTACAATGTTTCAACAAAATGTTACTTGATACATGCGGATACAAAGCAAAAAGCCGCCTATGCAAAAGATGGACAACAGAAATAACACAGGCAGTGAAAAACACTACTTATGAATTGCACATAAAGCCTGTTCTATAAATCTCTTCTTATCCTGATGCTGTGAGGTGAAACAGGATTAGAGAAAATAAGAAGTGATCCGTGCAATTTGCACCAAGAACATGAGTACGCATGTGCTCCCATTATTTCAAAGCCAATAAGTACCCTGTCTCCCTCAGTAGATATGGAACATGATGATGGTTCCAGTGGTACAATGCTGAACATGCTGCATTTTTCCATGTAGGTGTCCAGTTCTACCACTGTAACATTTAAATGTCACTCATCAAAGTATTGATACATCACAAGATCCTGATGCAAAAGACAGTTACTAAACAACTTAGTATTTCTAATGAATCATCTCCAACACATAAGACTAGTTGTTTTGTCTCTGTTTTCTTACCATTTACCTCTTTATAGAGGTGTTGGGGAAGGGAGGGGGGAGTAGTGATCTTGTTTGTGCTTATTCTAAGGCACTTTGTAAGTTGATATTCATTTTATTACGGCTGTTCTTGATGCTGTTGCTCCATTTTTTGCATGGTCTTTCTCTTTCCCTGTACTCTAAACTCTTTAATCTGTTGTTCTTTTATGAATTGCATGACCAGTTTAACAACTATACTTCTGATACCTGCTTTAATCTCTTATTGTTTTCTTGTTGTTTTGTCTGCTATCTGATTATCATAAACACCTGCCATTGTTTTGTCTGCTATCTGATTATCATAAACACCTGCCATTGTTTTTTGCTATCATTATCAAGACTGCATGTTTTGTCTGCTATCTGATTATCATAAACACCTGCCATTGTTTTGTCTGCTATCTCATTATCATAAACACCTGACATTATTTTGAGATTGGAAACATATCTAGATGCCATTCCTCCATTCATCAAACCAGCCATTTTGGACTTTTCAAAGCATGGATTGAGGACACTGTATCATGTTTTTTATGTTATGTAAAACTTATTTACTTCATGTCTCATATAAGGGGCTGATGGTTGAAAACATGAATGCCAGTAACCTGAGCCATGCTAATATCGGGGTCTGAGACCAACTTGGGCATAAAAATATTTGGAATGCATGCAGTACACGATTGGATTCAAACATTGTCATGGCACCTCTCGCTGATTTGTGCAAGAAGGCTTGCTTCCTTCATCACCAGTGTCGGTCTCCCTTCAGATAAGCCTTACTCCAACTACAGAAGTACTTGTAATTTACATTCTCAAATAAAGGATTAGGGTTTCCTATAGTGAAGCCACGTAATGTGTGCACAACAAACATTTTTGGACTAAGTTGGCCCTGAACCCTGGAATTTTCAGGGCATGTAGTCACTAGCGCAGCGAGTTATCAACTTCATTATCGGCGACAAGATGACAGTGATAAAAAACAATAGTAGAGATTGGGGCAACATGAAGGCTGATCTTGCAGTTAAGCAGCTGATAGAAGATAATGCAAGGGATGATGATGTTGTTGTATATACTGATGGGTCGGTTCATCGTGGTGAGAAGTCCGGCTGGGGTTTCTTGGCTAATGCGCATGGTAGGGTTGTTGCAGAGCAAAGTGGGGTGTACAGGACAACTACTTCTAGTATGAGGATGGAGGTTGAGGCCGTTACTGCTGTCCTCCATTGGCTCTCTGGGACCATTTACTGGGGCCATTGTTGTATCTGACTCTCAGTCGATGCTTCACAAGATCCAGAAGGGCAGGTTTCGTATGAGTGGATGTCGTCTATAGAAGTTTCTAACCTCCAGAGGCTTACGAGGATATACTGTCCTGGGCATGAGGGTGTTTATAGAAATGAGAGAGCAGACAGGCTTGCATCAACAGCATCGATTGTTGAGAAGCTGAAGATGGATAAGGGAAGGGGGTGTTCTTCGGTCTCTTCGCGACTGTCTGTTGGATGAGGACACTAAAATCGATGTTGAATCAATCAAGCAAATTAGGCAGTTTGGAGTTACCCGTTGTACAAGCCGAACTGGATGCCTGAGAGGCAGAGTGAGAGGTGTGTTTAATCAGCGAGCCACGGGAACCATCAGTATGCATACTCTTCTATATCTGTTGGGGGAGACTGAGCACCTATGGGACTGCCCGGAGTGCAATTACGTCAATTTAGTAACCAATATAGATAATATCTTTATGATTTTCATTTAGGATCTTACAAATGACTAAACTGTCGTTACTGCATGTAATACCGTATTTTAGAGTAGTATAGGACAGGGGAAACATGAACCCATGGAAATTAATGGCTAGTGCAGTTGTCGCAAAACTGTTCTGGTTAGGATTTTTTTTATGCCCCTGACAGAAAAAGCTCTGACTTCACCGGGAATGAACCTGGGTCTCCCTCATTGAACCATGCTCAAACCATTGGCCAGACGCTCCAGTAGACTACAAATGATTAACTTTGAATATATCTGACATTCTACCATGTCACTTACCTGAATGTGATGAATAAGTCATACTAAACCGTCTGTTACCCTCCACATCTCCTCGCTTATAAACAATAAAAATCTCAGCTTCCGTACTCGTATATGAGACTTGTGGAAATTTATCGCACAACACCTCCAACTTCTTCTTATCCTGCCCTGCGGAAGAGAAAAGTTGTTGTTGAAGGTCATCTAGAGTTGCTGATCTTACCTCTCTAAAGCAACCAATGCTAAGTTTAGACATCTGTACATTTCAGTTTCGAATATCTTCATTGCACTTCGGACATGTGCATAGATGATCGATCTCCTTCGCAATATCTCCAACAACGTCCAGTGACAAACCGTATCAGTTAAGGTTGATTGATAAGCCACTTCTTTTCTGGCCACTCTTATCTTCAATTCAAACTCTTGCAATTGACGTGGATTGGTTAAAATGAAAATCCTTGTTGCGGCCATACTCAATGAGGGTGTTCAGAGAATGTCAGCTCTTTCCACTGGCTAACCTCCTGATATGTACATGCTTTGTTAAAGGTGACTGATGTTATAAAGAGTGTTTATGATTGTTAGATGGT
Source organism: Arion vulgaris (assembly GCA_020796225.1). NCBI lineage: Eukaryota > Metazoa > Mollusca > Gastropoda > Stylommatophora > Arionidae > Arion > Arion vulgaris. The sequence continues at coordinate 6,109,857 of CM036758.1, forward strand.
CTGGTCTTGCCATGTGTTGCCGGGGCCCATGGGTGGAGCAAAGAATAGTAACACTGTCTGCCCGTGTGGTGCCGGGGCCTGCAAGGGAAGCAAGAGTGGTACCACTGGACCTATAAGGCATGTCGAAAAGGCAACCGATGTAGGACCTAGGAAGCTACCCTAGTAAATAAAAAGCATCGCAGAAATCTGATGTGTTGGCCTACTTGTTGGTGCATAACTGACACAGCGCACAATCGCTCTTAGGCTCAGATCACAAAAAAATCACACAGTGTTTAACAAGTGGTCATTTTGGAGCATTCGAAGAAGAAATAACACTGTGACCTACAAGGCATGTTGTAAGAGGCAACTGAGGTAGGGACCTAGGGAAGCTACCTTAGTATATAAAAAGTGTCGCAGAAATTGGATGAGCTGGCCTACTTGTAGGCACATAACTGGCACAATGTACAATCGCTCTTGGGATCAGATCATATATAAATCACGAAGAGTGGTTTAACAAGTGGTCCATATGGAGCGTTCGAGGAAGAAGAATAAGATGGTCTGGCAACATCTTTCTTCTCTCCAAGAGTTTTCAAAATTCATTCAATGTGTTGCACTGTATCACCAGGTTCAACACGTTATATAGGAACCTGCAAGTAGTTTATATCATATACTAACACTTAAATGCATACACATAACTGTTGCACAAAATACCACACACTAACCTTACACACATGGCACACACTAACCCTTACACACAGTACACACATAACCCTTATACACAGTAACACACACTAACCCTTACACACAATGTCACACACAAACCCTTACACACAATGTCACACACTAATCCTTACATGAATACCACATCTAACCCTTACACACAATGTCACACACTAACCCTTATAACAGTACCACACATTAACCCTTACACACAATATCACACACTAACCCTTACACACAATACCACACACTAACCCTTACACACAATGTCACACACTAACCCTTACACACAATGTCACACACTAACCCTTACACACAATGTCACACACTAACCCTTACACACATTACCACACACTAACTCTTACCCACAATGCCACACACTAACCTGTATAACAGTACCACACATTAACCCTTACACACAATGTCACACACTAACCTGTATAACAGTACTACATTAACCCTTACACACAATGTCAACACTAACCTTATAACAGTACCACACATTAACCCTTACACACAATATCACACACTAACCCTTACACACAATACCACACACTAACCCTTACACACAATGTCACACACTAACCCTTATAACAGTACCACACATTAACCCTTACACACAATATCACACATTAACCATTACACACAATATCACACATAACCTTACACACAATGTCACACACTAACCCTTACACACAATGTCACACACTAAACCTTACACACATGTACACACACTAACCTTACACACAATGTCACACACTAACCTTATACACAGTACCACACACCAACCCTTACACACAATACCACACACTAACCCTTATAACAGTACCACACACTAACCTTACACACATACCACACACTAACCCTTACACACAATGTCACACACTAACCCTTATAACAGTACCACACATTAACCTCTACACACAATATCACACATTAACCCTTACACACAATATCACACACTAACCCTTACACACAATATCACACACTAGCCCTTATACACAGTAACACACACAGTACTATACATTAACCCTTACACACAATGTTACACACTAATCTTTACACACAGTACCACACACTAGCCTTTACACACAGTACTACAAACTAACCCTTACACACAGTAACACACACTAATCCTTATAAACAATATCACATTATAAAACTGACCACCATCATATATTTCTAAGCAGTCGCCCTGGTCTGACTTTGTGGAATTTTTCAATTCAAAGTTGGACAACTTCAGCTCAATCTTGTGGTTTTCATTTGAGGTTGTGATGACCCACCTACAGAGTTCACCCCTGAAATTATAAGATAGAAGGTTTTCTAGAATTATTTTGCTATCTGGCAGCTGTTTTCCAGGGGCAAACACACTAAAATAAATCAGGGAAATAATCATTATTGAATCAACTTCATAGCTCTCTTGACAGATCTATAAATGTTATATCAGTCTTGGCAGATGTCAAGATGTATGCATGCTGATGGTTCCTGGGATCATTCTCCTTATTCTGCCAAGTAATACTTGTACAATGTTTGATACACGACCATGTGTTGCTGGGATTCGCAAGGGAGCAAAGAATAGTAACACTGCGACCTACAAGGAATGTCGTAAGAGGCGGCTGAGGTAGTGGCCTTGGGAAGCTACCCTGGTAAATAAGAAGTGTCGCAGAAATCAGATGTGCTGGCCTACTTAGCATCTAACAGAGTTAAGGACAGCTAGTCTCTATTAGGTGAATTTTGTTTCCGATGGATGGCCATGGTAGAGTGGGATGGCGTCGAATGTTTCACCGATGACCATTGTTAATATGCCACATTCATTCTAACTTGAATAAGGAGGTTAGGGATGAGTCCTCTCTCCCTCTAAAATTGTGCTGAAATCCTCGATACTAGGCCAGAAAGTGCGCTAGAAACCATAGTATCATGCATAAACCTTGTATATATAATGCTTATACCATATGATAAAACTTATGCTGTTGATAGTTCTACTGATCCTCATGTGGTTCATTCAAAACTAGATCTTCATCTGGTTCATTCAAAACTAGATCCTCATCTGGTTCATTCAAAACTAGATCCTCATCTGGTTCATTCAAAACTACACTGCATCAGAGATAAGCACCAGACAACAGTCTACTTCATCATAAGAAAACATCTGATGATATAATCATCCAAACAGCGATCGCAGGAAGAAGAAGTCATGTAGTCATCTAGGATCTTGAAGAAAGCTCAGAGTACTTATCGCGCGCAATGAGTTATAAAAAAACCAGTTATATGAGGACTATCATCATAGCACTCCGGACATGTCCATAGGTGCTCCGATCCCGCCTCAGCAAATCCAGCAGTGTCCAGCAGCCCAACACACCAGTTTGATGTTGATTAATCAATCTCCTTGCATATTTAGTATGTCGTTCTTTTCGAGCTTCACCAATATTGACACCCATCTCTCTCAATCTGGTCAGCGAGTGGGATTCACAGCCCTGAAACTCCTCTGTTCAGAAGGACTCTCTCAATGCGTGAAGAATGTCATTTCTATCCATGGCAGCTCCCTCTGATATTGTAGCCAAGCCAGCCATTCTATCAGCTCGTTCATTACCCCTAACTCCTGCATGCCCAGTAGGGGTAAAAAAACAGTATCTACAGGAAGTTGAAAATACAAGTACATCCCCTTATCAATGAACCATTTAAAATATCTTCAACATGTTCTGTCTCTTGTCCAGATCAGAACAAAGACCATCTCCCCATTGAAGCTTGGCGATATGGATCTTCAACACATCCTCTAATCCTCACACCCTGGACATCTTTGTAAAATATGTTCAAAAGTCATTTTGTCATAGCAATTACATTCATCAGAAGCTTCTATCTTCAACGTGTTGCAAAGAGGATACTCCATTCTGATGTGATCTGTTGCAATGAGGATACTCCATTCTGATGTGATCTGTTGCAAAGAGGGTACTCCATTCTGATATGATCTGTTGCAAAGAGGGTACTCCATTCTGATGTGATCTGTTGCAAAGAGGGTACTCCATTCTGATGTGATCTGTTGCGAAGAGGATACTCCATTCTGATATGATCTGTTGCAAAGAGGGTACTCCATTCTGATGTGATCTGTTGCAAAGAGGGTACTCCATTCTGATGTGATCTGTTGCAAAGAGGATACTCCATTCTGATGTGATCTGTTGCAAAGAGGGTACTCCATTCTGATGTGATCTGTTGCAAAGAGGGTACTCCATTCTGATGTGATCTGTTGCAAAGAGGATACTCCATTCTGATGTGATCTGTTGCAAAGTTTGAAGATTATGACTTGTTTTTTTCCCTTCTGTTGAGCAGATAATATGCATTATTTGTCTGGTAACTCAGTTGTTCTGTTTTTGTGAATCTTTAGTCATGGGCATGCTGCAAAGGTGTATATCATGGACACATCTGATCAGGATTGTTTACGTAGAATAGAGAGACTGAGATGGTATGATAAGATTACAAATGGACGAACTAAGAGAGGAAGAAGAACTAAGCAGATAGCAGTGGAGAAAGAGCTAAGGAAGAGACGCTGGCGATGGATAGGACATACATTGAGAAGACCGACCAGAAGCATTGCAAGACAGGCACTGTTTTGGAACCTGCAAGGAAAGAGAAGTAGGATAAGACCTAGACATACCTGATAAAGAGAGCTCTGATATTAAAAGGATAGGTTTAGTTTAGTTTAGTCGTCGGATCACCATCACTGCACGTCAACAAATTAGTCCATAAGTGCTCCGATCTCTCCCTCAGTATGTCCATCAGCGTGTGGCGACTAACGACACCGGTTCTTTGTTGGTTTACAATTCTTCTTTGTCTGCCAGCATAGCGTTCTTGTCGAGCTACACCACACTTAACTTTGAGTTCTTGAAGGCTGGTTAGTGTTGTGGATTCACCGCTATTACGTGAATCATGTACACGCCCTCTCTCCTTAAGGAATTTATAATATCAGCCTGGTCCATTGCTCGTCCGCTTTGGACAGCAGCCATACCTGCAAGCCTATCCGCACGTTCATTCCCCTTACACCTGCATGCCCTGGCACAAAAACAAAACTGATCTTTGTCAGCTTAGACCTCCCCAGCGATTCTATCCAATGTCTCCTAGCCCATCCTGTTTCAATCTTCCTGAGCATACTCATTGAGTCACTGAGAAAACATGCATGGATAAAAGTCTGTGATTCTAGCCAAATCATCGCTTTGGTAACCGCCATGATTTCCATAGTGAGACTGCTTGTAGTCACGGCAAAACCACCACTGTCTTCCTTCACAACATCACCTCCGACCTGAGCAGTGAAAGCCCATGAGCTCCGCACATGTCGAATCACCGAACCATCCGTATAAATGATTACATCATGCTCAGATGCGTTCTCAGAAATTAATGCCTGAACCTCTGCCTCCACAACAAGTGGGTTGTGTTGCCTGCATTCTTTATCAAGTTCGATGCATACAGAAAAGGATGTAGCGATTGCTCTTGGCACTGGTATCCATTCTTCACTGGAATGGATACCAGTAAAGGATAGGTAAAACATGGAAAGAATTGGAAGGGATGGCAGGAAAGAGAAAGATCTGTGCTCCGTTGGGAGTTGAAAGGTGAAGAAGATTTGATCAGCATACAGGTAACATACAAAGGTTTATCTAAGACTGTCTGACTCTAAGATGATAACTCTATCATTGACATAGATGCAATACTGAAAATGTGAAATTTGATGGACCTTTGTAAAGATGGATGAGATGTGTGCATAACCAGCGAGCTATGGAAGCTATCATCATGCACACTGAATGCTACTGAGCACCTATCAGGGTTACTATGTGATACTATTATTACTGTCACACCTGTTAAATATACATACCTATCAGATGATATGTATTTCTTGTAGGAATCACTAAAATGTTCAGTTGAAGGATTTGTATACGCCCATAGTTTCTTTTCTGTCTTCGGGCATGCACCATCCACTGAACACCACAGAAAAAGAAAGTAAAAATTAAATATGAAGTATGGAATATCCATAAACTTGTGTAAAAGAAACAGGGAATTTAGAAGCAATAATACTGTTAGGAATGTACAATATGTGAGACCTCACAATTAGATGTGAGTTGGTTAAATTTCTTTCTTGTAAGTCTTCTTCTTCTTCTTTGCGTTCGTTCTTTACGACCAATTTTAATCACTGTGATATGTTTGATCTTTGCCAAGAATGTGTATATGTTGCACATTGGTTTGGTAGACCCTAAACGCATAGACTTCTACACACTTAGGACACATGCATCCGATTTCAGCCAAACCCCTTAGTCGCCTCTTACGACATGCGTGGCAGGTAATAGTGGTTCTATTCTTTACACCCCAAATTTGAGCCCCGGTATCCACTCAGCGGGTGTTGTCCCTTACGAATAGCCTGGTATCATTTATCACAGAGAGCCATGTTGAAAAAATATAATGAATACAAAACAAGAGAAAGACCCTGTCCATGACGTCACTACCTTAAAGTGGTGAGGTGCTTGTGTATTTCCATGATCCAGAAAGTTATGCTGACAGGAGCTTTGATCTTGGTATGGACACCCATGTCAGACAGGTTGAAAGAAAGAGGGCTGACAAAATCAGAACTTTTGATTCTCTAGAATGGGGTTGGCAAGGGACTGACAACTCCTTCCTGTAACAAAAATTATTGTGTTAAGGAAATAAACAAGAGATGCCTTGGTTGAATCGAGTGAAGTTAGGTATCAGACAACTTGTTTTATGAAGGAGGGAGGCTTGACAATGGAAACAATTGGTAGCAAGGCGACAGATAGTAACAGTGGAAATCTCTACTGTAAATCTTATGTGCCAAGTGGGACACCAAGAGGATACAGAATAGGACAAGACCATGCAAAAGATGGAGTTAAGACATAAAGAATAACTTTAGACAAATAAATACCAACTTACAAAGCGCATTTGACAAGGCTTACAGAAGATCCTTACATTTCCACCAACATCTGAGGTACAATGAAGGAAGAGGTGTGTATATGAGGTGGCCAATCCTTTTTCTTGTAAGTGTGTTTGAGACCTTCTGGTACTAACTGAGGTGGTCGGCTCTATTAGTTATGTTTGAGGTAGCCAGTTATCTTCATTGTATATGAGGTGGTCAGTTCTCTTCCATATAAGTGAGGTGGCTAGTTCTCTTCCATATAAGTGAGGTGGCTAGTTCTCTTCCATATAAGTGAGGTGGCTAGTTCTCTTACATATAAGTGATGTGACTAGTTCTCTTCCATGTAAGTGATGGGCTAGTTCTCTTTCATATAGTGATGTGGCTAGTTCTTTTCCATATAAGTGATGTGGCTAGTTCTCTTCCATATAAGTGATGTGGCTAGTTCTCTTCCATATAAGTGATGTGGCTAGTTCCTTCCATTAAGTGATGTGGCTAGTTCTCTTCCATTAAGTGAGGTGGCTAGTTCTCTTCCATGTAAGTGATGTGGCTAGTTCTCTTCCATGTAAGTGATGTGGCTAGTTCTCTTCCATGTAAGTGATGTGGCTAGTTCTCTTCCATGTAAGTGATGTGGCTAGTTCTCTTCCATGTAAGTGATGTGGCTAGTTCTCTTACATGTAAGTGATGTGGATAGTTCTTACATGTAAGTGAGGTGGCTAGTTCTCTTCCATGTAAGTGATGTGGCTAGTTCTCTTCCATATAAGTGATGTGGCTAGTTCTCTTCCATATAAGTGATGTGGCTAGTTCTCTTCCATATAAGTGAGTGGCTAGTTCTCTTCCATATAAGTGAGGTGGCTCATTCTCTCCATATGATGCCTTTTATAAAATGAGGTGGTCAGTTCTATTTCTTGTATGTGAGATGGTCAATTCTATTGCTTGCTAATTTAAAGGTAAAGACGACCAATTGGTTACCGGGGCCCAAATTTGGGGTATAAAGCATAGAACCATTGTTACCTGCCACGCATGTCGTAAGAGGTGACTAAAGAGATTTGGCTGAAATTGAGGCACGTGTCCTAAACATGTAGAAGTCTATGCGTTTAGTGGCCTACCAAACCAATGTGCAACGTATACACATTTTTGGCAAAGATCAAACATATCACAAAGAGTGATTAAAATTGGTTGTAAGAACGAACGCAAAGAAGAAGAAGAAGTAAAGAAGAACTCTATTACAAATGATGCCACAAAAATGTGAAATGTCTGAACCTTCTGCTACTTCTTCGTTTTTCTGTCTGTCATCAGATCAGATAACCAATAGATGTTTCACTAACCTGTATGATTCCCTACAGGTCTTGAAATAAAGTTTTTTTATGTTCAGAAGTAGCAGTCTTTGTGTAAATTATTTTCTCCAGGTTTTCCCTGTTAAGTTGACATGAATGAAGGAGACTGTTCTACAGTTTCTGGGCTCAGTCAACAAGCTTATCTCACCAAAGTAAGTTTTCTGTATAATCTTGTGTGTCCAGTCCAGAGTTTGTGTATAATTGTTTGTTCTTAGCATGACTGTTGATTATAGTAAGAAATCATAACTTACCTGCAAAAATTACACACAATGCAAATCCAATCACAGCAAAACTGATATCACAGTTGAATCGAGCTCTCATTAATCGTATCATGCTGGTAGAGTCCCATGAAAGTATTTTCTCTATTATTTATCTCACATAAATCATTTATTTGACGCTGTGATTCTTGCAACTCTTAAAAATGTATGTTCTTAATGGGTCCGAAATATTGCATAGCCAGGAAAATTTCTGTAGACAAAAAAATGTCTTACTTTGATGAAATCTAATTAAAATTATATCCCAAAAGACAAACATCACAGAATAATTTGTGTGCAAGTTACATATATTAGAAAGTTATGAATATGCTTTAATGTTACAAAGCAAAAATAATGCTAGTTTAACTTATCAACTGAATTCTTTGCTGCTTGTTAGTTACTGCATACGCTCTACACCAACCACTTGTGAAACTCCCCCACTTTGGGGTCGATATGTGATTTGCCCCTTAGAGTGTGAGTTTGTTGTTCCAGTTTGGTGTCTACTGATCCGTAGTCAGTTTCTGCAGTACATTCAGTTTCTGAAGTGAAGAAGAATCTTCATCAGTGTTAGATCATTGACCCTGATATCTGTTCATCACACTTGTGGCCCCAGTTTTGTAGCTGTCAATCACCTTTTTACTTGCACAACTTAACATCATATTTTTGTCCATTTTTGTAAAGACTAGATTCTTGACCTCACCTACTAAGTAGTCACTGTTAATTTTTCTGAAACACCTAGAAGTGAAAAAAAAACTCAGAAACTGTTGGAGCAAGCCAGTGTCTAACTTCTACACTAGGCAACCCCCTCAGTGACTGGACATGCAATTCCCACAGCATTTGTTATGCACACACCTAATCAATCCTCGCAAGGAATCCATCCAACTAATGCCACACTTCATGTCTGATTGCTCTAGTTTCAAGATCGTATCCTATTTGATGGCATTATCATCTTCATGAATAAGACCATCTTGGAGAGACATTCATTAGTCTGTCACCCCCTATCTAGATCAAATGTGCACATGAAAAACAAACTTGTCAAAAAGTAGCAAGAAAACAGTGCACAGGTCCTAGCTAGTGCAGATTATACTTAGAAGAAAGTCTATAATCTATATTTAACAAACATGGAAGAAGCTGACATAGATATCATCCTCGTCCTAAACAATAACACTACTACTAAATCATTAGTGACAAGAAAGAAAAAGTAAATACAGACATGAATATAATCCTACAATAACTTACAATCGTGCTAAGAGAAAGACAAATCAACGGTCAAAATTCGGTGTAATCTCACCAAGCTATGAAACCCATCAAAGTGCCAATAAAGTGTGATTTACTGATTAATTGCATAATATCCAAGTATCCACTACCACTACTAATTCAACTAATTGTGTTATTGAGAACTAGTGAATGCCGACTACACTGACTACACTACTTGAGTACCTGGAGATATTGCAAAGGAGATCGAGATCGGAGCACCTATGGACAAACCCGGAGTGCAATGAAGACGTTCCAAACTGAAGCAAGCACAGAGCACAGTGTAAACACAAGAATCCGATATGCTCTTGCGCTGGAATTTTCAATACGCCGTAACAGGCAGGCCAACACAAATGCAGTTGCGACCCACCTAGTTTAACAATATAGCTTGAATGAACAATAACATAATAATGGGTAGAATCATAATCAAACCAGCACTGTGGCCAAGATTAACTACCACGTATCCATATTAATACTTCTGAAATAAAATGTTAATTGAACAACACAATGACGTGAGTCACGATTTCATACTTTGAATCGTCCATCCCTAACACGACGATGTTGTGATATGACCGTGTAGTGTTTCCGTTTGGGCCCCTATACTAGTGACCTTGACTCGTCAGCCACACCGACCGTGTATGTATACTCGTTCCAGATAGTGGTCACAACACGGAACACACCACTGTGTTATTTTCGGTAGTGTAACATTTTGCAAAATGCTGAATATGTGTTGGATGGGCGGGTTCATGGTAATGAAGTATGTCCTTTGCAGAACGTCGCACTCATCACAGCCCACCTGAGAAAGCTCATCCAACGTCATGTTCAAGTTTACTGTAATGTCCTGCTGCCAACGGCGTCTTGGTCGTCCGTTGCCTCGTCTTCCAGATACCATACCCTCCATTAATACTTCAAACCACTGTGATATTTAATGTGATCAAAATATGTAGTCTCCTGTGCATTGTGTTGTTTATGAGCCAATATGTTTCGATGTTCGTGTCTCGTCATTTTTTTTTTTTTCTATCTTTTTTTCTTCTCTGTCCATCGTACTAAGAATGGTTGCAGAATTTTGTTTAGAAATATTCAATCTTGTTCTTTACTGCTTGTGACATTTAGCGTCTTTCCGAATAGATTAGATCGTGGCTTCCAGTGGGAGACCCGGGTTCAAACCACAGTAAATCAAAGAAACTTTCTGTCAGGGACATAAAGAAAATCCTCAGCGACTGCACTAATCATCATCATCAGGTGCCGTCTCACATCGAGGTTGGCTGCAATGAATCTCAGCATCCTCTATCTTTCCTTGGTGTTGCACCCTCCAGACTGTAACCTGTCCATTTCTTAAAGTTTCCCTCCACTTATCTCTCGAGTCTTCCTCTTGCTTTTCCCCTCAACTTTCCTCTAGTAAATGTTTTATCATGGTGTCATGTCTTTTTATGTGCCCAAAATACTTTACTTGTCTGAATTTATTTCTCTTAATAATTGTTTCTTCATGCCTAGTTTTCCTAACACTTTTATTTGTCTGTTTTCTGTCCATGAAACTCTGCCTATTCTTCATATATATATCCACATCTCAAATGCATCAATTCTGTCTTCAACTGTTGTTCATTGTCCATGTTTCGAGCCATACATTAATATGGATATATATGCATTTGATTATTCTCATTTAGCCTGTTTGTAATTTGTTTGGATTTCATAATCTTTCTCGTACTATTGAAATTATCCTTGGCCATTCCTATTCTCTTTAATTTCTGTTATACATCTGCCATCATCTGTTATCATCTGACCAAGATACAAGAAATTGTTACTTGATGTAGTAATTCTATGCCACTGATGAATGCTGCACTAGTCGTGCGGCTATCAAATTCCATGGGCCTACACCGTCCTAAAGCGTATCACAAGCAGGAATGGCAGCTCTTGGTTTTATTTAATGTTTGTGCCTTGGTCTATGATTCACATACATCTGTTGCTACAGTGAAAATACATGTTTTTGGAAGTTTTACTTCTGTTTCTTTGTAAGTATTTCTTGACATTATTCGTTCAATAGTTTGCCATTATTTCCTGAACTGTTCTGGTCGCTTACTAGATGTGGTCCTTTATTCGAGAGCTCTTATTAAGACTTCATCAAGGTTTTGTAAAAGAAACAAAAGGAGACTAACAGAAAATGAAGCAGATTTGTTAACACAAAAGAGTGCACAGATGTCAGTATATACGACAGTCATCAAAAGTACGTAGAAACTTGAAATAGTGACATAGAGACAATCTTGATCAGTGCCCTCACAATTGAGACAATCTTGATCAGTGCCCTCACAATATGGAGACAATCCTCATCAGTGCCCTCACAGTATGGAGACAATCCTCATCAGTGCCCTCACAGTATGGAGACAATCCTCATCAGTGCCCTCACAATATGGAGACAATCCTCATCAGTGCCCTTACAATATGGAGACAATCTTCATCAGTGCCCTCACAGTATGGAGACAATCCTCATCAGTGCCCTTACAATATGGAGACAATCCTCATCAGTGCTCTCACAATGTGAAAACAATCTTCATCAGTGCCCTCACAGTATGGAGACAATCCTCATCAGTGCCCTCACAATATGGAGACAATCTTCATCAGTGCCCTCACAATGTGAAAACAATCTTCATCAGTGCCCTCACAGTATGGAGACAATCCTCATCAGTGCCCTCACAGTATGGAGACAATCCTCATCAGTGCCCTCACAGTATGGAGACAATCCTCATCAGTGCCCTCACAATATGGAGACAATCCTCATCAGTGCCCTCACAATATGGAGACAATCCTCATCAGTGCCCTCACAATATGGAGACAATCCTCATCAGTGCCCTCACAATATGGAGACAATCTTGATCAGTGCCCTCACAATATGGAGACAATCCTCATCAGTGCCCTCACAATATGGAGACAATCCTCATCAGTGCCCTCACAATATGGAGACAATCCTCATCAGTGCCCTCACAGTATGGAGACAATCCTCATCAGTGCCCTTACAATATGGAGACAATCCTCATCAGTGCCCTCACAATATGGAGACAATCTTGATCAGTGCCCTCACAATATGGAGACAATCCTCATCAGTGCCCTCACAATATGGAGACAATCCTCATCAGTGCCCTCACAATATGGAGACAATCCTCATCAGTGCCCTCACAATATGGAGACAATCTTGATCAGTGCCCTCACAATATGGAGACAATCCTCATCAGTGCCCTCACAATATGGATACAATCCTCATCAGTGCCCTCACAATATGGAGACAATCTTGATCAGTGCCCTCACAATATGGAGACAATCCTCATCAGTGCCCTCACAATATGGAGACAATCCCCATCAGTGCCCTCACAATATGGAGATAATCTTGATCAGTGCCCTCACAATATGGAGACAATCCTCATCAGTGCCCTCACAATATGGAGACAATCCTCATCAGTGCCCTCACAATATGGAGACAATCCTCATCAGTGCCCTCACAGTATGGAGACAATCCTCATCAGTGCCCTTACAATATGGAGACAATCTTCATCAGTGCCCTCACAATGTGAAAACAATCTTCATCAGTGCCCTCACAGTATGGAGACAATCCTCATCAGTGCCCTCACAATATGGAGACAATCCTCATCAGTGCCCTCACAATATGGAGACAATCCTCATCAGTGCCCTCACAATATGGAGACAATCTTGATCAGTGCCCTCACAATATGGAGACAATCCTCATCAGTGCCCTCATAATATGGAGACAATCCTCATCAGTGCCCTCACAATATGGAGACAATCCTCATCAGTGCCCTCACAATATGGAGACAATCCTCATCAGTGCCCTCACAATATGGAGACAATCTTCATCAGTGCCCTCACAATATGGAGACAATCCTCATCAGTGCCCTCACAATATGGAGACAATCTTGATCAGTGCCCTTACAATATGGAGACAATCCTCATCAGTGCCCTCACAGTATGGAGACAATCCTCATCAGTGCCCTCACAATATGGAGACAATCTTGATCAGTGCCCTTACAATATGGAGACAATCCTCATCAGTGCCCTCACAATATGGATCAATCCTCATCAGTGCCCTCACAATATGGAGACAATCTTCATCAGTGTCCTTACAATATGGAGACAATCCTCATCAGTGCCCTCACAGTATGGAGACAATCCTCATCAGTGCCCTCACAATATGGAGACAATCCTCATCAGTGCCCTCACAATATGGAGACAATCCTCATCAGTGCCCTCACAATATGGAGACAATCTTGATCAGTGCCCTCACAATATGGAGACAATCTTGATCAGTGCCCTTACAATATGGAGACAATCCTCATCAGTGCCCTCACAATATGGAGACAATCTTCATCAGTGCCCTCACAATATGGAGACAATCCTCATCAGTGCCCTCACAGTATGGAGACAATCCTCATCAGTGCCCTCACAGTATGGAGACAATCCTCATCAGTGCCCTCACAATATGGAGACAATCCTCATCAGTGCCCTCACAATATGGAGACAATCCTCATCAGTGCCCTCACAATATGGAGACAATCCTCATCAGTGCCCTCACAATATGGAGACAATCCTCATCGGGATCCTCATAATATAGAGATAATCTTCATTAGGTCAATGTTCTGAATTCCCTAAGGGAGTGCACACAGGCACACCAAAATGCAGACATCAAGACTGTCTGAATTTGATACAATGAGACAAACAACTTTGGAACAAAAACTACACGAACTTAGCTTCGCGTGAGCTACAAACGACGATAACGCTAACATGGGATGGTATATGGCATTTTTCGTCTTTACAGACGATCAATTGGCAAGTGTTTTACTGTGACAACTTCTGAGTTTTCGATTTTCTCTCTTGTCGTTCAGCTCATACATAAGTCTCTTCTCAAAAGATTGCGTCCTTTCGCAATTTGGATTTCCACACAACTCTGTCATCAGCTAGTTTTTCCCATGTGCTGGGTCCTATAGAAAGTTTTCATTGAGGCTTTGCAAACCTCTTTATATCCGAGCAGTGATATATACAAACCACTAACTTTGTAGATCTAGAAGCAATCATATAGTACAATTGCACTTAAAAGTAGAACGTTCCGGATTCGAATCCACGACATTCAGAACGTAAGGCAAACGGCTTGATTACTCTGCCACAGAAACCTTAAATTTGTTGAAAAATATTATTAAAAGAAACACATATAAACTGCCTTGTATGTTGGAAACTTAGTGGAATATTTTCGACTGTAACGGCCTCGCTCAGGTCGAATCAGCCTCCACTGGGAATCAGAGAAGCCTCAGGGAAGCCCAGGCCGCCTGCCGACGTGATGTTGACCATATTGGTAAAGGAAAAAAAACACCATATTCCTCAATATACTTCATGGTTTGTTACGGGGTGGATGAAGCCTCTATGTGACTGAGGCACGCCTTTTTCAACCTGAAACGGGTGTCTTTTTTTTTTGCTTATATCAGAGCGTAGTGTCCTTATTTCTTGGTGTGGCCCAGGACTCTTCATAAGAAAGGACTGTTGCGTATTGTGTTTTGGTATGTGTGGAGTCGTGTTAAGGACGTTTGGTTTTGATCTGGATATAGCTCTGATAAGGACTGTTGGTGTGGTATACTTCGTGGTACGAAAACGGTTTCTTATATAGAGACAATTGTTCATGCGAACAAGATCTAGGAAGGAAGGAGGAATAAGCCTGGCAACATAAAATATGCCACCAACGTAGATGTCGTAAAAATCTGCCACATGTCGTCTGCTTCTGCGATATAACAAACAAATGTTCTTGCACCGGATGAAAAGAGCATGTATATGTAGAGTTAGTCTACGATTAAGTAGTTATTTGCACATTATATTACTTGAATCGCATGCGTCAGATTAGTCTGTTCCTAACGGTTGGTGTTAGTTAGCATTTGTTCGTCTAAGCTACAGAAATAATATTAGTATTCTTATACTTTTATTACTTATTAATACTTATATAGCAGTCGACGATGTGTTGACTCGTTAGACTCTATAACAGTTATAATAACACTCTATAGCTCAAACATTCATAATAATAATAATTCCTCTCGTACCTTTATATGTTACATAGGGCCTGCAAGTAATTTCTCCATACCGCTCTATCCTGGGCAACTCGCTCAATCTCCTCCATGGAACTGAGACCGATATTTTCTGCCTCTCTCAGCAAAGTTCGTTTCAGGGTCTCTTTAGGTCGACCTCTCTTTCTTGAACCCTTTGCATCCCACTTCAATGCCTGCTTTGATATTCGTTAATCATTTCTCCTCAAGGTGTGCCCAACATATCTCCATCTTCTCTTTCTTATAACAGTTGTCACTAGTGGTTGACCAGACATGTCTCTGATTTCATCACTTCTGAATTCAATTCGTTCCATTTTATATTCATTATTTTTCGCAGACATCTATTTTGAAATGCATTCAACTTGCTTTCTATATCTTTAGTCATTTTCCAACTCTCGCTGGCATATGTTAGGATTGATACAACATTTGAATTGAAAATTCGTAATTTAGTTTTAATACTATATAACTTGCAGTTCCATATTTTATTTAGACTTTTAAAAGCTGATGTTGCTTTGCCAATTCGTATCATAATTTCTTTTTAACATTTCCTGTGCAATCAAAAATTGCTACCCAAATAGGTGAACTGCTGTTATTTTTATCATTTTAGATTCCAGTGTGATATCTGCATTGCTTGCCATAGGTGTCTTCATTATATTTGTTTTTCATAGCTTATCTGCAGTCCAACTTTTGGTGCTATAGATGACAAGTTGTCTGTAGCTGATAGTGGCATATAAATCAGGTTATAATGAGGTTAATATATATACCAATGAGTCTGCACATCATGGTATGAGATGGAACTGGGGTTCCCTAGTTAACCATGCATGGTAGGATCATTGCAGAGTGGAACGGTGTATATAGAATAACCACTTCCAGTATGTGGATGGAGGTTGAAGTCATTACTGTTGCTCACAAGTGACTCTCTTGGGCTCCTTTTACTGACTTGTTTTGGTAGACTCTCAGCTGATGCCTCGAAAGGTCCAAAACTGCAGGCTTGTGGTATGAGTGGAAGTCTACTATTGAGGTTTTATCCAGGGACTTACATGGATCTAGCCTGGACATGTGGGTGTTCACTGCATTGAAAGTGCAGACATACTTGCATCAACAGCATTGATTCTCATGGAGGTGAAAATGGATATGTGGTTGGGGGCATCTTTTGGTTTCTCGACAACTGTCTGTTGGATGAAGACATTCAAATTTATATTTAATCTATTCAGTGATTTAAGCAGTTTAGCATTGTACATGAATGTTTGAAGGGCAGAATGATAAATGTGTTTGACCATCTAGCCATGGAAACCATCAGGATGCACATCCTTGGTAGACCGGGGAATGAAGCCCTGTAAGTTGCTGAGTGAATCTAGGATACTGATACTATGTAGCATCAACTCCTCCCAGTTTGATATATTTCTTTTACAAGAGAGTTGTGACTTCATTTCTGAATAACTTTGTTTCAGTTTCAAGATTGAAACCATCCCAGCATTACCTGATTTAGAGTAGAGATGGCGGCTCATTCTGAGGTACATGAACGAAAGGTGAAAGGGAAAAAATCAAATTCACAGAAGGCGTCAGCAATAAATACAATATCATCAACAGTAACAGAACATAATAAAGATGAGCCAAAAGTGGGTGGTGATAACTCTCCAGTGAAACATGACAGCAACAACGTTCAGCAGAGCATTAAAAAAAGAGCCAGTGGCAAGGTAAGAATATTAACTATCTTTTAGTGTTCAAGATGAGCACTTAAAAGATCCCTTGACAGTTGAAAATCGATGAGAGTAGGCTGCAAAGCCGCTCTCTTCTATCTCTTTGCCTTTTAACCCGGATTGGGGCATAGGCCCTCAACCAACTCATGCCAAGTCTTCCTATCTCTAGCTATCTCCTGCAGCCCCCTCCAGCTCTTCTTTATATTGTTCATCTCTACCTCCAAATCTCGTCTCCATATATTTCTCGGCGTCCCCTTCTTTTGCTGTCCCTGTGGGTTCCAGGCAAGGACCCTTCTTGTTATATTCCCCTCCGGTTTTTGCAAAGTGTGTCTTATCCAGCCTGCATAGTCACTGCAGAGGCAAAATTCATAAACAAATAGATTAAAATAAAATTCCTACAAAATTTCCACCATCTTCAAAAATTACATCTGAGATCTTCACCGGTGTTACAGAGGTCGTGCACTGCCACTGAGATCTTCCTGTGTAAGAAAGAGATGAGAGCACACATGGTTATTCACCGAAGTCCAATCAATCAATCAACTGTTATCTTAACTTCTTTGTCTGTGCAACCATTGATTCTTCTTCTACTTCTTTGAGCTATAGATCATGCTTGATCATGAAGCATGTCATGAACATGCAGTCAAGACTGCAGCATTGCATAGGTCTGATTTAATCCAATTTTGGTTTTGGCATTCAGGACTTCCTTCCTCGTGAACTTAGCTTCCCTTTGGCTTTCACTACTTTCAGTCATATGAGTCAATGACTCTAGTAGCCCTTCATGCCCATGAACAAGTAGTGCCTTTATTACTGTTTCCTGAATGTAAAGTTTTTCGGGATGGAATTGTTAGTCTCAAGGCAAACCCTCCAACCTGGAGGACCAGGAAGCCATATTTAGTCTGGCCACTCCACAGTGACTTGTCCAGCCTGGGTGACCCTGCCAGGAACATAAGTTCTCGTCGTAATAGCCCACTGTATCATTGGAGCACACAAGCCTCCCCACCACTACAAGATAATGTCCTCATGTGAGGTTCCCGTTTTCCTGCAAGGAATGCAGACATAGTCATGGCACCTCCGAATGATTTTGTTTGAAGGCTTGCTTTTCTTATCACCAGAGTCCCTCACCATTCAGTTGGGCCTTACTACGATTTCAGAGATATTTAGCAATTTGAAACAGATGTTAACATCATAACAAATAAATAAAATAAAAATGAATCGGCAGATGCTATATATTTCTCATGTCTATGGCTCAGAAATATGAACATGCAGCTAAAAGAAATTGCAGCCTGTAAATTTATATAAGAATTAGGTGTCTTTCATGGACACAGAAATGAAGAAGTCCTGAAAAGTTAGAAAAGTAGAGGAAATTCTTCAAGGAGAATAAACAGATTTCAAATAAAATATTTTGAGCACATAAAGAGACAAGCAACAGATGATCAACAGCATTTTTATACCTACTTTGTGTTACCAGAGCCAAACATGGACATTGAGCAAAGCGCAGTCACAAAAATAACTACATGTGAAATGCGTTGCCTGCAAAAAGTTATCAACAACACAAGAAAAGACTGAATCACCAACATCAGCATAAGAAAGAAAGTTGGCACAAAACCGTGCTTGAATTACATAGATAAACAAAGAATGAAGTGGTTTGGCCACTTAATAAGAATGCATCCAAACTCCACAGTATACAGAGTCTTCTACAATAGAACATCGGGAAAGAAGGCAAGAGGAAGACCACGGAAAAGATGGTTAGATGGCATAGCAGAATCCTGTGAAAGAGCAAAGATAACAATCACACAAGCCACCAGAACAGCGCAAGACAAAAACAGAAAACCACGACACTGGGCAACAACCCGGTAGCAGTGTGACGACAAAAGAAGAAGAAAGAGACAAGGCACTGCTGAAAACCATATTTCGAATACAATATTACTGGCAAGAGAACAACATCAATCTAATTGGAAAGGAAACATTAAGATATGTACAAATAATAGTTTGAGAGAGCACATCACCATGTTAAGGGACAGGAGGTGTTGAAGATGCAATTAATACAAAACGCAACAATCCAGACGCTCACCTTCATCTTTGCCTCAGGTCATTCTGGACTGAAGGGCAATGAGAGTGCAGGTGCGCTGGTGAGCAATGCTGTTATCGAGAATGGCCTTCTATGGACAAATGCGACATCACCAATGCTATAAGAGCAAACACACTCTCTGAAAGTTTCAACGTAGATAAAGGGTATTTTCTATCTTGGTTATGCCAGTTATGCATATCGATAGGTACAGCAAGATGGGAAAAACCATGAAAGAAACACCAGTAGATACATCAACCAGCACAGAACAGGAGTTATTAGCCTAAGCACACTGAAATACATACTTGGGAAGAGATCGGAGAAATTATGGACATGTCCGATGATCCTCAAATGAACAATGAAGATGCATTGCAGTTGATCTGTAATGTGGGTATGATACCTAATCACTTCATCATCAATGTATTCCTCAGGAGAAAACAAATAAAGGAACTAGTAGTTTATTTACTTCGTTCTGTAGTAAAATGAAGTATGTGTTACTGTTGATCTTTATACCACCATTCCTGAATTTTGCCTCCTTGCAAAGAGAAGCAGTTGACTTGAAACCAGCAGGTAAAATTATGTTGTCTGACTGCATCTGTGATGTTTGGTGTCTTGGACCATAGTCTCCATTCTGTTATGTTGTATCTTTTGCTTGATAAAGAACTTTTGGTCAAAATGTCCCTGTATCTTGTTTTTATACTTTGTAAAACTGTATGAATTAGTTTTCACATGTTTCACCTTCTTTGGTACATAGCATCAATCAAAGCAAGCATGCAATTACATTGATAAAACACGTAATCACAAAGTACTGTAGTTTTACAAATTACAAAAACGACAAAACTACAGTACTTTGTGATTACATGTTTTGCCAATCAAATAGTTTTACTGCAGTCTCATATATATATATTGTGAAAATTACATGGATATGAACATGCAACAATATGATCTGTCATTATTGCGTTGTTCCTGTCTGCAACAACCGAGAAGCAGTGATGCTATACCTTGCAGAGGCTGCCACCTGGATCTAAAAAAGATTGTAAACTTTGTCCTGATGACAAACTTGATCATCTAGTATGGCAACAAACTTAAATAAAGAAGAAGAAAAGCATGAAACATATTACAAATTGGGGTCAGCAAAGTTGATAACACGCTGCGCTAATGACCATGTGCCGTGGAAATTTCAGCTTTCTAGGCCAGCTTGGCTCCTTCTTCTTCTGCGTTCAACTTTTGCTATGCGACTACTCCGGTATGTGTCATAAACAGGGCGGTGCGCTTGAGGTCTTCACCGGTTCCCCATAGTTTGTCTTGTAGTGTTGTTTCTGTTGGCCAGATCTCCAATCTCTCACTACTCAGACTAGGGCAGTCTTGCAGGATGTGCTCTGGGGACTGCTTTGGTGCTCCACAGGTGCAGGCTGCCGAGTCCCTGAGACCCATTCTGTGGAGGTGTGCTCTGAGACTGCAATGTCCCGTTCTAAGTCTGAAGATTGTGGTCTGTGCTTTTCTGTTTAGTGTATTTATACTGTCGTGCTCTGGCCTGTATCCTCCATTTGTTTTTCTCCAGATCATTTTCCTGGATTGTTTCAGGAGAGTCTTTGCTTCTGTAAAACTTTGTGTTGGGTGGTGTTGTGTTAGGCTCCCCAGCCTTTGCGAGTTTGTCAGCCTTTTCGTTTCCTGGTATGCCACAGTGAGCTGGTATCCACTGTAAGACCAGTTCGGATTTTTGACAACAAGCTGATATTTTGCCGTATGTCCTGAATGAGCTTGTCTTGTCTGGGACTTGAGATAGCCTGGAGAACGGATCTTGAATCGCTAAAGACTGCAATATTTTTGCTGACACTTGCTGGTCGTTGAGAATCTGTATGGCTGCAAGAAGGGCTGTTGCCTCTGCTCTAAAGTTGGTGCATGTTTCTCCTGCTGCCAGAGAGTGTGTTTCTGTGTTTCCTTGAGGGTGAGTGATGTAGATTCCGCTGCCTTCCTTTCTGGTAGCATCTGTAGCTGAGCCATCTGTGAACACATGTGTCCATGTGCTGGTGGGATATTGCTCTCGTAGCATTTGGAGTGAAATGGCTCTTTGCTCTGTCTCTGTTTGTATTTTTTGGAGATTATTCCTGAGACTTCTAGGTGTATTTGGGCCGTGTTTTGGTAGCATGTCCATGGCACTGGTATTATGGGTTCCCACATTTCTGGGTCAGTTTCTAGGATGTCTGTATGTTGCATATGAAATTCTCTGGCCAGATGGTTGGGACTTTTCCTTGCAAGTCTGTTTTTGTTTTCTCTTGGAATTTTGTGTGTAGAGGGTGTTCTTTTAGCCGTTTTAGTTTTTCAAACTGGGTGAGTGTTTTCAGCTTGGCTCCAAAAAATTACCGTGTGCAAACAGTGCGTGGTTGAACTACAGAAAACTCTGATCCTTTACTTGGGGATCTAAATTACAAGTACCTGAAGTCGAAGTAAGGTTCACTTGAATGGTAAGGGACTCTGATGATGAGGAAAGCAAGTTTTCAAGCAAAAATAAATCAGAGACGCCATATTAGGCACCAGGACTACACCTAAATTCGTAGCAGGCAAACAAACAAAAAGTGATAAAAATTGAGACAAAATAGAATTGGTATTCCTGTAGTTCATAAATTATAATTTTGAGAGTGAGCATCTAGGACTCTGTCAAGATTGCTACTTTACCTTGACATGGTTTGACAATATCTACCAAGTTGGACAGGTCTATGTAAATAGGAGTCAAAGGACACAAATTGATACTTTGGTTCTACTAATTAGAAATAGCAAAACAAAGGTGAGACAGAAATGCCTGTAAGAAGCTCTCAGATAATACAAACACCAAACAACAGGGAAGAAAAATTGAAGAATGTGCCCGTCTTTATATCCTTCACTTTCGATATGAAGCAAAATATTCCTACGCTAATTTATTTCTTAGCTGACTATTTTTAAAATTTCATGTTAACCTCCTATAATTTTTGCCTAAAAATTTTCATCTTTCTGAAAGTAGTGACTGAATACCTATTGGGGAGAGCCACTGAGTATAGAAATGTTGATTCTAACTAGTTTTCCAGTTATTATACTTGTTTAAAAGTGACTGACTTTGTTTAGTTAGTTTTATTTGTTTTGTAATTAAATCATGTGATTGACTTAATTCTAGGTGAGCTGTATGACATTGGATGGGGACAGAAGCTGTTGTTATCATGTCAAGGCAAAGGACCTCCAACAGGTGTTTACATTATTTAGTAATAATTTGAAAATCATTTAGTTGCTCCTCTTCTGTCCTGGAGTGTAGATATGAGACACAACATTCTGTTGGAATGTGTGAAACTCTCCTAGGAGAGAAAATAGTCATAACCATATCAAAACAATTATATAACATCACTCAACAGGTACAAAATAAATTCTTCTTCTTCTGCGATCAACTTCTGCTATGCAACTATTCCGGTATGTGTCATAAACAGGGCGGTGTGCTTGGGGTCTTTACCCCCCTCGTTTGTTCTGGAGGGTTGTTTCTGTTGGCCAGATTTTCATTCTCACGCTGCTTGGGCAGTCTTGCAGTCTCCCTTTGACCAATCAATTCTAATACCTTTAGTTAATCTTATTTTCTTGCTGCTTGTTCAAAGTCTATCTTCCTGTAGCATTGAGTAGAAAATTATTTGGTTTCTTTTATTTCTAATTTATATCTTGATTGTTGATATTTGTCTCATATTGTTTAGTAGTTTTGATCACTCCTGTTGTCTTCTTTATTTCTATTTCACCCCCTCCATCACCTTTTTATATGCTTAGCTTCTTCTCGCTTTGCCCGTAATGAATTCAGGCATAGTCAGGGCGTCTGGTGTGGCAAATCTGACTGATTTTCACGCGAAGGCCCGTTTTCCATTTTATCAATGTCCCAGCCTTACAGGCGCAGCTTTTCTGACTTCAGATATTATGTTTAACTATCAGTCTCATTTTATTGAATGCATTTGTTTACATGTCCTATTCTCTGTATAAATATAAGCGGAGTCTTAAATTGTGTTTTCTCTTTAGTTCTTTTGGATGCCCCAACAGGAATGAATTCTGATGTTTGGACTTTGGTTGTGGCAAAACTGGCAGAGCATGCAAATGTAAGTAAATATGCTTGGTAATTTGAATTGCTTTACTTTTGTCATTTGAAGAGTAATGAAATACTCAAAAGATAGATTGTTGTGAAGAAAATAGATCATCAATAACACTCCCTTCACCCCCAGGTCCGCAACCAAGGCCTTCCAAGCCTGCCTATCCAAGGCGATCTTTTCCAGATCTCTCCACTATCTCCCCATTCTCTTGCCATGAGTCCCTCCCTGCGGGGTCCTTCCTCGGGTGGCAAGTTATGAACCTTCCTGGTTGTGGTTTCTGTAGCTATCGAGTGATTTTTACGGGGTGGGGTAGCCAGACTCAAGCCCAACCTCCCCAGTTGCCTCTTACGACATGTGTGGCAGGTAACAGTGGTTCTATTCTTTACACCCCTAATTTCAGTCACAGTAACCACTTGAGCAGACATTGTCTTCATCAAAAGCAAATGGTTTTTCTTATTGAGTTTCTGCTATCTTGTATTTAATAACCTTTATATTGATAAACTACAAAACACTGAAAGATCAACAGATGTGTACAAAAATTACTAAAGTCTAGTGTATGGAAAATAGACATATAACTTCTGATAAATGTCTGAATTTACATGTCAAAATTGGGCACATGACAGACACCTGTGGGTTTCCGCATATGGCTCTGTCCCTGTCAGTACAATTCGCATATTCTCTGCCGAGAATGTTGCGCAAAGCATAAATTCCATAACTTAGCAACAATCCTAGGGATCTCATAGAAACATTGCACATTCAACTCAGTCCTGATTCAAACCCACAACCTTTAGAATATCAGACAAATGTCTTAACCACTTTGCCGTAGAGACCTCCCTGAGAGATAGAATGGGTCTGTTTACAGCAAGCCATGTTTCTTTGACACCTGGTGGAGAATACTGAGCACCTTTAGGTCTGACCAAAGTTTTATAATGTTATTTTAGTAACTAATAATTCATGTTAGAAAACATCAACATCTAAAAAAATGAAATACTCAAAAGATAGTTGTTGGTTGCGGAAGAAGAAATTGATCAGTTGTGTTTCTTGTTGAAATATTATTTTCCTTACATAAACTTTGCTTTTAACCTATCTTGTTTTCTCTTACAATATTATTTTTTAAATCTCAGAGCTTTCAGGCTTTCTTTATTTATTTTCTCTTTTCTATGAAATTATTCCCATTTTTTTGTACATGTTGTTACTTGTTTATTTTCTTTGCTGAATTGTAGGTTTGTGTCTATGACAGAGCAGGTCTAGGCTTCAGTGACCGACCTATGGTATGTAGGCTGATAGTCAGTACTTTTACTTTGTTGTTCTTTGTTTTTGTACTTTGTAAAACTACAGTACTATGTTTTTGTACTTTGTAAAACTACAGTACTTTGTTTTTGTACTTTGTAAAACTACAGTACTTTGTTTTTGTACTTTGTAAAACTACAGTACTATGTTTTTGTACTTTGTAAAACAACAGTACTTTGTTTTTGTACTTTGTAAAACTACAGTACTTTGTTTTTACTTGTTTTGCTTTTGTTAGTCATCAAACTATACATAGATATCTTCACATTGCAAATCTTGCTTACACTGATTGATCTGCTTTCTTTCTCTCGTGATCCCATCTGCTTTCAAGGACACTATAGAATGGTCTCTCTGCACTCTCTTTTGCCTCCACTTGTGATGGTGTGTTTTATTTTTTGAGCCACCTCTCACTGCTTCTCGTCATGCTTGCATGTCTTTGGCCAACCTCTCCCGATTTTTCTTTGTCATTGCTGCAGGTGACATGCATGAATCAAGGAGAATAAATGAGAAGACAGACTTGCAGGCATGGCTAAAGTCAGACTTGATAGATCAATCATATCATGAATGTCATTACTGAGATGAAGCAGACTGGAGATTCAGATGATAAATTGGATTCTACCTCAATCTTCACCTTGGGGGTGCTCACCTCTCATTCTAAAGATACACGGTTCGCTCCCTCTTGGAGCCATCAGGATATTTTTTCAGAGATCCCTGGTCTCAGTGTGGGTGAGCTCAAGTTCCTAGACCTATCAGAGACGGTTGATAAAACGTAGGTCTCGTGTTCATGTTGAGCACATAAAAACCCATGGCAGTTCAAAATCAAGAAGAGCATGCTAAAAAGCCGTTGCTCTGGTAAAATTAATGAAAAAGATTATAAAATAAAATTCTTGCAAAATATTTTCACTATCTTCTAATTGACATTATGGACCCTCGCCACTGCTACAGAGTTTGTGCTCTGCGTTGAGATCTTCCTGTGTTAGAAAGAGATGAGAGCACACATGGTTACCAAAGGGCAATGATAATGGTCCTCTCAATCAATCGACCTCAATGCCCTAATGACAGGAACTTTAAGTCAATTATGGTGTTGATAGATTTGAACGCAATACGGGAAGTATATGATATTTCAACATATTCCTACATAGTACTGGAACTGTCAGTAACCTTATGCTGACACATATACTGAAGATGAGATCTAAGCATTTATGGACTTGATCTTTGTGCAATGAGGAAGATCTGGTGACTAACTGTCTGTTTATTTCTTCTTCTTGCGTTTGTCTGCTATGAATTCAGGACACCTTGTATATTGCTTCTGACTGATTTTTGCATGAAGACTTGCTTTCCTTATAATCAGTGTCCCCCTCCATATAGGCGTGTCTTCTCCGATTTCAGAGGCACTAACTGTATGTATATTTTCACCAGTTTTTCTTCCATATATTCCCAGTTAGTTTGAAGATAGCAGGATAGCTGTAGCAAAATGTTTTATGTCTGGTTTTGTTGTCTACAGAACAGATCAGTAGCAAAGGAGGATACCAACATCATCCTGATGGAACAGTCAAATCATTTTACTGTTGAAAGGTTAGAACTTTTTTTTTATCTAGTAGGGAGGGAAACAGAAACACATCATGCAAAATCCGGAAACACTGACGGAGATCTAATGTTACATATTTGTGGTAACAAATTTGTTTGGTTAATGAAGCAATGATCAACATGATCTTTGTTGTGTCAGAGAACTGTTGGAGGTATATCTAATGGAAGGGAAACAGAAACACATCATGCAAAATATTGTTACATATGTGTGGTAACAAATTTGTTTAGCAGATTGTTACACTGAGTCAAGCAAATCCCTCAAATAGGACAGAAAGTTTTGGTAAACCAGAAGGGGACATCAGGGAAACACCTACTTGGAATACAAAATGTCTGGTACATTAAACACGAGTAGATAACTCCACTGTCTGGTACATTGAACAAGAGTAGATAATTCCACTGTCTGGTATATTGAACAAGAGTAGATAATTCCACTGTCTGGTATATTGAACAAGAGTAGATAACTCCACTGTCTGGTATATTGAACAAGAGTAGAAACTATTTCTGCAATCATGTAGAAAAGGACCTGATTTCAACTCAGAATGTGTTATAGAGACACTTGATATTTAGAAGTGACCTGACTTGTCAATCCATAACCTCGAGAAACTGTATTATTCTTGCATTGCTTCTCCAGGATGGTAGATGACCTACATAAACTAATATCAGAGAGCAGTCAACAGCCTCGACCTCTTATCTTAGTAGGAGCAGAGCTTGGTGCATTGATTGCTCAGTTCTATACACATGTCTATGAAAGGTATAACTTTACTAGTTGCTCTTTTATTATCTATTTTAGTTTAGTCGTTGGATCATCATCACTGCACATCGAACAAATTAGTCCATAAGTGCTCCGATCTCCTTCTCAGTTTGTCTCTCAGCGTGTGGCAACTAGCGACACCGGTTTTTTGTTGGTTTACTATTCTTCTTTGGTTACCAGTATAGTGCTCTTGTCTAGCTACACCACATTTGACTTGGTATTCTTGCAGTCTGGTTAGGGTTGTAGATTCACCACTATTACTTGAATCATGTACAAGTCCGCTCTTCCTTAGGGAATTCAGAAATCAACCTGGTCCATTGCTTGTCCGCTGTTTACAGCAGCCATACCTGCAAGTTTATGAATTCAGAAATCAACCTGGTCCATTGCTTGTCCGCTGTTTACATCAGCCATACCTGCAAGTTTATGAATTCAGAAATCAAGCCTGGTCCAATACTTGTCCGCTGTTTACTTTCAGCCATACCTGCAATTTATGAATTCAGAAATCAACTCTGGTCCATTGCTTGCCGCTGTTTCATCATCAGCCATACCTCAAGTTTATGAATTCAGAAATCAATTGATCATACTTGTCAGCTGTTTACAGCAGCCATACCTGCAAGTTTATGAATTCAGAAATCAACCTGGTCCATACTTGTCCGCTGTTTACATCAGCCATACCTGCAAGTTTATGAATTCAGAAATCAACCTGGTCCATTGCTTGTCCGCTGTTTACAGCAGCCATACCTGCAAGTTTATGAATTCAGAAATCAACCTGGTCCATACTTGTCCGCTGTTTACATCAGCCATACCTGCAAGTTTATGAATTCAGAAATCAACCTGGTCCATTGCTTGTCCGCTGTTTACATCAGCCATACCTGCAAGTTTATGAATTCAGAAATCAACCTGGTCCATTGCTTGTCCGCTGTTTACAGCAGCCATACCTGCAAGTTTATGAATTCAGAAATCAACCTGGTCCATTGCTTGTCCGCTGTTTACAGCAGCCATACCTGCAAGTTTATGAATTCAGAAATCAACCTGGTCCATTGCTTGTCCGCTGTTTACTTCAGCCATACCTGCAAGTTTATCGGCGTTCATTTCACGCTTACATGCCTTGGCACCAAATAATTAATCTGATTTTTGTCAGCCTAGATCTCTTCCCTGAGCGGTTCCAACCATTGTCTCTGAGCCCAGCCTGTTTCAATCTTCCTGAGCATACTCATTGAGTCACTGGGAAAACATGCACGAATAAAAGTTTTATCATCTGACTTGGTTAAGTTGTGTTAGTGACATGTTCATCATTAGCATCTAATTAGACTTTAAATACAATGGGAGATATGTCTTATGACATTCACTATAGTGCTCTATATCGTATAAAGAAATAACAATGACTTTAATGAATGCTATTGCAGTAAGAGAGATTGATTGCTTCTACCCGGCACTCAAATGGATAAGAATCTACACAGAAGGCTCTGCCATTGATGCCCTTAAGGTCAACCTTCAGAACGACATGCAAACATCTTAACTGTAGCAACAAACTAAAAACTAGCAACATTTTCTAATAAAAATTTGATGTTTTTGTCAGTGTCATGAGCTAGTGTTGTGTACCATTCAAGTATTATATAGTTGATTAAGATCTTTCTTTCTTTTCTAAAACATAGACTCTGGATACAGTACTACAGGTATTGTTAAAGTGCTTTGATTTGTATTGACTACTCATATTCCCATTCTATTTCAGTGATGTTCTAGGTCTAGTACTCATCAATCCACTCAATGAAGATCTTTTTCAGCAGTCTGACAAGGCATGGGTACAACATTGGTAAGTTCTACTTTCAGCTATTTGGTGTCTTCACTTTCCATGTTATTGGTTCAATGAACTAACCTCACATCACTACCAATAGATCTATATGTGCTCAGTCTCTTTAATTAGACAGCGGTGGGTATACATTTTGATAAATGATATATTGGTTATTGAACCAATCTGGTAGCACTCTGACAGACATATATGTGCTTAGTAAACCCTAGTAGGTGCGACAGATATGTGCTTAGTATACCCTAGTAGGTGCGACATATATGTGCTTAGTAAACCCTAGTAGGTGCGACATATATGTGCTTAGTATACCCTAGTAGGTGCGACATATACGTGCTTAGTATACCCTAGTAGGTGCGACATATATGTGCTTAGTATACCCTAGTAGGTGCGACATATATGTGCTTAGTATACCCTAGTAGGTGCGACATATATGTGCTTAGTAAACCCTAGTAGGTTCGACATATATGTGCTTAGTGTACCCTAGTAGGTGCGACAGATATGTGCTTAGTGTACCCTAGTAGGTGCGACATATATGTGCTTAGTATACCCTAGTAGGTGCGACATATATGTGCTTAGTATACCCTAGTAGGTGCGACATATATGTGCTTAGTATACCCTAGTAGGTTTGACATATATGTGCTTAGTGTACCCTAGTAGGTGCGACATATATGTGCTTAGTGTACCCTAGTAGGTTCGACATATATGTGCTTAGTGTACCCTAGTAGGTGCGACATATATGTGCTTAGTATACCCTAGTAGGTGCGACATATATGTGCTTAGTATACCCTAGTAGGTGCGACATATGTGCTTAGTATACCCTAGTAGGTGCGACATATATGTGCTTAGTGTACCCTAGTAGGTGCGACATATGTGCTTAGTGTACCCTAGTAGGTGCGACATATATGTGCTTAGTGTACCCTAGTAGGTGCGACAGATATGTGCTTAGTGTACCCTAGTAGGTGCGACATATATGTGCTTAGTGTACCCTAGTAGGTGCGACATATATGTGCTTAGTAAACCCTAGTAGGTGCGACATATATGTGCTTAGTATACCCTAGTAGGTGCGACATATATGTGCTTAGTGTACCCTAGTAGGTGCGACATATATGTGCTTAGTATACCCTAGTAGGTGCGACATATATGTGCTTAGTGTACCCTAGTAGGTGCGACACATATGTGCTTAGTGTACCCTAGTAGGTGCGACAGATTAGCATAAGCGTTCGCATAGAGACTCAGACACAAAAAAGTTGTGGGTTAAATCCCACATTTGATGTTACACACGTGAGGAAAGGAATTGGCCTGCCTACAATCTGCACATTAGGTTATAGAAATGTGAAGTGACTTCATACCCTAAGTTATGAAAAAGCTGCAGGAAATGTTATTTTATATATACCCTAGTAGATATTCTTCTTCTTTGATTTTGTTCTTATCAACCAAGTACTCTTTGTGATCTGTGTGGTTTGCACAGAGAACATGAGTATCTACTGCCCTGCTTCTTAGACACTTATGGTATGAAGGACATGCACATCAGAATTTCAGTCTAATGTCATGCATGGATTTGTCTTACCAGACAGTCCCAGACATGTTCCACTCTTTCTCGCACTGAACGCCATTCACTCTTTATTGATCACTTCTCGACCTGAAGCTTGTATATGATCTAAGCCGAAGAGCATGTTCAAGCTTTGCCACTTATTCTAACGTAGTGAATTCGTTCCAGATAGAAACATTTTCAACCGTTTTAGGACACATGTTGTGCCCCTCTCCCCGAGGTTTGGAGTTTTTACTCTTTAGTTCCCTTTTAGGGAAATTACTTTATATCAGCCCTTATGACAGACCATTCAGTAGGCTGTAGTGTTGCATATCATTGTTTTGCTTTAAGGTGGTAGTACATGAACATCAGCCATTAGCAGAGTTTTGACAGGACTGGGCAATTCAGGTATGACAAACGGTCACTAGAACGCATTTCTGTGCCGGTTATTTATCACTAGACGTCTGCCAGAAGACTTGTGTAGGCGCATCCACTCTGAGATACTGCTTGTCTGATGTGCGAACAACTCTCATACCATTTACAGCTGCGTTTACGCTACTACCTATTCTTATGATAGCTCCCCTTTCCCAGACTGCAGTACAGTAATCTGTTTCCAAGACCACTACATGGAGGTTGATTAGGGTCTTGGTCAGTACCAGCTCACTGACCCTGGTGTCTTATCATCTTATTGCATTGCATCTATGGCCCCAGTATATGTTCAAAAGTATGCATGCTGATGGTTCTTGCTACTTGCTTGTTAAAAACACTTCTTATTCTGCCTTGCATGTGATACTTATGTAACGTGTGATACTAATTCTCACAAACACTCTATAAATGCTTCATTAATCTCTCTCTTTGCCTTTTTACCCCGGATTGGGGCATAGGCCCTCAACTAACTTATGCCAAGTTTTCCTATCTCTAGCTATCTCCTGCAGCTCCCTCCAGCTCTTCTTTATATTGTTGATCTCCGCCTCCAAATCTCATCTCCATGTATTTCTCGGCCTCCTTCTTTCGCTGCCCTCATGTTCCAGGCAAGGACCCTTCTTGCTATATTTCCCTCCGATTTTCGCAAAGTGTGTCCTATCCAGCGCCAGTGTCTTTTTTAATCTGTTCGTTCACTGGAATCTGTCTTGTTCTCTCCATAAGTTCCTCGCTTCATTAATGCTGACAGGAATAAGATTAGCCATGTTCTCAACATTTTCTTCCACACTTCCACAAACATATTCAAGAAAAAAAACAGTATCTAAAGCAAAGCAATGCAGGCATTTCTACAGACTTGATTGTTTGATAGGACCATCATCATTGCACTTCAGTGCATAACCATGTGTGCTTCGATCCCTTTCTTACACAAGATCTCTGCTGCAGTGTACGAACTCCATAGCACCAGCGAGGTCCCGATGTAATTCTGAAAATGGTGAAGATATTTTTGTAGGAATACAAAAAACGTTTCTAATGAAATTTGCCAGGGCAGCAGCTTTCCAGCCTGCTCTTCTTGATTTTGAACTGCCAAGGGTTCTTTTCTGGGCTCAGATTGAACATGGGGCCTACATTTTATCGTCCGTCTATAAAATAATTTGAAACTCGATCTCACCTACACTGAGATCAGGGATCTCTGGAAAAATATCCTACACTTGGTTGGGATAATTTATTCACTGAAGCATTTCTTTCTATTTAAGAATGATCTATATTATTAACCTTTACCCTTGTCTTGTGATACAGGTTTGGGAGTTTGAACCCTACTTATCAAACACTACAGCTGGGGGCAGCTCTAGGTATCACTCGTCTGGGCCTTCTCATTGGTGCTCTTAAACAGCCAATCACTGGTGACTTTGTCCCTGATGAAGTCGTTTTACGACAGGTAAGTTGTTCAAAATAAACAACAAGTCAACAATTTTACGACAGGTAAGTGCTACAAAACAAACAAACACGTCAACAATTTTACGACAGGTAAGTGCTACAAAACAAACAAGTCAACAATTTTACAGCAGGTAAGTCAAACAAACAAGTCAACAATTTTACAGCAGGTGGGTAAGCCTACAAAACAAACAAGTCAACAATTTTACAGCAGGTAAGTGCTACAAAACAAACAAGTCAACAATTTTACAACAGGTAAGTGCTACAAAACAAACAAGTCAACAATTTTACAGCAGGTAAGTGCTACAAAACAAACAAGTCAACAATTTTACAGCAGGTAAGTGCTACAAAACAAACAAGTCAACAATTTTACAACAGGTAAGTGCTACAAAATAAACAAGTCAACAATTTTACAGCAGGTAAGTGCTACAAAACAAACAAGTCAACAATTTTACGACAGGTAAGTGCTACAAAACAAACAAGTCAACAGTTTTACGACAGGTAAGTGCTACAAAACAAACAAACAAGTCAACAGTTTTACGACAGGTAAGTGCTACAAAACAAACAAACAAGTCAACAATTTTACGACAGGTAAGTGCTACAAACAAACAAGTCAACAATTTTACGACAGGTAAGTGCTACAAAACAAATAAGTCAACAATTTTACGACAGGTAAGCGCTACAAAACAATGAAATAAACTCAGATCTAACATAGATCTACTGAACATTCAGCTATACAAGCTAATGAGAGAACAAACCAGCTTGCATCAAAAACATCTACAATATGAATGTTTGGCTGAAGTGGATTGCAGCTTTTGTGTATCTTTTAGCAACATCTTTTATTTCTGGCATATAATATTACAAACATGAACCTCTATGAAGTGCGATAAACGTGACATATTGTTTTCTAATCACTTTCAGAAATATCTTCTTTGTCATCCCCGTCATCTTAGCTCCATCGTTGATGAACATCATTTTATAAATGAATCATTTTCTCAAATGAGGTAAGAATTTGGTGTTGTTTTGATATAAAATTTCCTGATTTGACTGACATATTTGTTTTGTTGATTTGAACATGTCGTTGCTCTCATTAATACTATCTATATCCTCTTATGTGTCCTGTTTAACACATAAGGATTCCATAAGAGATTTCCATTGTTTAATTCTGCAACATTTCAACCGTATCCCACGTAAGGCCAAAATCTTTCAACTCTCAGCTGAAGAGCATGAGCAAGCTATGCCAATTTTGTAGAGCTGCAAGACTGTTTTGGATGAGGAACACTTTCAGCCGTTTTACCACACATACCTATTTTTTCACCTGCAAGTAATTAGGAGTTTTCTCTATATATTTTTCTTTCAGTGAAGGGGGAATTTTGAACATGGGATATCAATGTTTATATCAGCTGTATTGACAAGTCTGGTCAATTGGCTGGATTGTCACATATGTCTGTTTTTCTTTCATGGTAGCAATATGGGAACATCAGCCAATAACAGAGCTTTGCCAAGACTGATACATTCTGGTGTAACCAGTTGGCTTGCATGACTTCCCTACAAGCGGTTTTTAAAAATGCAAATTGCCAGAACCATTATCTCTACATATGTACAGCATTTGTGCCAGTTACCAGTCTATGAATGTTGGCTAGGAGACTTGTGTAGGTGCAACCACTCTGAGATATTGCTTGCCTGTTGTATGTACCAGTCTCATATCGTATCATTCACAGCTGCATTTAAAGTTGTTCTTTGTTTGTCAGCTATGAATTCAGTTGTAGTCATGGCGCTTCTGGCTGATTTTTGTTTCTTCTCACCAGTGTCCTTTACCATTTAAGTAAGCCTTATTCCAACTTCAGATGTACTTGTAATTTAGATTCCCCAAGTAAAGGATCAGGACCTCCTGTAGTCCACTCATACACACACAAAATTTATGGCTCAAGTTGGCCTCGAAAAATCCCTTCCCACTTTTCCAGTGCAGCACTCTGTTTCCAATGAAGTGGAGTAGGGTCTTAATCAGTGCCAGCTTAGACACTAACATATCACCTTATTTCATTACATCAATGATCCAACAAAGGAATCAGTCCCAGCTCAGACACTAACATATCACCTTATTTTATTACATCTATGATCCAACAAAGGAATCTGTTAATGAAGATGTTGCAGGATGTATGTAATTGATCTCCTGTTGATGGTGCAGATTCAAATGGCAATATGGTCCTGTTTTTTCATTTCGGACATCAAATTTTACAGTAACGAAAACAGCAAACTGTCTGGCTACAGCATGGACATGTTATCTAAACTTCACATAGCGTCACCTTATAGTATCTAATAAAGTTCGTATTTATTTATTTTTCTCCTCAATATTTGTATCAATTTAGAAATTCTCTCACTTGAAAGTTGGGACACTATTATTTTAGTCATTACTTCTTGACAATTTATACAACTTTTGCTTCTTTTATATCTCAACTTGTTACTTTTTTCTTGTGCAGAACATTACGGAAGATCAAACCTCTAGCATCCCACATTTCTGTGTCAGTGTTGACAGGGAACTATTATGATGAACAGATGCCAAGTGCTTTGAATAAGGTGAGGGCATGTTAGAACAAAATGAGATCACAAGTTGAGTGT
The DNA here is from genome assembly GCA_020796225.1 of Arion vulgaris. NCBI lineage: Eukaryota > Metazoa > Mollusca > Gastropoda > Stylommatophora > Arionidae > Arion > Arion vulgaris. The sequence continues at coordinate 6,144,675 of CM036758.1, forward strand.
GTTCTGGACAAGGTGAGGTAACAGTGAGGGCATGATTTGAGAACAAAGTGAGAGTTTTATCTCAACAAGCTAAGAGTGTGGTTTGAGTTTGAAATATCTTGATTATCTCAAGCTAAGAGTGTGATTTCAGTTTGGAATATCTTGATTATCTCAACAAGCTAAGAGTGTGATTTCAGTTTGGAATATCTTGATTATCTCAACAAGCTAAGAGTGTGATTTCAGTTTCAGTTTGGAATATCTTGATTATCTCAACAAGCTAAGAGTGTGGTTTCAGTTTGGAATATCTTGATTATCTCAAGCTAAGAGTGTGATTTCAGTTTCAAATATCTTGATTATCTCAACAAGCTAAGAGTGTGATTTCAGTTTGGAATATCTTGATTATCTCAACAAGCTAAGAGTGTGGTTTCAGTTTGGAATATCTTGATTATCTCAACAAGCTAAAAGTGTGATTTCAGTTTCAGTTTGGAATATCTTGATTATCTCAACAAGCTAAGAGTGTGGTTTCAGTTTGGAATATCTTGATTATCTCAACAAGCTAAGAGTGTGATTTCAGTTTCAGTTTGGAATATCTTGATTGCACTTTGGACATGTCATAGGCATTCCAATCTCCTTTACAATATCTCCAACAGTATCCAGCCATACCAGTTTGATGTTGATTGATGAACTTACTCATATGCCTGGTAGCACGATGTGGGAATTGATGAGGTAGGCAGCAGGGCAGAGCATGCACACATGCGAGCGATGCACGGGTGGGCACTCAGAGGATGAAACCTGTGACCCCATCACAGGGGTGGGAGACCGGCTTGAGTCACAGGCGGGGACAGCCCAGGCAAATGTGACCACGGGGGAATTGCGGAAATGGTGAGGTAGGCACCAGGGCAAAGCGTGCACGCATGCGAATAATGCACAGGTGGGCCACAGTCGCCAGAAAAGCCAGGCACGACAGCAGCAAGCATGGCAGGCAATAGGATATAGCAGCCTGCTGCCTTGTGGGTTTTGGCTGGAAACAGCAAAAGGCTAACGGAGAGCGAACCCAGTAAACGCTGGTTGAAATCGAACACACAACCGAAGGATAAGCACCTGAGTTCCAATAGGTACTGAGGGCTGTGCACGTACATCCGTTCTTGATGTTTGGCTTCTTATATATCACAATAGAATGATAAAAGCGGCCTAAGAATGATTGTGAGAGAGATATATGCCTGGTGTGCTGCTCTTTTCTGGCCACTCCAAGCTCTTGCAATCTAGCAATTGACATGGATTGGTTTAGATGAAACTCCTCTTTGCTGCCACACTATGAGGACATTCATCGAAAAAGGGGAAGACTGCAGTAAAACTTGGTAAAATAGCGAAACATGTACAAACAAAGTACTATAGTTTTACAAAATAAAGAAACAGTGATGATAAACAGCAACGTTTCGACCAAAAGGCCTTTATCAAGCAAGCGATACAACAGGAGTGACGAATTTCAAAGAACACTTACAAATGGACGATTACAGAAACATTCAAATGTATCTAATGAAAATCTGGGAATAAAAACGTATAACGAGATAAGTGCAACGCAAAACTAGAAGTGGAAAAGGAGAGAAATAATAAACAATCAAGTGAATATATAACATATATATGAAGCAAATACACACAGATTACAAGGCATGAAATGAGAAAGTACTAAGAAGCATAGGAATGTAATGCGTTGAGTCCAAGAGGTCACAAGGTACCATATAACGAAATAAAGCGGTTCTCCAGAGCAAAGCGACTACGATCATCAGAGGAACATGATCGGATGGCTGTGACCTGGACATGGCAAGCTCCTGAATGGCCAGTATCATTGAAATGAGTAGCTACAGGGGTCACAGAGCATTGGCATATATCGCGCAAGTGTTGGACGAATCTGTCACTGAGCCTCTTGCCGGTTTCACCAATCTAGGCATTGCTGCACTGCTTGCAGGTGATGGCATAGATAATATTAGTGTAGATGTTATCCCTGATGTCAATAGATCATTTTCAGATTGCCTAGTGTAGATGTTATCCCTGATGTCAACAGATCAACATTTTCAGATTGTCTAGTGTAGATGTTATCCCTGATGTCGCCCGTCTGCCCAGCGTGTTCGACGTTCGTTGGACTACGGGTGACTATCCCTCTGTGTACGGGTTCAATTCCGCGGGATGGCAGAAAAAGCCAGATTCCCCAGATTTGCGGTATTCGTGGCACCAAACCGAAGGGTTACGATGTCCATGGCACCGAGCCGAAGAGCTGAAAAGCTCAACTGCTTCTGGATCGGGGAGAAAAAAATCCCTGATGTCAATAGATCAACATTTTCAGATTGTCTGGTGTAGATCTTCCAACACTTTCTGTCACTTGCCACAGTTGTGTATTATCAAACTGTTCTTCATCCATCCCTTTGACCTCGCTTTCTCTGCCCTTAACAAAAACACTAGATTGTCCAAATGTTATTTATTTCTACATTTTTGTTTATTTGTATCCAGGATGTATATTCATAATTAACAAACAAAAAATATGTAATGAAATTATTATATACGGCTAACTAAGAATAAAATGTCTTTTGTCTCAGGCATGGGCCAGGGCTGAACAAAATCTTCTGTCCAAGCTACCACCATATGTTCAACATTTAGTAGTCAATGGAGCTGATCGGCATATCATGTACAGGAAGCCAGAGTCAATTGCTGAAACTGTGTTAAAACTGATCAGAAAATGGAAGAGAACAAACACATTCAGTGACAGTAGAAATGCTTAATAATATGTTTCAATATATTCACAAATTTGTTGTTCTTTGTGAATGTGTGATGAGAGAATTGACTTGGTGATTTTTAGTTTCCAGTGGGACTTGAGGCTGCAGCTGTCACTCTTCAACTGGTGAATGTTGGTTACAACATTCTGCTGTAACCAACATTGCCATTTCGTCTTCATTATCTTTCCGGGTACCATACTAATGGAACTTGACAATGGTAGCAATCTGCTCTACGACACCAACATTGCTGTGAAGGGAATCATTTTCAGGCTATGAGCAAGATACAACAGACTAAGAAATCATCTATATCACAGATACAAGACTGACACAACAGTCTTTGTGCACCTAAGAGAACAGATCTGTGATGACTAAACACCTGTTCCCAACATGACTTCCAAAAGTTCCATATCGACCACTGTGATTTGTATGTGATCCTAGCCTAAGAGTGATTGTACGTCAGTGCCAGTTATGCCCCTACAAGTAGGCCAGCACATCCAATTTCTGTGATGCTTTTTATTTACTAGGGCAGCTTCCTTAGGTCCTACATCAGTCACCTCTTACGACATGCCTTGTAGGTCGAAGTGGTACTATTATTTGCTGGCCCTGGCACCACACAGGTGAACACATGACAATATTCTTCCTTCATGAAAAATGTTATGGCAATGTTGGTAACTTAAAGCTGGCCGCTACCTTTGTCAGAGATGTGAAAGTAAATTAAGATGTGATATTTGAAGCCCAGAGCTGACTACTTCCTTTCTTACTAGTAGTCTGAATGCAAGCAAAGGAATTTTTATGAGACACATCAGCTGCTGAAAGTGATCACAAATCTCTTGATTCTCTATCCCTGCTTTGCCTTCCGGCATCAGGTTGGTAAAAAAATAGACATCTGGAGCGAGCCTCGCTGGGCCGCTTTGTACAAGGTGGAATTTAGTGCCTAGGATATTCTATCAATTGCTTGGTCATTGCTGTTGTATCTGAGTTCTAGTGCTCGTTGAGGGGGACTGTCCTGTGGTAACCTTGATGTGTGTCCAAACTATTTAATATTTCTGAATATATTGTAGCACTGGTAAGTATCCCACTTTTCTTCATATCTCATCGTTTTTTGATCTCGTTATATTTAGAATTTGTTGTAAACACTTCATCTCAGTTGTTTGGATTCTTATTTTCTCATTTGTCAGTGTCCAAGTCTGCAGACGTCCAATTGTGTTAGCATGAGAGTCTGATCATCGGCGAAGAGAAGTTCATTTCATTTGTTTGAGATAATTTACTGATTTGGTCAATGTATGTGATGATTAATAGGGGGGACAGAACACATCCCTGTCGTTCCTCTGTCAATATACAGAACTTGTCTATATTTCCAGTTGTTGTTCTCACTCAACATTGAGTCTTGTTATACAGGGTTAAACAAACATTTGCATATATGTATCAGATGTTGGCTTACTCCGTAATTGTGTAGCATTTTCTATATTTGTTGTCAAGTGTACCTTATCGAAGGCTTTCTCTTGGTCTATCTATACCATATATAACACATCATATTATATTGTTTTTTCTGCTATCCATCTTAATGTAAAAAGGGCATATGTACAGCTTTTGTTTACCATTAATCCCATTTGTGACTCAATGAGTTGAAGTTCTATAGTAGAGTGAGTCTTTTTCGACTATTTTGCAGATGATTTTCCCCTGTATGTTGTGCAGTCTTTTTTTTACTTGATCATGGATACCCCTCGCATAATTCCTTTTTTGTCCGTTCTTTTGTCAGTAGATACACACAAGTACCTAACATTTGATTTTACTCAGAGCTTGAAATATGTTACAGAATAATTAATACCAAATATATTTCGATGATGATGTGAGCACACACAGTTTGAGTAAAATGTGAAGAACAAAAGGAAATCAAACATGTCGGCATTGTCCAGCTATTTTATTCTTTGTTATCTGGAATTTGATGTTCTATAGTATGATAGTCTCTAGCAGTTAAAGTCAGATAAGTTTACAGCACTTGTTCATATTCCTGACAACCTCACTGACACTTAGTTGCAATCCATAACGGCTGTTGTAGGACTAGCAGTATATGGCAGAGGCTTAGTTCAGGAAGCAACCATTATCAGCAGTGTCCATGGTTTGTCTTTATAACATTTAAAGTCATCAATTATGGAGAACCTCAGTAGCTTAGTTATTAGTGAACTTGCTTCTAAGGGTTCAACTCCACAGTGTGCTTGGAATATTTTTCCTGACTAGCGGCTCCGAGGTCGACCCAGCCTCAATTGGGTGCCAGAAAAAGCACTGGGAAGAAAAGGCGGCTGACATAATGTTGACCACATCACCTATCCTATGCTGATGGTCAATGAAAAATATGAACCTAACACTGTATTACCCACTATATACCTCAAGGTACGACAAAGGGTACCTTACTTTTAAAAAAATGCAATTATGTAACCTGCTCATAAACAGCAGATGCTGTTATATATTCAATCACACTGACCAATACCTTGCTTCATCTCAATTATGGAACATAATAGATTTGTCTGACTCATATCAACATGACCTCCACCATGATGTACTATGTCTGTCTGCTGCGAGGGACCTATCAACCCTTCCATCTTCAGCAGTCTCCGGGTTGTAAAAAAGAAGACAAAATTTCCTTTGGAATAGAAAACTGTTCAGCTTGTGGTATTCAACCTGTTACCATCGTTCCAGTCAAGTAGCTTTCTGAGGACTACAACTCTGGTAATCTACCGCATTCAAATGTGTTACCAAGAGAAAGATCTACATGGAGTAGTTGATAGTACAACTTGTCATGAATCAACAACAATATTCACATTTAATCACTAAGATATTTCATACCAACCATCAACTATGTCCTTGTGATACACACATTTTCTTGTTCAAAGTGCAGTAAATAAAATTACTACATGCTAGAATATGTTTGAGAAAATAAATTTGACAGAAAGAACTACACCTCACATTGAATATATAGACAAAAAAAGCAACGGCTTCAACATGAGATTAATAAGAGTCCAGTCAGTGGTTGATACCTGCCTACGGTAGTACAAGATCTAGTTTTAGAACCAAGAAACAGTAAAAAAAAAAAAAAAAAAACGGCAAAAACATGTCTAAAGGCGAAGGATTTACTTCAAGGCACCAGATTTTTCCCCATACTACTCTTACCCTCTCTGCAGAAATGGCATACACTTGCCGAGAGTGTTGCGAAAAGCACAACTACATTACTCAAGCAACAATCATAAGTATCTCAAGAAAAAAATGCACACGTGACTTGGTTCAGATTCAAACCTACAACCTTCAGAAGATCTGGCAAACAGTGTAACCAATTCACCATAGAGACCCCCAAACAGCAGATAAAGATAGCATTACAAAAATCCTACAATAGTATACTTAGTTTTAAAGAATGAGAAAGACCAAACGTAGATGTAGACTCAACCAGTAAGACACACTTTCCTTGGCTTTTAAAACTTGATGATACCTTGAAGCAGCAATAGTGGACAAAATAAGTAAAAGCAGCTAACATTCATGAAAACAACTTACATATGTACATTAACATGTTATTGTGATAACAAACACTGCAGCTGTGCTGATAGTAAATTATGTCCCAAAATGATGAACTATGCCATGTCAGAACACATTTTGTGTTAACCTCAAAAAATCATATGAAAACTCTGACAGTTAGTTAAGCCGATGGAAGTTATTGGTTACTGAACAGACATCATTGCACTCTGGGCAGACCCATAGGTGCTCAGTCTCCCCTAACAGATGTGGAAGGGTATGTATACTGATAGTTTCCATGGCATGCTGGTTAAACATACTTCTCACTCTGCCCACTAGGCATCCAGTTCAACTTGTACAACATAGTAACTCCTTAAATTGCTGGATTGATTCAACATCGATTTTAATGTCTTCATCCAACAGGCAGTCGTGAAGATACCTTATCTGTCGCTTCAAGTTATCTATCATATATAAGATCAAATGAAACAAGAGCAATGTTAGTAGTTACTATATCATTATGAGAGTACTTCAATAATGGCTGAAGATTTGAACATTTATTCACCAATAGATGTAGGAAGATCTGTTTATCAGATGATCAGAACACCCAGTGGTTACGGGCCCAAATTGGGGTGTAAAGAATAGAACCACTGTTACCCACCTCGTAAGAGGAGGTTGGGCGTAGGGCTAGCTACCCACACCGTAAAAAAACTAGATGGTCACAGAACAGAGAGCGAACCGAATAAAACGCTGGCTGAAACCGGACATTGCCAAAGGATAAAGCTTCAAATGGTGCTGAAGATGTGACGTAAAACACACCAATGCTAAGGCTGCATGAATCAGATTCCACATGAATAGAATTTATGGGGAAGTCTGGTACATCGACCTGGGTGGTGATCGCGAGAGAGATGATCAGAAGAAAGTGATAAATACATACTTGTGGAAGAGAAGAATACAGCTTGGAATTAATTAAAGAGAGAAGGTAATGATTAGATACACCTCTAAAAACAAATGCACAAAATAGTTAGACATGCACTTGGCTGGAAGTGCACAAGAGAAGAGCAGTGAAACCAATCAAAACCTGACAAAGAACAGAAGAGGTTAGATTGGAGCATCATTCTCAGAGCAAATGAAGAGGTCGGAATAGAGTTTGGTGAAGAGTGACAGCCGTGACCATATATTCCACCTGGTACAAGAATATCTTAATGAGGGTGCTTAAGGTGGTCTAAATGAAGCAGAAGTCCCATTTGGGCAGACTGTAAAAATAATTATCGTATTCTACAACAAAGGACGCATTCTGTTATTCAGCTTTTAGCTAAGCAGCCATCAATCACCAAAAGAAAAAAATGGCAGGATCCATATCATGTAAATCTGCAGTAGACTGGAAGACAAACACTGGATATGATTATGGAAAAGACTCCTCAAAGACCTAAGCAGAACAGACCAGGTCATTATATTTCGACTACGCACGGACACTGCAGACTCAACAAACACTTATACAGACTAGGAATAAGTCAAACAGCTCTCTGCCAGTGTCAGCAGGCAGAACAGACACCAGAGCATATCCTGCAAGACTGTCCTCTTCTGTGTGAGCTGAGAAGCAACATGTGGCCACACCCAGTCGACCTGAAAACTAAGCTTTGGGAAACCTGACAGACCTGAAGCTGTCTGCCCAGTTTGTGGTCCACAGTAAATTAAGCGCATGACCAGAGATCGCTGAAGAAGAAGAAGAATATCATGTTTACAATGACATAAGTAATGGTAGACAATAATACCCAGTATTGGTGGTCAGAAAAATTGACAGTTAAGGTGATGTGCTTGCCTGCGACGTCCAGGTCACTGCCATCCGATCATGTTTATCTGATGATTGTAGTCGATTTGCTCTGGAGAATCATTTTATTTCGTTATATGGTACCTTGCAACATCATGGACTCAACACTCTACATTCCTATACTTCTTAGTACTTTCTCTTCTTATGCTCCATATTCTATATGTGTATATGTTAAATGTACCTTTTGGTCAAAACGAGAATTGTCATTGTTTTTGTAAAACTACAGTACTTTGTTATTATGTGTTTGCATCCCATGTGAAGTGAGCAGGCTATTTTCAGTTGTCCCCTGATCGCAGTTAGATTATATGCTCTGTCCTATCCAAGATGGATGATAAAACATATACTTTGTGTTCAGGTTGAGCAAGTAAATGAATGCTTGGCAGTTAAAAATTGAAGAGAGTAGGTTTGAAAGTCACTGCCATGGTTAAATTAATGAATACAAATTAAAGAACTACACATTTCATATGTCCTCAAATTTACATCTAAAACCCTTGCAGGTGCTGCGATGTTTGTGTGCTGCCGCTGAGATCTTCCTGGGTAAGAGATCAGAGCACACATTCAAACCAGAAATGACTGCACTTCCAAGTGGTGGCTCCGATAACAAGCTGTATCACTGCAGACTGGTGAAACGGGCAGGGATAAAAGGCAAATTTGATATCAGAAACACCCTGCTGGAAATGGATGTATTGAACTCAAATGTTTAGATATTGCAGTCAACTATGACAGTGTGTAATAAATGCTCTTTTCAAGACTAATGAAGAAGATCACATAAAATTCATTCTCTCTAGACATTAAAATGAAATAAAAACCTGCAGACTAGTCAATAAATCCCATGCAGATCATGTGTGACATTAAACAAATACTGTCTCATTTAGTGTAAATCTAGTGTTTTGTGAGGTTATTCAATTTGAAATCTTTGCAAACTACAGGCACAAGCTACACAGTGATATAATTTTGATAACAGGACTGTCATCATTAGCATTTATCAAGAGTGCCGTAGAGGGATATGACAAGCATACTGCAGATGCCGCAGGTACTAATCATTTTCTGGTAAAATGAGCAATTAATTACTGCAATTTTTGTATTAAAAGTTGGACATCTTGGTACCTGAGGGGTGACAAAAGGAGATATTTAACTGGTGGGCTAACAGCATGAATACTCTTGTTGTCACCTGATTTGGGGGAGACTGAAAACCTATGGGTATTCCTGGAATAAGTCACGGTTCAAAGTCACTATTGTTTGTTTTGTATCCATGACATACTGTATGCAATCAAACACAACTTGGTATTTATATATCCATCACATGATTTATGTAATTTAACTCTGAGAATAGAGAAATAGTTTCTGCATTTTTAAAACTAAATGCATTTAATGTTCTACATTCTGTCACTAAACTTTCTCATGCTGATCTCATTTGTCTTCTAGCTTCTATGGCTAGATAATATTATACAACACACGAGGGCACCACCATTTAATCTGTCATGTGTCCGATAGTGGTTACATAGTTCTGTTGTGCAGCCTTCGCTGAGAATTATCTGTTTATCACTGTATATATATTGTTTTACCCTGACGATCTTGGTTGAGACTCCGCTGGTTATATCATCTCAATAAAAGCTACTTAAAATATGTATTTCTCCCATATTAGAATGAAAGTCATTTCCTCTTGCAAGTCCCGAAGAGATGACACAAAATATAAAGTATGTATATAGTTAACCACTTAGAAACACGATTAATCACACAAAATGTTTAGATTTATCCTTACCAAATAATGACTGTATGTTGTCGGTGAGATGCACCGTCTTTATGGGAGAGACATGATCAACCTGATAAATATGGGGAGTTTGCCATGAAGAAACCTGATTCATGTCTCTTTTCTGTTTAGTGTATGTTTCCTGAGAACTTCACATACATGTCTAGGTATTTGTTTCGCTATAATACAATTATTTTCACTAGTCTGAGCTTGCACAGAATTCTTGTAGTTCTCATTCCTTTGTTTTTTAATTGAAGCTATCACAGTTCATGTTTCTTATGTCACCTAATAGTACTACAACCTTTCCATGTATCTTTGACATGGCATCAATCATTCAAGGAACAACGTAACCCTTTAACTGCTAAAGGCGTATATATACGGTTTTCCCATTCACTTCTAAAGACGCATTAACACATCTGTAATTATCTCTACTCTGTGGGCTAAAGTCGTGTTAACACGTTATACATTGCTACTGTCACTGCTATAGACGTATATTCACGTTTGTGACCTAGAAACAAAGAGTAGCTGTTTTTAGCGCAGCCTTCAGAAAGTATGTAGCAGCGAAAGGGTTAATGAAGAGATCCGGATTAACTAGGTCCAGATTTCTTAGTTGTTGGAGTGACATATTAGAATGACACAATTAATGACAGCACTTTTGTTAGAGTGCTTGGTGGAGTTAATTAGCACGCATTATTCTTGTGGTACGGTGCTATCGCCATTCAAACAGTGGTTGTTTAATCCCAGGTTGCTTCTTTGATTATTCTTCTCTGTTGTTTGGTGTGTATATTTCCCTAGAGCTTATCATGTCTAGCATTTGTTTATTACATAATTATTTTGGCTAGCTTCGAAAATTCCTCAGAATTATTACAATTCTTCTCTTGTATAAACTAAGCACTGCTAAAACTTGTAGTACTGGTCAATACTTGTACTTGTAGTACACTCCAAATAGCCAACTCTTGTAGGGAAATCATTAAGTTGTCATGTTAAAGTTGGCGACTTCCATGGCCATCATGTCCACCTCTACGTGGTTCCTGAAAATAGAAAGGTACTGACTGACTAGATTTCTTTTAAAAGAAAACACAACATACGAATATAAAAAACTGTTTTATATATATACACATACACAGTAAAAGAAAACACAACATACGAATAAAAAAAACTGTTATTATATATATATATACACATACAAGTAAAAGAAACACAACATACGAATATAAAAAAACTGTTATATATATATACACATACACAGTAAAAAGAAAACACAGTACTGAAGTATTTAAAAAAAAAGCCTGCTATATATACACAGCAAATAGAGAAAATGCAGATGCATTGAAAAAACTAACTGCTATAAGCAAAGTAAAAGGTAAACAGGTGTGAAGACCATGCAGCACCTCTTCTTTATTCACTCTTATCACGTTACAACATGGTTGTAATATCTTCATATTTCTGTGTATCCATTTTCCACATGGTATATTTTTTATTTATGAGCTTGCATCTCTTTGATCTCTTCTTGCTTTAACCAGTCTGAGAACAAGGAGTTTTTTGCAAGAACCCCAGAGAGAGCAACGGAAGTAACACTGATTTCTGTTTTGTCATACATCTGCATTTCTTCTTTGAACGCTCCATATTGACCACTTGTTAACCACTCTTTGTGATTTGTATGTGACCTGAGCCTAAGATCGGTTTTATGTTGTGTCAGCTATGCGCCCACAAGTAGGCCAGCATATCCAATTTCTGTGACACTTTTTATTTACTAAGGTAGCTTCCCAAGGCCCCTACCTCACTCCCCTCTTACGACATGCCCTGTAGGTCGCAGTGTTGCTATTCTTGCGTCCCTAGGACCCAACAACACGAGCAGCATATGCATTTTAGCTCCCTGGATTTATTCTGCGATATTGGTTAGAGTTGCCCATCTTGAATTTGGTGTGCAAATGGTGTCATTTTGTTGTGTGCTGTTTGAGGGAAGTATGACTACATGAAGGCAAAGTATGACTACCTGAAGGTGAAGTATGACTACTGAAAGGCAAGACATTTGATTGATCAACACAGAACAGGTGTGATTAGTTATTATATGCTGGTCAGGATACTAAGGTTATTGGTTACTAAACTGACGTCATTGCACTTCGGACAGACCCATAGGTGCTCAGTCTCCCCAACAGATATAGAAGAGTATGCATACTGATGGCTCCTGTGGCTCGCTGATTAAACACACCTCTTACTCTGCCTCTCAGGCATCCAGTTCGACTTGAACAACGGGTAACTTCAAACTACCTAAATCGCTTGATCGATTCAACATCGATTTTAGTGTCCTCATCCAACAGACAGTCGCAAAGAGACCGAAGAACATCCCCCTATCCATCTTCAACTCCCCAACAATCGATGCTGTTGATGCAAGCCTGTCCGCTCTCTCATTACCGTGAACACCCGCATGCCCAGGGCAGTATATCCACGTAAGTCGCTGGAGATAATATCTATGGATGTGGTCAGGTGTTGTGATGATGATCCTTGTTAATCCAGCTAAATTATAACTATTTTGTAAAGCTTCTTTCTTGCCAAGTTTATGGGCATTTCATTAGTGTCAGTTAATGGCCACTCCGAACAATAGTGGAGATAAAATACAACCACTTCAGGTACGTAGTTCATGTTTATAGTGAGTTTAACTGGTCTATAGTCACCATCATCCAACTGGCTAATTACTATTTTATATGAAAGATTTCTCTGTGGTCAGATGTGAATGTTGCTTTCGATCTCTTGGAGTAAAACGGTGGTTCTCTTGTGCATTTATACGGTTTAAGATTTCCTCATCGGTTTCTTGGTGTCCCCATCTATCAGAGCAGCTGTTAAAATTGCAAACTACAATGCATCTTTATTCTATGGTCTCTATTGTCTGTAGTACAATGGTCTTGTCTTTTGAACCATATGTTAAAAAATAGCAGTGAATGATTGTCTACATGTATAACTGTTTCAATGATTACCACTTCCCCATTGTGTGTATATAATTCTGCTTTGTATGGATGTAGTTGTGTACCTGTGTGAGTACTCCCCTATGTTCTTCTCTGTAGGTCTAGTAGCCCCTAATACAGAATCTATGCTGAGAGAATGTGGGTTCATTGGACACATGCAATGTCTATTTTCTCATTGGCCAGTCAGAACACCATTTCTAAAAATATGTTTTCCGGCTCTTCATGAATAAATGGATGTATGTTGCACTTTGTTATGTGCCTTATCACCAAGTACATCTGATTTCCGTTCCTTCTTTTTTACTGGTATACTTTTCCAAGTCTTTAGTTGTCTCCAAATCTCCTGAAAGGCAGTAGGCCGTCTTTTCTGTTGGGAGGATATTTCCCAATGATGAACCACTATGCTGGGTTTTGTATTTTTCTGTCTCTCCTATGTGGTCTGTCTTTCTTGACCATCATCTGGCCAAGTTTTAAACCTCCAGACATGCCAGAGCCCCAACTAGCCTATGCCCTAACATGTCCAACTACCAGGCTGCACTATGTACAGGTGGGACTGACTTGTAAGAGCATGGTTTGTCAGCAAGCTAATAACATTTACTTTTCAACTTTCTAAAAAATCTGACAATGGAAGTCATGCTCTTACCTTGGACACCAATTCCAATACAAACATGATAGGACAAAAATCACAAATTTATAAAAATCTTCTGAAGATCAACAGAATGCATTTTTCAACGCAAATAAATTTTCAGAGAATACTGTTTGTGAGAGCTCTCAGGAAAACAAAGATCATAATACTAAGAACATGCATATTCCCAGTGGCAACGTATGGGTGTGAACAAGGCATTGGAAAAACATATGTGCTTTTGTATATAAAGTGTTACAGAAGAGTCCTGCGTATATCACGGACAGAGAATAGAACAAATAGATCTATCCATAAAGAACTCAAAATCAAAGAAAACTGGCTACAGCTACAAAAGAAAGAGAAAATTGAAGTATTTTGGACATATAAAGACACGAACGGCTGGAGAAGACCATCGTGGAAGGAGGTCTACAGGCAATGAGAAGAGGAAGACAACGAAGAAGATGAATTCAGGACGTAACTGATGCTTTGAACATGACGGTTGTAGAGGCGGGACATCTGGCCTACGAGAGAGAAATTCTGAAGGACTGTTGGGGTGGCGAAGTTCTGTTCAAGACAAGCTTTTTGATGATGATGAGAGCTCTCATTGGTGACAAAATTGCAATGTGTCTGAAAGCAGTCAAATGTTTTGTCCAGATAAAAACAAATTGTTTCAGAAAAAAAGCTTATCATGCAGAGCTATCAAAAGAGGAAATAGATGTTTGGGGAAAAAATTACCTAAACTGAGTGCAAAATATCACAACATTCTCTATTCTTCAACAAACAAGAAAAACATGCCAGAGTAACAACTACTCCAGGGTATAATTAATAATTTCTCTCATACTATTATATGTTACATAGGGCCTGCAAGCAACCTCTCCATACCGCTCTATCCTGGGCAACTCGCTCAATCTCCTCCATAGAACTGAGTCCAATATTTCTTGCCTCTCTCAGCAGGTCTCCTTAGGTCGTCCTCTCTTTCTTGAACCCTTTGCATCCCACTTCAATACCTGCTTTGATATTCGTTGATCATTTCTCCTCAAGGTGTGTCCAACATATCTCCATCTTCTCTTTCTTATAACAGTTGTCACTAGTGGTTGACCAGCCATTTCTCTGATTTCATCACTTCTCATGAATGTGTTCTATTTTATATTTATTATTTTCACAGACATCTATTTCCAAATGCATTCAACTTGCTTTCCATATACCAGGGTATAATTGCAAGCAAGGAAATCTCATGAGTACCAGAGTTTGCTTTGAAAAATTTTGGATGCAGCATGGATAAGATTTGTGAAGTTACAACATACTAAGCACCATCTATGATCTATTGTTCGTTCCAAAATTTGTGATCACACTAAGGTTTAATTTGTACGAAATCTATCTGATGGATACAAGTAATTTTTGCATGCAGTCTTTAATACCTCACGACGTTACGAATCCATGTTTAACTAATTGGTAGGTAGTTTAGTTGATGCAAAAACGTTTTTTGTTATATAATTTTGCATAAGCACAACAAAATGATAATCAAAGTTTAGAATTTACAGTAATACTCAAAATGGTGGCGAATGTTTGCAAAGGCGTAACCCTATTACATATTATAAAAAGAAAGGTGACATAGTGAACAAATGATACCTTCCACTTCTATAACTGAAAGTAAATGTTGCGTGGCATGTAAATGACATGGTTAGCTTTTTCTTCATGAGTGTTTTTTATGTTGATATTATCTTTGGCGATCAAATTGACGTACCTTTGGTAGTTGTTGCCAGTCCCTGGTATTGTGAGGCAATTGGTGAAGGTGAAAGCAAATGGGATGTTAGCTATTAGATTCGGAGTATGAAGAGTCAAAGAGATTGACTACTGCTGCGGGCTGGAGAAAATGCAAACCATCTTGTTGCCAATATGCCTCTTCTTCTCGGAGCACATGCTCTTCACATTTGTTCCAGTTTTCTATATCTATTTTTGCGAGGGCATCACGTGTTAGGACTTTTACATCACGAAGTTTGAAGTCTTGTTTACTGCTGCAACTTGACCTTTGACTGCAGCCCACACGTTCAATGGGATTGAGATGTGAATGGTAAGGTGGTAATCAAAGAGAAGTGTGGCCGTGCTCAGCAATGACTTTATCGATTATAAAATCTTTGACTTCTTAGTCTATCTCACCAGTTGCAACAACTCAAGTTTTGAAATTGTTGCAACAAACGATATATTTTCTTTTGCAAGCCACGCCATGATGTCTTGTTTTGTGCTTGATGAGGTGGGAATTTTGTCTGCATGCGCCACAACATTATGATAGGAGGCATTGTCCATTACAATACACAACGGCCTATCCAGAGCAGGCAGAAGTGTGTTCGCTAACCAATCCCTGAAAATAAGTCTGTTCATTTCGGTGTGGTAGTCCCTACCATCTGTAGACAGTGCTTGGAAAAGAAGTTCTGCGCCACTGACAAGACCATTTGCTTTGCTGCCTGCATGACCTATCACAATGTGTTGCCCCTTGCTGCTTGGAATTTCCCTTTTCTTAGTTCCGTCTAGTGATTGCTATTCTTTATCAAACGTATGGTGAGCATTTACCCACGATTCGTCCAGATATACAATATCGTAACATTCCGTCCCTACGCTCGTATCTCCGCAGATATTTGCATCGTGCAGCTATCAGATGCGTTTTCTCACAAACTATATTCCTACCTGTACTAGATTTCCGAAAAGTGAAACCGCTGCACCTAACAACTCTCCATAAGGAGGTTTTAGATATATCAATATCACATTGAATTCGCAGATGTGATTTCAATTTACATAGTGTAACCACATCATTTGCCGTAAACATTTTATGAATCTCTCTCACAATAACATCTTTATCGAAATCGTCAGTTTTCCGTTTCCGGCCTTTTATGTGTTCCTTACGTTCATCACTACAGTCCTGTTCTATCCAACGGCAATATGACATTCTACTTATACCAAGAGCATGTTGTGTTCTCCTCTTCGGTCTTGTAAGTTGTGATATAAACCACCACGTCTAGCTTCTCTGTAGAAGTAGCTATACAGTTGTGAAGTCACCTTCTGCATGGTAGTGAATTTACACTTCAAACTCATTTCTAATACTGATAATAAAATAGTACCTTCCGCTTCAAGTAATGCAAATAAATGGTTTGTGACACGCCAATGACAATCATTCACATACAGTGTGAAATGATTAATTTCACGTGATTTCCAATTTTAACTACTGCTGAATTGCACGTGGAGCGCACATTGGCATCTTGACATCAATACTTCACTTTCGTACCGTTAACATTCTAAAATCATACTAAATCAACATCGCTGTTAAATTAGTAATAACATATAATTCAAATCTTACATAACTAAAGTTTTGGGTGGGCAAAAATACTTTTGGAACGTCGTCACTGTTACCTATATAAAAATCAAGAATTTCTATCGTGGATGATTTTATATCGGTCGGTAAAGATGATCACGAATTTTGGAACGAACTATACCAAAATTGATGTCTGGATGACATTTAAACCTCATTTATCAGATTTGAATTTAAAGTCAAATAGACATTATCATTCACAATGACCATTTTTGTGCTAAAGAGTTGGAGCCAAGTTACAGAAACAAAGACAGCAGTTACATAAATACTAATTTCTGTACAGAACTTAAAGAGCAGAGAATGTCTTATTAATTTCATCAGCTATGTTGATGCTGTTAATGATATTCACAGCCATCTTGTGGAAAATTTCAAAGCTTTTTGCATCACAATAAACAAGGGATTAAGTGTTTCATAACACCTACAAATGCTGCACAATTCTTCTTAAATCTGTCAGTTACCCATCTTTAATTTATTGATCATTTATCTCTCTCTCCTTACTTTCCAGCTGATTTTTCCACTTTCTCTCCCTACTCTCCAGCTGGTTTTCCACTTTCTCTCCTTACTCTCTCTCCTTACTCTCAGCTGGTTTTTTCCCCTTTCTCTCCTTTCTCTCTTCCTTACTCTCAGCTGATTTTTCCACTTTCTCTCTCTCTTACTCTCAGCTGATTTGTTCCACTTTCTCTCCTTACTCTCAGCTGGTTTTCCACTTTCTCTCCTTACTCTCTCTCCTTACTCTCTAGCTGATTTGTTCCACTTTCTCTCTCCTTACTCTCCAGCTGATTGTTCCACTTTCCCTCAATAATATGATTTCTATACTATTCTGAATTGTGCACACACACATTAAGTTATTTATAGAAGGGTATCAACAAGTGAAGTGTCTGGCAGAATGGATTAGAATGCAGACTTCCATGCGGGAGACCCAGGTTCAATTCCCAGAAAGGTCGAGGATTGTTTCTGCCGGGGCATAAAGAAAATCTTAGCATGGACAGCTTCGCGGCGACTGTACTAGCCATGAAGCCATTAAATTCCATCGGCGCATGTCCCTCCTGTCCTACACAGTCCTAAAAATGGTATTTCTGTCAGCAACGGGGGAAGGTATCAACAAGTGAAAGATTGCTTTCTTATAGTTTTGGATATTTAATATGTAAACTATAATATGAGCAGATTAGAACAAGTTGTCGTCCTGCGCCTTAGAACAGGGCACAATCGGCTCTGCAGCCACATGCATACAAAATTCAAGATTGGCGTTTCAACCATGTACATCAGACTGCAGAGCACATACTTCAAGACTGCCCTGAATTTGAGACAAACACACTGACCTAATGAAACAACACTGGACAGAAAACTACACGGACCTCTCTCTGAGCTACACAATACTGTGAAGTTTATACAAGAGACAACATTGAATATATATATATATATATAGACAATATTTCAAATGCATATCAACGAAAGGAAGGAATATATATAGACAATATTTCTAGAAAACGGTTTTGAAAAGAGAAGGAAAAATATATATAGACAATATTTCAAGCAAGCGAAAGCACCCGAGTGGTTACCGGGCCCAAATTTGGGGTGTAAAGAATAGAACCACTGTTACCTGCCACGCATGTCGTAAGAGGCGACTAAGGAGGTTTGGCTGAAATCGGATGCACATGTCCTAAACATGTAGAAGTCTATGCGTTTAGGGCCTACCAAACCAATGTGCAACGTATACACGTTCTTGGCAAAGATCAAACATATCACAAAGAGTGATTAAAATTGGTCGTAAAAGAAGAACGCAAAGAAGGAAGGGATAAGACAAATTCGAAAAGGAAGGAATATATATAGACAATATTTCAAGCAAACGAAAGGAAGGAATATATGTAGACAATATTTCAAGCAATGAAAGGAAGGAATATATGCTAAAGATGTTCAGTGCATCTGATTTCAAGAAATGTAAATTGCTTACCCGATTTCGTCCCCCAGGTGCATCACCTCGATCCCTCTCTCCACCACGATGTTCCCCTCGTGAATCATTCCGACTGTCATGTTGTGGAAAACTTGAATATGCATCCTCCTCCTGACGTTTCTCATAGTGGGTAAAGTCATCGAAGATCGATGTGGTGTGCTTGTAGCTATGAACAATGCGTAAGACCTGCTTTCCCTTCTCAGATGGAACTTCCTGTGTGTCTCTAGAATTGGTCACAGGTTTGTTTTCATTGTTCTCCAGCCGAATGTAACGGAGCTGGCTGTTAGGAACATCCTTCACATAAACCCATTTCACAATAAATTGACCTTTCCACTTGTCCTGGGCCCACACGCCTGCACTTTTATTGTAGTCTACAGGTGTCATCATCTGGGCGATGCCACAGAAATGACCGCTACCATTCACAGAGTAAATGAGGTAGAGCGGCCCTTTGCCCTCCTGTTCATGGAAAGCTGAATCTAATCTCTTGTTGCCACGGTCAGTACTACACCAGATATTGTACTTGATTGATCTGTGGATATCATCCTCGGAGTATGACTTGATGATAAAGAAACGAGCAGATTTGGGGTTCAGGTTAAATTCTTTGGGGTTATACAAGTTGGATGATTTCAGATGATCCAAGACAGGGTGCAATGGAGTTACAGCAGAACTAGGGGAGTGACCGTCACCGTTCGTTGTACTATTATCATGATTTCTAACCACTGCTACCACATCAGAAACTTCGGTGTAGTTGGAGTACGGAGGAGAATGGCTATCTGTAATCACTGGACTAGAGCTGCTACCACTACTGTTGTTATTGGAGTTGAGGTGTGTGCTGCTGCCAGCATAGTCATTACCTCTGCCACTGAGCAGTGAGTCTGGATCTGAATCTGTCGACTGCTGCGGACAGAATTGTTTGTCCAGTTTGACGAGGCTGGGGGACTGCGAGGAAGGCTGTTGTGGTGGTGGTGGCGGCAATGTAGATACTTTTGTGGGATTTCCTCTAACATCCCAAGTCCCGATGTCCATGTTGTGAGGTCTGTTAGGGTTGACTGGAGCCCTTGGTATAGTTCTAGGCCGAAGTTGTTGCTGAGATCTAGCGGGCTGGCTGGCAATGGCAGCCCAGGAAGTTTTCTTGGACTGACCTTGACCCCCTCCACCGCCCATTGTAGAATGCAAAGATTGAGAATGGTGAGAGGACATCATATGTGATGTGTCACCATCACCAAAGTCATCACTCATGATAGGTGGCTGACTCAAGTCCACAACTTTCTTCCTACTGGACGAATCCATATTTGATGAATTGGAAGATACTATGGTCATTGCCCTAATTCCCTGTTCTACAGTTCCGATCGGCTCCTGGGACTCTGATAGCACTGCTCCACCATTCATCATTCCATAGCTCTCTGGTGGCATCATTTCAGGAGTGTAATACTCCTCTGCAGCATAACCTCTCTGATCCTTTCTTACTGGTGCCTGTGAAACCCCCAGTAGTCATTGGTATAATCCCAATTAGTGACGAAACCCAAAGCCATTGTATACATTGCCATAGTCGTACCCCATCCCAAACATGGTGTCCCCCCCATTAGACCATGGTCCCTCTGAACCACTCATTCCTTGACTCATGAATGGATATGTTATGTTTGAAGGGTAGTAGCTTTGAAAGAATGAATCTGAGACGCCCATTGTTGACACTTGAGGAGCTCCGTAACTGGCCTGAAAATGACGAAGAAAAATTACAAATGATTATTTCCTCGACAAAAATAAAAACGAAATCATCTTCTTTGTCTTGAAAACAGATGTTCAGTGCAGCGCTGATAAGAATAATCTCCATGTCAGCTTCTACTATGTATGCCTGTTATAAACTTTCTTCATGATATCGTCTAAACTAAAATTTGTTCATTAACTGACTCACTTCCATTTAACTTTGAGAGATTGGGAACATGTCCATGAGCTAGTATATAGGTTGAGAGAATATTACAAAAATGAAAGAACCTAAGTGTAGTACACAATAAATGTACAAAATCATATCAAATCCTTCAACCATAATGATCAATAATAAAGTGAGTCAACCATAATCATCAAGACTAGATAGGGTGTGTTTCAGGTGTTACAGCTAGAGTATATATGATATCTACTGATATGTAATATAATGATTATGACTGATGATTCCTAGCATATGTTCTAATTCTTGTTATACCAGTAGTAATTAAAGTGCATCTGATCTCACATGTCCTCCAAGCAATACTACAAAACAAAGCTTTAGATTGGATGACAACAATTAGAGAGAAGTGTAGCACGGGAGAAGAAGCAGTGAATAGAATTCTACTCACTCCTACCCCTAGAGACAGAACCAGCAATGTCCTGGTGATCAGCCTTTAGACCAGTAATAAACTGGCTATGATTTACATTTTTTGCCGTAATAAAATGAATGCAGGAATATATATATATATATATATATATATATATATATGGCCTTTTCGTCTTTACAGACGGTCAATTGGCAAGTGTTTTACTGTGACAACTTCTGAGTTTTCGCTTTTCCCTCTTGTCGTTCAGCTCATACATAAGTTCTTTCTTTCTTTCTTTCTGAATCCTGTATGCCTCACAGCGTCAGGTCAGGAAGAGATTTCTAAAACGGGCCCTAGTATGCGCTTCGTAGATAGTCTCTTTCGTCGCCTCTGTTATCTCTGAGGTCCATCTTTTGCGTGGCGGCCTTTTGCTTTGTACCCATTGTATCGGAGCAGCATTGCTCTTTGAGGTGCACTGTCTGATGGTAATCTGCTTACGTGACCGAACCATTTAATTTGTTGTTTCTTGATGAAGTCTAGTACTGATGTTGTACCCACTTTTTCCTGATGTCTTCATTTCTCAACCGGTCTCTTCTTGTTACACCCAGCATTCTGCGTAGACACTTCATCTCTGTTGTGACTAGTTTTCTTCTATCGTTTGTTGTCAGCGTCCAGGTTTGGCACTGGTAACATAATGTGGGAGAAAGATTGTGTTGAACATTGCTCTTTTTGTGTTCATGGTGACGTGTTTGCATCTTAAAATTGGCGCCATTTGCCCTATCATTTGATTTGCTTTGTTGCATCTGTGTTGAATTTCATTAGTTATTCTTCCATTTGCTGAAAAATGCTCCCCAGGTATGTGAAATTTTTTACTTGATTTAGTAGGTGATTATCGATGGAGATGTTGGTAGTGTTTTCCTCTCTGGCGAATGTCATTACTTCTGTTTTGTCGATGTTAATTCTCATGTTGTATTCGTACATGCTAACTGGAGTCTGTTGATGTGTTGTTGTAGCTGTTCTTCTGTTGTTGATATGATTGCCTGATCGTCTGCAAAAGAAATTCATTTAAGAGTTCTCCGAGGTTGTTTCCTTCGCTGGTGTTAGCTATTTTACAAATGTGATCAATGTACGTGATGAATAGCAGCGGGATAGTACGCAACCTTGTCTTACTCCTGACCCTACGTGAAACTTTTCTGATAATCCTGTATTTGTTCTAATCGTACATTGGTTGTCAGTATAAATGTTCTTGCAAAGGTTGATTAGTGTTCATTAACCCCATAGGTTGTTAGTATTTTCCACAACTTGTGCCTATCTACGCGGTCGAACGCTTTTCCTGATCTACAAATGCAACGTGTAACTGTTTGTTGGATTCGATAGTCCTTTCTACTAACTGTCATACATAAGTCACTTCTCAAAAGACTCTCTGCCCTTTCGTAATTTGGCTTTCCACACAACTCTGTCATCAGCTAGTATTTCCCATGTGCTGGGATCTATAGAAAAGTTTTTCATTGAGGCTTTGCAGACATCTTTATATCTGAGCAGTGGTCTGCCCTGGTGCCTCTTCCCCTCCTAAAGTTCACAGAACAACATTTGTTTTGGTATGCGATAAGTTTCTTCTCACATGCCCCAACAACCATCTTAGTCGTCTACTGCTGAGCATGCCCATGATGGAAGGCAGATTTGCATGTTGCAGTACTTCAGAGTTGGTTATCTTGTCGTACCACCTGATGTTCATAATCTTGCGGAGACATCGAAGGTGAAAGATGTTAAGTCTCCTCTCGTGTCTTGAGTAGGCTGTCCATGTTTCTGAGCCATATAGTCAAGAACTAATTACACAGGCTCGATATATTTGAATCTTCATCTGCAATGTCAGTTTTGTGTTGTCCCACGCTCGCTTTGATAGTTTGCGAATGTAGTAGCGAACTCCTATACGAGCGTTGATTTCTTCATCAAGAGAAAGGCTGGCAGTGACCATGGACCCGAGATAGCAAAATTTTTGAACTGGTGTTAGGTGGTTACCATTTAAAGTGATATTTGTTGTGTTACCTCCTTGACATAGTACAACTGTTTTGGAGACACTTATAGTCAGAGAAAATAGGTCGCATGCCTTTGACAATTTATTGATTAGGCATTGCAGTGTAGTCTCACTGTGGGCGACTAAGGCAGCATCATCAATAGGGATATATAGTTGCCATTACATTGATTAGTATTACATTTAATTTAAACACAGGTGATCTCAACATTTCTACTACTCATGGTAAACGTTAAACAGGTGATCTCAACATTTCTACTACTTATGGTAAACGTTAAACAGGTGATTTCAACATTTCTACTATTAATGGTAAACGTTAAACAGGTGATTTCAACATTTCTACTATTAATGGTAAACGTTAAACAGGTGATTTCAACATTTCTACTACTTATGGGGAAATATGTCCACAAACTAAAAGGTCCTTCTTTAGATTGAATCTCTTGGTTGTTGATATTGGTAGATATGCTAGAAATTTATTTGTTCTTATATACAAAAATCGACTGAGTGGTTACCAGGGGTGTAAAGAATAGAACCACTGTTACCTGCCACGCATGTTGTAAGAGGCGACTAAGGAGGTTGGGCGTGGGGCTAGCTACCCCACACCGTAAAAAACACTAGATGGCTACAGAATGGAGAGCGAACCGAGTAAACGCTGGCTGAAACCGGACACATCGCCGAAGGATAAGTACCAGAGCTCCAAATGGTGCTGAAGATGTGACGTAAAACACACCGATGCTAAGGCTGCATGAATCAGATTTCCACATGGATGGAATTTATGGGAAGATCTGGTACATTGGTCTGGGCGGTGATCACGAGAAAGAGATATACAAAATGTCTGTGCTCAACTTGAACACCGAATCAATAATTTCCTTCTGTATCCAATAGGACTAGAGATCACTGGAACATATCCTGATAGTTCTACATCGGGTGTGAACCGATTATTTTTCTAGCGTGATTACAAGCAGCATATATCTATCACAGAGACACTTATCGGTTGTCAACAGGGAACATGTTCACAATCAGAAAGGTCACACATTTTCCCTACAAACTAATGGACCTAACATTTCCTCATTTAACATAGAACATATTCCTTTGCAGTCAATGAAAACTAAATGAAAGAAACATTGCAGGCTTACATCAGAGGTTTGCTCACTCCATGATCTCATCGAATGTTGGGGAGGTGGCATGTATTGATCATCTTCTTTCATAACATCTTTGCTGAGACCAATGGACACTGCAAAAACACACAAACAGGTATTGTGAGAACAATAACAGATAACTGTTGAACATTTGCAATAAAAGTTAGAAGTCTTTATTTACATTATGCTAGTTAACTATGCTTCACAAAACTGCTGGCAGCGGGTTTCTATATTACAATTTACACTTTTAATTTGATATTCTCAAATACAGCATAACCATCCTTGTTTGTGGCAGTATATTACAAATATTCAGTATATATATATGGAACTGCAGTAAAACTATTTGATTGGCAAAACACGTAATTACAAATATATTACAAATATTACTGTTCACAACAGAGCCGCCATTCTAACAATTCTGTGTAGTTTTCTTCTATCAATATAGGGGAAGACTGCAGTAAAACTCTGTAGCAATGGCGACACACGTAATAACAAAGTACTATAGTTTTACAAAATACAAAAACAATAAAAATACACAGCAACATTTCAACCAAAAGGCCTTTATCAAGCAAACGATATAACAGAGGTGACGAATTTCGGTACTACAAAGTACATTACGTATTTTTCGTCTACCATTTTCATCACAAAAGAATTGAGTTTACTTTTTATAGGTCGTGTTACATTTACTTCAATATCGTATCTAGACCTACTCATTTTTAAAACAGTCCAGCATATTGAAGAAATGTTTCAAGATACCTTGGACAATGAATCAGACGTGTTTTAGTGAAATTAGATAAGCAATATTGGATGATGGAGCTTTAGATTAAGATGTCTAAACAAGTAACTGAATCTAAGGAACTTTCCCAAAACTACTTCTTAAACATAGGTGCACAGTCCCTTTCTATTAGCTGAAAGTGTCAGCACACTTGTGCACTACCTACTGAGAAAATTCTCAACTGTTAAAAAATCTTGACTCCACATTGCAACTGTGATATGCTGACTCCACCACCAACAGTGTGCTATGCTATCTCTCCACCACCAACACTGTGCGATGCCAACTCTCCACCACCAACACTGCGCAATGCGAACTCTCCACCACCAACACTGTGCTATGCCAACTCTCCACCACCAACACTATGATATGTCAACTCTCCACCACCAACACTATGATATGTCAACTCTCCACCACCAACACTATATGTCAACTCTCCACCACCAACACTATGATATGTCAACTCTCCACCACCAACACTGTGCTATGCCAACTCTCCACTACCAACACTATGATATGTCAACTCTCCACCACCAACACTGCGCAATGCCAACTCTCCACCACCAACACTGAGCAATGCCAACTCTCCACCACCAACACTATGATATGTCAACTCTCCACCACCAACACTATATGTCAACTCTCCACCACCAACACTATATGTCAACTCTCCACCACCAACACTATGATATGTCAACTCTCCACCACCAACACTGTGCTATGCCAACTCTCCACTAACAACACTATGATATGTCAACTCTCCACCACCAACACTGCGCAATGCCAACTCTCCACCACCAACACTATGATATGTCAACTCTCCACCACCAACACTATGATATGTCAACTCTCCCCCACCAACACTATGATATGTCAACTCTCCACCACCAACACTATGATATGTCACCTCTCCACCACCAACACTATGATATGTCAACTCTCCACCACCAACACTATGATATGTCAACTCTCCACTACCAACACTATGATATGTCAACTCTCCACCACCAACACTATGATATGTCAACTTTCCACCACCAACACTATGATATGTCAACTCTCTACTACCAACACTATGATATGCCAACTCTCCACCACCAACACTATGATATGTCAACTCTCCACCACCAACACTATGATATGTCAACTCTCCACTACGATATGTCAACTCTCCACCACCAACACTATGATATGTCAACTCTCCACCACCAACACTATGATATGTCACCTCTCCACCACCAACACTATGATATGCCAACTCTCCACCACCAACACTATAATATGTCAACTCTCCACCACCAACACTATGATATGCCAACTCTCCACCACCAACACTATGATGTCAACTCTCCACCACCAACACTATGATATGTCAACTCTCTACTACCAACACTATGATATGTCAACTCTCCATCACCAACACTATGATATGTCAACTCTCCACCACCAACACTATGATGTGTCAACTCTCCACCCCCAACCATTGCACTATGCCAACTCCCCACACTGCAATTGTTATATGCTGACTCTCCAAATACACATATTATGTGACAGCAATAATATTCATTTATGTCAATTGTAATGAACTATACACATATTTTACTGACCTTGATTTGGCTGACCCTTTGACCTCTGCCACAAGGAGAATGCATAGAAAGTAAAAGAAAAGTTCCTATTAGTTACATATAAGTACAATCTATTTTTTAAAACAAAATATTCTATAAATTAGAAGCATATTTATTACATGTACTTGACTTAGATGCATCTATAAAAACAGGAAAGGCTGTACACAAAGGAAGATGAGATTGGTTATTGGTTATTAAACTGATGTCATTTCACTCCGGGCAGACCCATAGGTGCTCAGTCTTCCAACAGATATCGAAGAGTATGCATACTGATGGTTCCTGTGGCTCGCTGATTAAACACACCTCTCACTCGGGAATGCAAGAGAGAAACACACCTCTCACTCTGCCTCTCAGGTATCCAGTTCGACTTGAACAACGGGTAACTCCAAATTGCCTAAATCGCTTGATCGATTCAACATCGATTTTAGTGTAAAGGAAGATGAGAAATATCTGGTAATGACATTCAGGGGGAAAATTGTGTGTAAGTGTGTAGCAGAACATAATTGTTCATTTGAGGATCATCTTCATTGCACATCAGACATGTCCATAATTGCTCCGATCTCCTACCAAGCATGTATCTCAGTGTGTTTAGGCTAACAACTTTCGTTCTGTGTTGATTGATGTATCTACTGGGTTTCTCTAGTGGTTTCCGCTTTGCCACACCTATCGGTATGCACAACTTGTGCAACCGAGATAGAGAATACCCTTTATCTTCTTCTGTGAAATCTTCGGAGCATATGTTTTCTCATAGAGCGTTGATGATGTTGCTTTTGATCGTAGTTATCGATCGTAGCATTGCCCGCCAGTGTATCCGCTCTCTCATTGCCCTTCACCACAGAATAACAGGGACAAAGATGAAGGTAAGTGTTTTGATTGTCCTGTTTTGTATTAATTGCATCCACTGCCTTCGTGCATAACCGGTCATTATCTTCTGTATCATGCTCGTAGAGTCCCTGAGCATGTATGCCTGGGTGAATGTTTGCGTCTGTAGCCACTCCAGGGATTTTGTCACTGCCATGACCTCCAGTCATGCTGCTGGTAGTTGTCACATATGCGCCACTTGCCTCTTTGATGACTTTTCCTTTAGCTCTAGCTGTATACGCCCATGCACTGTGACTGTGTCTAATCACAGAACCATCAGTGAAGGTTCTTGTAATGTTAGTCAGTGAACATAATGAAATGTTCATGTCACGGTTTCATAGGAGTTAAATCAATATCTTTCTGCATGGCACATGATGAGTGAAATATAATCAGAAACTAACTGACGGTTTCTGACATAAGGGAAGATCGATCCATAGTCAACAGAGTGTACATACTGGTTGTTGGGGTTATTTTCAGACATAAAGCCATAGACCAAACAATGATGCATTCCAAATAGGATGATGTGGCTTTGCTATTCCCAATGAAACATTCCACATGACAAATGATGGAAACAGCAATACAGATAAAGCCACTATAAACTCTAGACACATGGAAGGAAGCTTGGGACATGAACCAATCAGCCACCAACACTGGAATGAAAAGTTATGGGGAAACTATACAGAAAACCCAAACCATTCTACCAAAGACCACAGTTTGTCAGCTATAATGTAGAGAATTGGATTAATCAAGGTACACAGGAACATACAGGGATACTGTATGTAAAAATGTGTGGTATTGTCATGATCCTATATCTCTACAAATCTCCTGCCTGTACTTAGAAAAGTGGTGGACTTTGCTCTGATGACAAGTTTGATAATCTGAATCTCCTGCCTGTACCAAGAGAAGAGGTGCACTTTGCTCTGGTGACAAGTTTGATAATCTGAATCTCCTGTCTGTACCAAGAGAAGAGGTGCACTTTGCTCTGGTGACAAGCTTGATAATCTGAATCTCCTGTCTGTACCTAGAGAAGAGGTGGACTTTGCTCTGGTGACAAGTTTGATAATCTGAATCTCCTGTCTGTACCTAGAGAAGAGGTGGACTTTGCTCTGGTGACAAGCTTCATAATCTGGCAGAATTAATTTTGTTTTTGCTTGCACGAATTCAGATGTAGTCATGGCGCCTAAGACTGACTTTTTGTTCGCGTGGTGCTGGGCCCACAAGGGAAGCAAAGAATAGTACCACTGCGACCAATGTAGGACCTAGGAAGCTACCTAGTAAATAAAATGCACTGCAGAAATCGGATGTGCTGGCCTACTTGTAGGCGCATAACTTGCCCAAAGTACAATCGCTCTTAGGCTCAGATCACATACAAATCACACTGAGTGGTTAACAAGTGGTCGATATGGAGCGTTCGAAGACTGACTTTTGCTAGAAGCCTTCCTTTCCTCATCACAATTGTTTCTGTCCATTCAAACGAGCCTAATTCCGACTTCAGAGGTACTTGTAGCTTAGATTTTTAAATAAAGAATCAGGTTTTCCTGTAATCCAAAAGCACACCTATGAACATCAACTGATGAGGAAGATGATGAAGATCAAGTACCATCACATGTTGACAGCACTGGACCTCCAACATTTTATGTCTCTTGTCTAGATCAGATAGGGAAGGTTATAATGGTTAAAAAAATTATCTTGGGGACCTAAGATGCAGTGAATGAGATGACAGAAGAACAAGACATCTTTTTCCAGCAACATAACTGCAATCTTGACTAAGAGTGTAGAAGGGATCGAAGACAAATTTGATTGGATATCAGACAAAAAGGTACATATCATGATATAAACTGAGACCACATAACAAATGACCTATATGGGTAAATGAAGAAGCTCTTCGTTCTGAATCCAATAGGGTGACACTAAGTAAATGAGATATGTCTACTATCCAGGTAAAACTTTCTTAACTATAGGTGCATTTTATGCATATCTGTCAACTCACTCCCTACCTGAAACATATGCGTGTCCACTAGCAATTTAGTAATTGAAAGGATGAAGACCAAAAACGAAGCAGATCAGAATAAAAGGGAGATGCCTATAGCGAAGTTGATAACGCCACGCTAGTGACCATGTGCCGTGGAAATTCTGGGCCAGCTTTGACATTTTTCGCATTGTGTGCGATTGGACTAGAGAGACTGTGATCCTTTACTTGGAGATCTAAATTACAAGTACCTCAGAAGTTGTAATAAGGATTGTCCAACTGATAAGGAAAGTAAGTATTCAGGCAACAATCAGTCAAGAGATGCCATATTATGCACTATGACTACATCTGAATTCATAGCAGCGAACAAACAAAATAAGCAGTTGGTGGAATTGACATTCTCTTTGTTCAACATCTACATCCAAGCATATTCAGGCAACAAGAAAAACATTAGAAGTGTGCTGAATCCATTCTCATCAACCTTTACACTTCAGGGTAGAATTATAGTGACTAAGTAAAAGAATGACCTAGGATTAGGCTATAGATTGCCAACAAACTGGAGTATGGCACAGGAGCCTACACAACCGTAGCACAGACAAATCTACACAAGCTAGATAAAATAAGGAACACAGGTCTCAGAATCATCACCGGAGGTCTGAGAAGTACATAAGTCAAACATCTGGAGGCAACTGCTGGCCTTGAGAGCCTGGGACAATGCAGGAAACAAAAAATACTCATACTAACAGAAAAGTTAAAGCGCTAAGAAACTAACACCATGCACAAAACAATCAACGACCCCACCAAAAACTGCATAAAAAGACACAGCTTCCACCACTTGTCAAAATCACTGCAAAAAACACTGACATCCTCTCAAAAGACCAATCAACCTGGAAAATGATACCACCATACAACAACACAGACCTACAGCCCAACTTCATAGTGATAACAACAATTCTAGATGTAGACAAAAAAGTGTGAAGAAACAGTTCCTGAGAGCAAAGACGCTAGAACACATTGACACCTCAATACCCCCAACCCCAGTGGACCCACATATACACAGACGTATCATCGGACACGACAGCGAGGAAAGGAGAGGTCGAAACCATCATTATACTTCAAGATGGCACCACACTAAAAATTCAAGTGCCACTGGAGAACTCTCAACAAATTTTAGAGCCGAACAACAGACAATTGTCAATGCCTCAAAAATACTGCATGCAGCAAAGAAACATACAAAATAACAAACTTGTCTTCCTTTGCAACTGCATGTCAGTCCTGCAGGCCACACAAAGGGAACCACAAGTTAATCTGGAAAGAGAGCTGACACTACAGCTAAATAAGCTCTCAGAACACAACCAAATTATGCTCTAGTGGATACCAGCCCACTGTGGCATACTAGGAAATGAGAGAACAGACAGGCTGGCTAAGGAGGGAACAAAACTTACACAACACAAACACCCAGTGTTACTACCAGAAATCAAGACACATATCAAGCGAAAGTACAAAGAGTTGTGGGGGCAACAAACCCATAGCAAACACCCACAAGATCCCATCAGCAGACTAAACAGAAAATAGCACACAACAGTCTTTCACCTAAGAACAGGTCACTACAAGTTCAACCATCACATGAACAGAATAAAACACACTCAGACTGCACAGTGTGCATGCCAGACAGAAACAGACTCCAGAACACATCCTGCAGTCATGTCCATCATACATACACCAACGAAACATGGCCTTGTGAACAAAGCTTATAGAGCAAGCTATGGAGAACTCTCGAGGAACTCTTACATGCAGCTTCATAGATGATAGAGGCAACCCATATCATGGTGTATAGACAAGTATACAAAACCGAATGCAAAGAAGAAGATTGCCAACAGCTTTTTTTTTTCTAGTCTGGTTTCAGATTAACAGCAAGGTATGATGATACACATCATTTGAACTCAAAAAAAGATATGGGAGGGAAGAAATTAACTCAAGAAGACAGATCCAGAGATGTTCATTACACTGTCATTATTACAGTAAGCAATAATTATTATTGAAAGGCACATAGTGAATAGTCAAGGCCATACTTATACTTACAGAATGAGAATATGATTATGATAGATGCATTAAATGCATGAATTACCAGCAAGCCTTTGGGACAGTGACATCATGCCTATACAAACAATGTAATACAAACAGTTCAGCTGCACATGTCACTAGTAATTGAGTATGATAAGAGTAGTGAAGTTGTAGTAAGGATTGTCTTGGGAATCGTTAGTTAACCCTCGGTACAAATGTTTTCAAGCCAATTTCATTCATATGTAGAAAACTGAGAAATGGCACAACAAAAATACTATCATCATAATAAATCAAATGTGATGATATTGGATATCCCTGTCACAGTGAATAGTGTAAGTGGTTTTCATGAGCGACAACAATAGCAAAAATCTAACTCCAAATACCTCTCTCTACTACTAAGTCTTATGTTTGACCAACATAATATAGCTATAATTATTAAATATTATTAAGTTTAGTTTCATTTTATTTTAATTAATCGCCTGAGTGGTTACGGGCCCAAATTTGGGGTGTAAAGAATAGAACCACTGTTACCTACCACGCATGTTGTAAGAGGCGACTAAGGAGGTTTGGGTGAAATCGGATGCATGTGTCCTAAGCATGTAGAAGTCTATGCGTTTAGGGGCCTACCAAACCAATGTGCAACGTAAACTATAATAGTAATACACTACACGTTCTTGGCAAAGATCAAACATATCACAAAGAGTGATTAAAATTGGTCGTAAAGAACGAACGCAAAGATTTTAATTAATTTATTATGTACTCTAACGCCAAAGTCAAGGTGTTACGCGCCCGAGTGGTTACCGGGGCCCAAATTTGATATGTAAAGAATAGAACCACTGTTACCACACGTCGTAAGAGGCGATTATGACTAAGGAGTTTTGGGTGAAATCGGATGCATGTGTCCTAAACGTGTAGAAGTCTATGTGTTTAGGGGCCTACAAACCAATGTGCAACGTATACACGTTTTTGGCAAAGATCAAACATATCACAAAGAGTGATTAAAATTGATCGTAAAGAACGAACGCGAAGAAGGTGTTACTGTAGTGTTACTGTAGTGTTAGTTACAGACAGTTGTCGTTGAGGTGTTAGTCAAATCTCAGATCTGCGATAAGACCAACGACAATAACAATCTTCGAAAGTGATACAAGAAATTCAAAGTTATTTTTGTAAACTTTATACGTGTGCGCAGTACAACAAACAATGAATGATGATCGTTATATGTAATTACCCTAATCTGTATCTACAGACCTGATCGACATTTGCAGACATCACAGTTGACACAGAATTTGAGAATTTTATAACCCCCAGAAATATGAGTGTTCGTTCAGTCTTTACACACAAAGAAGTTAGAAATCAATCAAACTGTTGATGCTTATTTGCTTCTTTCTTCTCATACAAAAAAACAACAACTGCACACTCAAATAACAGACTATGGGGATATTTTAGCGAAAATATTGATAGGAAATTCCCTTCCTCGACATGTAACAAACAATGGCGGCGACTATGCATGTGCCTCGATTCCGCTTATGGTCACGTGATCATGTTTGTTCACAAGCTCCGTTTCCTGTAAAGATATTTTTAGTTAAGCTATCCACTTCCAAACATCTGTTCTTGAGAACTAAAACAGATGAGCTTGAACGTCTATCGTAGCCAATAATAATTTCTTCTTCGATTGTCCAGAATAGGACTTTGCTAGTATCATTTTGTGTCGAAATTTACAGCGATATCTGCAACGTTTGGTCCGACAAACAGCATTTTAGAACATTTTTTGAGATAGCTGAATTCCTACTTCGGTCCCAACCCGCGTAACATGACTGACTAAATTTTACTGCAGTCTCCATCACTTTTCTGACTAAATGAGGCAGTTTTTTTGTTTTAAATCACGGCCACCACTTGGAGGTTCAGTGAAGTCTTCTTAAACTCTGGCGTATGTCATCTTATTCAATACGTCTTAATTCACGTCAAACTATGTATACTTCTTCTCTTCCACCATTTACTTCTTTATAGAAGTGTTGGGGAATTTGTGTGTGCTTGTAAGCACTTTGCAAGCTGATATTCATTTTCGTAAGGATGTTCTTGATGCCATCGCTCCATCTTTTGCGTGGTCTTCCTCTTGCCTTGTACTCATACTTTTGTTTTTCTGTGGTAGGCGAAACCAGGGCATTCTTGTCAGGTGTCCAAACCATTTAATCTGTTGTTCTTTTATGACTGGTTTGACATCCAGACTTCTGATTTCTTCATTTCTAATTGTGCCTCTTATTGTCACACCTGCAGCTCTTTTAAGACACCTTATCTCTGTCGTAATGATTTTATGTTCATTAGCTGGTGTTATTAGCCATGTTTGACACTGGTAACATAGTGTTGACCAGAAAATCGTTCTTATGAGATTTGCTTTAGTTTTTAGCGGTATCTCTTTATGTGACAAAAGTGGGTACAACATCAGTACTTGACTTCATCAAGAAACAACAAATTAAATGGTTCGGTCACGTAAGCAGATTACCATCAGACAGTGCACCCCAAAGAGCAATGCTGCTCCGATACAATGGGTACAAAGCAAAAGGCCGGCCACGCAAAGATGGACCTCAGAGATAACAGAGGCGACGAAAGAGACTATCTACGAAGCGCATACTAGGGCCCGTTTTAGAAATCTCTTCCTGACCTGACGCTGTGAGGCATACAGGATTCGAGAAAGAAAGAAAGAAAGTGTATATGTGACGTTGTATAAATCTTGTTTTTCAATGCTGAGTTTTTTTCCAGATTATTTGTTAACTCCATTCGAACGCTCCATACCAACCACTTGTTAACCACTCTGTGTGATTTATATGTGATTTGAGCCTAAGAGCGATTGTACCTTATGCCAGTTATGCACCTACAAGAAGGCCAGCACATCCGATTTCTGCGACGCTTTTTATTTACTAGGGTAGCTTCCCTACGCCTCTTACGACATGCCTTGTAGGTTGCAGTGTTACTATTCTTTGCTCCCCTTGAAGCCCCAGCAAACACACGGGCGATCCACTACCAGTTATAGAGGATATCTTGGGAACTTTAAACAAGTCAATATATTTTTGTAGACATGAGATCGGGTTTTAGTGTATACCGATATCTCAGGATGTCAAAGGGAAATCGCCGTTTGTCTCACATGTAGGCAGTTATGGATGGAATGTCATGACGTTCGGTTTGAAGTCCTCCCCCGATACCTACATGTCTGATGGACGAGGAACCAAAATGTATGCAGAAGTTTGCTCTTGCTTACATTGATGATATTCTTGTTCATATCGACGGTACCAAAGAGCACCATTTAGCACACGTTAGGCAAGTCTTGCAACGTCTACGAGAACACTCGGTAAAGCTGCGCAAGTGTAGATTTCTAAGAAAGGAGATATATTACCTGGGGCTCGTCATAAATCAGGCAGGAATCAAACCAGATGAAGAAAAAGTGATAGTAATAAATGAAATGGTCGCCAGACATTTGCACATTTGATATTAGCACAATGACGGTTGCGTACCTTACATTAGCACACTTGACCGATGCACATATAGACAGTTGTACACGTAGACAATTGAACATTTTACAGAACATAGAGAACTAAACATAGACAAATATAATGTTGTTTTATTCGTTTAATATGAGATGAAGCACGGTCAATCTGAAGCGGAGATGTAAAATGTAGCAAACTATCCGTAAACATTGTCTCATTTACAGGAATTTACGTTTTCGCCACTAGACTTAGTCTGAAACTAACATTGTTGTTTGTTATTTATTGATCGTAGTGGATTCTGTGACAATAACTTCTATTGTTAAAAAAATTAGCAATGTTGATGAGTTATAGTTTGTTAAATGCTAGAAAAATAAGTTACTTATCTTTAATTCAGCAACTGATTTCGAGGACAAGGCTATAATTTGTTGTTCGAGATACAATGTTTTGTTTACTCTATTGTAGTTGTTAGATCTTGTTTATTTCTACGTTTTTGTGATTTTCTAGTAGAATGTAAATGAATGTTCATACAGGCTGTCTGATTGTTCAAATTATTTATTTATTCATTTCTGCTAACAATTATATTTGTTTCTATTGTTTGCCAAATCCTGTAGGAAGTGACCAGTCATACGACAGCCTTGACAGTGATCCAGAGGATATATTATCCCTTTTTCGACCAGCAAGGCACCCTAGTCTTGTCTTTCTCATCTCACAGTATGGAAAAAGATGTGATTGATAAGTGTATTATGATTTATTTTAATGTATGTTAAATGTATGCTCATGTTATTCACAGGGCCCTAGCTGCTTTTCCATGCATTTTATAAAGTAGCCTTTAAATTTTTGTATTTGAATTCCTAGTAATCATTTTATCTGCACTAAAATAATATCACAACCTTCTTTTATTCATCTACAGTCAGTTTCTTCAAGCTTTATTTTGACACAGAATTATTGCAGCAGATGTACAATTTTATAAACCAGCAGCAACAGGGCACACAATCCCAAGGGGACCCATATATATACAGACGGATCATCAGACACGACAGCGACAAAGGAGGGCCAGAACCATCATCATACTCCAAGACAGCACGACACTTAAAAATTCAAGTGCCACTGGAGAACTCTCAACAAATTTTAGAGCTGAACAACAGGCAAGTGTGGACGCCTCAAAAATACTGCAGCAAAGAAACATCCAAAACAACAAACTTCTCTTCCTTTGCGACTGCTTGTCATTCTTGCAGGCCACATAAAGAGAACCACAAGATAATATGGAAAGAAAGCTGACACTACGGTGTGCATACCAGACAGAAACTCAAATTGACATAGCTTCATAGAAACAACCCATCTCATGGTTTAGATGAGCATACGAAACTGAACGCAAAGAAGAAGATACAGTTTTGGTTCAGGATGTCAACATGCTGTTGTAGATCTTGTTCATTTTGGTGTATTTGAGTATTATTTGAATTTGCCTCTTGTTATTTTATCCATATGTGATAAAGAGTAGTAGTGAGAGAACACAACCTTGTCTGACACCTGATGTAATGAAGAACCAGTCGGTCATTCCTTCTGTTGTTCCAGCTGTACTCTGGCTATCTTGAAATAGGGCCATGATATTACCATAATAGTTGTCCCTGGACGTCATATTCTTCCAGGATTTTGTTGTACCCACTTTTCCCCTGATCGCAACTGGTCTCTTCTTGTTACCCCCAGAATTCTACAGTCACTTCACCTCTGTTGGGACTAGTTTTTTTCTGTCACTTAATGTCAACATCCAGGTTTGACACTGATAGCAAAATATTGGAAGAAAGATTGTGTTGAACATTGTTCTTTTTGTGTTTATGTTTGCATTTTAAAATAGGCCATTTGTCCTATCATATGATTTGCTGCATCTGTGTTGGATTTCATTAGTTATTCTTCCTTTTGCAGCAAAAAATGCTCCCTAGGTATGTAAAGTCTATGACTTGTGATGGACGATTGGTGGAGATATTGGTAGTCGTTTTCCTCTATAGCGAATGTCAGTACTTTGGTTTTGTCGCTGTTTATTCTAAATGAGAATGTAATAAAAACAATTGTTGCTATTCTTGATCCCTTTTTTGGTTCTTTCCAAACATATTATATGCCTAGTTTCAATGTTGTTGGTAATAGAGCGGGTCATCAAAAAGGTTGCTGGTAATAGAGCAAGTCATCAAAAAGGTTCAAATAACAAAAACATAACAATGTTTAATGGTTAATAATCTTTAATTTTATAAAAACAATCAAGATATACAAAGAAAAACAGATATCATCTATAGCAGCATAAAAACAATCAAGATATATAAAGATTTGCTTGATTTTGAAAAGGTTTGCATCAGCATAGTTCACATTGCATTTTAAAATGCAGAAGTCAAGGGGTATTATAAAACAGATGCCACTGAGCAGACATTGAAGCGGGATGCAAAGGGTTCAAGAAAGTGAAGACGGCCTAGGTAGGTAGACCCTGAAATGAACTTTGCTGAGAATTACTGCAAATTTGCCATCCGCCTAAAAAAAACTAAGCTTATCTTGCTCCTCTGCATAGCCATGCACAACGTAAGCAACTTGCTGATGCAGAGCTTCATACTTCTTCTTCTTGACCTCTGGGGGTCCTACTCTAGCTTTTTCCAATGTAAGCTTGTGACATGCCAGATCTCTTTCAAGCCCCTCCAACAACAACCAGATACTTGGATGGCTACAATGAGAAAATAGAGTTCAGTGCATTATGAAAGCCTTCACAGCAGTTGGTTGTTTTTGGAGACCTTTCAGCCAAAGCTTCACAGCGATTCCAAACTCTTAACGGGAATTGGGGATCTCTCCCAGTGGCACCTTCAATGTATGTGGAGAAGAAGTATGTCAAAATTGCATTGTACCTCTCTTCATCTGGAAAGGACTCTGCAAGGAGAGCAAATACAGGTCAAACCTCATTGCTTGGCACAAAGGCCTAGCCTTTTTATAAAAGGCTAAAACCACACTATTCATGCCAATCACATTTCTCGCAGTGGAGCCAGCATGCTTTATAAGCTCTTTCATTTTTCTCATTGCAATGTTTGCTTGGGCCTATTGTGGGCAGGAATCGTGAGAGTGTGAGGATGGTGCTTCTACAATATTGCCATCATTTGTTTTGGCAAAAGCCTTTCAGCGGCTGGATTTACACTCTCTGCATCTCCAAGTTATCACACCAGTTGTTTTATTTTCTTTAAATTTGTTGTACTCAAAACCAAGATACGTCAAAACAGTATTTCCTTTCTGATTTGTTGAAAACTCCATCTCGACTCTAAAAATAAAAAGAACATTAAAAAATATAATAATCAATACCGTGGTATAAATATCAATAATGTGTTACTGGGAACATCTAAGATGATTTCATTTGTAAATAAAGAATAATATGGAGACGCATTCATTTATACCAACCATTCTACCTTGTAGTGGGACAAATAAAAAAACAATTTAGCAATACTGTTAATTATATAATCTTGTAGTTAATGCTCATGCTCTGTGTAGCAATAAAGCTAATTTTAAATAAGTGAGTGTGAGGATTGAGCTGCAGATAGTAGCTGTCTACACTCGATTCAGCATTATAAATCTACAAATAAATACTTTAATTAAATAAGCTGAGGATTGAGCTGCAGATAGTATTATTTACACTTACAAATATGAAAATAGCAAAGAAATATCACTTCTTACACTAGGTCCCAGTTGTACCGACAATTGTAGGAAATAGAATATGCGCAATATCCCATTGCGCAAGTAGCTATATGTGCATCGGTCAAGTGAGCTACTGTAAGGTACGCAACCTTCAATGTACTAATATCAAATGTGCAAATGTCTGGTTACCGTTATGTATACCGGAAGTGTTCAAGAAAAAAGTGTTGCAGCAATACCATGACCAGAACCATGCCCTACTTAAACTAACAGGCCATTTGACTGACTTTAATACTGCCTCATGACGTCACAACTACCGGCCGACTATCACGATTATAAATATAGAACTAAACTAAGATAGGGAGGCTAAAAATGAGCATATTTTACATTGTTTATATTTTACTCCTTGTACAGGGTGTTCAACTTAAAAGCAGCCCATGAATGGAGCTAATCTGGCATATATGTATGGAAATGAGAAGGTTCCGTTATGACGTAGTATAGGTCAAGGTTGTGTGATGGTGTGTAATTGTAGTGCGGAAGGGGTGATGAACAAATGTGACGTAGGACAAGCTAGTCAGAACCGGTTTAAATAGTAAATAGACGAGATGCAATGCGTACCTGGCAAATTTCTATTTATCACTGGGCTGCTTTTAAGTTGAACACCCTGTACATACAATCGGTAAATTGCGGGCCCTATGTAACGTATAACGGTACGAGAGAAATTATTATTATTATTACATACAATCGATTGTTACAGAAGGTATATAAAAAGATCGCAACTTATTAATGAATTTGTTTAAAACTAAGGCATTTGAAAAAAATGTAAACACACCTACCTTTTGTAAACGAATGAACCCTCAACACATTTCACCAGAAGAATCATAATTTATATGATCTGAGTGTAGTTCTCTGTCTGTGGTAAATGAACCAGACACTTGTCTATTTCTTTATATACAGCACTGTTTACACACTAACTCAGTGTACACTCTCAAAAGGCATAATATAGATGTCTAAGTTGTTACATCACAAATATTTGTTATATACACATTGGATATTATTATGTACACTGTAAACCATTTTTATTCTTCTGGATTAATTTTTAGCTATTTAAATTTCCCAAGCTTTCTTTTATTTGACGTGATAGCTTGTTCGGATTTCTCTATGTCATTTTTTGTTTTCCTATAGTTGTTTAAGAAAATATTTGCCAGTGTTGGAATTACCCTCACCTAAACATCTGTTATTGAACAACCAAGCTATACAAACAGTTTTGTCTTCCTTGAAGTAATGAATAAAATTAGCTGTCACAGTGTCCATCACAATTTCCATGTGGTTGGGGAATTTAAAACTGTTGTTCATAATCTGAAGAGATTAGTGATTGTACAACAAGGTAAGCCATAAGACTTAAAACTGTTAAAGAATGTGTTGGGTATTTTAAGCCACCTCGGTCGAGTAGACGAGTGTTCTTTATCCATGAAACAATGGAGAGGTCTGGCTCAATATCTACAGTTAAATACTTGTCCTGCTGCAGAAACTTACAGCAGGTAGAGCACTTCATATTTTTGATACACTGAAGGCAATAAATCTGCTTATGTACACCAGCACATTCATTGTTCCATCTGAAACAAGAATTTCATTTGTTTCCACATTAATCAGGAACCATGAATGGCTGAACACATTTGGTGTACTCAAGGTTGTTTCCTCCTTGTCAATATCAGCCATGTTGAATACTGTTGACAGGTCAGAAATAGCAACATCACCACGGCTTGATGAACATGTGCTTAGTACAGAATAAATTATCAACTTCTCTGATTCCAGTATCTGTTGTACTGAAACAAGATAGTTCGCTCCTGACAGTTTCCTGTATTCACCAAATCTTGCTTCAATGTTATCTGTCTGCAATTTTCCCAGTAGAAT
This sequence comes from Arion vulgaris, assembly GCA_020796225.1. Lineage (NCBI taxonomy): Eukaryota > Metazoa > Mollusca > Gastropoda > Stylommatophora > Arionidae > Arion > Arion vulgaris. Next base: position 6,185,189 of record CM036758.1, read on the forward strand.
ATATTCAATGCCTAAAGTGCTGAGGGCATACTCAGACAACTGGATAACAGCATTCATGGTACGAGTCAGTGCATTGAAGGTCTCAGTAGTAAGTTTACCGCTCTGACCATTAAGATGTTGCCATGCCTCCAGCCACTTAGAAAACTGCATTAGGTGCATCAAATTAACCTGATCTTCATTAGTGACAGGCTGTGAGAAAGGATTGCGTGTTCTCATGCCGTCAAACTTGCTCTTCACATTGACAATGTTCCACCACTGAATGATTATACTGATGAAACTCTCACTGTCATTCTCACCGGCTAGTCTCAGCGCCGCTACTTTATAATCATTGACCACACCTAAGGCCAGTGGCACCTTTTGCCTATCAAGATTGGATGTTAGATTTGTGCCAGTTTAACAATTTTGTGTATAATCCAGTTTTCAGACTAGACAGTGTAGCTTTCAAAACTGGATTATCAGAGTTGACAGGGTATGGAGGGCAGTCAAATGTCTGTTCTGCATTCTTTAAATTTAGCCAGTTGTGCCAAATAAATTTCAACAAATGAACAGTTATGAATTAGGAATATGGGTTTCTCATCTTGCTGAAGATTATCACAGCTGTATTTGTTTTGTGAACACAGTTCCTTATCAACCCTTCTGTTAACTGCACTATTGTCCACAATGACTGCGAATCCGGATGACTTCACATACTGTATAAAAAAAAGTAAAAGTAAAGGAACCCTTTCATACCTCGTGGTATATAGGTCAATACAGTGTTAGGCCTGTATTTTTCATTGACCGTCGGCACACGATGGGTGATGTGGTCAGCATCACGCCGGCCGCCTTTGCTTTCCCAGAGCATGTCTGGTACCCAGTTGAGGCTGGGTCGACCTGAGAGCGGTCGCGGTCGGGAAAAATTCCACTCGCATTGCGGGAGCTGAACCCAGACCACCAGCTTTGCGAAGCGAGTTCACTAACAACTACGCTACAGCGGCTCTCACATACTGTATAGTCTGAGGCAAATTGGTCCGCAGATCACTTGATGTCCTCTTCCTTATGGGGATTAGTCCTACTACCTCAGAGGTGGGAATCAAGTTTTTAAGTGTAGATGGATGCGGAAGGTATAACACTTTTGATTTTAACAAAAATCGATAGCAAACAGGAGACTTGATGTAAGCCATAAATGCCAAACATTTAATTCTGCTGCTATAATGCTGCCTTCTGTTAGTAGTTCTCATCAACAACAGCTGTGTTCATCCAGAAACAGCAGATTTTCTTCTTTAACAATACTCTATATTTAAATTAAACATTAAATTTACCACCTTTATCAAATTCTCATGAGCTTTTGTGAGGTAGTCATCAACAGTTACATTGTTTTCTATATCTGTGACTTAATTTCTAACTAGGACCATCTCTCTAATTTTCCATTACTGAAAAGCCAATTAAATGATTTTGTATTAACTGAATCCTCCTTAATGTGAACAATGACAATGAAGACATGTCTTGAACCATTTTAATACTGAACCCTACAGAGAACCTGTGTGATAGAGTTCAGTATTAAAATTGTTCACATATGTGCTCTGTAGAGTTCTACATTTAATGTGTTGTAGAACAGAACATATTCATCGCTCAAGCATGTGTGCGACGTTGAACAGTGTGTTCTATCCCAGTTGAATCTCTAAATTTCTCTGAAGTAATTACTTCTTAATTCTGAAAATGTTTCATACACACAAAACTGTATTTGGTTGTAACCCAATCTTATGAGGAATGAATGCTTCGAAGCTCATGGCTGCGTGTTTGAGATGGAAATTGAAACACTGTAGTATATTCTTCACCCTTGTAGTTTGATCTACATGCATGCACATAACACTTTAAACGAATAATGATTAATCCTTCACATAAGAATACACATAAATACACAAGAATAGCGAAATTTGGGCAGAAATACAAGTTCTAACTTCACACTCGTTGCTTAAACTGACTTCCGTTGTTTAGACTCGGCCCACTGTTAAAAACTATAAATTTATGTCCGGCGGCCTGTTAGTTTAAGAAGGTCATGCCAGAACCGACACTATAGTAAACAAATATTATTGGTCGCAGTAGCGTGTCGTTCAATGTACTATTAGGACTCGCCTATTCCCCAAGACATTATAGTTAATCTAATTTGAATTAAATGTCCATGTGTCATAAAATAAACGTATTGATTACACACCATTGATATTTACCAAAGCGGATATCATGATTTAATCGACTCTTTCCGTGATGGAACTTGGTTCGTCGTAACGATTCCCGAAGTAACAGTCTGTGTGTGTGTGTGTGTGTATATGATAAATACAATGGCGTTCTATCGTAAGCAAATTTATTTTTCATTTTCATCTTATGAGAGGTAGTTCTTTGGTTATTAACCTTATTCAAATCCCTCACAACAAAGCATAGAGTATATAGACATGCGACAAGTAGCAGCAATGTTAGTAAAAATAGGACTGCGGCATCCCGCAGTGTCGTTAGCTTGTCACATGCGTTATCGACTGATTAAAAGTTGAACCAGACACAAATAATGATAAAAATGACATTGTTATTCATCCGAGTAGATAATACTTATGACTTTATAGCAATTGTAAAATGTGAGAATAGAATAAGCTTTGGGACACTGAAATGTCAATGCCTTACCTTAAATGATACATTTCAAACAAGGGAATTGACGCAGGTCATATGAAGTATAAAAAAAAAAAAGTAAAGGAAACCCCTTTTCATACCTGTGGTATATATAGGTAAATACAGTGTTAGGCCTGTATTTTTCATTGACCGTCAGCATCACGCCGGCCGCCTTTACTTTCCCAGAGCATGTCTGGTACCCAGTTGAGGCTGGGTCGACCTGAGAGCCGTCGCGGTCGGGAAAATTTACGCACACTGCATGAGTTAACCCAGACCACCAGCCCTGGGGAAGCGAGTTCAATAACAACTACGCTACCGCGAAGTATAATGTAATCTCGGGGGGTTTGGGGAGTCGGGATTGGTAGTACTCTGGTAAGGATGGCTGTCACGCCCTTTCGGGGCCCATCCCCGGTTGGCCCAAACCTGATTTCCCCGGGCTCACGCCTGTGTCCTAGTAGCTGTCAGCATGCGACAGCGGCACCCCGGGCAACGGCTGTGACAGGCCGGCTAAACCAGGCGCGGGTAACCGATCCGGTACTAAACCAATCGGTGAATCCGGGATGCCTACCCTGCAGCGGAAGACTAAACCCTCGGCAGAATGTGCGGAAGAAACTATACTCTGGTTCAACGGACAAAGGGTTTGCCACGCGCTGCGGAGCGTATGAGCACGGCTAGGCACGTAGAACGCCCGGTCATCCGCTGCACCCAGATCCTTCTCCAGCCGTCTCGACTTTGTCCTGCCACTGGACACAGAAGGAATTGGGCGAGAGGTGAGATCGACGAACTGCGCAACTCTTCTCACTTTAAACCAAACTGCGCAGTCACTATTTCATCCATCCATCAAACATACATCACACACCAAGTCCTGTGGCGATGGGCGAGCGGCAGGCGTGGGAAAGCTGGCAGCCGTAGTGAAACCTGCAAAAGGCGGCTCAGCCATGATCGTCTTTACTGATCGGAGCAGCATGGGATTCGGCAGCCCCTTGAGCACCCCCTCTCTAGGAAAGCACTGCTCACCTCCATGGCATGAGGAAGAGGCAGAAAAGGTGCCCTAAACATTGTCTGCCCCTAACACTACCCTAGCCAGCTTGCGGCGGGAAGGTACCCTACTCCTGCGGTCGAAACAAAGAAAAGACAAAAAGAAAGGCAAGATCCTTTCCACTCATTTTAGGCGCATGGAACGTGCGCACTCTGCTTGACAGAGACAAAACAGAAAGGCGTACTGCCCTGATTGGAAGAGAATTAGCCAGATACACCATCGACATAGCTGCATTGGGGCGAGACTCGACTCGCTGGCGAGGGCCAATTGTGTGAGGCTGGTGCAGGCTATACATTTTTACTGGAGTGGTAGACGTTTCGAAGAGAGACGGGAAGTAGGGGTGGGCTTCCATAAAGACTAACTTGTTGGAAAGCTGACCATGTCTCCCAAGAGTCTAAATGCCCGCAAATGACTGTAAGATTCCATTGCAGTATGGCAAGTGGTGTACGATCATTAGTGATATGCACTACAGGGACCAACCCAGAAGATGTCAAAGATAAGTTCTACGAAGAACTACACGCAGTTATTGTAAGCCCCAAAAGCAGATAAGCTTTTTATTCTTGGTGACTTTAATGCAAGGGGTAGGCCAGACAGACAGCATCTCCTGGAATGGTACGATTGGAAAGTATGGTGTTGGCCGCAGCAACAGTAATGGGATCCTCCTGCTTCAGACCTGCACAGAGCACGAGCTACTTGTCACAAATACAATTTTTCGTTTACCTACCCGCAATCGGACATCCTGGATGCACCCCGCCTAGGAACTGGCACCTTATTGACTATGTAATTGTTAGAAAAATAGATAGACAGGATGTCGTATCACAAAGTCTATGTGTGGTGCCGAATGCTGACCGACCATCGTCTTATTGTGTCTAGCTAAATATGCATATCAAACCTCCCGGGGCGGCCCCAGGGGAAGACAACTCACAAAAGATTAGATGTCATCAAACTCAAGAATGCTAACATCAGGAAAAAGCTGGTGGACAAACTAGAAGACTGTCTCCAGTCAATCCGCGGGATAATCAAAATGTTGATACAAACTGGACAACCCTAAGAGAATCTATACATGACACTGCTACAGAGATCCTGGGCACCGAAACCAAGAAACATAACGTTTGGGTTCGACGAAAACTGTGGAAATAAAGAAATGATCGCCGAGTGGTTACGGGGCCCAAAGAATAGAACCACTGTTACCTGCCACGCATGTCGTAAGAGGCGACTAAGGAGGATAGGCTGAAATCGGATCCCAATGTCCTAAACAGGGTGAAGTCTATGCGTTTAGGGGCCTACCAAACCAATTTGCAACGTATACACGTTTTTGGCAAAGATCAAACATATCACAAAGAGTGATTAAAATTGGTCGTAAAGAACGAACGCAAAGAAGAAGAACAAATGAGGGCTGAAAAATCCAACCTTTATAATGAGCTTCAAATGATCCAAAACCCCTCGTCAAAGAAAACCGCATTTAACAACTTGCGCAGATCCACCCAGGGGCAAACTACGCCAGATGCGTGAATCATGGCTGAGTAGAAAGGCAGAAGAGATTCAGCACTTTGCAGATAGACATGACCTGAAGAACTTTATCATGCAATTTAAAGCGGTCTATGGTCCAACATCACTCCCTCCCCTTTAGCCAGATGGAACCACACTGCTGACAGATAGGAAACAATTCTCTTACACGGGAGGAGATTTCAGCAGCATATAAAATCAACCATCGTCTATAAATGACATAGCTATAAACCCCTACCAAACCCCAAAATAACGCATTAAATGAAACTCCAACCTTAGAGGAGACAAGAAGAGCTATTTCTCGATTTCTAGCGGAATCGGTGCTGATTCAATTCCTGCAGAGATCTACAAAGAGGGCGGTACAATTTATTGAGAAGCTCCATATTATCTTCCAACAAATAGGCAGAGTGAAATCACCCCTAAGAAATGAAAGATGATCCATTATCCCTATATAAACGAAAGGGAAACAGACATGAATGTAACAATCATCGAGGCATCTCCCTACTATCTATTGCAGGAAAGATATTTGCCAGAATCCTTTTGAACCGCCTCACAGCTCATCTAGACAGAGGGCTTTTGCCTGGGCAGTGATTCTGTAAAGATCGTGAGACCACAGACATGGTATTTGCTGCAAGACAACTGCAAGAAAATGCCAAGAACAACCCCGGGACCTATACACAGCGTTCATCGACTTGACCAAGGCGTTTGATACAGTCAGTAGAGAAGGTCTCTGGAAGATCATGGCTAAATATGGCTGTACGGGAAAATTCACCAAGATTGTGCAGCAGCTGCATGGAGGGATGCACGCCAGAGTGCAGGACCAATGCGAGCTATCAGACCCTTTTTTCCCGTCCTGAATGGAGTCAAACAAGGCTGTGTGATTGCACCAACTCTGTTTAGCCTTATGTTTTCTGCCATGCTGACAGATGCATTCAGAGATGGTAACATAGGTGTCAACATCAAGTATCGTACAGATGGAAAACTCTTCAATCCAAGGAGACTTCACAAAACAAAAGTAAAGTCTGATACCATCAGAGATCTACTTTTTGTTTTGACGACTGCGCCCTCACTGCCAACACTGAGGCAGATCTCCAGACTAGCATGGAAAGATTCTCACAAGCCTGCTCCAACTTTGGTCTTACCATCAATACTGAGAAATCTGAAGTCATGTACCAACCAGCTCCTGGAAAAGTATATGTCGAACCAAATATTACAACAAGTGGCAGGAAACTGAAAGTAGTGGACATATTTACTTATCTTGAAGCACACTGTCCCAAAATGTCACCATAGATGATGAAATAAATACCAGAATCTCTAAAGCTAGCAGCACCTTTTGGCAGACTACATAGAAATGTCTGGCACAGATGTGGTATTGGCCAAGTCACAAAACTGAAGGTATATCGAGCTGTGGGCTCCCAGCCCTTTCCCACGCATGCGAAACTTGGACTGTATATCAGAGACACGTAAGGAAGCTAAACCACTTTCACACAGTCTGCCTTAGGAAAATAATGAACATCAAATGGCAGGATATGATCCCAGATACAGAGGCCCTAAAAAGAGCTGCTCTCCCCAGCATCTACACAATCCTGATACAATCCCAGACAAGATGGGCAGGACATGTGGCTCGAATGCCAGATTGCAGAATACCCAAACTTTTATGGTGAGCTGCAAAGTGGTAAACGCTCACAGGGGGCCAGAAAAAGCGATTCAAAGATACACTCAAGAACTCGATGAAATCTTTGGCATAGATGTCAACAACTGGGAGAATGCTGCTTAAGACAGATCTGCCTGGCGACACTTCTTCGACACGGTTCCTGGCCTCGAGGCAGATAGAACAGCACGGATGGAGCAAAGACGTCAAAACAGAAAGGCAGTAAAACTTCCCACAAGTGCAAGTATACCTTGCCCACACTGAAACAACATTTCAAGCCGGATCGGGCTCACTAGTCATCTACGCACACACAGACAAACACAGCGCAACTACTTTCCCCTTTGGGATGAAAATTTGTGTGGTCATCATCACCCGTGATGGACGAGCATCAATCAATCAATGTAATCTCAATAATTTCTATCAATTAATTAATCAAGTGCCATGCTTTACCGTCGGTGATGATGTTCTCCACAACTATCTCTCCCTGGTGCAGTTAATCAGTTTTGATGTGGAACTTTTGTCAAACCACAATGTTAGACTTCAAAATGTTTCCCTTCTGTTTTCCCTCTGTATCTCCTTCCCTTTATTTTGCCTGTTATCACCAAATGTTTCAAATCTTATATTCCCATTATATTTCGGAAGAACATTGACTGTTTTTTAATCATTTGAAAAGGGTTTTCTTGGGGCGGGAGTCTTTAAAATCTCATTATTTATTTTCTATGATGTCCTTGAGATTTTTAGCATTCTTCTGTAAAACATATTTTTGTGGCTGTCAGCCATCTTATTTATTGTTTGTTCTTTTCCCGGATTCGCTGTCGAAAAAGTATTGGTCAAATATAGCATTTGAGTACTTTTAAGGAATTAGGTTTTTCATAAATAATGCTTAGTTTCTACAGAATATTTGGGGAACAAGGACAGTATTATGAGCCCAGAGTTACGGGCCTATCTCTGGTCACTGAACCTATTTAGTGGCAGTATCGAGAGGTGATACAACTGTACAGACTACTGAACCTAAACTGGTGGCAGTATCTAGCTGGACACTCACTATTCCTACTCTGGTCACTGAATCTAGTGGCAGGATCGGGTTACACAACACTGCACAGACTAATCTGGACCTGTACATGTATGTACACTAATGATATGCAACAACAACAAGTATAGCACACAAAATAAACTCGACACATGAAAAGAACTAAATCCAACCACATATCTATGAATGAACAAAGAATCTATAATATATTACAGTTACAGGTAATTATCAATCTTGAACATAGACGTTCCCATAGCTTGGTCTGTAAACTTTGTTCATGAGGCCATGTTTCATTTCGTGGGTATGTAAGGATGGACATGACTGCAGGATGTGCTCTGGAGTCTGTGTTTCTGTCTGGCATGCACACTGTGCAGGCTTATTCTGTGCATCTGGTGGTTGAGACGGGGTGACATGTTCTTAGGCGAAAGATCGTTGTGTGCTGTTTTCTGTTTAGTCTGCTGATGGATCTTGTGGGTGTTTGCTGTGGGTTTGTTGCCTAAAACCCCTCTTTGTACTTTCTTTTGATATGTGTCTTGATTTCTAGTAGTGACACTGGGTGTTTGTGTTGTGTAAGTTTTGTTCCTCCTTAGCCAGCATGTCTGCTCTTCTTTTCCCTGGTACGCCACAGTGGGCTGGTATCCACTGGAGAATAATTTTGTTGTGTTCTAAGAGCTTGTTTAGCTTCTAGTTGTATTTCCTGCCTGTCTTTTGTTTGATAGTGGAATAGTTGTTGAAGATTTTTCAGCGCTGAGCTGCACAACCACTTCTCTGCCCATGTTGCTATGTTGTCTGCAGCCTTATGTATTTGTTTATAAGCTATAGTTATGTGTTTTTCTACACTCCATACTGCTAAGCCACATATATAGATTCTCACCCCTGTGGCAGTTCTGGTATGAGGTCATTGATGAATATGAGGAACAAGGGGGGAGACAATACTGATCCCTGAGGGACCCCATGTTTTAGGAGGATTTTACTATTGATGCCCTCCATAGTGACTCTCACTTTCGATTGTATAAGAAGACTGGATCCATTTCATCATGTTGCCATAATTCTATTCCTGATTGATAAGAATGACGGGATCCTTTTCCCATCATGTTCCCATTATTCTATTCCTGATTGTATAAGAATGACTGGATCCATTTCATCATGTTGCCATTTATTCCATTCCTTTGTAGTTTCACTATTAACCCATCTTTCCATATTTCTATCAAAGGCTTTTGGAGGTCTATCCAGAGGGTGCAGACTTCTTTTCTGTTGAATTTCACCTTCAACAATCTGTGATATATATGTTATTTGATCTTCTGTGCTGTTGTGTTCTCAAAACCTGCTTGTTCTGGCACTAGTAGTTTCTCAGATTCCAGGTACCATTTAAGTCTTCTCATCCTTTCCATTATTTTGCAGAACAGCTGGTTAGGTTTGGCCTGTAGCTGGTGGCCTTATCTTTCCCTTTCTTTATGATGGGGCACATGAGTACCTCTCTCATATCTGTGATATGTAGCCATCTAAACTGGAACTCAATGTTGATATTTTGCCTCTTCAGTGACCAAAATGAACAACACTCTTTTAGCAAACATCACATTTGTAAAACTTATCTACTGTATGTCGATATATGTGTCTTTTGAGGTCAAACTTAAAAATCTATTATTACAAACATCACATTTATAAGGCTTCTCTCCTGTGTGTGTTCTTCTGTGTGCCTTCATGTTATAAGTTTGAGAAAATCCTAAACCACAAACATCACACTTAAAAGGCGTCTCTTCTATGTGTGTTTTCTGTGTGCCTTCATGGACCAGTTTAAAATTAGACCACAATCATCACACTTATAAGGTTTCTCTCCTGTGTGTGTTCTTCTGTGGCCTTCATGTGACCAGTTTGAAAAATCCTACACCAAAAAACCTCACACTTATAAGGTTTCTCTCCGTGTGTGCTGTTCTGTGTCTTTTTCATACACTATTTTCAGAAAATCCTACACCACAAACATCACACTTAAAAGGGTTTTTCTTCTGTGTGTTCTTCTGTGTGCTCTTCATGTTATAATTTTGAGAAAATCACACCACAAACCTCACACTTATAATTTTTCTTCTTCTGTGTGTGTTCTTCTGTGGCCTTCATGTTAAAGTTTGAGAAACCCTACACACAAACATCACACTTATAAGGTTTCTCTCCCGGGTGTGTGTTCTTCTGTGTGCCTTCATGTAACCAGTTTGAGAAAATCCTACACCACAAACATCACACTTATAAGGCTTCTTCCTGTGTGTGTTCTTCTTTGCCTTATTTTTGTTTGAGAAAACCTAAACACAAACATCACACTTAAAAGGGTTTTCCTGTGTGTTCTTCTGTGTGACTTCATGCTTCCATTGTGAGAAAATCCAAAAACCACAAACATCACACTTATAAGGTTTCTCTCCTGTGTGTGTTCTTCTGTGTGCCTTCATGTAACCAGTTTGAGAAAATCCTACACCACAAACCTCACACGTATAAGGTTTCTCTTCTGTGTGTGTTCTTTTGTGTGCCTTCATGTTACAAGTTTGAAAAAAATCCTACACCACAAACCTCACACTTAAGGTTTCTCTCCGTGTGTGTTCTTCTGTGTGTCTTCATATTACACTGTAAGTAATCCTACACCACAAACATCACATTTGTAAGATTTCTCTTGTATGTGCATTTCTGTTGCAGACTTCTTTCCTCCATATTTCTTTCTTTCTGTTTTCTAAGTTTTCTAACATGTTTAAGATTTCTGAAAAACCAGATCTTACAAGTTGTACGTTGAAACGTATTCACTTTCTATTTTATTTTTTTAACATCATCCTGAGAGTTTGAAGTGATCCAATGTGTCATCACTGATCTCTAAATATAAAGCAATGAAAGTGAAAGTAATGAAATGTATATACTGTAAAAATAAATATACAACATTAAACATTACTTGTAATATTCTAGATATAAGGGCAAAACAGTCAATAATAGCTTTAACCCCAGAACATTGTAAAAATAATAATCCCATCATTTAGCCTCATGCAAATGCCTATTTAAGTGGCCGAAATTTTTTATTAATTTTAATATTAATTGTAAAATTTGTTAACTTATGCAGAACATATGATTTCAAATAATTGTAAAAAACTAAGTATACATTTTAAAGACGTCTAATCTTTGATTGAGCACGCTTATTTCCGATTTTGCATATTTGAACACACTCCATTTTGTAGAAATGATCTCAGTGTTTTCAATTTGCTAAGCAAAATAACATTTTTATAATAAAATGAATTTAATAACTCAGATTTCTTATGATGAAGACACAGTGATTTTCAAATATGTTAACATCAGACACAAATCTGAGCGGATATGGAAAATATAGCAAAACTATCCGTTACGTATTAGACCCTTACCCATGAAACTGAAATTAACACTGTTTTTTCTATAGGAACTATGGTGGATTCTGTGACAATAACTGTTGTCTTGTTGAATAAATTTACAATGTTGATGAGTTATATTTTTTAAATGATAGAAAAATGGGAAATTATTGATATTTAATATACTTAGCTACTGGTTGCTAGGACAAAGCTATAATTTGTTGTTCGAGATACAATGTTCTTGTTTACTTTTGTTGATCTTGTTTATTTCACGTTTTTTTGATTTTCTAGTGAGATGCAATGTTCCTACACTATGTATGTCTGTATGAATGTTAAAATTATTTATTTACTCCTAATGCAAACAATTATTTTTAAAAATTGTTTATCAAGTCCTGTAGGAAGTGACCAGTCGGCCTTGACAATGATCCAGAGGATATATTGCCACCTTTTCGACCAGCAAGGGCGCCTGGTCTGCATCTGAGATGTCATAACAAGAAAAGACAACTGGAATATTCAACCTTCTAAGTAATTATTAAAATAGTGGAGTGTGTATGACAGTTTTTCTCATCTCACAGTATGGAAAAAGATTTGATTAATAAGTGCATTATGACTGATTTTGTGATTGATAAGTGCATTATTCTGATTTTTTGATTGATAAGTGCATTATGACTGATTTTGTGATTGATAAAAGCATTATGACTGATTTTGTGATTGATAAGAGCATTATGACTGATTTTAATGTATGTAAAATGGACACTGTGTATTCATGTTATTCACATTGTCTTATCTGTTTTTCCATGAATTTTATAAAGCAGCCTTGCATTTTAAAGGAATTCCCAGTAAATGTATCTTTCCTAAAATAATTTCACAAATATGATAACATGTTTTTTATATTATTATTTTTCATCTACAGTAAGTTTCTTCAAGTTGTATTTTTCACATAATTGTTGCAACAAATGTGCAATTTACTAACCAGCAAGCAACTGCAAAGCACACCAAGCCATCATATAGAAATACAGACCTACATGAAGAGGAACTTTTAACAATTTTCAAATGCAGAGTTATATTGGTCTAGTAAACAACTCTTTCATGGTTGGGGCCAGGGCTTCATCTTTTAGACTGATACAAAATAATACAAGCATTCTTGAAAATCTCCAATCCTGAAATTAAGAAGCTGGATTACAAACTTAATAAATGGTCATGCATGATTTTCTTAGGATGAAATGTATGAAGTTTTGACAGCCGATGAGAGATGCGAGAATGGTTAAGAATAAGGTAAGATATGAGTTTAGACAGTGAATCAAGGGTAAGCCAACTAAATGGGGGATGAAATTAGTTGTGGTTGCAGATTCATCAAAAAAAATAAAAAAAATTGTGTTTGGTGTTATTGAATGAGTAAAGTTGAAAAGAAAGCAAGTTTTTTTGTCAAACTGGTACAAATGTTTCTGTTTTTAAACAGAATAGATATTGTCTGGTAGATGAACATTCTGTGCTTGGGTTACTTTGAGTCTGTCTGCCAACTTTTTTCCTGATTATTTTGTCTATCAAATATCATTGTGTACTATTTTATTGTTCAATAATATCTTTTACTTGCAATGTTTAGAAATGATATATCTATTTCATGTTTATGTACGATACTATAAGTTAATTTTATGGGGAGCTTAACTATGCCAATTCAGCATCCTTTCTTGAAGGCTTTTTTATTGACTTTTTCTTTTAAATATGAAAATATTGATGTTTTATAAATGTCATGCCTTTTTCTTTGCGCTGCTTTATGACCAATTTTAATCACTTCTTGGATGTGTTTGATCTTGCCAAGAACGTGTACCCTTGCAGGCTGCCGGGCCAGCAAGGGGGGCAAAGAGAGCGCACTGCGACCCACAAGGCATGTCAGAGGCGACTAAGGTGGGGTTTCGTGGGCTGGCTACCCCATCCAGTAGAAAATTTTAGCCACAAAAAACCAACCAACCATGAACAAGTCACATAAAAAAAAAAATAAAAACTGTGCCAACCAAGAGGAAAGGAAGCTCTTCTAGAAGAGGTATGAAGGAGCAAGAAAGCCCAAGGGGTCTACACGCAGATTATCTTCCTTTCACCTAGGAAAAGCTCCAGAATTGGCACCTTGAATGTTAGAAGTATGTATCAAATGGGAAAGACAGCACAGGTTGTAAATGAGATGAAATTTCACGGATTGGGATCTGGGATTAGTGAAACTAGGTGGAATGGTGCAGGCAAACAACGTTTAAACACAGGAGAAACAATGCTGTTCTCAGGCCATATGGAAGAAAATGCCCCCATAGTGAAGGAGTGGCTTTAATGCTATCTAAAGAAGCCGAGAAGGCACTAATAAAATGGGAAGCAGTGGTCCTAGGATAATCACAGCAACATTCAGAACCACCAAAAGAAAGATTCTTGAATGTGACCCAGTGTTATGCACCTACCAATGATAAAGAGGAAAAAGTAAAAGAGGAATTTACATAAAACTTCAAAATACTATAGGTAATCAGAGAAATGGGAACATCAAAATTTGATGGGTGACTCAATGCCAAATAGGTTGACAAAGGCTACGAGGAGATCATGGGGAAACACGGACTAGGAATAATGAACCAAAATGGAGAACTATTCACTAATTTCTGTGCAGCGAATCAATACGTCATAGGGGGAAGTGTCTTTCCACATAAAAGAATACATAAAGCAACCTGGGTATCACCCGATCACAGAACAGAAAATCAAATTGACCACATATGCATAAACAAGAAATTCAGGTCATCCTACAAGATGTGGGTCCTAAGGGGGCAGATGTAGATTCGGATCACCATTTGCTGATAAGCAAAATTAAACTGAAGCTTAAGCTATACATAACATCCCATGAACATAGACACCAATATAATGTAGGATACCTCAGAGTCAAGAAACAAAGGAACAGTTCACGGTCACAGTCTCTAATAAGTATGAGGTGTTGCGGAATTAGAAGATGAGGTGAGGGGCGAAGAATGCTGGCAGCAAGCCAAAATATTTGGAATGAAACATGCACAGAGGTATTAGGAAAGAAGGAGCGAATCATAAGGCATGGATAACTCCAGAAACTCTCAAGGAAATAGAAGAAAGGAAAAGAGGAAAGCAGATTTAAATAATAGCAAAACTAGAACTGCCAAAGCCATAGCCCAGGAAAAGTACACAGAAGCAGAAGAAAGTGAAGAAACAAATAAAGTTAGATAAAAGACAATACGTGAGAAGATCTAGCAAGAGAAGCAGAGGTAGCTGCAGGAAAGGAAACCTTAGGGATCTTTACAATATCACTAGAAAGCTAGCAGGAAAATACAGACCATCAAATGGGTTGATCAAAATAGTAGTGGGGAAACTATCACTAAGTTAGAGACCAAATGGAAAAGATGGATAGAATATCGGAACTCCTGAACAGACCAGCACCACAAACCCCCAGATATCCAACCGGCAGAAATTAAATACCAACTACATACCAGCTACCTCCACTGTATAACTTTACTTCATCATCTGACACACCCAATAAAAGTGGACATCTTTTTAAAAAAAAATATAAACAATTAGCTTTCTTTATGTTTTACTTTTTCATACTAATATATTTTTAATCTGTCCATGATTCTGAACATTTTCTGTAAAACACATCTCGGGGTCCTTGATCGCCTGAGGTTACCGGGCCAAAATTTGGGGGGTAAAGAATAGAACCACTGTTACCTACCATGCATGTCGAAGAGGTGACCATGTCGTAAAGGCACAAAAAAGGTTCGGGTGAAATCGGATGCACATGTCCTAAACATGTAGAAGTCTATGCGTTAGGGGCCTACCAAACCAATGTGCAATGTATACATGTTCTTGGCAAAGATCAAACAAATCACAAAGCGTTATTAAAATTGGTCGAAACGAACGAAAGAAGAAGAAACTTGGGTTATTTTGATCTGTAGAGAAGGGGGGACAAAAGATCAATAAATTGCAGCAAAATGTTACAGAACATATCAGAAAAGCCTTTCATAACACATTACAAACATGTCACAGATCACATCACAATGTAATTACCCCTTGATTTCTCTATCTTCAACACAAAGACCAGACTGTTTGACTTCCCGCTCTTCTGTCATACTTTCATCAAAGCTGTCAAATTGACTTATCTCAGTTTTTACATTTTCACTCTTGATTTTGTCCTCAGAGCTCTGAAATAATAGCAAGTATATATGCAGATTTATTCTTTATGAATGATTCTGAAATAACATTCTCTTCTGGAAACTGTGACAAGCTACCAGTCTCTATGTTTTAGAAAACAAACACCATAAGTTGTTGAAAAACTAAATATTTAGAATTTGTTAATTCTGGGACATAGAGATGAAATCTTCTAAGAGATATCAAGGATTAACTTTGAGCACATCAAAACTATTTGAGTTTTATCTACATTAAAAATAAACCTTACTTGACAATGTCCTTCCTGTTTGATTAATAAATCTGCCAGGAATGGAATCTGAATTTTGTGTTAGTCTGAAAATAAACAATCAATAACATGTCAAAAAAAAATGGTAAGATATTAATTATGACAAGTGAAGGGTAATTGGTTTCCATCACAAAAACAGTGTGGAAAATAGTGGTGAAAGCATCACTGGCCAGGTCTCAATAGAGCCAAAAAATTATGTCAATAAAATAATGCACTGAAAGGCGATTTAATTTTTTTTTAAAGCAGACATTAACAGTGAGGCATCAACTGATAAACAACAAGGCAGCAATTACAAAAAATTTCTACAGAAATGCTAAACTGCAGCTATTAGTCAGGTGCTAATAAAGTAAATTAAATATGGAAATAGTTCCAGAACAATGGAAAAAAGGAATAATCATTAAGACCCTAAAAAATGGTGATCTCAAAGTTTGAACAACTGAGAGGATCATCTTTTTATAAGTAATGAATAAAAACGTTTTGCAAAATCATTCACAATAGAATCAAAGGACAGATTTTCTCACTTTTGGGTAGAGATGAAAACAGACACTGAAAACTTGAGACGGCCTTGAATGATTAAAACAGCAATGGCCATGAACAACAATATAATACTGTGAGAAAATACTAGTAAAAAATGACAGAAAATATATTTGTTCAAAAAATATGCATGAGTTAGCAAAATATACATACCAAAAGAAAGACAGAAGGCAACAAGAATAAGATTTGAAGAATTATAGTAAATGGACGACCCAAATTTTTAAACACTCTTGTGATATGTTTGATCTTTGCCAAGAAATGTATACTTTCAATTGGTTTGGTAGGCCCTAAAAGCATAGACTTTACATGTTTAGGATACGATTTCAGCCAAACCTCCTTAGTCGCCTCTTATGACTTGCGTGGCTGGTAACAGTGGTTCTATTCTTTACACCCCAAATATGGGCCCCCGGTAACCACTTGGGCAAAAGAATTATAGTAAATGGACACAGTAACAGAAGAACATTTAGTGTCCACATATAAGTTTACCAAGCTACAGGAAGAACTCAAGTCTCTAGCTCCAACAGTCACCTGATAAAGATGGAGTCAACAACAAGATGTTTATCAAATTGGGAACTAATATAAGGAAGAAGTTGGTTGGTTCTGAGGATCAACATCATCATTAAAAGGGTTTTAAAACCAAAGGATTGACTTCATTGCACCGGATTTTACCCCATATGACTTGGTCCCTCTCTGCAGAAATGGCACGCCACCTGCAGAGAGTATTGCCCAAAGCACAAACTCTGTAGCTCCAGCAACAATCCTAGGGTCACTTGAAAAAAATGCCTCGTGAACAGAATGGTGCGATCTGGGTTCCAACCGACCCTTTTTCTTAAAGGCAAAGGGCTTAGCCCCACAGACCCCAACATCACCATAAATTGGTCGTCCAAATGTCACATTATGTGTTTCATCAACCATTGCAGTAGCCATCTCAAATGTTCGTGCCAAATGTACTCAAATGATGTCGGGTTTGGGACACCCCTCTACTCTGTAGATGGCATTCATGCGCTTATCATCATTTAACCTTTATTTTGGTTAGACGGCTCAATGTCTCAGAGTCAGTTTCCACATATGTAGAGCAGAGTGTACTTATGATGTCTGCTCTGTCCATACTTCTTCCACTTGCAATGGATGCTTTCTATATCTTATGTTACATTATGCAATGTCATGGCACATTGATCATTCCATGATGCTCTGTCTCTCGGGTGCAGCAGCCATCCCCAAAGTTTTTGCTCACCGTACTCCAAGAGAAGTTGATTAGTATACCGTTTTCTCTACCACGAAGACGACACTGTCTGGGATGTCCCAAAATTAACGCCAATTCTCAGACTCATTCCAGTGCCTGAGACTCGACCATAGCACATAAATGAGAGCGATCGCATTCTCTGTATCTACATTTTCATGTTGATGGCTCTTTAATGTGTGAGGTCTTTAGACCAGAAGCAGTTGACATCAAGTGTGACACAAGTCAGCATGGACGCCTTTCAATGAAAGATGAAACTATAAGTATGCATACCCCTCACCACAGCTGAAATATACTACGCATCTATGTGTCCATCTGGAATGTAGCAATGTTAGTTATCTTAACTAACTAAATCATTAACTGTGATATCATTTATCAAACAAGAAACTATTTTATTATAGACAACTGAAACCAAACAAATACCTGTTTAATAGCTGCTGTTTCTACTTCTTGCTTCATTTCTTCACCATCTGTATGAATGTTTTCCATGATCTTTTTTCCTATCCCTAATTTAAACAAAAGAAGTAAGATGTTTGACATGATTAAGTTGTAGAGAATGAAAGTCACATTGTCTTGTTTATGATTGCTGGAACAAATATTTTCAATCTAAGAAATCCAACAATAATCAAGTAAAATGGTATTCAAACAATTTTTACACAGTTGTATACGAAGAACATTTTTCATATTTGGGTAGTAAAGTGTCAAACAACGGAGACACGATGAAGGAAATAAACTCCGATGTATAGCAGCTAGTGCCTTCACTAAATTAACGAATATCTGGCAATTCAAGACCAGTATATGCAAAAAAAGTTAAATTATTTAGGTCATGTGTGATTCCTGTAATTGACCTACGGTTGGGAAAATTGGAAATCAAAAAGAAAATTGATAAGAAACTGACAGCTTTGAGAATAAATGTCTACGAAAATTATTAAAAGTAAAATGGAGTGATTTCGTTTCTAACAACACAGTGAGAGATAGAACATACCAACAACCCGTATCAGATATTATAAGGAAATGAAGGTGGAAATATTTAGGTCATGTTCTTAGATCAGACGAAAAGATACTAAATCGAAAGTCCTTATGTGGTCACCAATTGGGAAAAAAAAACGGGAAGACCAAAGACCACTTTCAAGAACCATCCAACAAGAAAGTAAACTATTGGGATGTAAAACCAAAAAGATCTCCAACTGCTAGCAAAGAACTGATCACATGGAGATCTAAAACTCTGCCCTATGTGCCCCTCTTTGGACCTAAAGGAACAAACTAACTATATGAAGAACATTTGATTAACTTTTTATCTTTCTATTTTCAATTTATAAATTCAGAGGTGGAGAATTATGTTATGATTAAAAAGAAAGTAAAATGTGTTGGGACAGTTGATCCATCCCTGGCAAATATGTTCGATATCAAATCATGATACTTTATTAAAATATATAATGTTTTGCAGATGATATGCCATATAGAGTTAATCTGTCAAACAGTATGTCACTCTTCTTCTACTGAGATAATTCTCCCATTACTCAGATTTCTAAATCAGAGAGATGAATCCATTCAGAGTTCAATCATCAGCAGGAGGTTCTTGCAAGGGCCCTAAATTTCTCCTTAAATGTAACCTCATATGGTCAGGTATGAGACCTCAAGTCATCAAAGAAGGTGTAGATTAGTAGAATATGTTGAGGAGTTTGGTGGATCATTTTGATATGTGCAGTGATCAGTTTGGACTTGTGCTATCTGCTTTGAGTTTGTAATAGTAGCCAGATAACAGATCAGTAAGAACAGAAGGAATGACTGACTGGTCTTTCTTATCTAGGTCAGGGAATACTCGGAGTGATGGCCTGGCCAAAGCCTGGCTGTGGCTCAACCAAGTGCAAGATTTCAAAGACTTAGGAATCATATTCATAGAAGTAGGAAGACAGAGAGATAGAGGCTAGAGTGCAAAAGCAATGATAGCAACACTGCTAACACCCCAGTACAAAATACAGTGAGTGTGAGGATCAATCATGGATGTCAGTCAGTAACTGAGTAAGGAACTGTACAACTACAAACTTGTCTGTGTGGAAAATGTTTAAATTTATATGTTTTTTTCTCTTGCAATCCTTTCATCTGAGTGGGGTGATTTCATGGCATTTGTAAATTTTCAAACTTTACAAATTACTGCCACATGGAACAGGAATCTTCAATTGTAAGCAACATTTTTTCTCCAGATCTGATCACATGTTTGGCCACCTCAGATCTGTAGAATAAGAATGTAGGTTTATGTACATTGATCCAGTGTATAAGATTCATCATCAAATAGCTTGTCCTGAGCAGAACTTTGCTACACCAATAGTCCTCCGGAATTTCTCTCTCATAGGCCAGACGTCCTGCCTCTGCTGCTTTCATGTTCAAACCATCAGTTACATCCTGAATCCATCTTCTCCGTGGTCTTCCTCTTCTTCTCTTTGCCGGTATGCCTCCTTCCATGATGGTCTTCTCAGCCCTTCATGTCTTTTTATATGTCCAAAATATCTCAATTTTCTCCTTATTTGTAGCATCAGCCAGTTTTCTTTGATTTTGAGCTCTTTCTAGATAGATCTATTTGTTCTCTTCTCTGTCCAAGATATACGAAGGACTCTTCTGTAACACTTGTATTCAAAAGCACTTATATGTTTTTCTTATATGTATAAGATTGATTGCAATAAATTTTCAGTTATCTTCTGATCCTTAACCTGATGGAACAACTTAAATTTCTGTAATATCACTATCAGGTCACAGGTGCGCTCGATCACAACTCATGCGGCAAGCGTGCCCGGTTCAAACTCCACGGCGGACAAGTTTGGAAGCAAATTAGTTTCCTTCGACTTTTACGAACGATAAAAATAGATCTCACCGTTCAGAAAGCAATGGCAAACTACTAGACGGAGTAGACGTAGTCGAAAATGGACGACTCATTTACTGAACTCTGAACTGTGTTGGTGGCTGCATGATCATGTAAACAGTAAAGGATATGCCACGATTTTTCGAACGATGAAAATAGACCTCACCGTTTAGAAAGCAATGGCAGTCTACTGAACGTATAAGTGGTGACTAAAAAAACGACGACTCGCTTACTATTGTTGATGTTGGTCGCTGAAGTCCTGTAAAAGATATACCACGATTTTCATTTTTTCATATCAGGTGGAAAGTTTTAAAATCACTTCGAATAGTTGTTACACTACTTCGAATAGTAATCGTTCTTCCTCGAAAACCTCCACAAGTAACGAGTAATTGTTATATTGCAAAATATTCGATTCGTGGCATCTAATAAAACGCTTGAAGATGGGAAAATCAGCAGGATGTGATAATATTTCAGCGGAGTTTATCAAAGCATAAGGAGAATAAACCATACAAATATATCATGCAATATGCGAAAAAAGGTATGGGAAACAGGAATATGGACAAATAAATGGAAAAGATCAATATTTATCCCAGTACCTAAAAAGGAGACCTAGTCACGACAGAAATGATGTGTCTACGCAGAATGATGGGGGTGACAAGAAGAGACCGGTTGAGAAATGTCAATGAAGACATCAGGAAAAGAGTGGATACAACATCAGTACTAGACTTCATCAAGAAACAACAAATTAAATGGTTCGGCCTTACAAACAGATTACCAACAGACAGTGGGCCTCAAAGAGCAATGCTGCCCCGATACAATAGGTAGGAGCCTACAATGAAAAAGGCAGACCACGCAAAGATGGACCTCAGAGATAACAGAGGCGACGAAAGACACTGTCTACAAAGTGCACACAAAGACCCGTTTTAGAAATCTCTTCTTGACCTGACGCTGTGAGGTAAAACAGGATTGAGAAAAGAAAGAAAGAAAGATAAGAAGGAGACTCCAAATTATGTACCAACTATAGAACAGTGGCATTTATTAGCCACGCAAGTAAAATCTCATTAACAATAATTATGGGAAGACTGTAGAGGAAAGTAGAAGAAATATCAACATAACACAATCTGGCTTTAGACGGAATAGAGGTACACGTGACCATATATTTAAAATGAGAACAATCATAGAAAAATCTAGAGAGTATAATGTTGATCTATACTCATGCTTTATTGACTACTCAAAGGCATTTGATTGTGTAGAACATCAGGAATTGTGGAGAATAATGGGATAAAATGGATTTCCATTACATTTGATACAGATCATAAGAGAACTTTATAGTGATCAAATGGCGGCTGTAAGAACATGTGATGATACATCAGACTGGTTTAACGTAAGGCAGGAGTCAGACAAGGCTGCATTTTGTCGCCTTGTCTGTTTAACATATATGCAAAAAACATGATGAGGAAAGTTACAGAAGATAGCGGAAAACAGCAATACGATTCTTTTATATTCGGAGGAAGAGAAATATCTGAACTACGATACGCTGATGATACAGTGTTACTGTCAGCATCACAAAAAGGGATTGCGAAGTTATTAGGGGAAGTGAAAGATAAAAGCGAAAAACAAAATGTATATCTCAATGTGGCAAAAACAAAAAAAGGGCAACAGATAAAACGAACGTGACAAATTATATTTTTATCAACAGAGAGAAAGTAGAAAATGTGAACAGTTTTGAATATCTCGGTTCACTGATAACAACAGATGGAAATGGGATGAAGGAAATTCAAAGAAGAACAAACATGACTTTACAAAAATTAAACAACTAAAAACAGTATGGAACGGAACTGATAAGAAAATAAAGATCAGAATACTAAGAGCATGCATATTTGCAGTGGCAACGTATGGGTGTGAAGCGTGGACATTTAATAAAGCAGTGGAAAAACATATATGGGTTTTTCAATATAAGTGTTACAGATGAGTCGCCCGTATATTTTGGACAGAGAAGGGAACAAATAGATCCATCCAGAAAGAATTCACAATCAAAGAAAACAGGCTGATGCTACAAATAAGAAAGAAACAAATTGAGATATTTTGGACATATAAAAAGACGTGAAGAGCTGGAGAAGACCATCATGGAAGGAGGCATACCGGCAAAGAGAAGAAGAGGAAGACCACGGAGAAGATGAATTCAGATGTAACTGATGGTTTGAACATGACGGCTGCAGAGGCAGGACATCTGGCCAATGGAGAGATAAATTCGGAGGACTGTTGGGGTGGCAAAGTTCTATTCAGGACAAGCTAATTGATAATGATGAGCTTCTAATCGGTACATCCTCAATGCCATTATATGAGGTTATTACTCGTTATCTATTATGACATTGCAGATACGATAAGACAAATATAAACGGATTAAAAACCCATCAGTGAATGGATAGAAATGGTACGTGTCGCCCAATAGAACAATGTGAGCACAAGTAACGATGAGAAAAGGGGCGGGCTCAGTCGGTGGACGAGGGCACAAGCAGAAATGGGCGAAGGAGCACCCAAAAGAATCACGAGGTGGACAAAACGGTGGCGAGCCTCGAAGATGGGGTCTCCAGCAGATAACACTAACAGCGTTTCCCTCCACAGAACTACTACTGCCTTGTAGTTCGACTGGGGACAATCAAAGACTAGTTGAGCAAACCGCACACAAAACTGGACGGCAGGCAAACCAAGTAGTCCAAAAAAAGACTGGTAACCTGGAAAGATGACGCTCAACAACCCGGGAGGTAGGTTGTCTAAGGTAGCTACCTAAAGAAAATAGCAATCTGCTGCCTTGCAGGTCGGCTGCGAAGCGGACAGACTTGCAACAACGGCATCGATTGTTGGGGAGTTGATGATGGATAATGGGGATGTTCTTATGTCTCTTCAGACTGTCTGAGGTGTGCGTTTCCAGTTGTTCTGTACATTCCACCGAATATACAGAACAACTGGAAAGCCCAGCAGAGGTAAAGCCAGTGCGCGCGTTTCCGCTCGCAGGAACTACTGCTGCCTTGTAGTTTGATTGGGGACATTCAAAGCCTAGCGGAGCAAACCGTAAACAAAACTGGACGGGCGGCAAACAAAGGAGTCCACAAAACAACCGGTTTGCTTGGCAGATGGCGCTCATAAGCCCGGAGGGCAGGTCGTCTAAGGTGGCTGCCCAAAAGAAAGGGCAACCTGCTGCCTTGTGGGCTTTGGCTGGGGACAGAAAAAGGCTAGCGGAGAGCGAACCGTACACAACCGCTGGTTGAAATCGAACTCACCACCCAAGGATAAGCACTTGAGCTCCAATTGTTACTGAACGCTGTGCACGTAAATCCCGTACTGATGTTTAGCTGTTTATATATCACAATAGAATGATACAAACGGCTTAAGAACGATCACGAGAGAGAGAGAGAGAGAGAGAGAGAAACTGATACTAGGCAGCATGGGAAGCCCATTATTACGCTTTATTAACACCTGCAAGCGTGTTCTATCTTCATCGTCATAGACAAAGAACATTGGGACAGTTGGCCAAAGACAGACGAGGACAGTGAGGGTGGCTCAAAGAAAAACACCATAAAATATGGATGCAAAGAGAGGACAAGAGAATATCCTATGTATCACAGTGCATTAATGTATGTCACGCAAGTGTTGACTGAAACGTTTTATAGCACTAAGCATTTTATAACTGATGACACTATACTCTCTAGATTTGTCTATGGACAATATCTGCAGAGAAATCAGTCTAAAATTAGGCAAAAGACAGGAGGCACTTAATAGTGGCAAATTATATAACACCACAAGAGGAGTAGAATACTAGAGAAGATTGAGTAATAAAAGAACTTCTTTCTTCAGACGATCAGGAATAAATTGAAACCTCAGGAGAACAATTCTAATAAAATATGAATATATTACACCAATCATGTAATAATTATAATATGAAAATCAACATGAATAAAACAGAAATCAGGACAATCGCAAAAGAAGAAAACCAAAGATCTATATCGGGAACACTGAAACCAGTTTATAATTTCAAAGTACATATAATGTCATCAGCTGGGAAATCAAAAGTTAAAATAGAAAATAGATGTCACAAAGCAATCCAACTTATTAAGCAAATGACACCAATACTGAGCAATAAACATATATCAATCGACATAAAAATAGCATTATATAACATCATTTTTCTAATGTGTTACCAATGACAGACATGAACGATGATAGGATAAGAATTGTAACGACTGAAATGAGAAGTAAAGGTTACTCAATGTATCAAGAAGAGAGAAAATCATGAATGATTAGGTCCAAAGTGGATGTAAAAACAGCAACAAAATTCACACGGAGAAATCGTAAGGCCATATAACATGGCTGTCTTCATAAGTATACCACCATATGGTGCCAGGGCCTGCAAGGTTAGCAAAGAATAGTACCACGCGACCTACAAGGCCTGACGTAAGAACGACTGATGTAGGACCAGGAAGTTACCCTAGTAAATAAAGCGTTGCAGAAATCGGATGTGCTGGCCTACTTGTAGGCGCATAACTGGCACTGTACAGTTGCTCTTAGGCTCAGATCACTTACAAATCACAGTGGTTAACAAGTGGTCGATATGGAGCGTTTGAAGAAGAAGAAGAATTAGTATACCACAACAGAAATAATACACAAGTAAACGAAACAGGAAGAGGTAGGCAATGCAAGCGTTGGTCTCAGTGGCGTATGCTGGATTTTGACAGAGGGCATGCAATAAGTCTTGTATGCCTGTGTGCTGCCTGGGCTCTCAAGGGAGCACAGAATAATAACACTATAACTTACAGGTCTGTCTTAAGAGTAACTGAGGTAGGGCCTCAGAAAAGCTACCCTTGTAAATAAAAAGCGTTGCAGAAATCGGATGTGCTTGCGTACTTGTAGGCGCATAACTGGGACAACGTATAATCGCTCCTAGGCTCGGATCACATAAAATCAAAAAGGGTGGTTAACAAGTGGTCAATATGGAGTGTTCGAAGAAGATGTACTTATAATGCAACAGGAGAAAAAGTGGGTCTAATTAATTAAACTCACTTTTTAAAATTTCTAGTTAATCTCTACTCACCGGCTCTTCTTGCTGAAATCATTTGTGACTTTGTTGTAGAAATCATTATTTGTTTTAATCTCAACAAGTAGGTTATTTTCCTATAGACATCAGCGATAGAGCTGAAAGACAGCACTACCATAGGGTTTCTTATGAATGTTTTTTTAGTTTTAGGGGCAGAAAACGAACGCACGACTGATAACACAGGAAGTGTCAAGATTAATTTACAAAGTTTGTGTGGCTCTGGTAGGCCACTGAATTTCTTTGTTTAAAAGGAATCTGTGAATTTCGATGAGGCTTGACGCAAGTAAACAAGATGGATAGTTTCATTAGGCCTAGAAGGCAACTATTTTTACGCTTGTCAACATCACCCACCCCAGTTCTCCCAGGGAGGCAGTTTTTATCAGGTGCAAGAACGTAACGTTAGATTTTACGCTCGTCCAACATTATTGACCCCGGTTGTTCCAGGAAGGCCAGTTTCGTTAAGCACAAGAACGCGACTTTTGGTTTTGCGCTCGGTCAACGAGGCCATTGGTATTGACACTAATATAGCAGCGTCCATCGCAAGCGATGATGACAACAATCTCAGACGTGCGCTCCTGCACTCTCTGTGTGTGTGGAGGTGACTGTAGAATCGAATCCTAGAACAGAATCTCCTACCACAGGTGGGGCATACATGATCAAGGCTAGACATGCGCGTGTTGTGTGCTCTGTCTTTTCGCGCTGCTCGTTTTCTCTGTGCCTCAACAATACGATGATTCTCAGCTATTCGGGTCGCCCGAGTGGTTACCGGGGCCCAAATTTTTGGGTGTAAAGAATAGAATCACTGTTACCTGCCGAAATGTCGTAAGAGGCGACTAAGGAGGTTTGGCTGAAATCGGATACACATGTCCTAAACGTGAGGTCTATGCGTTTAGGGACCTACAAACCAATGTGCAACGTATACACGTTCTTGGCAAAGATCAAACATATCACAAAGAGTGATTAAAATTGATGGTAAAGAACGAACGCAAAGAAGAGAAGAAGCTATTCGGGTTCCTCTTTTGTTGGTACAGTGCCGCATTTGGCGTTCTTGCGCAAGTGATTCTAGCACGTGGTGTCTATATTGAAGCATTTCAGAGACACTTTAAAAGTAAATTTAAAGCGTTTTTTCTGTCCACAAACTGAACGTCTGCCCCCTTCAAGTTCGCCATACATCAACTGTTTTGGGATGCGTCTATCGGGGCATTCGAGCAACATGACCGACCCATCTCATTTGGGCCTTCTGCAACAGGGTGTTGACGCTTGGATCTTAGCTCTTATGAAGGACTTCGCTGTCTGGAATTTTGTCCTGCCAGTTTATTTTTAGTACTCTGCGTAGACAGCTTGTGTGGAAATGGTTTAATTTTCTTGCGTGTCTGCTATACACTCTCCATGTCTCGCTTGCGTTCTGCAGCGTGGTTAGCACTATGGCCTGGAAACTTTCAGCTTTGTGCTATGTTTATCCCCTTCCGCTCCACAAGTGACACGTAACCTTCTAAACGCACCTGGCTTTGGATATCCTATTGTTGACCTCTTAATCTATGTTTGCAGATCTGTATAGGTGACTGCCAAGATAAGCAAAGTTGTCCGTTGACTAGAGACGCTGGTGTTTAATGTTGATGACTGGATCGTAATACTGCAATCTAATGGCGGGCTGGAACATGACCTCTGTTTTTTTGGTGTTAATGTTGAGGCCAAACTTATCACAGGCCATTGAAAACTTGTCCATGTAAGTCTGCATTTCTTCCACAGAGTTGGTAGGAGGCGCAGTCATCAGCAAACAACAGGTTTGAGATAGTTGATTTTTTTTACCTTGGTGGAGGATTTTAACCTCCGAAGATTGAATAGATTACCGTCTGCCCTGTATCTAATCTTTACCCATGTTCGTCGCCTTCCCAAAAGACATCCGTGAGCATGGCAGCAAACATCATGCTGAAGAGTGTTGGGACCAGTACACAGCCCTGTTTGACGCCGTTAGTGACATGGAAGGCTTCCGACAACTTCCCTTCATCAAGTACACGGGCCATCAAGCCCTCGTGAAACTGTTGGACGATCTTGATGAATTTCACTGGGCATCAAATTTTTCCATGATCTTCCATAGACCCTCTCTGTTGACCGTACCGAAAGCCTTCGTAAGATCGACAAAAACCATGTAGAGGTGACACTAATGATTCAAGTTCAATTTCTCAAAGTATATATTTTTTTGATTTGAAACTTTGCATGCAGTCTTATATTTACGATGACCAAAGGAATATGTCGTTGACAGGTCGATTGCAGCTCAGATTTTGCATATTGGCAGATTTCTTTGATGTTTTGCGAAAACTTTGGCAAAGCTATGCAAAAGAACTAATTTTACAGTGATACACTTCATATAGGTTAAGGATGCCATCAAAGGCGGATCCCTATTCATACAGTGAAGGGTGCCATGTATATAATTAACATAGACATATAATTAGCATAGACATATTGAAGAATTATAAAATAGAAAATGACTGGAGTATGACAATAATATATTTCTAACCTTATTCTGTGTCGGACGAGTCTAGTAGATTGATGACTGTTCTAGGTTGAATTAAATGCAAACAATCCTTTCTCCAATATTCATCTTCTTCTTTCAAGACATGGTCCTCACATTTTATCCAGTAAGCTTTATCAACATTTGATAGCGCAGCGTGGGTTAGTATCTTGACGTCAGACAATTTGAATGTAGTATTTTCAGCTGCCACTTGTCCTTTAATTTTAGCCCCACAAAGTTCTATTGGGTTTAAATGTGAATGGTACAGTGGAAGTCTCAAACACCTATGACCATGCTCCTCTATCAACTTGTCAATTTGAATTTTCTTTGACTTTTGTGTATGTTTTACAAGGGACAACAATTCTGGTTTGAAGTAAGTTTCATTGAGGGGAATATTTTCTCTGATGAACCACATCTTTATTGCGTCTTTTGTGCTCGATGTCGTAGGTATTTTGTCTTCTTGTGATATAACATTGTGATATGATGCATTGTCCATTATGAGACAAGATGGTCTATCTAAAGATGGAAGAACTGTTTTCTCGAGCCAATTTCTAAATATTTGGCCATTCATCTCTGCGTGATAATACCTATTGTCTGTAGACTTTGAAACGAAAACGAGTTCAGCATTCTGCAATAACCCATTATGTCTACTACCATCGTGGGCTATGACTAAACGTTGTCCTTTACTACTTGGTACATATCGCTTTATCCTTCCATCTACTGACTGCCATTCCTTCGCATTGGCGTGATGTGCATTGATCCATGTTTCATCGAAATACACAATATCATAACTTTCTCTGCGCATTTCTCTTACTTCACGTAGGTACTTGCTTCTCATGACTACTAAATGTGGCTGCTCGCAAATAATATTTCTTCCACTCGTATACTTTCTAAAGGTGAAGCCTAATGTCCTTATAACTTTCCACAACGTACATTTAGATAACTCAATGTCATTGTTCTTCCTTAAACAAGTCTGCAGCTTTCTTACAGTCACTGTTTCTTTGCAATCCAACATTTTCACAATTGCTCGTCGTATAACCTTCTTGTCAAAGCTATCTACAATTGACTTTCAGCTTTTGCTTATTGTTTGGGGGGTTTATTCTTGATTCATGCATCCATCGACGAAATGACCGTTTACACAAAACCAAAGCATGCACTGTTCTCTTTTCGGGGTTTAAAATAGATTGATATAGTCTTCCACGATCAGCTTCTCGACTAAAATATAAGTACAACTTCATTGCAATGCTTTGAAGTGTGCAGAATTTCACTTTCAATCCCATTCTGTAATATAGCAAGAATCACCCAACGTTTCTGGTAAATGGTTTCTGGTAAACTCACCCACTGCCTATATTGGTATAGACTTTAACTCTGAGCATATCCGTTCAAGTGTGACACCAGCTTCTAAACGGCAAAAACCGTGCCGAGAAAATGTTGTTGACCACAGAAGTTTGGGTGTGAAGCTGTAAAATCTTTAAAAATGTGTCCTTTTACACTGAATATATATGAGACTGCAGTAAAACTATTTGATTGCAAAACACGTAATCACAAAGTACTGTAGTTTTACAAATTACAAAAACAATGACAAAATACAGCAACGTTTCGACCAACAAGACCTTTATCAAACAAGAACAACAGGAGTGACAAATTTTAAAAAACAAATGGACGACCAAAAAAAAACGTTTCTAATGAAAATCTGGGAATAAAAACGAAAATCTGGGAATAAAAACGAATAACGAAATAAATGTAGCACAAAAACACACATAAAAACTAGAAATAGAACGGAAGAGAAACAATGAAAATTCTAGTAAATATATAAATTGAATACATGCAACATATACCCATATAGATTACAAGGCATGGGAAGAGAAAGTACTAAGAAGCATAGGAATGTAATACGTTGAGCCCACGTGGTCGCAAGGTACCATACAAAGAAATCACCGATTCTCCAGAGCAAATCTTGAACTGCAATTTTATGAACTTATAATGGAAAATTCATTAAAGTCATGTTTTCAAATGTAGAAATAGTCTTAAATTTCTCTCTCTCTCTTTGCCTTTTACCCCGGGTTGGGGCATAGGCCCTCAACCAACTCATGCAAGTCTTCCTATCTCTAGCTATCTCCTGTGGCTCCCTCCAGCTCTTCTTTATATTGTTGATCTCCGCCTCCAAATCTCGTCTCCATGTATTTCTCGGCCCCCTTCTTTCGCTGTCCTGCGGGTTCCAGGCAAGGACCCTTCTTGTTATATTCCCCTCCGTTTTCGCAAAGTGTGTCCTATCCAGCGCCAGCTGTTCGTTCACTGGAATCTGTCTTGTTCTCTCCATAAGTTCCTCTTACGAATTTACTTGTCTTTAATGATTACTAACTGCAGCGGAGAACGTTCTTTTACGACATTAAAGCGTATAAAAAGTGAGTTAATGAATATGATGGGACAAGATCGTCTAAATAACCTTAATGAACATTGATGTAATTTACTTAGAGAAAATGTTGTCTAGCGTTATCTCTAACCGTTTGTTGAAGGGGGCAGCCGGCAGGGTGGGGGAGGGTTTGCCATCGAAGTAGCTCCTATCTTGAGTGTTAGTAATAGTAGTTGTAGTTTCGGTTTTATTTATGGGTTGATGTGCTATTCGATGGTTGTTATTCTTGTAGTGATGTTAGTGAACAACGACGTTACAAATCACAGAACACCGTCTGGTCAGACTTCATAAAAGTTTATTGATGTTTCATAAGCTTTCCAAAAACACGTCTGTCCATCTTTTCTCTCCTATATTTACTAATTGTTGCTAACTCGTCACTACACAACACTACGTCGATTGGTTTTTACTACGTCAATGTCTCCTTTAGTGTTACCCTTCTGCTTAGAGAGTAAACACTAAGTCTGCTAATAAAATGTCTAAATATATATATAAACTACACACTAAAGCTAACTGTCTGGTTCCTCAGCTGCCACCTGGGGAGGGCTTAATCGGCACTGATGTTGGGTGAACCAGGAAGGGAGAGAGTTGTGGAGAGACATGATTGGCATACATTTCGATTGAATGGTTGAATCTTCATTCAAAGTGAAGACTGCTGTTTCTGTAGCTTGACGTTTGTCAGCATCGAGTAGCAAACTCTTCCCATGATTTCTGATTCGCAGTGACTAGGCCTACTATGTTCTTGGCATTTGTTCAGACTGTCACATGTTCATTTTACAACGTATTCTGTCATCATGTGTGTCCTATATCTATTCTCTCTAGTTCGGGCTTTGCTGCATGCTTATATTGCAGCTAATGCAAGAATTTCAGCCATTGAACGTCAATGTTTCTTTTCCACTTACATTTGGTTATTAGCTCTTGATACTTGGCTTTAGTTTCTGATTGTATTAGGTTATATGTGTTAATTCTCATCCGTTCTCAGCTACCTGGTTTATTACATGAGAGTGGGCGTCGCCCTGGCAAAGTAGCTCTTTATGTTGTTCTTTTTTATTGTGACCAGCTAGCGGTCACTTTCAGTTTCTGATCGAGAGGTGATCCAACTGCACAGACTACTGAACCTAAACTGGTGACAGTATCTAGCTGGACACTCACTATTCCTGCTCTGGTCACTGAACCTATTTAGTGACAGTATCGAGAGGTGATACAACTGCACAGACTACTGAACCTAAACTGGTGGCAGTATCTAGCTGGACACTCACTATTCCTACTCTGGTCACTGAATCTAGTGGCAGGCATTCTTCTTCTTCTTCTTCTTTGATCGTTCTAGGCCTGTTTTAATCATTCTCATTGTGATATATAAACAGCCAAACGTCCGAACGTAATGTACGTGCACCAGCCTTCAGCACTGTGGCAGGCATTCGTTACACAACACTGCACAGACTAATCTGGACCTGTACATGTATGTACACTAATGATATGCAACAACACACAAGTATAGCACACACAAATAAACTCGACACATGAAAAGAACTAAATCCAACTCACGATATCTATGAATGAACAAAGAATCTATAATATATTACAGTTACAGGTAATTATCAATCTTGAACATAGACGTTCCCCATAGCTTGGTCTGTAAACTTTGTTCATGAGGCCATGTTTCATTTCGTTGGTTTATGTATGATGGACATGACTGCAGGATGTGCTCTGGAGTCTGTGTTTCTGTCTGGCATGCACACTGTGCAGGCTTTATCCTGTGCATGTGGTGGTTGAGCGCGGTGACATGTTCTTGGGCGAAAGATCGTTGTGCTGTTTTCTGTTTAGTCTGCTGATGGGATCTTGTGGGTGTTTGCTGTGGGTTTGTTGCCTACATACCTCTTTGTACTTTCTTTTGATATGTGTCTTGATTTCTGGTAGTGACACTGGGTGTTTGTGTTGTGTAAGTTTTGTTCCCTCCT
This sequence comes from Arion vulgaris, assembly GCA_020796225.1. NCBI lineage: Eukaryota > Metazoa > Mollusca > Gastropoda > Stylommatophora > Arionidae > Arion > Arion vulgaris. Next base: position 6,217,458 of record CM036758.1, read on the forward strand.
TAGCCAGCTTGTCTGCTCTCTCATTTCCTGGTACGCTACAGTGGGCTGGTATCCACTGGAGAATAATTTTGTTGTGTTCTAAGAGCTTGTTTAGCTCTAGTTGTATTTCTCCTGCTCTGTCTTTGTTTGATAGTGTGAATAGTGTTGTTGAAGATTTTTCAGCGTTGATCTGCACCAACCACTTCTCTGCCCATGTTGCTATGTTGTCTGCAGACTTATGTATTTGTTTATAAGCTATAGTTATGTGTTTTTCTACACTCCATACTGCTAAGCCATCAGCATATAGGGCAGTTCTCACCCCTGTGAAGTTCTGGTATGAGGTCATTGATGAATACGAGGAACAAGGTGGGAGACAATACTGATCCCTGAGGGACCCCATGTTTTAGGAGGATTTTTTTACTATTGATGCCCTCCATAGTGACTCTCACTTTTCGATTGTATAAGAATGACTGGATCCATTTCATCATGTTGCCATTTATTCTATTCCTGATTGTATAAGAATGACTGGATCCATTTCATCATGTTGCCATTTATTTCATTCCTGATTGTATAAGAATGACTGGATCCATTTCATCATGTTGCCATTTACTCCATTCCTTTGTAGTTTCACTATTAACCCATCTTTCCATACTCTATCAAAGGTTTTTTGAGGTCTATCCAGAAGGTGCAGACTTTCTTTTCTGTTGAATGCACCTTCAACAATCTGTGATATATATGTTATTTGATCTTCTGTGCTGTTGTGTTCTCTAAATCCTGCTTGTTCTGGCACTAGTAGTTTCTCAGATTCCAGGTACCATTTAAGTCTTCTCTATCCTTTCCATTATTTTGCAGACACAGCTGGTTAAGCTTATGGGCCTGTAGCTGGTGGCCTTATCTTTCCCTTTCTTTATGATGGGGCACATGAGTACCTCTCTCCATATCTGTGATATGTAGCCATCTTCAAACTGGAACTCAATGTTGATATATATGCCTCTTCAGTGACCAAAATGAACAACACTCTTTTAGCAAACATCACATTTGTAAAACTTATCTACTGTATGTCGATATATGTGTCTCTTGAGTGTTCCAAACTTAATAAATCTATTATTACAAACATCACATTTATAAGGCTTCTCTCCTGTGTGTGTTCTTCTGTGTGCCTTCATGTTACTAGTTTGAGAAAATCCTACACCACAAACATCACACTTGTAAGGTTTCTCTCCTGTGTGTGTTCTTCTGTGTGCCTTCATGTTATAAGTTTGAGAAAATCCTAAACCACAAACATCACACTTATAAGGCTTCTCTCCTGTGTGTGTTCTTCTGTGTGACTTCATGCTTCCATTGTGAGAAAATCCTAAACCACAAACATCACACTTATAAGGTTTCTCTCCTGTGTGTGTTCTTATGTGTGTCTTCATGTTACAAGTTTGAGAAAATCCTACACCACAAACATCACACTTAAAAGGCGTCTCTTCTATGTGTGTTCTTCTGTGTGCCTTCATGGGACCAGTTTGCGAAAATTCTAGACCACAATCATCACACTTATAAGGTTTCTCTCCTGTGTGTGTTCTCCGGTGTCTCTTCATAGCACTATTTTCAGAAAATCCTACACCACAAACCTCACACTTATACGGTTTCTCTCCTGTGTGTGTTCTTCTGTGTGTCTTCATGTTACAAGTTTGAGAAAATCCTAAACCACAAACATCACACTTATAAGGTTTCTCTCCTGTGTGTGTTCTTCTGTGTGCCTTCATGTGACCAGTTTGAAAAAATCCTACACCACAAACCTCACACTTATAAGGTTTCTCTCCTGTGTGTGCTGTTCTGTGTCTCTTCATAGCACTATTTTCAGAAAATCCTACACCACAAACATCACACTTATAAGGTTTCTCTTCTGTGTGTGTTCTTCTGTGTGCCTTCATGTTACAATTTTGAGAAAATCCTACACCACAAACCTCACACTTATAAGGTTTCTCTTCTGTGTGTGTTCTTCTGTGTGCCTTCATGTTACAAGTTTGAGAAAATCCTACACCACAAACATCACACTTATAAGGTTTCTCTCCTGTGTGTGTTCTTCTGTGTGCCTTCATGTGACCAGTTTGAGAAAATCCTACACCACAAACCTCACACTTATAAGGTTTCTCTCCTGTGTGTGTTCTCCGGTGTCTCTTCATAGCACTATTTTGAGAAAATCCTACACCACAAACCTCACACTTATAAGGTTTCTCTTCTGTGTGTGTTCTTCTGTGTGTCTTCATGTTACAAGTTTGAGAAAATCCTAAACCACAAACATCACACTTATAAGGTTTCTCTCCTGTGTGTGTTCTTCTGTGTGCCTTCATGTAACCAGTTTGAGAAAATCCTACACCACAAACCTCACACTTATAAGGTTTCTCTTCTGTGTGTGTTCTTCTGTGTGCCTTCATGTTACAAGTTTGAGAAAATCCTACACCACAAACCTCACACTTATAAGGTTTCTCTCCTGTGTGTGTTCTTCTGTGTGTCTTCATATTACCACTGTAAGTGAATCCTACACCACAAACATCACATTTGTAAGATTTCTCTCTTGTATGTGCATTTCTGTTGTCAGACTTCTTTCCTCCATATTTCTTTCTTTCTGTGTTCTGAAGTTTTCTAACATGTTCTGGAAGATTCTCTGAGAAAACATCAGATCTTACAAGTTGTGAACGTTGAACACTGTATTCACTTTCTACTTTTATTTTCTGAACATCATCCTGAGAGTTGGTGAAGTGATCCAATGTGTCATCACTGATCTCTGAAATATACAAGCAATGAAAAAGTGACAAGTAATGAAATGTATATACTGTAATAATAAATATACAACATTAAACATTCACATTGTAATATTCTATGATATAAGGACAATAACAGTCAATAATAGCTTTAACCCCAGAACATTGTAAAAATAATAATCCTGATCATTTAGCCTGGGCAACATGCCTATTTAAGTGGCCGTAGTTTTGTATTAATTTTACATATTAATTCAGAAATTTGTTAACTTATACAGAACATATGATTTCATAAATAATGTAAAAACTAAGTATACATTTTAAAGAGCGTCTAATCTCGTTGATTGAAGCAGCTTATTCCGATCTGCATATTTGAACACACTCCATTTTGTAGAAATGATCTCAGTGTTTTCAATTTATAAGCCAAAATCAAAAATTTTATAATAAAATGAATTCCAATAACTCCAATAATTCCAACTAAAATGATTTCTGTCCTGATGAAGACACCAGTGATTCTTCAAATTGTGTTAACATCAGGCGACAATCTAGACGGAGATGGAAAATATAGCAAAACTATCCGTTTACGTCATTAGACTTACCCATGTGAAACTGAAATTAACACTGTTTTTTGCTATAGGAACTATGGTGGATTCTGTGACAATAACTGGTTGTCTTGTTGAATAAATTAGCAATGTTGATGAGTTATATTTTTAAATGATAGAAAAATGGAATTATTGATATTTAATATACTTAGCTACTGGGTTACAGGACAAAGCTATAATTTGTTGTTCGAGATACAATGTTCTTGTTTACGTTATTGTTAGATCTTGTTTATTTCCACGTTTTTGTGATTTTCTAGTGAGATGCAATGTTCCTACACTATGTATGTCTGTATGAATGTTAAAATTATTTATTTACTCCTATATGCAAACAATTATATTTTTAAAAATTGTTTATCAAGTCCTGTAGGAAGTGACCAGTCGCCTTGACAGATCCAGAGGATATTGCCACCTTTCGACCAGCAAGGCCCTGGTCTGCATCTGCCAGAACAGAAAAGACAATTGAGTATCTCACCTCATAAGTATTATTAAAAATAGTGGAGTGTGTATGACAGTTTTCTCATCCTCAGTATGGAAAAAGATTTGATTAATAAGTGCATTATGACTGATTTTGTGATTGATAAGTGCATTATGTCTGATTTTGTGATTGATAAGTGCATTATGACTGATTTTGTGATTGATAAGTGCATTATGACTGATTTTGTGATTGATAAAAGCATTATGACTGATTTTGATTGATAAGAGCATTATGACTGATTTTAATGTATATAAATGGACACTTGTGTATTCATGTTATTCACATTGTCTTATCTGTTTTTCCATGAATTTTATAAAGCAGCCTTGCAGGTTTTGTATCGGAATTCCCAGTAAATGTATCTTTCCTAAAATAATTTCACAAATATGATAACATGTTTTTTATATTATTATTTTTCATCTACAGTAAGTTTCTTCAAGTTGTATTTTTCACATAATTGTTTAACAAATGTGCAATTTACTAACCAGCAAGCAACTGCAACGTACACCAAGCCATCATATAGTACATGGGCAGACCTACATGAAGAGACTTTAACAATTTTCAAATGCAGAGTTATATTGGCTAGTAAACAACTCTTTCATGGTTTGTGGCCAGGGCTTCATCTCTATAGACTGATACAAAATAATACAAGCATTCTTGAAAATCTCCAATCCTGAAATTAAGCAAGCTGACGACAAACTTAATAAATGGTCATGCATGATTTCTTAGGATGAAATGTATGAAGTTTGACAGCCGATGAGTAGATGCGAGAATGGTTAAGAATAAGGTAAGATATGAGTTTAGACAGTGAATCAAGGGTAGCCAACTAAATGGGGATGAAATTAGTTGTGGTTGCAGATTCATCAAAAAAAAATAAAAAAAATTGTGTTTGGTGTTATTGAATGAGTAAAGTTGAAAAGAAAGCAAGTTTTTGTCAAACTTTGGTACAAATGTTTCTGTTTTAATCAGAATAGATATTGTCTGGTAGATGAACATTCTGTGCTTGGGTTACTTTGAGTCTGTCTGCCAACTTTTTTCCTGATTATTTTGTCTATCAAATATCATTGTGTACTATTTTATTGTTCAATAATATCTTTTACTTGCAATGTTTAGAAATGATATATCTATTTCATGTTTATGACATACTATAAGTGTTAATTCTTTATGGGCAGCTTAACTATGCCAATTCAGCATCCTTTTCATTGAGGCTTTATTTATTGACTTTTTTCTTTCAAATATGAAAATATTGATGTTTTATAAATGTCATCGTTTCTTCTTTGCAGTTCTTTATGACCAATTTTAATCACTCTTTTGTGATGTGTTTGATCTTTGCCAAGAACGAATGTTGCACATCTGGTTTGGTAGGCCTCAACGCATAGACTTCACATGTTTAGGGACATGTCATCCGATTTCAGCTTATCCTCCTTAGTGCTCTTACGACATCGTGCAGTGTACAGTGGTTCTATTCTTTACACCCCAAATTTTGGCCCGGTAACTACTAGGCGAATAAATGTCATGATTACTGCCTTTCATATTGTCCAAACATGTTCAATTTCATATATGTCCTGTAAAAATGAAGATTCTAAAAGACTGTAATAAAAGATATCATTATATTTGTCATACTTTTTTTTACTTCTTTATAACTGTAAAATTATTTTTAGAAATTTCATAACTAGGTCATGAATATCATATATTACATCACACCTATGTTAAAATCATATATTCTGATAGTCCATCCAATTAGCTTTCCAACCATATATAACATGCCTATTTCCAATGCAAAGAATTTGTATGGTTGCTAAATATTGAGCAGGTCATCAAAAATAACTAAAAAAACACCTGCCAATGGTTAAAAGTAAGACTCCTGTTCATCTTAATTTTGTAAAGTGTTATACCAACTACAGACTTCCCTACCAAACTTCTGATGTCTTGTGTTATTTATTTGTTCCATTATTGACTTTTCTCCCCAACAGGAGACTATGGCATTTAGCATCTCATGATCATATTTTCACATTCCTGTACTTATTGTTCATCACCATCAGGTGACATGCCGGCGGATGTGGATCATGGATCTCTACAAATTTATGTCTCTGGTGATTGCTATCACAGATATTAATGCTCTTCAATGCCATGAAATCAGCTATCAAACATTTTCTTCTCTGTCCTCAATCTCTGATATATCGTTTTATAACTCACTCTTCGTGATTTGTATATCATCTGAGCCTAGAGAGATTGTAACATTTTATTTACTATGGTAAGCTTTCCTAGACCCTACCTCACGTCTCTTAAGACAGGCCTAGTAGTGTACTGTTCTTTGTTGCCCTTGAGGGCCCAGCAACACAGGGGCTTCACTATGCTATAAATCTCCCTTTCTCACATGTCCAAAAAAAATGACTCTTTTTTTATATTGATGTTAGTTACACTGTGTATACCTGACTTGACTATCATCTCCCCAGGTGGCGCCTCTCCCTGGTGGATTCCTCACCCTGCAACCTTTTTCAAATTTAATAATGACCGAAAAGGTGTTCCAGTATATTGAAGGCACTGGTATCAATTCCTCACCTAGTTGATATTTGGAGCCTACATACCAGCTAACTTCACTGTATAACTTTACTTCATCATCTGACACACCCAATAATAGTGGACAGCTTTTTAAAAAAAAAATATAAACAATTAGCTTTCTTTATGTTTTACTTTTCATACTAATATCTTTTAATCTGTCCATGATTCTGGAACATTTTCTGTAAAACGATCTCTGTGAGTCCTTGATCGCGAGTGGTTACGGGTCCCAAATTTGGGGTGTGAATAGAACCACTGTTACCTACCATGCATGTCAGTAAGAGGTGACCAGTCGTAAGAGGCGACTAAGAAGGTTCGCTGAAATCGGATGCACATGTCCTAAATGTGTAGAAGTCTATACGCTTAGGGGCCTACCAAACCAATGTGCAACGTATACATGTTCTTGGCAAAGATCAAACAAATCACAAAGCGTTATTAAATTGGTCGAAGAACAACGCAAAGAAGAAGAAGTCCTTGATTATTTTGATCTGTAGCAGAAGGGAGACAAAAGCATCAATAAAATTGTAGCAAATATGTTACAGAACATATCAGAAAAGTTTCACATAACACATACAAACATGTCCCAGATCACATCACATGTAATTACCAGCTTGATTTCTATCTTCAACACAAAGACCAGACTGTTTGACTTCCGCCTTCTGTCATACTTTCATCAAAGCTGTCAAATTGACTTATCTCAGTTTTCACATTTTCACTCTTGATTGTGTCCTCAGAGCTCTGAAATAATAGCAAGCATATATGCTAGATTTATTCTTTATGAATGATTCTGAAATAACATTCTCTTCTGGAAACTGTGACAAGCTACCAGTCTCTATGTTTTAGAAAACAAACACCATAAGTTGTTGAAAAACTAAATATTTTAGAATTTGTTAATTCTGGGACATAGAGATGAAATCTTCTAAGAGATATCAAGGATTAACTTTGAGCACATCAAAACTATTTGAGTTTTATCTACATTAAAAATAAACCTTACTTGACAATGTCCTTCCTGTTTGATTAATAAATCTGCAGAATGGAATCTGAATTTTGTGTTCAGTCTGAAAATAAACAATCCATGAACATGTCAAGAAACAAAAAATGGTAAGATATTAATTATGACAAGTGAAGGGTAACTGGTTCCATCACAAACACTGTGGAAAAATAGTGGTGAAAGCATCACTGGCCAGGTCTCAATAGAGCCAAAAAATTATGTCAATAAAATAATGCACTGAAAGGCGATTTAATTTTTTTTTAAAGCAGACATTAACAGTGAGGCATCAACTGATAAACAATAAGGCAGCAGCTGATTACAAAATTACTACAGAAATGCTCAAAGCTGCAGCTATTAGTCAGGTGCTAATAAAGTAAATTAAATATGGAAATAGTTCCAGAACAATGGAAAAAAGGAATAATCATTAAGACCCTAAAAAATGGTGATCTCAAAGTTTGTAACAACTGGAGAGGATCATCTTTTTATAAGTAATGAATAAAAACGTTTTGCAAAATCATTCACAATAGAATCAAAGGAGCAGAGTTATCTCACTTTGGATAGAGATGAAAACAGACACTGAAAACTAGACGCCTTTGAATGATTAAAACAAAATGGCCATGAACAACAATATAACTGTGAGAAAATACTAGTAAAATGACAGAAAATATATTTGTTCAAAAAAATATGCACAAGAGAAAGTATACATACCTAAAAAATACAGAAGCAACAAGAATAAGATTTGAAGAATTATAGTAAATGGACGACCAATTTAATCACTCTTTGTGATATGTTTGATCTTTGCCAAGAACATGTATATTGCACATTGGTTTGGTAGGCCCCTAAACGCATAGACTTCTACATGTTTAGAATACGATTTCAGCCAAACCTCCTTAGTCGCTCTACGACTTGCGTGGCTGGTAACAGTGGTTCTATTCTTTACATCCCAAATATGGGCCCGGTAACCACTTGGGCGAAAGAATTATAGTAAATGGACACAGTAACAGAAGAATATTTAGTGTCCACATATAAGCTTACCCAGCTACAGGAAGAACTCAAGTCTCTAGCTCAAGTCACCTGATAAAGATGGAGTCAACAACAAGATGTTTATCAAATTGGGAACTAATATAGGAAGAAGTTGGTTGGTTCTGAGATCAACATCATCATTAAAAGGGTTTCAAAGCCGAAGGATTGACTTCATTGATCGGATTTACCATATGGATCGTCCTCTTCAGAAATGGCATGCCACCTGCAGAGAGTATTGCACAAAGCAAACTCTGTGCTCAGCAACAATCCTAGGGTCACTTGAAAAACTGCCCGTGAACAGAATGGTGGTCTGGATTCCAATCCCGACCTTGACTTTACAAGGCAAAGGGCTTAGCCACACAGACCAACATCACCATAAATTGGACGCCAAATGTCACATTATGTGTTTCATCAACCATTGCAGTAGCCATCTCAAATGTTCATGCCAAATGTACTCAAATGATGTCGGTTTGACACCTCTCTACTCTGTAGATGGCATTCATGCGCTTATCATCATTTAACCTTTATTTTGGTTAGACGGCTCAATGTCTCAGAGTCAGTTTCCACATATGTAGAGCAGAGTGTACTTATGATGTCTGCTCTGTCCATACTTCTTCCACTTGCAATGGATGCTTTCTATATCTTATGTTACATTATGCAATCGATGTCATGGCACATTGATCATTCCCATGATGCTCTGTTCTCCGCTGCAGCAGCCATCCTAGAAGTTTATTTGCTCACCGTACTCCATGAGAAGTTGATTAGTATACGTCTCTCTACTACCAAGACGACACTGTCTGGCATGTCCAAACTTAACGCCCAATTCTCAGACTCATTCCAATGCCTGAGACTCACCATAGTACATAAATGACAGCATACCGATTCTCTGTATCATTTTCATGTTGATGCTCTTTAATGTGTGAGGTCTTTGACCAGAAGCAGTTGACATCAAGGGGACACAAGTCATCATGGACCTTGCAATGAAGATGAAACTATAAGTATGCAACCTCCTCACCACAGCTGAAATATACTACGCATCTATGTGTCCATCTGGAATGTAGCAATGTTAGTTATCTTAACTAACTAAATCATTAACTGTGATATCATTTATCAAACAAGAAACTACTTTATTATAGACAACTGAAACCAAACAAATACCTGTTTAATAGCTGCTGTTTCTGCTTCTTGCTTCATTTCTTCACCATCTGTATGAATGTTTTCCATGATCTTTTTCTCCTATCCCCTAATTTAAACAAAAGAAGTAAGATGTTTGACATGATTAAGTTGTAGAGAATGAAAGTCACATTGTCTTGTTTATGATTGCTGGAACAAATATTTTCAATCTAAGAAATCCAACAATAATCAAGTAAAATGGTATTCAAACAATTTTTACACAGTTGTATATGAAGAACATTTTACATATTTGGGTAGTAAAGTGTCAAACAACGGAGACACGATGAAGGAAATAAACTCGTATTACTATAGCAACTAGTGCCTTCACTAAATTAACGAATATCTGGCAATCTCAAGACCTTAGTATATGACACAAAGTTAAATTATTTAGGTCTTGTGTGATTCCTGTACTGACCTAAGGTAGTGAAAGTTGAAATCAAAAAGAAAATTGATAAAAACTGGACAGCTTTGAGAATAAATGTCTACGAAAATTATAAAAGAAATGGAGTGATTTCGTTTCTAACAACACAGTGAGAGATAGAACATACCAACAACCCGTATCAGATATTATAAGGAAATGAAGGTGGAAATATTTAGGTCATGTTCTTAGATCAGACGAAAGATACTAAATCGACAAGTCCTTATGTAGTAGCCAATTGGGAAAAGAAAACGTGGAAGACCAAAGACCACTCTTCAAAGAACCATCCAACAAGAAAGTAACTATTGGGATGTAAACCATACAAGATTCCAACTGCTAGCAAAGAACTGTATCACATGAGATCTAAAACCTCTGCCCTATGCCACTCTTTGGTACGAAAGGAACAAACTAACTATATGAAGAACATTTGATTAACTTTTGATCTTTCTATTTCTCAATTTATAAATTCAGAGGTGGAGAATTATGTTATGATTAAAAAGAAAGTAAAATGTGTTGGCACAGTTGATCCATCCCTGGCAAATATGTCTGATATCAAATCAGTTGATACTTATTAAAATATATAATGTTTTGCAGATGATATGCCATATAGAGTTAATCTGTCAAACAGTATGTCACTCTTCTTCTACTGAGATAATTCTCCCATTACTCAGATTTCTAAATCAGAGAGATGAATCACATTCATGAGTTCAATCATCAGCAGGAGGTTCTTGCAAGGGCCCTAAATTTCTCCTTAAATGTAACCTCATATGGTCAGGTATGAGACCTCAAGTCATCAAAGAAGGTGTAGATTAGTAGAATATGTTGAGAGTTTGGTGGATCATTTTGTATTGCAGTGATCAGTTTGGACTTGTGCTATCTGCTTTGAGTTTGTAATAGTAGCCAGATAACAGATCAGTAAGAACAGAAGGAATGACTGACTGGTCTTTCTTATCTAGGTCAGGGAATACCTGGCGAGTTGTATGGCCTGGGCTAAAGCCTGGCTGTGGCTCAACCAAGTGCAAGATTTCAAAGACTTAGGAATCATATTCATAGAAGTAGGAAGACAGAGAGATAGAGGTAGAGTGCAAAAGCAAATGATACTAACACTGCTAACACTCAGTACAAAATACAGTGAGTGTGAGGATCAATCATGGATGTCAGTCAGTAACTGAGTAAGGAACTGTACAACTACAAACTTGTCTGTGTGGAAAATGTTTAAATTTATATGTTTTTTTCTCTTGCAATCCTGCATCTGGAGGGCTGCAGATTTCATGTCGTTTGTAAATTTTCAAACTTTACAAATTACTGCCACATGGAACAGAAATCTTCACTTGGAAGCAGCATTTTTTTTTCCCCCTCAGATCTGATCACATTCACATGTTTGGCCACCTCAGATCTGTAGAATAAGAATGTTTTTTTTATGTACATTGATACAGCGTATAAGATTGATTGCAATAAATTTTCAGTCAAATTCTGATCCTTAACTTGATGGAACAACTTAAATTTCTGTAATATCAGGTGCGCTCATCACAATGACAATCATCATTTATCTGGCAAGCGTGCCTGGTTCAAACTCCACGGCGGACAAGTTTGAACAAATTAGTTTCCATCGATTTTTTACGAACGATAAAAAAGATCTCACCTTCAGAAAGCAATGGAAAACTACTGGACGTAGTAGAAAATCGACGACTGCGAATCATTTACTGTGTTGGTGGCCTGTAAAAGATAATCCACGATTTTCATTTTTCATATCAGGTGGAAAGTTTAAAGTCACTTGAATATTGTTACACTACTTCGAATAGTAATCGTTCTTCCTCGAAAACCTCCACAAGTAACGAGTAATTTATATATTGCAAAATATTCGATTCGTGGCATCTAATAAAACGCTTGAAGATGGGGAAATCAGCAGGATGTGATAATATTTCAGCAGAATTTATCAAAGCATGAGGAGAATAAACTATAGAAATATTTCATGCAATATCAAAAAGGTATGGGAAACAGGAATATGGCCAAAGGAATGGAAAAGATCAATATTTATTCCAGTACCTAAAAAAGAGGCCTAGTCACGACAGAGATGACCTGTCTACGCAGAATGATGGGGTGACAAGAAGCACGGCCTTCTATAGGAATATTTATTTTACGATGGCCTGCAAGAAGAGACCGATTGAGAAATGAAGACATCAGGAAAAGCGTGGTTACAACATCAGTACTAGACTTCATCAAGAAACAACAAATTAAATTGTTAGCAACAAGCAGATTACAACAGACAGTGCGCCTCAAAGAGCAATGCAGCTCCGATACAATGGGTAGGGGCCTACAATGAAAAAGGCAGGCCACGCAAAAGATGGGCCTAAGAGATACGGAGGCGACGAAGATACTATCTACGAAGCGCACATAAAGGCCTGTTTTAGAAATCTCTTCTTGACCTGACGCTGTGAGATAAAACAGGATTGGAGAAAAGAAAAGAAAGAAAGACCTAAGAAGGGAGACTCCAAATTATGTACCAACTATAGAACAGTGGCATTTATTAGCCACGCAAGTAAAATCTCATTAACAATAATTATGGGAAGACTGTGAGCCCTGTTCCTAACGTGGGCCCCATGCCCTACAGTTGGGCATTTTCATTGTTCAGGGGGCAATGGACTCGTTTAGAGTTTAACTAATGTTCATGATGTTGCAAAACAGATATATCGGCTTTTGGATATCTTGACATAAACGAATGTTGCTTCACAGTCACGTTACTGAAGTTTTAAAATATTCAGGAAACCAAAAGTACTTTATATGTAGGTACATTTCTATACCTCCTTTTAACAAAAGATTTCTAATGCGGAAAAGCATGTGTTATTGCGTTAAAACCGATTCATTTCTTTTTTAAACGGTAATATCTCGACATTTCCAACCTTGTCATGAAGACCAAAATGAATTTATAGAGTGCAGTCTTGAGGTATGAAGATCAGTCTCGACCCTGTTCCCTAGGAACAAGTTAGCGATACAGCAAAAATCATCACAACAATTAGTGGAATCACAACTGGAGAAATACACAATGACCTGCAGAAGAGAACAGTCACTATGTGCATGATCCAAGAAAACTACCCTAAACAATCATGGATCCACGTCTACACCGATGGATCTGCAACATATGCAATTAAGAACGGAGGGCTGGTATCTATATTACATATCCCAACAACCACACTGAAACAAAGTACATGCCAACTGGTAAATTTTGTTCAAACTACACCACAGAGGCTCAAGACTAATACAGGCCGCAATCAGTCGATCAATAATTCCAACTCTATGCAACAAGTAGTTTTTTCACAGACGCATATCTGTTTTGCAAGCCCTACAGAGTAACCATCCATCCCTGAGAAAAGAGCTCAGCAAGATCTCTACCAACAAAAGAGTTACACTTCAATAGGTACCATCAATTGCGAGTGCCAGGTAACGAGAAGGCAGACAAACTTGCTAAAAAGGGAGCATAATGTGAACAAATAGATAATGAAATCACATACTTTGGAAAACAAAAGGTATCATGGACATTAGAAAAGAACCAAACCATCCAACGATGACTACAACACTTGAAGACAAGGACAGACTATCATCTTCCAACTCAGGATGGTCATAACAGACTGAAGACAAACACCTACACAGGCTGCTGATTGTTCCCAACCCCACTGTGCCCTGTGGCTCCGCTGAACAAACCACAGAACATGTCCTGCAAGACTGCCCCCTGTATGTCATCACAAGAAAGGAATGCTGGCCCTACAACACAACACTACATTCAAACTACATGGCACTAGAGATGAGCTCCAGACACAGTCGATTTCATCATAAGAACGCGTCTAACGGTATAATCATTAAAAAAGCGATCGCAAAGAAGAAGAAAAAGAAGAAGAAGTATTGCTAGATCAAATGTTGCCACAGGAATATGCATGTCTCAGAAGTCTTATTTTGTTTCTTTGCCTGTGTCGTGTCAAAGTTTTTCGTGCTACCACCCTCTGGAAAACCATGCATAGTCTTCTTCTAACTTCTTTCGTACAATCTCCATTGTTGATAATTATACAGCCAAGATATTCCAAATATGTGAAGTTCTCAATGTCTTAATTATTGATGGTAATTTTGGGTTGAGATATGGCTTTGTCGGTGGGCATAATTTTAATTTTCTTTATATTCGGAAAAAGTTATGATCTTCGCTGTGCTTTGACAGACCCAACAGATGGCATATTTGGAGAGTAGTACTGTGTCGTCTGCGTACCTTAATTCTGGAATCATATTTTCCCCGATTGTAAATGGGTTAAAAAAATTGCAATTTTCATCATTCTTAATATTTCACATTATATGTTCTGCATAGATGTTGAATAAATATGGAGAGAGTATGCATCCTCTTTACTTCCGTTTGCACATCGAACCATTCTGATGTTTCTCCAACTATTCTGACTGCTGCTTGTTATTCGTAATAAAGTGTCTCTATTAAATGTATCAAATGTGATCGGAACCCATGTCTTTCATATTGTTCCATAATTTCTGATGTTGCACATTGTCGAACACTTTGGTGTAATCCACACATCATGAATGGAGATTCACATTATATTCTCTACAGTTTTCAATGATGTCTCTCATGTTGAAAATGTGGTCTCTGGTGTCTCTGCCATGTATGAAACCTGCCTAAATCTCATGGATTTCGTGTTCCAGCTTTCTTTGGTCAGTTGTTTAGTTTTATCTTTGTATGCTCATTTCGTTTTGAAGTTTCCATTTGTTGACGTGTCCGCACTAAAAAGTGAATATCATAAAGATAAAGACTACTGCACCTAATGAGATGAAACTTATAGAATATGTTAAACATGGATTATCGTCATTTGTCTACTACTTTGGAAAATGTTGCGTATTAAGATGTAATACTTCTTCTTCTTCTTCTTTGCGTTCGGTTTCGTATGCTCGTCTAAATCATGAGATGGGTTGCCTCTTATGAAGCTGCATGTCAGTTGGAGTTCTTCGAGAGTTCCCCATAGCTTGGTCTGTAAGCTTTGTTCATGAGGCCATGTTTCATTTCGTTGGTGTATGTATGTTGGACATAACTGCAGGATGTGCTCTGGAGTCTGTGTTTCTGTCTGGCATGCACACTGTGCAGTCTGAGCAGGCTTTATGATCTTTAGTGTGCTGTTCTTGTTTTGACCAGTGGCATTACTCTGCTTAATCCTGGTTCTTCGATGCGCAGAGCTACTGTCAGTAGCTTGGGGTGATCCCTTCGAGGCTTGGGATCCGGCGCTGCTCCCGCCTCGCAGCAGTCCACAGGAGCAACCCCATATCTAAGTAAATATTTGAGCATACTCACTAACCGTATTGTGCGTTGATGTCTTTTCCCATTTCTGGTGCCACGCCATTCTGGCTGACATGTCCGTCTTCAGTGGGGAAGTTATGGAGTCTTCCTATCCATGTCCTGGCTCTTTCCAACACTGCCTGCCAGGCATCAGAGGTTTTTAGGAGTTACCTCTCCGCTTTTTTCAAAGGTGAGCTCCTGGGTGTGATCTTGGTGGGGATCTGGACTTGTCCACACACAGGTGGGCCATGCATCCGCTTCACCTATCTGGGGATCACACCTTACCAGGGGTTTTTGTCTGGCTTACCCCAGCCATAGCCTGGTATTTTACCCCTTCCGGCATTGGGGCCCGTTATAGCGCTAGGGACTCGCTTTTGTCAGAGCCGTGTTAGTTTAAACGGGGAGCACCACGTGAAGGTACGGTTGACTTGACTGCAGGCATTTCTCATTATTTAGATGAGGCCTATAACAGTCCTTACTCCCCAAGATGTAATACAAACCCGTGAGTATAAATATTTTTAATGATTTTTTTTGTCTTCAAAAGTCATGCTATAATAATCTAATTTTCTCAAACGTATATCACCTGGTGAAATTTGGTAGCTAAAAATATTTAGCCTGTTCTAAATGAAGTACTAAATTCAGTTATAAAGTGTTTCAATGCTATTAAAGCTAATGTCAAATGAGAGTCTCTTTTATGCTATTTTGGAAGAACAAATGCAGACGATGAGAGAATGTTACTTCGCACTGAAGTAAGATGACTCTCGAAAGGAAACCGATTGAAAAGATTTATGGAACTATTTGATACTCTTAGTGATTTTGTAAGCGGCAAACTTGAAATGAAGTATCTGTTAACGGTCGATGGTAAAGCATTTGTGAGATATCTAGTCGATATCTTTGGAAAAACTAAACAAATTAAATAACCAACTTCAAAGAACAAAAAACACTCTTGTCGATGCAAAAGCGAAGATATTTTGTTTCATTACCTATGTTGAATTATGTAGAAATATTTTATAACAAAAACTTTGAAAAGTTTCATTGGAGAAATGTGAAGTGACTGATACCGCTATACTTGTTATTGTCGATCATTTGAAAATTCTATCGGCTTATTTAAAAGAAAGATTTTCAGATTTGAAACAAATTGATTTTCTAGCTTGGATGATGCATCCAAATTAAGGATTTATCTGATATTTCAAATATGCAGTATCAAGAAGAACTCACAGAAATGCAAAATGATGAGTCAGTGAAAAATATTTGATTTAATATAAAGGGCGATGGCATGGCTTTGTGAAGAAACGGAAATCAAATATACAAACAACGAAATGTGCAAGAAAACTATTTGCCGTTTCATTTCATATTTAGCTGAATGTGAATTTATTGCGATAAATGATTTGCTGCTAAAACAAATAAAAAATCGGCTGTATATACACAGACGGGAGACTGAGACTGAAGCTAACTAAATTAGAACCTAACATAAAATCTCTTTGTAGCATACATCAAGTGCAAGGATCTCACTAAATGTAAGTAATAAATAATTACTAATAATTAAAATAATATTGAAATATCTGTCAATAAAATTATTTCTTTCTTAATTTAAGTTCTCATTATATGTTTTGAAAATTTACTTGCTGTTTCATCAACAATTTCCTAGCGATTTCTTCCTATCATTTAAGTTTCTTCAGTGAACAATTCAATTTTGGGAAATTAACAATTGTTTATATTTTATATAGGGATGCATACGAATTTTTGAAAGGCTTTGGTGGGGCATGGCACAAAAAAGGTTGGGAAACACTGGTGTAGAACATCAGGAATTGGGGCAAAATGGGATTAATACATTTGATATCAGATCATAAAGAGAACTTTATAGTGATCAAATGGCGGCTGTAACAACATGTGATGATACATCAGACTGGTTTGACATAAGCAGAGTCAGACAAGGCTGCATTTTGTCGCCTTGTCTGTTTAACATATATGCAGAAAACATTATGAGGAATGTTACAGAAGTAGCGAAAAGAACAATACAGATCTTATAATCGGGGAAGAGAAATACCTGAACTGATACGCTGATGATATAGTGTTACTGTCAATATCACAAAAGGGATTGAGAATATTAGGGAAGTGAAAGACAAAAGCAATACTAAGAGCATGCATATTTGCAGTGGCAACGTATGGGTGTGAAGCATGGACATTTAATAAAGCAGTGAAAAACATATAGGGTTTTTCAATATAAGTGTTACAGATGAGTCGCCCGTATATTTTGGACAGAGAAGGGAACAAATAGATCCATCCAGAAAGAACTCAAAATCAAAGAAAATAGGCTGATGCTACAAATAAGAAAGAAACAAATTGAGATATTTTGGACATATAAAGACACGAAGAGCCGAGAAGACCATCATGGAAGGAGGCATACCGGCAAAGAGAAGAAGAGGAAGACCACGGAGAAGATGAATTCAGATGTAACTGATGGTTTGAACATGACGGCTGCAGAGGCAGGACATCTGGCTATGAGAGAGATAAATTCCGGAGGACTGTTGGGGTGGCAAAGTTCTACTCAGGACAAGCTAATTGCTGATGATGAGCTTCTAATCGGTACATCCTCAATGCCATTATATGAGGTTATTACTCGTTATCTATTATGACATTGCAGATACGATAAGACAAATATAAACGAAGCACATATGACAAGTAATCAGCTATCGTGTTGAATCCAAAGTGATAAAAAAAAATATAGAATATAAAGTGAATAAAAACTGTGACATATCCTTTACAGAAACGTCGCTATCAACCATAGTAAACGAGCCGTCGATTTTCTAGGGCATCACTTAACGTCCAGTAGTCTGCCAATGCTTTCTGAACGGAGAGATCTATTTTTACCGTTCGTAAAAATCCACGCTGATAAACTGCCGGCCGTGGTGTTTGAACCAGGTACGCGGGTTGTGATCGAGCTCACTACCACTTAAGCACAGAAGCCCGCTAGTCCTCCTACTTGATAGCATTTTTAGTGCAGGAGCGATACCTGCCCTCCCTCCCCAAAAAAATTGCTACGAATTGTCAAAGCAACATCAGTTTTCAAACGTCTAAATGGCAAACGTAGGAGTGAGCGGACCAACAAATGTGCAGAAAAACTAGAAAGTCCAGCAGAGGCTTGAATCCAGTGCAAACGTTCCTACCGAATGATGACAAACTATGCACTGTGCACAGTGAGATAGAAATGGGTACGGTGTCGCCCAATAGAACAATGTGAGCACAAGTAACGATGAGAAAAGGGGCGGCTCAGTCGGTGACGAGGGCACAAGCAGAAATGGGCGAAGGAGCACCCAAAAGAATCACGAGGTGGACAAAACGGTGGCGAGCCTCGAAGATGGGGTCTCCAGCAGATAACACTAACAGCGTTTCCTGCACAGAACTACTACTGCCTTGTAGTTCGACTGGGGACAATCAAAGACTAGTTGAGCAAACCGCACAAAACTGGACGGCAGGCAAACCAAGTAGTCCAAAAAAGACTGGTAACCTGGAAAGATGACGCTCAACAACCCGGGAGGTAAGGTTGTCTAAGGGTAGCTATCCTAAAAGAAAATAGCAATCTGCTGCCTTGCAGGTCGGCTGAGAGAGCGGGCGGACTTGCAACAACAGCATCGATTGTTGGGGAGTTGATGATGGATATGGGGATGTTCTATGTCTCACGACTGTCTGAGGGTGTGCGTTTCAGTTGTTCTGTACATTCTCCACCGAATATACCGAATATTTTTTATCAGGTGCAAGAACGAAACTTTAGATTTTACGCTCCTCCAACATTATTGACCCGGTTGTTTCAGGAAGGCCAGTTTCGTTAAGCACAAGAACGCGACTTTTGGTTTTACGCTCGGTCAACCCGAGGCCATTGGTATTGACACTAATACTAAGTACGTGTCAATAGAGCAAAATACTAAGTACGTGTCAATAGAGCAAAATACTGCAATAGAGCAAATACAGTCGTCAATAGAAGAGCAAAATACTAAGTACATGTCAATAGAGCAAAATACTAAGTACGTGTCAATAGAGCAAAATACTAAGTACGTGTCAATAGAGCAAAATACTAAGTACATGTCAATAGAGCAAAATACTTAGTACGTGTCAATAGAGCAAAATACTAAGTACGTGTCAATAGAGCAAAATACTAAGTACGACGATTTCCGCGGCTCTACTACGCTCAATATGAAGTTATAGAAAATCAAAGACTGCAAACAAAGATTTGAAAGTTATGTGTTTATTGTCGTAATTGATTCCGTTCAACAACTCATGCCCACAATCCAATGCGAATTGTAGCAAAACTATCAGTTCCACAGTAGCAAAATGTTACACCCAACCTTAGAATTATACCGAGGCAAATGTCTGATGAAAGAAATTGCTATAGGAAACCTGGATTTTGTAATATAACGGTTTCCTTTGATGTTGGCGGCATATTTGTCTAGTCTGAAACGAAATTTTAGTTTTTACAGTAAATGCACCAATATGACATTTGATGGCAAATCTCATGCACATGCGTATCCTCTCAGTTTATACATGGGGTCAATGTTGATACTTGCAATACAGTCATGAAATAAACAAGAAATGTAGACATAGTTGTTTTTTTTCCAAAATAATTAAATTACAGTTAAAGTTAGCTGCCATGTCATAATGCCATCCCCCTTTCACATCCATGCTTGGGACTGGCAATGGCGGAGCTCAAGTAGTAGCATGTTCCTTGCGGAACGTCGCATTCATCACAGCCCGCCTGAAAAGCTCAATGTCTCTTGCAAGTTCTCTTGCCTCTTCCAGCGTCATGTTCAAGGTTTCTTTGATGTCCTGCTGCCATCTTTCTCTTGCTCGTCCCCTTCCTCGTTTTCCAGGAACCATGCCTTCCATTACCTTTCTCTCCAGACCACTGTGGCGTTTAATGTGACCAAAATATTTCATCTTCTGGGAGATGATATTTATGAGCAATGCTCCTTGATATTCAAAGGTTTGTAGGATGTCTTTGTTTCTTCTCTTGTCTGTTCAGGATGTTCTAAGAACTTTTATACCACCTTTTATGGCGGAGCTACCTGAGAGATTCTTTTCAAATCGCTACTTCTTTGTTACAATGTGCGTGTGTTAACATATGTGGTAGGGAGGTATCACTATAATAAAATAGCTCTTTTCTCTCGTTCTTGTATACTGTAGTACAGATGACCCATATGTGCCTCTTTGAGGAAATGCGCGTATAGCATTAATACTTTTTGCATTGTAACTTCACACTCATTAGAAATATGATATCAATTTCTGTTTTGAGAAGTCAACAATATGACCCTACAGTCTCACACGAATAGGCCTATCGATATACGATATACGCCTTTAACTAAAAGTCCATCTCCCACTAATGACGTCACGGAATTCATTCTGAATGTTGCTATTTTTGTCATCAATGTATTAAATGGCTGTAAACATGAGTTTTTCCCAACCATGTCAATGGACAGGTTAAATATATAGCACAAAGAAGGAAACTTCTAGATGGTATGATTGTTTGAATGGCAAAAATATTTTGTAGCGTCGGGAACATCTGTAATTCACATGCAAGTTTTCAATTTATTTCATCAAATAGTTACAAAGATACAAAATTGTATCTTAACGCATGGAAACGTACCATAGAGTGACTGTTGTATTTGGAATACTTCGGCAGTTAAAATCTTTTACAGCAGAAGAGATCTTGAAAAGAACTCCAAATATTGTCAGTGCTTACCAAGAGGATTTGAAAGAAAGCCTAGGCGACGAACTTGTGCAGTTCGATGTACGTCTTAAAACTAATGAGCTTCTGCTATTAATAACGAAAAGCATGAGGCTCTTGAACTTCAATTTTATAAACTTATAATTGAAAATTCATTAGAGTCGTGTTTTCCAAATGTAGAAATAGTCTTACGAATTTATTTGTCTTTAATGATTATTATCTACAGCGGAGAACGTTCTTTTTCGACATTAAAGCGTATAAAACGTCAGTTAATGAACATGATGGGACAAGATCGTCTAGATAACCTGAACATTGAATGTAATTTACTTAGAGAAAATGATTTGTCTAGCGTTATCTAAAAGCGTTGGCTTAATCTGGCACTGATGTTGGGTGAACCAGGAAGAGAGAGAGAGTTGTGGAGAGACATGATTGGCATAAATTTCGATTGAATGGTTGAATCTTCATTCAAAGTGAAGACTGCTGTTTCTGTAGCTTGACGTTTGTCAGCATCGAGTAGCAAACTCTTCCCATGATTTCTGATTCGCAGTGACTAGGTCTACTATGTTCTTGACATTTGTTCAGACTGTCACATGTTCATTTTACAACGTATTCTGTCATCACGCGTGTCCTATATCTATTCTCTCTAGTTCGGGCTTTGCTGCATGCTTATATTGCAGCTAATGCAAGAATTTCAGCCATTGGACGTCAATGTTTCTTCTCCACTTCCATTTGGTTATTAACTCTTGATACTTGGCTTTAGTTTCTGATTGTATTAGGTTATATGTGTTAATTCTCATCCGTTCTCAGTTGCCTGGTTTATTACATGAGAGTGGGCGTCGCCCTGGCAAAGTAGCTCTTTATGTTGTTCTTTTTTATTGTGACCAGCTAGCGGTCACTTTCAGTTTCTGGTCCTCACGACTCTGGTGTTTCTCACAAAGTTGAGTGAACTTTTCCTTACTATAGCACAGCTGATGATGGATTTCTCATTCTTTGTTGATTCTCACCTCATGTATGCGATTATGGGGAAACGTTTTTATAATGACCAGATTTTTTTTCCTGCTGAATCTGAGAAGATGTTAACAACAAACGTTCAAAACTTCTTCACCACATCTAGTATGATCATTCCCAGCTCTGGCACTGACATCTCCAAGAAATATAATTGCATCATTGGCGATATTTTGAAGCAGATCAAATACTTGTTCCTTTATATATCCACTTGCTCACCTTCATCAGGATCCTACATGATGAGCAAATTAACAATAGTATTTTCTTTCCTTAGATATAACATCAAAATGTGGTAGAAAATAAATGTCCATTCTCTGATGTTGCTTATTTGATTCCTGACCACAATACACCCAGCTCCCACTTGGCTCTCTCGGTCACAGGGACACCGCTATAGAGCAGCAAGTTTCCACTGTGATCTATGACTCCTTTTTTCTTGGTTCCGATCAGCGCCAGTATTTCTAATTGCCTCATCTCCTCCATTATCTTAGCATCCTTTTCATTAACTTCTTGTATATTTAGTGTTCCGTAAATAGTGATCCGTAATCCATGTTATGAGCATACTTCATCTCCACTTTACATCAGTCACTAATCTTCTTCTTCTTTGTGTTCGTTCTTTACGACCAATTTTAATAATTCTTTGTGATATGTTTGATCTTTGCCAAAAACGTGTATACGTTGCACATTGGTTTGGTAGGCCCCTAAACGCATAGACCTCTACATGTTTAGGACACGTGCATCCGATTTCAGCCAAACCTCCTTAGTCGCCTCTTATGACATGAGTGGCAGGTAACAGTGGTTCTATTCTTTAATTTGGGCCCCGGTAACCACTTGGGCGATCAGTCACTAATAAAAAACCATTCTAAAAAAAACACATAAATAACAACGCGCACACATATACACACACATTGTTTAAAACATATAATCTGGATCATGAGAAAAGATTGTTTCAAGAACCATAGAAATGTATGCTCAATCCAAGTGGTCGTCAGGTATCATATCAAGATATAGAATGGTCATCAAAGGAACACAACTGGATGTCTGTGACCTGAACGGCATGTTTCCTTTATGGTTTCCCAGGATAGTCCAGCAGATTTCACTTCCTCAAGAATACTCTGTCTCCAGTTCTGTTTAGAACGTTAAACTTTTCCGTTGTACTTTATTAAATATTTCATAATTTAGCACACAAAAATTGTTCTAACAAAAATGTAATAAACAAAAAATAGCAATGCTTGTTGTATAGAACTTCAAGACAGAAGTCATTTCAAATTTCAGATGTCTTTAATAAGTTGAACGAGACACAAATAATGATAAAAATGATATTAAGTTATTCATCAGAGTCAGATAATACTTGACTTTATAGCAATTGTAAACTGTGTAGAATAGAATAAGGCAGTGGACAACGGAAATGTCAATCTCTCTCTTTGCCTTTTTACCCCGGATTGGGGCATAGGTCCTCAACCAACTCATGCCAAGTCTTCCTATCTCTAGCTATCTCCTGCAGCTCCCTCCAGCTCTTCTTTATATTGTTGATCTCCGCCTCCAAATCTCGTCTCCATGTATTTCTCGGCCTCCCTTCTTTCGCTGTCCCTGCGGGTTCCAGGCAAGGACCCTTCTTGTTATATTCCCTCCGGTTTTCGCAAATTGTGTCCTATCCAGCGCCAGCGTCTTTTTTTAACCTGTTCGCTCACTGGAATCTGTCTTGTTCTCTCCATAAGTTCCTCATTTGTGACCCTATCATACCATCTTATTCCTCTATTCTGCGCAGACACCAGTTGATGAATGTTTGCAATTTATGCGCTATTGTTTTAGTTGTTCTCCATGTTTCTGACCCATACAGTAGAACTGCTTTAACATTAGAGTTAAATATCCGAATTTTTGTTCTATGGAGTATCCTGCGTAGGCATATATTGATGTATGTCTGCAACTTTTTGGTGTTCTTCTTGTCTACATTCCATATAGAACTGCCTTGACAATTGAGTTACCTTAGTTTTATTCCTATCATTCTTGAACTCCATATGTTTTTCAGAATGGCAGATGCTGATCTTGCCTTTTTGTATTCTTACCCTAAAATCTTCATCTGTGCCACCTCAATTTGTCACTACCATGTTCTAAACACTGCAGCTCGTCGCCATCTTCAAACCGGAACTCAATGTTGATATATATGCCTCTTCAGTGACCAAAATGAACAACGCTCTTTTAGCAAACATCACATTTGTAAAACTTATCTACTGTATGTCGATATATGTGTCTCTTGAGTGTTCCAAACTTAATAAATCTATTATTACAAACATCACATTTATAAGGCTTCTCTCCTGTGTGTGTTCTTCTGTGTGTCTTCATGGGACCATTTTGAGAAAATCCTACACCACAAACATCACACATAAAAGGCATCTCTCCTGTGTGTGTTCTTCTGTGTGTCTTCATGTTACCATTTTGAGAAAATCCTAAACCACAGACATCACACTTATAAGGCTTCTCTCCTGTGTGTGTTCTTCTGTGTGCCTTCATGGGACCAGTTAGGGAAAATCCTACACCACAAACATCACACTTATAAGGTTTCTTTCCTGTGTGTGTTCTTCTGTGTGTCTTCATGTTACAAGTTTGAGAAAATCCTACACCACAAACATCACACTTGTAAGGCTTCTCTCCTGTGTGTGTTCTTCTGTGTGACTTCATGCTACCATTTAGAGAAAATCCTAAACCACAAACATCACACTTATAAGGCTTCTCTCCTGTGTGTGTTCTTCTGTGTGCCTTCATGTTACAAGTTTGAGAAAATCCTACACCACAAAAATCACACTTATAAGGCTTCCCTCCTGTGTGTGTTCTTCTGTGTGTCTTCAGGTTACTAATTAGAAAAAATCCTACACCACAAACATCACACTTAAAAGGCGTCTCTCCTGTGTGTGTTCTTCTGTGTGTCTTCATGGGACCAGTTTGCGAAAATTCTAGACCACAAACATCGCACTTATAAGGTTTCTCTCCTGTATGTGTTCTTCTGTGTCTCTTCATACTACTATTTTCAGAAAATCCTACACCACAAACCTCACACATATAAGGCTTCTCTCCTGTGTGTGTTCTTCTGTGTACCTTCACGTGACCAGTTTGATAAAATCCTACACCACAAACATCACACTTATAAGGCTTCTCTCCTGTGTGTGTTGTTCTGTGTCTCTTCATAGCACTATTTTCAGAAAATCCTACACCACAAACCTCACACTTATAAGGTTTCTCTCCTGTGTGTGTTCTTCTGTGTGCCTTCATGTGACTAGTTTGAGAAAATCCTACACCACAAATATCACACTTATAAGGTTTCTCTCCTGTGTGTGTTCTTCTGTGTGCCTTCATATTACCACTGTAAGTGAATCCTACACCACAAACATCACATTTGTAAGATTTCTCTCTTGTATGTGCACTTCTGTGTGTCCGTAAGTTATCATAAAACACAAAACCCAAGTTAGAAACATGACAATTGTCAGACTTCTTTCCTCCATATTTCTTTCTTTCTGTGTTCTGAAGGTTTCTAACATGTTCTGGAAGATTCTCTGAGAAAACATCAGATCTTACAAGTTGTGAATGTTGAACACTGTATTCACTTTCTACTTTTATTTTCTGAACATCATCCTGAGAGTTGGTGAAGTGATCCAATGTGTCATCACTGATCTCTGAAATATACAAGCAATGAAAAAGTGACAAGTAATGAAATGTATATACTGTAATAATAAATATACAACATTAAACATTCACATTGTAATATTCTATGATATAAGGACAATAACTGTCAATATCAGCTTTAACCCTGAACATTGTAAAAATAAGGATTCCGATCATTTAGCCTCGATGCAACATGCCTATTTAAATGGCCGTAATTTTGTATTAATTTTACATATTAATTTGTAAAATTTATGTTAACTTATGCAAAACATATGATTTCATAAATAATTGTTTAAAAAAACTAAGTATACTTCCTGTACTTATTGTTCATCACTATCAGGTGACATGACGGCGGATGTGGATCATGAATCTCCATAAATTTATGTCTCTGGTGATTGCTATCTCAGATGTTAATGCTCTTCAATGCCATGAAGTCAGCTATCAAACATTTTCTTTCTTGTCCTGTTGTCTCTCGATTATATCGATTGTTAACCACTCTTCGTGATTTGTATATCATCTGAGCCTAAAGAGAGATTGTACGTAGTGCCAGTTTTGCACCTAAAAGTAGGCCAGCACATCCGATTTCTGCGACACATTTTATTTACTATGGTAGCTTTCCTAGACCCCTACCTCACCGTCTCTTAAGACAGGCCTTGTAGTGGTACTATTCTTTGTTCCCCTTGAGGGACCCAGCAACACAGGGGCTTCACAATGTGCTCTAAATCTCCCTTTCTCATCACATGTCCAAAGAAATAATGACTCTTTTTTTTATATTGATGTTAGTTACCGCTTGTGTATACCCGACTTGACTATCAGCTCCCCAGGTGGTGCCTCTTCCTGGTGCCTCTTCCCTGCAACCTTTTTCAAATTTAATAATGGTCGATAAGGTGTTCCAGTATATTGAAGGCACTGGTATCAATTCCTCACCTGGGTTGATATTTGTGAGCCTACATACCAGCTACCCTGTATAACTTATTCATCATCTGACACACCCAATAAAAGTGACAGCTTTAAAAAATATAAACAATTAGCTTTATGTTTTACTTCATACTAATATCTTTATAATCTGTCCATGATTCTGAACATTTCAAAAAACATCTCTGTGAGTCCTTGATTATTTTGATCTGTAGCAGAAGGGAGACAAAATCATCAATAAAATTGCAGCAAATATGTTACAGAACATATCAGAAAAGTTTCACATAACACATTACAAACATGTCACAGATCACATCACAATGTAATTACCCGCTTTGATTTCTATCTTCAACACAAAGACCAGACTGTTTGACTTCCGCCTTCTGTCATACTTTCATCAAAGCTGTCAAATTGACTTATCTCAGTTTTCACATTTTCACTGTTGATTGTGTCCTCAGAGCTCTGAAATAATAGCAAGCATATATACTAGATTTATTCTTTATGGATGATTCTGAAATAACATTCTCTTCTGGAAACTGTGACAAGCTACCAGTCTCTATGTTTTAGAAAACAAACACCATAAGTTGTTGAAAAACAAAATATTTTAGAATGTGTTAATTCTGGGACATAGAGATGAAATCATCTAAGAGATATCAAGGATTAACTTTGAGCACATCAAAACTATTTGAGTTTTATCTACATTAAAAATAAACCTTACTTGACAATGTCCTTCCTGTTTGATTAATAAATCTGCCAGGAATGGAATCTGACCAAGAATTTTGTGTTCAGTCTGAAAATAAACATTCAATGAACATGTCAAGAAACAAAAAGATGGTAAGATATTAATTATGATAAGTGAAGGGTAACTGGTTCCATCACAAACACAGTGTGGAAAATAGTGGTAAAGCAACACTGGCCAGTTCTCAATAAAGCCAAAAAATTATGTCATTAAAATAATGCACTGAAAGGCGGATTGAATTTTTTATAAAAGCAGACATTAACAGTGAGGCATTAACTGATAAACAATAAGGCAGCAGCCGATTACAAAATTACTACAGAAATGCTCAAAGCTGCAGCTATTAGTCAGGTGCTAATAAAGTAAATTAAATATGGAAATAGTTCCAGAACAATGGAAAAAAGGAATAATCATTAAGACCCTAAAAAATGGTGATCTCAAAGTTTGTAACAACTGGAGAGGATCATCTTTTTATAAGTAATGAATAAAAACGTTTTGCAAAATCATTCACAATAGAATCAAAGGAGCAGAATTATCTCACTTTGGATAGAGATGAAAACAGACACTGAAAACTTGAGGCCTTGAATGATCAGAACAGCAATGGCCATCAACAACAATTTAATACTGTGAGAAAATACTAGTAAATAATTACAGAAAATATATTTGTTCAAAAAATATGCATGAGTTAGCAAAATATACATACCAAAAGAAAGACAGAAGGCAACAAGAATAAGATTTGAAGAATTATAGTAAATGGATGACCAATTTTAATCACTCTTTGTGATATGTTTGATCTTGCCAAGAACATGTATACGTTGCACATTGGTTTGGTAAGGCCCTAAACGCATAGACTTCTACATGTTTAGGATACGATTTCAGCCTAACCTCCTTAGTGCTCTACAATATGCGTGGCTGGTAACAGTAGTTATATTCTTTACATCCCAAATATGGGCCCTGGTAACCACTTGGGCAAAAGAATTATAGTAAATGGACACAGTAACAGAAGAACATTTAGTGTCCATATATAAGTTTACCCAGCTACAGGAAGAACTCAAGTCTAGCTCCAACAGTCACCTGATAAAGATGGAGTCAACAACAAGATGTTTATCAAATTGGGAACTAATATAAGGAAGAAGTTGGTTGGTTCTGAGGATCAACATCATCATTAAAAGGGTTTTAAAGCCGAAGGATTGACTTCATTGATCCGGATTTTACCCATAGGGATCGGTCCTCTCTGCAGAAATGGCATGCCACCTGCAGAGAGTATTGCCCAAAGCACAAACTCTGTAGCTCCAGCAACAATCCTAGGGGTCACTTGAAAAAACTGCCCTCGTGAACAGAATGGTGCAGTCTGGATTTGAACCCCGACCTTTGGTTTACAAGGCAAAGGGCTTAGCCACACAGACCCCAACATCACCATAAATTGGGTACGTCCAAATGTCACATTATGTGTTTCATCAACCATTGCAGTAGCCATCTCAAATGTTCGTGCCAAATGTACTCAAATGATGTCGGTTGGCACACCTCTCTACTCTGTAGATGGCATTCATGCGCTTATCATCATTTAACCTTCATTTTGGTTAGACAGCTCAATGTCTCAGAGTCTGTTTCCACATATGTAGAGCAGAGTGTACTTATGATGTCTGCTCTGTCCATACTTCTTCCACTTGCAATGGATGCTTTCTATATCTTATGTTACGTTATGCAATCGATGTCATGGCACATTGAGCATTCCCATGATGCTCTGTCCTCCGCTGCAGCAGCCATCCTAAAGTTTATTTGCTCACCGTACTCCATGAAGTTGATTAGTATACCGTCTCTCTCTACCATGAAGACGACACTGTCTGGCATGTCCAAACTTAACGCCTAATTCTCAGACTCGTTCCAGTGTCTGAGACTCGACTATAGCACATAAATGAGAGCGTACCACATTCTCTGTATCTACATTTTCATGTTGATGGCTCTTTAACACTTTCAGTGCCACACCTTTTCAACCAAGTCTGGCCCAGTGCCACACTATTTTTGGATATCATCAGTTTTCAGGGTGATAATTTCAAAAAACATATAAAATAAACTAATAAACATAGGACTTTGAGACTCCGGTATAATGTTCATATATGAATTGGCTTTACGATTTGGACATTATCGTGTGCCCTTGGAATACGTGACCTTGGCGGCCATCTTGGATTTAACCTATTTTTGCCCAAAACAAGGGTACAATCAAAAATAATTCTTAAGAAATAGATAATTGATCTCAAAACTAGAGAAAGTTATCAAATATGTTAGATGACATGATATGAAACATTATTTTATGCTTATCTGGTATGTAGCATGTATTTTTAGTGTCATTTGTGTACCTACAAGTTGTCCGATTTTTGCACAAAAAAAAAATTGTGAAAAAGATAGTTTTGTTATTGTTGTTATTTATAAGCATAATACATGTAGTTATGTCTTGACATGTACAGTACTACTGACCTGTATATATGTACATTATATTTACAATATAATCCAAGAATTATTGCTGCAACTGCTGTTGGGTGCTCCCCATACTTATCCACAGTATGATATGTTTCAAAACATGGCACAACGCACAAAGCTACATTACAGTCTTTGAAAAAAATGATGTCTGGGCTGTTCCTGCAGCAATACATACAACACACCTTGGCTTGTGCTTACTATTGTCATACCTATTCACAAAGTGTCTGCCACAGAGACGATCCAAAGGTGTGCAGACACTAGAAGCAGAGCGTGCGAGCAAGAGTCACTGCCTCAACAAGGTTTGTGCTAAGTAATTGGCGAAACCTCTTTGATGACATCTTGTTTCCTGCTGTTGTATCCTTATAAAGAATGTAGGCATTTACCGTACATGTCTCTATTAGAAAATGAAACAGAGGAAGATACCACTTTGAAGATTTGTGTAGGTAGGGGTATGTGCCAGAAATTTGGTGAAGTGGTGACACCGCTCATGTGGCAATTGTAGTTTGCAATCAATGATGGCTTATGTACAATTTTGCCCTGGGGGTGGCCTTTAGTACGCAATCTTTTCCCTATGACTTCATTCCCATCAACGGTAGAGATTAGATTGACGCGCTTATTATCCATCCATGTCACAGCCAACATTGACTCATCTGTTCTTGCAGAAAACCGAGGAGGATCCCCTTTCTTCAGCTTCAGATGTTTTTTTTTATGATGCTCAGGAAATTGTTTCCTGTTTTCACTCACAGTGCCACAAGCTCCAGTGTTTGCCTCTCTGAGCTGCATAAACAGATCTGGAGAGGTATAATAGGAGTCGGTGAAGACAATATGACCCCTATCCTTGTAGTCGGCAAGAAGCTCATGCACGACTCTTGCACTGACTGACTCACCGGGTCTATGTTTTCCTCTTGCCTGTATATATTTTTAGCTTGAGGCAGTAGTGGTCGCAATCGGCTAAAATAAACACTTTGAACCCCCATTTAGTGGGTTTAGCAGGGAGATACTGTTTTAGGTGTATTCAGCCCTTGAATCTCACCATTGATTCGTCAATAGCGAGATGCTGGCCAGGAGTATAAAACTGTCCAAATGTTGGTATAATCAAGTCCAACAATCCTTGAATTTTGAACAGTGGATTGTATCCTGGCTGTCCCCTATCTATCCTTTGGGTGTTGTCGCAAAATGTAAAACGTGCACAGAATTTGGTATCGGTTTCTGCTCATGACTTTCGTGAATGGCGTCTGGGTAAGCCAATGAGTAGTTTCCCAATAATCATATAATGCAGGTTTTTTTTACACAATCCCATTGCAATTTGAAGACCAATAAAAGCTTCAACTTCCTCAAATGATGTAGACTTCCACTTCTGCTTACGGGATCTATCAGAATAGCTGTTGCTGTTAGCATGTTGTTCTGCATAACGATTCGTTTCTTGAACAATTAGGCTGATTACATCATCGGTAAAGTACAGTCTGAAATAATCTCTCACTGAAAAATTTGTGGTGTTTACTTGACTGCCCTGTTCAAGACCATATTGTGGAACCCACTTCTGTTCAAAAACATCATGTTCACTCTCAAAAATGATCCAATTCCATTTGTTTTCTGCTTGATTTGGTCTAGCAGTGACAGTGCCACGCCCGTTTCGAGATGAGGGTCCATCACCTACGCCTGCACCACTGGGAATATCCGCGATCGATCTATAAATATCGCCACGTGAATCAAAGTCCAAATCTGTATCACATTCAGATCCCGTTTGGTCACTATCACTGGCTAAAATGTCAGAATCGGAGTCATTTTGGACATTACTAACATCAGCTACATCGTTCATTTTGAAGATTGTTGTTTACT
Organism: Arion vulgaris; assembly: GCA_020796225.1. Classification (NCBI taxonomy): domain Eukaryota; kingdom Metazoa; phylum Mollusca; class Gastropoda; order Stylommatophora; family Arionidae; genus Arion; species Arion vulgaris. The sequence continues at coordinate 6,249,085 of CM036758.1, forward strand.
TATGAAAGATCGCGAAAAATTCAATAAAAATCGGACTTGCTGTATTTTTAACACGCGCTCGCTAGATCCGCCATTTTGGAAAGCTACTCTGAACAATACGGAACTAGTTCGTAATGTAATAACGGTGTACGGTAAGCAAAACTATCCGTTTTAAAAAGTCGTATCTCCACGAGGACAAAAGTCGTCCGTGGCATCAAAAGGGAGTTCAACCTTCGTAGACTTTTGTCGTCGGTGGCACTGAAAGTGTTAATGTGTGAGGTCTTTAGACCAGAAGCAGTTGACATTAAGTGTGACACAAGTCAGCATGGACGCTTGCAATGAAAGATGAAACTATAAGTATGCATACCCCTCACCACAGCTGAAAGATACTACGCACCTATGTGTCCATCTGGAATGTAGCAATGTTAGTTATCTTAACTAACTAAATCATTAACTGTGATATCATTTACCAAATAAGCAACTACTTTATTATAGACAACTGAAACCAAACAAGTACCTGTTTAATAGCTGCTGTTTCTACTTCTTGCTTTATTTCTTCACCATCTGTATGAATGTTTTCCATGATCTTTTCTCCTATCCCTAATTTAAACAAAAGTAGTAAGATGTTTGACAAGATTAAGTTGTAGAGAAGGAAAGTCACATTGTCTTGTTTATGATTGCTGGAACAAATATTTTCAATCTAAGAAATCCAACAATAATCAAGTAAAATGGTATTCAAAAAATTTTTTTCACAGTTGTATATGAAGAACATTTGATTAACTTTTGATCTTTCTATTTCTCTATTTATAAATTCAGAGGTGGAGAATTATGTTATGATTAAAAAGAAAGTAAAATGTGTTTGCGCTGTTGATCAGTTAATCCATCCCTGGCAAATATGTCTGATATCAAATCAGTTGATACTTATTAAAATATATAATGTTTTGCAGATGATATGCCATATAGTTAATCTATCAAACAGTATGTCACTCTTCTTCTACTGAGATAATTCTCCAATTACTCAGATTTCTAAATCAGAGAGATGAATCACATTCATGAGTTCAATCATCAGCAGGAGGTTCTTGCAAGGGCCCTAAATTTCTCCTTAAATGTATCCTCCCATGGTCAGGTATGAGACCTCAAGTCATCAAAGAAGGTGTAGATTAGCAGAATATGTTGAGGAGTTTGGTGGATCATTTTGATATGTGCAGTGATCAGTTTGGACTTGTGCTATCTGCTTTGAGTTTATAATAGTAGCCAGATAACAGCTCAGTAAGAACAACAGAAGGAATGACCAACTGGTTCTCCATTACATCAGGTGTCAGACAAAGTTGTGTCCTCTCACCACTACTCTTTATCACCTATATGGATAAAATAACTCAAGAGTCAAATTCAGATAATAATGGCATAAATGAACTGCTTTTTGCAGATGATCAGTACCTGATACATCAAAATGAACAAGATCCACAACAATATATTGAGTAAATAAGTGACACCCTGAACCACAATTGTATAAATCATGACATAAAAATAAATAACACTAAAACCGAAATAATCAATATGGGAAGAAAACATAATAAACATCACAAAATAACAAAACATCCATGCATTATGCAATGACACTACGCTCAACCAAGTGCAAGAATTCAAAGACTTAGGAATCATATTCACAGAAGTAGGAAGACTAGACAGAGAGATAGAGGCTAGAGTGCAAAAATCAAATGCTAGCAACACTGCTAACACTCAGTGCAAAATATAGTGAGTGTGAGAATCATGGATGTCAGTCAGTAACTGAGTAAGTAAGGAACTGTACAACTACAAACTTGTCTGTGTGGAAAATATGTTGAAATTTATTCACTTTTTTTTGGTTTTTACTTTTGCAATCCTCAATCCTGCATCTGAGTGGGGCTGCGATTTCATGGCATTTGTAAATTTTCAAACTTTACAAATTACTGCCACATGGAACAGGAATCTTCAATTGTAAGCAACATTTTTTCTCCAGATCTGATCACATGTTTGGCCACCTCAGATCTGTAGAATAAGAATGTAGGTTTATGTACATTGATCCAGTGTATAAGATTCATCATCAAATAGCTTGTCCTGAGCAGAACTTTGCTACACCAATAGTCCTCCGGAATTTCTCTCTCATAGGCCAGACGTCCTGCCTCTGCTGCTTTCATGTTCAAACCATCAGTTACATCCTGAATCCATCTTCTCCGTGGTCTTCCTCTTCTTCTCTTTGCCGGTATGCCTCCTTCCATGATGGTCTTCTCAGCCCTTCATGTCTTTTTATATGTCCAAAATATCTCAATTTTCTCCTTATTTGTAGCATCAGCCAGTTTTCTTTGATTTTGAGCTCTTTCTAGATAGATCTATTTGTTCTCTTCTCTGTCCAAGATATACGAAGGACTCTTCTGTAACACTTGTATTCAAAAGCACTTATATGTTTTTCTTATATGTATAAGATTGATTGCAATAAATTTTCAGTTATCTTCTGATCCTTAACCTGATGGAACAACTTAAATTTCTGTAATATCACTATCAGGTCACAGGTGCGCTCGATCACAACTCATGCGGCAAGCGTGCCCGGTTCAAACTCCACGGCGGACAAGTTTGGAAGCAAATTAGTTTCCTTCGACTTTTACGAACGATAAAATAGATCTCACCGTTCAGAAAGCAATGGCAAACTACTAGACGGAGTAGACGTAGTCGAAAATGGACGACTCATTTACTGAACTCTGAACTGTGTTGGTGGCTGCATGTAAACAGTAAAGGATATGCCACGATTTTTCGAACGATGAAAATAGACCTCACCGTTTAGAAAGCAATGGCAGTCTACTGAACGTATAAGTGGTGACTAAAAAAACGACGACTCGCTTACTATTGTTGATGTTGGTCGCTGAAGTCCTGTAAAAGATATACCACGATTTTCATTTTTTCATATCAGGTGGAAAGTTTTAAAATCACTTCGAATAGTTGTTACACTACTTCGAATAGTAATCGTTCTTCCTCGAAAACCTCCACAAGTAACGAGTAATTGTTATATTGCAAAATATTCGATTCGTGGCATCTAATAAAACGCTTGAAGATGGGAAAATCAGCAGGATGTGATAATATTTCAGCGGAGTTTATCAAAGCATAAGGAGAATAAACCATACAAATATATCATGCAATATGCGAAAAAAGGTATGGGAAACAGGAATATGGACAAATAAATGGAAAAGATCAATATTTATCCCAGTACCTAAAAAGGAGACCTAGTCACGACAGAAATGATGTGTCTACGCAGAATGATGGGGGTGACAAGAAGAGACTCGGTTGAGAAATGTCAATGAAGACATCAGGGGAAAAGTGGATACAACATCAGTACTAGACTTCATCAAGAAACAATAAATTAAATGGTTCGGCCTTACAAACAGATTACCAACAGACAGTGGGCCTCAAAGAGCAATGCTGCCCCGATACAATAGGTAGGAGCCTACAATGAAAAAGGCAGACCACGCAAAGATGGACCTCAGAGATAACAGAGGCGACGAAAGACACTGTCTACAAAGTGCACACAAAGACCCGTTTTAGAAATCTCTTCTTGACCTGACGTTGTGAGGTAAAACAGGATTGGAGAAAAGAAAAGAAAGAAAGACCTAAGAAGGGAGACTCCAAATTATGTACCAACTATAGAACAGTGGCATTTATTAGCCACGCAAGTAAAATCTCATTAACAATAATTATGGGAAGACTGTAGAGGAAAGTAGAAGAAATATCAACATAACACAATCTGGCTTTAGACGGAATAGAGGTACACGTGACCATATATTTAAAATGAGAACAATCATAGAAAAATCTAGAGAGTATAATGTAGATCTATACTCATGCTTTATTGACTACTCAAAGGCATTTGATTGTGTAGAACATCAGGAATTGTGGAGAATAATGGGATAAAATGGATTTCCATTACATTTGATACAGATCATAAGAGAACTTTATAGTGATCAAATGGCGGCTGTAAGAACATGTGATGATACATCAGACTGGTTTAACATAAGGCAGAGTCAGACAAGGCTGCATTTTGTCGCCTTGTCTGTTTAACATATATGCAAAAAACATGATGAGGAAAGTTACAGAAGATAGCGGAAAACAGCAATACGATTCTTTTATATTCGGAGGAAGAGAAATATCTGAACTACGATACGCTGATGATACAGTGTTACTGTCAGCATCACAAAAAGGGATTGCGAAGTTATTAGGGAAGTGAAAGATAAAAGCGAAAAACAAATGTATATCTCAATGTGGCAAAAACAAAAAGGGCAACAGATAAAACGAACGTGACAAATTATTTTTTTATCAACAGAGAGAAAGTAGAAAATGTGAACAGTTTTGAATATCTCGGTTCACTGATAACAACAGATGGAAATGGGATGAAGGAAATTCAAAGAAGAACAAACATGACTTTACAAAAATTAAACAACTAAAAACAGTATGGAACGGAACTGATAAGAAAATAAAGATCAGAATACTAAGAGCATGCATATTTGCAGTGGCAACGTATGGGTGTGAAGCGTGGACATTTAATAAAGCAGTGGAAAAACATATATGGGTTTTTCAATATAAGTGTTACAGATGAGTCGCCCGTATATTTTGGACAGAGAAGGGAACAAATAGATCCATCCAGAAAGAATTCACAATCAAAGAAAACAGGCTGATGCTACAAATAAGAAAGAAACAAATTGAGATATTTTGGACATATAAAAAGACGTGAAGAGCTGGAGAAGACCATCATGGAAGGAGGCATACCGGCAAAGAGAAGAAGAGGAAGACCACGGAGAAGATGGATTCAGGATGTAACTGATGGTTTGAACATGACGGCTGCAGAGGCAGGACATCTGGCCAATGAGAGAAAATAAATTTCGGAGGACTGTTGGGGTGGCAAAGTTCTATTCAGGACAAGCTAATTGATAATGATGAGCTTCTAATCGGTACATCCTCAATGCCATTATATGAGGTTATTACTCGTTATCTATTATGACATTGCAGATACGATAAGACAAATATAAACGAAGCACATATGACAAGTAATGCAGCTATCGTGTTGGAATCCAAAGTGATAAAAAAAATATAGAATATAAAGTGAATAAAAACTGTGACATATCCTTTACAGAAACGTCGCTATCAACCATAGTAAACGAGCCGTCGATTTTCTAGGCATCACTTATACGTCCAGTAGTTTATCGATGCTTTCTGAACGGAGAGATCTATTTTTACCGTTCGTAAAAATCCACGCTGATAAACTGCCGGCCGTGGTGTTTGAACCAGGTACGCTTGGGTTGTGATCGAGCTCACTACCACTTAAGCTACAGAAGCCAGCTAGTCCTCCTACTTGGATAGCATTTTTTAGTGCAGGAGCGATACCCGCCCTCCCGTCCATCCCTCCCAAAAAAAAAATTATGCTACAAATTGTCAAAGCAACATCAGTTTTCAAACGTCTAAATGACAAACGTAGGGGTGAGCGTGCCAACAAATGTGCAGAAAAACTGGAAAATCCAGTGCAAACGTTCCTACTGAATGATGACAAACTACACTGGCACAGTGAGATAGAAATGGGTACGGTGTCGTCTAATAGAACAATGGGAGCACAAGTGACGATGGAGAAAGGCGTGCCCAATCGGTGGACGAGGACACAAGCAGAAATGGGCGAAGGAGCACCCAAAAGAAACACAAGGTGGACAAAACGGTGGCGAGCCTCGAAGATGGGGTCTCCAGCCAGATAACACTAACCGCGTTTTCCCTCGCACAGAACTACTACTGCCTTGTAGTTCGACTGGGGACAATCAAAGGCTAGCTGAGCAAACCGCACACAAAACTGGACGGCAGGCAAACCAAATAGTCCAAAAAAAGACTGGAAAGATGACGCTCAACAACCCGGGAGGGAAGGTTGTCTAAGGGTAGCTATCCTAAAAGAAAATAGCAATCTGCTGCCTTGCAGGTCGGCTGGAGAGAGCGGCAGGCTTGCAACAACAGCATAGATTGTTGGGGAGTTGATGATGGATAATGGGGATGTTCTTATGTCTCTTCACGACTGTCTGAGGGTTGCTTTCCAGTTGTTCTGTACATTCCCACCTGAATATACAGAACAACTGGAAAGCCAACAGAGGTAAAGCCAGTGCGCTCGTTTCCGCTCGCAGGGAACTACTGCTGCTTTGTAGTTTGATTGGGGATAATCAAAGCCTAGCGGAGCAAACCGTAAACAAAACTGGACGGGCGGCAAACAAAGGAGTCCACAAAACAACCGGTTTGCTTGGCAGATGGCGCTCATAAGCCCGGGAGGGCAGGCCGTCTAAGGTGGCTGCCCTAAAAGAAAGGGCAACCCGCTGCCTTGTGGGCTTTGGCTGGGGACAGAAAAAGGCTAGCGGAGAGCGAACCGTACACAACCGCTGGTTGAAATCGAACTCACCACCCCAGGATAAGCACTTGAGCTCCAATTGTTACTGAACGCTGTGCACGTAAATCCCGTACTGATGTTTAGCTGTTTATATATCACAATAGAATGATACAAACGGCTTAACACGATGCATGAAAGAAGGAGAGAGAAGAGAAGTAAACTGATACTAGGCAGCAAAGGGAAGTCCCATTATTACGCTTTATTAACACCTGCAAGCGTGTTCTCTTTCCACAGCATAGACAAAGAACATTGAGGAGCAGTTGGAAAGACAGACAGGGACAGGAGGGTGGTTCAAAGAAAGCACCATAAATATGGATGCAAAAGAGAGGACAGAGAGAATATCCTATGTGTACAGTGCATTATGTAAGTCACCAGTGTTAGCTGAACTTTTATAGCACTAAGCGTATTTTATAACTAATGACACTATACTTCTAGATTTGTCTATGGACAATATCTGCAAGAAATCACCTAAAATTGGAGCAAAAGACAGGAGACCTGTAAAGTGGCAAATTATTCAACAAGTTACCACAAGAGGAGTAGAATACTAGAAAGATTGAGTAATAAATGTATCTCAAACAACTCTTTCTTCAGACGATCAGGGAATAAACGAAACCTCAGGAGAAACAATTGTAATAAAATATGAATATATTACAACAATCATGTAATAATTAAATAGAAAATCAACATGAATAAAACAGAAATCGGGACAATCGGCAAAGAAGAAAACCAAAGATCCATATCGGGAACACTGAAACCAGTTTATAATTTCAAAGTACATATAATGTCATCAGCTGGGAAATCAAAAGTTAAAATAGAAAATAGATGTCACAAAGCAATCCAACTTATTAAGCAAATGACACCAATACTGAGCAATAAACATATATCAATCGACATAAAAATAGCATTATATAACATCATTTTTCTAATGTGTTACCAATGACAGACATGAACGATGATAGGATAAGAATTGTAACGACTGAAATGAAAAGTAAAGGTTACTCAATGTATCAAGAAGAGAGAAAATCATGAATGATTAGGTCCAAAGTGGATGTAAAAACAGCAACAAAATTCACACGGAGGAAATCGGTAAGGCCATATAACATGGCTGTCTTCAATTAGTATACCACCCATATGGTGCCAGGGCCTGCAAGGTTAGCAAAGAATAGTACCACTGCGACCTACAAGGCCTGACGTAAGAAGCGACTGATGTAGGACCTAGGGAAGTTACCCTAATAAATAAAAAGCGTTGCAGAAATCGGATGTGCTGGCCTACTTGTAGGCGCATAACTGACACTGTACAATTGCTCTTAGGCTCAGATCACTTACAAATCACAGTGGTTAACAAGTGGTCGATATGGAGCGTTTGAAGAAGAAGAAGAATTAGTATACCACAACAGAAATAATACACAAAGTAAACGGAAACAGGGGAAGAGGTAGGCAATGCAAGCGTTGGTCTCAGTGGCGTATGCTGGATTTTGACAGAGGGCATGCAATAAGTACTGATATGCCTGTGTGCGCCTGGTCTCTCAAGGGAGCACAGAATAATAACACTATAACTTACAAGGCCTGTCTTAAGAGGTAACTGAGGTAGGGGCCTAGAAAAGCTACCCTTGTAAATAAAAAGCGTTGCAGAAATCGGATGTGCTTGCCTACTTGTAGGCGCATAACTGGGACAACGTATAATCGCTCCTAGGCTCGGATCACATACACATCACAAAGAGTGGTTAACAAGTGGTCAATATGGAGTGTTCGAAGAAGATGTACTTATAATGCAACAGGAGAAAAAGTGGGTCTAATTAATTAAACTCACTTTTTAAAATTTCTAGTTAATCTCTACTCCCCGGCTCTTCTTGCTGAAATCATTTGTGACTTTGTTGTAGAAATCATTATTTGTTTTAATCTCAACAAGTAGGTTATTTTCCTATAGACATCAGCGATAGAGCTGAAAGACGGCACTACCATAGGAGTTTCTTGAATGTTTTTTTCTTAGTTTTAGCGCAGAAAACGAACGCACGACTGATAACACAGGAAGTGTCAAGATTAATTTACAAAGTTTGTGTGGCTCTGGTAGGCCACTGAATTTATTTGTTTAAAAGGAATCTGTGAATTTCGATGAGGCTTGAAGCAAGTAAACAAGATGGATAGTTTCATTAGGCGCTAGAAGCGCAACTATTACTTTTACGCTTGTCAACATCACCCACCCCAGTTCTTCCAGGGAGGACAGTTTTTTTTATCAGATGCAAGAACGTAACTTTAGATTTTGCTCTCGTCCGACATTATTGACCCCGGTTGTTCCAGGAAGGCCAGTTTCGTTAAGCACAAGAACGCGACTTTTGGTTTTGCGCTCGGTCAACCCGAGGCTATTGGTATTGACACTAATACCAAGTACGAGTCAATAGAGCAAAATACTAAGTACGTGTCAATAGAGCAAAATACTAAGTACATGTCAATAGAGCAAAATACTTAGTACGTGTCAATAGAGCAAAATACTAAGTACGTGTCAATAGAGCAAAATACTAAGTACGTGTCAATAGAGCAAAATACTAAGTACGTGTCAATAGAGCAAAATACTAAGTACGTGTCAATAGAGCAAAATACTAAGTACGTGTCAATAGAGCAAAATACTAAGTACGTGTCAATAGAGCAAAATACTAAGTACGTGTCAATAGAGCAAAATACTAAGTACGTGTCAATAGAGCAAAATGCTAAGTGCGACGATTTCTGCGCTCTACTACGCTCAATATGAAGTTGTAGAAAATCAAAGACTGCAAACAAACATTTGAAAGTTATGTGTTTATTGTCGTAATTGATTCCGTTCAACAACTCATACCCACAGTCCAATGCGAATTGTAGCAAAACTATCAGTTCCACAGTAGCAAAACGTTACACCCAACCTTAGAATTATACCGACGCAAATGTCTGATGAAAGAAATTGCTATAGGAAACCTGGATTTTGTAATATAACGGTTTTCTTTGATGTTGGCGGCATATTTGTCTAGTCTAAAACGAAATTTTAGTTTTTACAGTAAATACACCAATATGACATTTGATGACAAATCTCATGCAAAGGCGTATCCTCTCAGCTTATACATTGGTGCCAATGTTGATACTTGCAATACAGTCATGAAATAAACAAGAAATGTAGCCATAGTTGTATTATTTGTTTTTAAAAATAATTAAATTAAAGTTAAAGTTAGCTGCCATGTCATAATGCCATCTCCCTTTCACATCCATGCTCGGGACTGGCAATGGCAGAGCTCAAGTAGTAGCATTTCCTCGCGGAACGTCGCATTCGTCACAGCCCGCCTGAAAAGCTCTATGTCTCTTGCAAGTTCTCCTGCCTCTTCCAGCGTCAAGTTCAAGGTTTCTTTGATGTCCTGCTGCCATCTTCGTCTTGCTCGTCCCCTGCCTCGTTTTCCAGGAACCATGCCTTCCATTACCTTTCTCTCCAGATCACTGTGGCGTTTAATGTGGCCAAAATATTTCATCTTCCGGGACATTATGTTATTTATGAGCCAATGCTCACTTGATATTCAAGTCTTGTAGGATGTCTATGTTTCTTCTCTTCTCTGTCCAGGATGTTCTAAGAACTTTTATATACCACCTTTTTATGGCAGAGCTACTTGAGAGATTCTTTTCAAATTGCTACTTCTTCGTTACAATGTCGTGTGTTAACATATGTGGTAGGGAGGTATCACTATAATAAAATAGCTCTTTTCTCTCGTTCTTGTATACTGTGGTACAGATGACCCATATGTGCCTCTTTGCGGAAATGCGCGTATAGCATTAATGTTACTTTTTGCATTGTAACTTCACACTCATTAGAAATATATCAATGTCTGTTTTGAGAAGTCAACAATATGACCCTATAGCCTCACACGATTCTCGATATAATGACGTCACGGAATTCGTTCTGAATGTTGCTATTTTTGTCATCAACGTGGCTGTAAACATGAGTTTTATCCAACCATGCCAATGGACGCGTTAAATATATAGCACAAAGAAGGAAACTTCTAGATGGTATGATTATTTGAATGGTAAAAAAATATTTTGTAGCGTCGGGAACATGTGTAATTCACATGCAAGTTTTCAATTTATTTCATCAAATGGTTACAAAGATACAAATTTTTATATGTGGGCATGACAAGTTGAGCGGACTTTTTATAGCTAAACGCATGGAAACGTACCATAGAGTGACTTGTATTTGGAATACTTCGGCAGTTAAATTCTTTTACAGCAGAAGAGATCTTGAAAAGAACCCCAAATATTGTCAGTGCTTACCAAGAGGATTTGAAAGAAAGCATAGGCGACGAACTTGTGCAGTTCGATGAACGTCTTAAAACTAATGTAGCTTCTGCTACTAACAACGAAAAGCATGAGGCTCTAGAACTTCAATTTTATGAACTTATAATGGAAAATTCATTAGAGTCGTGTTTCCCAAATGTAGAAAAAGTCTTACGAATTTACTTGTCTTTAATGATTATTAACTGCAGCGGAGAACGTTCTTTTACGACATTAAAGGAATAAAATTGAGTTAATGAACATGATGGGACAAGATCGTCTAAATAACCTTAATGAACATTGAATGTAATTTACTTAGAGAAAATGATTTGTCTAGCGTTATCTCTAAGAGTTGGCTTAATCCGGCACTGATGTTGGGTGAACCAGGAAGGGAGAGAGTTGTGGAGAGACATGATTGGCATAAATTTCGATTGAATGGTTGAATCTTCATTCAAAGTGAAGACTGCTGTTTCTGTAGCTTGACGTTTGTCAGCATCGAGTAGCAAACTCTTCCCATGATTTCTGATTCGCAGTGACTAGGCCTACTATGTTCTTGGCATTTGTTCAGACTGTCACATGTACATTTTACAACGTATTCTGTCATCATGTGTGTCCTATATCTATTCTCTCTAGTTCGGGCTTTGCTGCATGCTTATATTGCAACTGCCCAGCGTGTTCGTAGCTCGTTGGACTACGGGTGACAAGTCCTCTGTAAGCGCGGGTTCAACTCCGCGGACTGGCAGAAAAGCTACACGTTCCCCAGATTTACCGTGTTCGTGGCACCGAACCGAAGGGTTACGATGTCCATGATACCGTGCCGAAGAGCTTTCAGCTCAAGTGCTTCTGGATCCACAAAAAATATATATATTGCAGTTACTGCAAGAATTTCAGCCATTGAACGTCAATGTTTCTTCTCCAATTCCATTTGGTTATTAACTCTTGATACTTGACTTTATTTTCTGATTGTCTTAGGTTATATGTGTTAATTCTCATTCGTTCTCAGCTGCCTGGTTTATTACATGAGAGTGGGCGTCGCCCTGGCAAAGTAGCTCTTTATGTTGTTCTTTTTTATTGTGACCAGCTAGCGGTCACTTCCAGTTTCTGATCGAGAGGTGATCCAACTGCACAGACTACTGAACCTAAACTGGTGACAGTATCTAGCTGGACACTCACTATTCCTGCTCTGGTCACTGAACCTAATTAGTGACAGTATCGAGAGGTGATCCAACTGCACAGACTACTGAACCTAAACTGGTGACAGTATCTAGCTGGACACTCACTATTCCTGCTCTGGTCACTGAACCTAATTAGTGACAGTATCGAGAGGTGATACAACTGCACAGACTACTGAACCTAAACTGGTGGCAGTATCTAGCTGGACACTCACTATTCCTGCTCTGGTCACTGAACCTATTTAGTGGCAGTATCGAGAAGTGATCCAACTGCACAGACTACTGAACCTAAACTGGTGACAGTATCTAGCTGGACACTCACTATTCCTGCTCTGGTCACTGAGCCTACTTAGTGGCAGGCATTCGTTACACAACACTGCACAGACTAATCTGGACCTGTACGCACACTAATGATATGCAACAACATACAAGTATAGCCACACACAAATAAACTCAACACATGAAAAGAACTAAATCCAACTCACAATATCTATGAATGAACAAATAATCTATAATATATTACAGTTACAGGTAATTATCAATCTTGAACATAGACATATAATACATAGATTATTTACCTTCAAGTAACATTAGGATTTTACAATCCAAAACCTCATCTAAGCATAAACATATCATCTTCAAACACAGATCAATAAATGTCAATTTACCTTAACTCTTAGTAGACCAGGCATTTGTTTCTACTATAAAACCACCACTTAGTGTGGCATTTTGGTCCACAAGGAGTAAAAGTAAAAATCCCTGCCACGTTAAATGAGTAACTTCCCTGGGGTTCGACCTCTGTAGAATTTTCTTGGTATAACACTCAATTGAAACCTCCATCGAGTTAAGTAAGTTTCACAGCAGTTTTCTTTACTTATCAGCTTCTAGTAGTAAGCCGAAATGAAGATGTGTCGTTGAAATCAACATAGACTAGCACGATACACTCCTCGCCATCTCAAGCATAGATGTAGAGGAGAACCAGGGTTCCGTTCTTTGTAGAATTTCTCTATAAAACACTCAATGAAACCTCCGCCGAGTTAAGTAGGTTTCACAGCAGATTCATTTACTCATTAGCTTCTAGTAGTAAGCTGAAATGAAGATACACCGTTCAAACCAGCACAGACCAACATATGATCGTTTGTTTGACAAAGCAACCCAAAAATATGGTGATACTTCCTGTGACTAGCCCTAGAAGGGTCGAGATTGTTCGGATATTTACCTTAGCGACCTCACCCAGTCAGTGCATGTAAGCTAATGCTTTTTGGCGTAGATCTAAGTCCAAATTTACGGCACTAAATGATCATTAAAGAGCGGTTATCTTACGTTGCGTATGGAACGACCTCACCAAAGACAGGAAAGCCGTTAGAGAAGTCACCCGTTATGCCTTCACTAAAACTAACTCTGAGAAAGAGTTACAAGGACAATAGATCTCCTGCAATGATCACTCTTGAAGGATCTAAACTTCAAGTACCTCGGAAGTCGGCGAGGCTGTCCATGTGGTTGAGGGATGCAGGTAAAAGGGTATTATAGGCCCACGCAAAAATCAGCCAGAAGCGCAATACCAGGCATCATGACTTCCCTCTGAATTACAAGAGAAAAAACCAGCACAGACCAACAGTGATACTCTAACTCGCCATTTCATGTATAGATGCACAGGACAACGAGGGTCCAATATACTCACTCGCCGTCTCAAGTATAGATATACAAGACGAGGGTCCAAAACATGATGTTCAAATCAAACATAGACCAAACAGCGATAAGCACACTCGCTGTCTCAAGTATAGATGCACAGGACAACGAGGGTCCAATATACTCTGGTGCTCACCTTCTGAATAAGGATGTCTCGACGATCACCTTCAGAATAGGGATATTCTGTCCAAGACAGAACAGACCTTGAATATATGACAATAAATAAAAAAATCACTTGTTCTCCTCCTCTTCTTCGCATTTGTTCTTCTACGACCAATTTTAATCACTCTTTGTGATATGTTTGGTCTTTGCCAAGAACGTGTATACGTTGCACATTGGTTTAGTAGGCCCCTAAACGCATAGACTTCTACAGTTTAGGACATGTGCATCCGATTTCAGCCAAACCTCCTTAGTCGCCTCATACGACATGCATGGCAGGTAACAGTGGTTTTATTCTTTACACCCCAAATTTGGGCACCGGTAACCACTCGGACGACTTGTTCTCCGACAGTCTAAACATCAACCATCCAGTCCAGTCTACTTTCTCTAACTTCCAGACCCACGTATCAAAAACCGATCTATCATTCACTCAACTCAGCTCCGCTAAAATATCCCACGTAACACCTGATGAGCTGAGTTTTCTAAACAATCAAAGGAGAGCTACAACTATGAATATAATATTTAACATGTATTTCTATCCCTTACCACAAGGAACAGTAATTACTGTTACACAATAAGACTGTTTGACCCACTTCACGTTTCATGGTAACCAATTGATGTTACACAATAAGACTGTTTGACCCACTTCACGTTTCATGGTAACCAATTGATGTTGCTTTGAGGGTTTTGTACACAAATTAAAGAGATTTTTTTAAAATGTATGTCACATACCATTTTTTGAGAAAATCTGTGTACAACATATGGTAGATTATGACACAGTAGTTCTGCTGAAATGTAAGCATGTGTCTTTGAATGGTTGCTGAATATAATGCAAAAGTTAGATGCTTGTGATCGCATCACCATTCTGCAGGAATCTTACATGACAAGTAGAGTTCAGTCACAGTGTTAGTGCGTGGTTGTCTTGCAACTTGTCATTAAAAGCTGCCCTGCAAGTGCGTCAATTCTGCTAACCCAGGTAGGTACACCTTTAAATCGTTTGGCACAGGAGAAACCTCGATCGCTTCTCGGCCTTTTGGCTAAGATCAAAGTGTAGTATCTGTATCGCTTGATATCTGTCACGTGGCTCATTATATGGGTTTACAAAGATATCAGCTTGTGTTACGAAACTAGTGCCCATTTGATCGAAGTCAAAGGTCGAAAGCCTTCATTAAATGCCACATGGCTACCCTTGTACAAAACTAGGAGTGCCATCGATCGAAGGATTGATGGGGCTTGATAGTTATAAACGTTTTCATGTTCCGTTGTTCGGGGTCCACCTGGTATGACACATCTGGGACGAGCCCCATAAAAAAATAAAAACCCAGGTAGGTAGGAATACTAGGAAAATTTTAATGGCTCAGCTGCCTTTCCACCCTGTTAGACAGGTGAACCTATTCACTGTTTGGATGATTTTACTGTCAGGTGTGTTCTTATGATTAAGTCAACCGTTGTCTGAGGTTCATCAATGATAGATGCGATTTTGAATGTATAGATTTCACTATGTAGGCCTAATACTCAGTTCGGCAGGTCGATCAACAGCATTAGTTTAGTTTTATCGCAGGGAATAATCATCATATATAAGTGTAACACTATTGTTTCTAGCCAAGTACTGCAGACTTCAACACCTTTTCAGAGGAAGAGAAGGCCCATGCCTGCACCTCCTTACTCAAGCAAACACGGCATGTGAACAACAGTAAGCTGTACGAAACATTATACGCCATCCCACACCTGCATGGTCATACATTGAAAGCAATATTCCCACGATTAACATACATATTAAATTCAGACTACAAACATTCAACAAGAAAATTAAAGCCATGCGGGAAAGACAAAAACAATATGACCCAACTGAAATTATTAACGATGAAAATGGCCATGCTCTTAATGATCCAAAATTTATAATAAACAGATGGCGACAATACTTTAATGAACTTCTCAACCTACAACAAGAGAAGCAGCTGAACACTCAAGAACACACAGTAAACATATCTTCAGAACTAGAACCAAGTATAACACTATCAGAGATTATAAATGCTGTAAACATGGCTCCATCTAACAAAACACCAGAGCCAGACAATATCCCGGCCGACCTAATCAACTAAAGAGGTAGGAGGTAAGAGGTAAAGCTGGTTCCACAGACTATTCAACCAAGTCTGGATCACACAAGAAACACCAGAAAATTGGAGAAATCCAACAATAGTTCCCATCTGGAAGAAGAAAAGTAGCAAAAGGGACTATACAAAATATACAGGAATAGCGCTACTAAGCTACACTGGAAAAATGTTTTGCAAATGCTCGAAAAGGCTCCGCCACATCATCAAGCCACAGCTTAATGACTCGCAAATGGGATTCAGGAAAAACAGAAGCTGTACAGATGCAATATTCACCATCAGGCAGTTAGTAGAAAG
The DNA here is from genome assembly GCA_020796225.1 of Arion vulgaris. Lineage (NCBI taxonomy): Eukaryota > Metazoa > Mollusca > Gastropoda > Stylommatophora > Arionidae > Arion > Arion vulgaris. Next base: position 6,265,206 of record CM036758.1, read on the forward strand.
GACTGTCGAATCCGACAAACACCTACACGTTGCATTTGTAGACCAGGAAAAAGCGTTTGAGCGCGTAGATAGGCACACGTTGTGGAAAATACTATCAACCTATGGAGTTAATGACCACTTAATTAACCTTTGCAAGAGCCTTTATATAAACAGCCAGTGTACGATTCGAACAAACACAGGACTATTAGAAAATTTTCACGTAGGGTTAGGAGTAAGACAAGGTTGACCAAATCTGTAAAACAGCTAACACCAGCGAAGGAAACAACCTCGGGAACTCTTAAACGAATTTCTTTTTGCAGATGATCAGGCAATCATATTAACAACACATTAACAGACTCCAGTTAGCATGTAATGAATACAACATGAGAATAAACATAGACAAAACTGAAGTAATAACATTCGCCAGAGAGGAAAGTGCTACCAATATCTCCATCGTCCATTAAAACAAGTTAAAGACTTCACATACCTCTCTCTTTGCCTTTTTACCCCGGATTGGGGCATAGGCCCTCAACAAACTCATGAACTTCACATACCTGGGGAGCATTTTTTCAGCAAATGGAAAAATAACTAATCTTCTTCTTCTTCTGCTCATTTGCTGATGTTCAATGTCTACACAATGAGTCCGGTTCTCTGGATGTATGTTGTTGTATTTGTTAGTTCATCAAGGCTTCAAACAGCTTTGTGTTGATGTCTGTCTCTGTTGGCCAGTGTTCTTTCCGCAGTTGATTCATCAGGTGACAGTCTTGCAGGATGTGTTCAGCTGTCTGTGTGGTCTGTCCACTAGCACATGTGGTGATGGAACTAGATTTAGTCTGTGTGTCTGTTCATTCTGTTGTGTCCAGTTCTGAGTCGAAAAAATATCACATGCCTTGTTTATCTGGACAGTGGTAATTGTCTCTTTCCTTTTCTTCTTTTCTAATGGCTTTGATGAGCGTTTTCTTTTCTTGGAAAGTGATTATTTGATTCCTGTGTTGCTCCTTGCTTAGCTAATTTGTCTGCTCTCTCGTTTCCTGGTATGCCACAGTGTGCCCCTTCTTATGGTATTTAGCTCACTTAGTGTTTCTTTTAGTTCTGGCAGTTTTTCACTATCTAGGGCTTGCAATACTGACAGTGCATCAGTGAGGAATACAATCTGCTGACATTGACTTGTGTTCTTTAGCATTTTAACTGCAATGTTTAGGGTATGTGCCTTAGCCGAGTAGTTTGAGCAGAATTTTCCAGTGGGTGTACAGGTGGATTCATTTGTTTGGTCTGTGTATCTTATATGAACTCCTGCCCCTCCATTTCTCACTGCTTTAGTTGCCGATCCATCTGTATATATTTGGATCCATGCTTCGCTTGGATATTTGATTCTTGGACCATTTCATAGACTACTGTTTTCTTTTGGAGAGTATTTAGCTCTCCCATGGGGCGTGTGGTAGCTATGACAGTTCTAATGGTAAAATTATGATGTTGTTCCCATGGGGTTGGGGAGAGTGTTGGTGTTATATCCTTGGTGATGTCTGGTAGATCGCCCTTATATGTTCTAATTAGTCTCTTAGACCGGTGCACAAAACTACTTCTTTTCAACCTTCCACTGGCCAGATCTCTGAACCTAGCTTTCATTGGATGGGTTGGCGTATTCTTGTATTTTTCTGCCTGTATGAGTCTCTTTGTGTCTCGTCTGTATGATAGAGATAGGGGGAAGACTGCAGTAAAACTTGGTAAATAGTGAACACGTACAAACAAAGTACTATAGTTTTACAAAATACAGAAACAGTGACGATAAACAGCAACGTTTCGACAACAAGGCCTTTATCAAGCAAACGAACAAACAGGAGTGACAAATTAAAATGAAACACAAATGGACGACCAAATACAACGTATCTAAGGAAAATCTGGAATAAACGAATAACGAAATAAATGTAACACAAAAAAAACAGGAATAGAAAGGAAAAGAAACAATGAAACATCTAGTAAATATATACTTGAATACATGCAACATAAACCCATATAGATTCAAGCATGGGAAGAAAGTACTAAGAAGCATAAGAATGTAATATGTGAGCCGCTGGTCGAAGGTCCATACAAAGAATCAACGATTCTCAGAGCAAATCGACTACGATCATCAGAGGAACATGATCGGATGGCTGTTACCTGGACATCGCAAGCTCCTGAATGGCCAGTATCATTGAATGGTAGCTACAGGTCACAGAGCATTGGCGATATCGCGCAATGTTGGGCGAATCGGTCACTGAGTCTCCTGCCGGTTTCCAATATAGACTTGTTGCACCGCTTGCAGATAATGGCATAGATAATATCGGGACTCGCACGTGAAACTGTCTTCAACAACGAACGTGGCTTTAGGAAAAGACACCGTGCGGGTCTGTATTACATAAGCACAGTGTTGCAGCGCGACGCCACTTGGATGGTGCCAAAATGACTATGGATATTAGGCTTGAGGCGACGTGAACCAACATATCCTGCTCTGTCCCGTCTGTATGCCACCAAAGGATAGTGTTGGAAGATTGAACGTGTCTCAGGATCAGACTGAAGAATGGAGAGATGACGGAATAAGACTTTCTTCACAGGAACATGAGGTGGAAGTTAAGACAAGTTTCACCCTGTCAGAATTGGAAGTTCTATGCTGGTTAGAAGGCCTCCTGGCGAAATTTGCTGAACGCGCCGCATAGCAGAAGCAAGCACCTTATCGGATAAGCGCTTGAAAGAATCCAGCATCTCGTAGCTTTATCGAGAAAATCGTCGTCCTCGCACAGAGGCGACAAAGGCAAGAGTTGAGAGAATGGTAAGTACAGCACCTGGGAATGGGAAGAGGTATATAGAAGAAAACTATGTGCATCAGTAGGCTTGTAGTATACTGATGTAGTGATGGTGGATATGCTGATAGTGATAGTGATGTCACGAAAGTTGACACAAGAGGTAGAGATGTGAGATGTAAACCGAATAGCCGGATTGAAATTAATGAAGCGTGACAAATCGGCTTCAGGCATATTGGTAATGCCAATACAATCATCAATGTATCTATGATACACAGACGGAACCATCATAGGAATTCCATACTAGGTGCTCAAGATGACCCATGAAAATCTTGCTTGTCTATTCATGGGTCATCTTGAGCACCTAGTATGGAATTCCTATGATGGCCCTCTCCGTCTGTGTATCATAGATACATTGATGATTATATTGGCATTACCGATATGCCTGAAGCCGATTTGTCACGCTTCATTAATTTAATTAATGTCTTCAATCCGGCTATTCGGTTACATCTCACATCTCTACCTCTTGTGTCAACTTTCTGACATCACTATCACTATCAGCCTATCCACCATCACTACATCAGTCTACTATAAGCCTACTGATGCACATAGTTTTCTTCTTATACCTCTTCCCATTCCCAGGCTTGTCGTGACTCTTTACCATTCTCTCAACTCTTGCGCCTTCGTCGCCTCTGTAGCGAGGACGACGATTTTCTCGATAAAGCTCACGAGATGCTGATTTCTTCGTAAGCGCTATACCGGATAAGGTGCTGCTTCTGCTATGCGGCGCGTTCAGCAAATTTCTCGCCAGGAGGCTCTCTAACCAGCATAGAACTTCCAATTCTGACAGGGTGAAACTTGTCTTAACTTTCCAACCTCATAGTTCCCTTGTGAAGAAAGTCTTATTCCGTCATTCTCCATTCTTCAGTCTGATCCTGAGACACGTTCAATCTTCCAACACTATCCTTTGTGGCGTACAGACGGGACAGAAGCCGTAGGGATATGTTGGTTCACAGTCGCCTCAAGCCTAATATCCATAGTCATTTTGGCACCATCCAGTGGCCGTCGCTGCAACACTTGTGCTTATGTAATACAGACCCGCACGGTGTCTTTCCTAAAGCCACGTTCGTTGTTGAAGACAGTTTCACGTGCGAGTCCCGGAATATTATCTATGCCATTATCTGCAAGCTGTGCAACAAGTCCTATATTGGGGAAACCGGCAGGAGACTCAGTGACCGATTCGCCCAACATTTGCGCGATATACGCAATGCTCTGCGACCCTGTAGCTACCCATTTCAATGATACTGGCCATTCAGGAGCTTGCGATGTCCAGGTCACAGCCATCCGATCATGTCCTCTGATGATCGTAGTCGATTTGCTCGGGAGAATCGGTTGATTTCTTTGTATGGTACCTTGCGACCACGCGGCTCAACGTATTACATTCTTATGCTTCTTAGTACTTTCTCTTCCATGCTTTGTAATCTATATGGGTTTATGTTGCATGTATTTCATTCTTATGCTTCTTAGTACTTTCTCTTCCCATGCTTTGTAATCTATATGGGTATATGTTGCATGTATTCAAGTTATATATTTACTAGATGTTTCATTGTTTCTTTTCCGTTCTATTCCTGTTTTTTTTGTGTTACATTTATTTCGTTATTCGTTTTATTCCAGATTTTCCTTAGATACGTTTGTATTTGGTCGTCCATTTGTGTTTCATTTTAATTTGTCACTCCTGTTTGTTCGTTTGCTTGATAAAGGCCTTGTTGGTCGAAACGTTGCTGTTTATCGTCACTGTTTCTGTATTTTGTAAACTATAGTACTTTGTTTGTACGTGTTTCACTATGATAGAGATGGAGTGTATGTGATTTTTTCCATCACGTCAATTGGTGTGGTCTTCATAGCACCTGTAATCAACCGGAGGGCTTGGTTCTGTACTTTATTCAGGGCTTGAAGATTTGATTTGGCTGCTGTTGAACTAAGATGACGATTCATACTCTAATATTGTTCTTATTAGTCCAGTGTATACTCTCTTTAGTGTCTTTTCATTAGCTTCCCAACTTGATCCAGCTAGTTTCCTCAGGATGGCTAACTTTCTTCTTGCTTTTGCCTCTGTTCTTTAAAGGTGGGGCTTCCATGTCATTCTTTTATCTAATGTGATGCCTAAATAATGTGGTTCCTCGTCTGTTGGGACTTGTGTATTCCCGAGTTGTATTTCTCCTGCTCTGTCTTTGTTTGATAGTGTGAATAGTGTTGTTGAAGATTTTTCAGCGTTGATCTGCACCAACCACTTCTCTGCCCATGTTGCTATGTTGTCTGCAGCCTTATGTATTTGTTTATTAGCTATAGTTATGTGTTCTTCTACACTTTCAGTTTCAGTTTGGAATATCTTCATTGCACTCCGGACATGTCCATAGGTGCTCGATCTCCTTCGCAATATCTCCATCAGCGTCCAGCGACTGACCGTACCAGTTCTATTTTGATTGATGAGCCTACTCGTATACCTGTTGTACCGTTCTTTTCTTGCCACACCAATCTTCAAACCCAGTTCTCGCAATCTAGTAGTTGACGTGGATCGGTTTAGATGAAGGTCTTCTCTGCGGCCACGCTCTATGAGGGCGTTCAAGATGTCAGCTCTGTCCATTGGCTGGCCGTCTGATATAGCGGCAGAGCCAGCCAGCCTGTCTGCTCTCTCATTGCCAACGACACCATGTGCCCCGGAACAAAGACAAGTGTAATTCTGCAAATTATTGACGCCTGCAGTGATTCAGTCCATTGCCTGCGCACCGAACCGGCCTCTACCTTTCGGATCATACTCAATGAGTCACTCAAAATGCACGCATGAGTGTAATTTTGTGACTCTAGCCAGAGTAGTGCATTGGTCACCGCCAGTACCTCCATTGTCATGCTGCTTGTTGTCATACTGAATGCACCACTGGCTTCCTTGACCATTCTGCCACATGAGCTTGCAGAGAAGGCCCATGCAGACTTTTCGTGACGAACTACCGATCCATCCGTGTAGATCACAACGTCGTCTGCATTGCAATTTTCATCGATGATGGCTTTGATGTCTGCATTCAACGCCGCGGGATTTCCATCTCTGCAACCTTTGTCAAATTTAATGATGGTTAAAAAAGTGTTCTTCTACACTCCATACTGCTAAGCCATCAGCATATAGGGCAGTTCTCACCCCCTGTGGAAGTTCTGGTATGAGGTCATTGATGAATACGAGGAACAAGGTGGGAGACAATACTGATCCCTGAGGGACCCCATGTTTTAGGATTTTTTTTACTATTGATGCCCTCCATAGTTACTCACTTTTCAATTGTATAAGAATAACTGGATCCATTTCATCATGTTGCCATTTATTCCATTCCTTTGTAGTTTCACTATTAACCAATCTTTCCATACTCTATCAAAGACTTTTTTTTTTCTGTTGGAATGCATCTTCAATAATCTGTGATATATATGTTATTTGATCTTCTGTACTGCTGTGTTCTCTAAATCCTGCTTGTTCTGGCACTAGTAGTTTCTCATATTCCAGGTACCATTTAAGTCTTCTGTTGACCATCCTTTCCATTATTTTGCAGACACAGCTGGTTAAGCTTATGGACCTGTAACTGGTGACCTTATTTTTGTCTTTCCCTTTCTGTATGATGGGGCACATGAGTGCCTCTCTCCATATCTGTGGTATGTATCCTGTCCTCCAGCTATAGTTGTATATTTCTAATAGTTTCATTGTTGCTGTATTTCTAGGTTATACTGTAACAGTATTACTGTTCCAGTGGATAAGGGGGATAAATTCTTGCTTATATTGTAGTTGGTTGTTCCCCTTTTGTTTTATTCCCTTGTGTCTATTTTGTTGTGATGACAGTTGTTGTCAGCTCATGAGTTGTCACGAAGATTGGTGAACGAACTCAGGGTATTGGATATTTTTGAGCGGACAGTGAGAGAGTAGATAGAGTCCGGGACGGTAGAACGAATGGGGACTGTGTTTTGCATCTAGTTGATGATATTAATTTCTACATGCCTGAAAATCTCGTGAGTCTTTGTCTCTTGATTTGACAACGTAGTTGGTACTGTGCTTGCATCTGTGTGAGGTATTATATTTTCAATACTGGAAGAATCGTCGTGAGTCCTTGTCTCTTGATTTGACAACATAGTTGGTACTGTGCTTGCATCTGTGTGAGGTATTATATTTTAAATACGGGAAAACGTCGTGAGTCACGGTCTGTTGATTGACAACGTCATTACTACAGTGGTTGCATCTGGGTGATGTATGATATCTTTCAAGTCTGGTATTTGTCGTTGTGAGATTCCTCTGCTACGAAGGACAATGAATACGGACCAGTGGATTTAGCTTAAGGTAATATGATTAACTGTAAAATGTGGACTATTTTCAATAAGTTTGATTTGTGTGAGATGTGATTCATTATTATTGCATTATGCTGCATTTGGTTTATGAATATGATTATGTAAATTTAAATAGATGTTTTGAAATTTATGTTCTTGAATTCGTGACGTTGGCGTTAGTTCTTTTGTGTTGTTGGTAATTAGAGTGTATTGATTCATGTGAGTGGAGATACTTTTAGGTGTGTTCCGTTTGTTGAAGCAGGTCTTATGAGTGTTGTTCGTTTATGTTGTACCAGTTTGGCATCGAGGCTAGGTATCACTGTATAAAGACGGGGTATCGCTGACTTATAAGAACATTCTTGCAGTAAATACTGGTACAATACCATCTGGGCCTGGTTTTTTCCTTTCTTTAAGTCTTCCCAAGGCTATTGTTAACTCTTCCACAGTGAATGATTTTTGGAAGGTGTTTGGGATGTTTTTGTTTCTACTATTTTGGTATCTCTCTTTCTGGACTTCTTGTCTACATGAATTGATAGTAATGTCACTTTCATTTCTGTATGATTCAGCAAATTTGTCTGCTGTTTGTTTGCCGATATATGTTTGGCCGGAGTCTTCTAATGTGATCGTTTGTCGTTGTTATCATCATTTAGTTGTTTTGTTAGTTTCCACAATTTTCTCCCTTCCTTTTCAAAGTTTGGTATATTGGTTTTTTCTCCTCAGCTTCTCCTTTGGGCCTACAATTTTTCTTTAAGGAATTTTGCTTTTGTCTGCTGTAGTGTAATGTGGTTTTGTTTTGATGGTTCGTCTTCTGCAATGTTCCGTGCTGCAGTCAATTTGTCTGATAGTTTTTGGAGAGTGTTGGACCAGTATGGTACATAGTTCTTCCTCGCTCCTCTTGAAATTGTTTATTTGGCTGCCTTGAGCTCTGTCAATATCTCTATACAGTACCCTAATGTCTCTTGTGAGCATATTTGTTCTATGTTGATAAATGTACCAGTCTGCTTTTTCATAATGCCATCTTGGTTGCGTAGGACTTGTGTTAACTGTTTTGTTTATTTTTATAAATATGAAATGATCGCCTCCACCGAGTTGTTCTCCCACTTCCCTTTCCACCAGCCCTGCCAAATCATGTGTGAAGAATGCTAGGACTGGAGTAGAGGTACTATGCCATCTTCTAGAGTAGAAAGTTGGAGAATCATCTGGTTTGTTTATAAGAACTAGGTTCCTTTCATCTTGCCAATTTTCTATCTCTTCGCCCCTTTTGTTTAGTTGGTTGTTTCCCCAACTTTGTGAGTGGCTGTTAAGTCTCCCAATGCTATGAAGTTGTTTCTTGGGATATCAATGCTAGCCATATTCAGTGGTATATCACTAGGGCAGTAGAAGTTTAATAGGTCCAGTTCTAGAGTGTATTTCTTGGGATATCAGTGCTAGCCATATTCAGTGGTATATCACTAGGGCAGTAGAAGTTTAATAGTTCCAGTTCTAGAGTGTTTTTCTTGGGATATCAGTGCTAGCCATATTCAGTGGTATATCATTAGGACAGTAGAAGTTTAATAGTTCCAGTTCTAGAGTGTATTTCTTGGGATATCAGTGCTAGCCATATTCAGTGGTATATCACTAAGGCAGTAGAAGTTTAATAGGTCCAGTTCTAGAGTGTATTTCTTGGGATATCAGTGCTAGCCATATTCAGTGGTATATCACTAGGGCAGTAGAAGTTTAATGTTCCAGTTCTAGTGTTTTTCTTGGGATATCAGTGCTAGCCACATTCAGTGGTATATCATTAGGACAGTAGAAGTTTAATAGTTCCAGTTCTAGAGTGTATTTCTTGGGATATCAGTGCTAGCCATATTCAGTGGTATATCACTAGGGCAGTAGAAGTTTAATAGTTCCAGTTCTAGAGTGTATTTCTTGGGATATCAGTGCTAGCCATATTCAGTGGTATATCACTAGGGCAGTAGAAGTTTAATAGGTCCAGTTCTAGAGTGTACTTCTTGGGATATCGATGCTAGCCATATTCAGTGGTATATCACTAGGGCAGTAGAAGTTTAATAGGTTCAGTTCTAGAGTGTTATGTTTTAGGTGAATTTGTTGATATTCTGCACCATCTTTATGTGTAAAAATTTCTGTTATATTGAGTCCATTTCTTACCAGGGTTAGTACGCCTCCTTTCTTCCGGTCTTTTCTATCTACTCTGCAGCACTGGTAGCCCCATATCTTGAACTGTTTGCTTTCTTGTAGGTGTTTCTTGATACAGTATACTTATTCTTTTGATAAAGAATATTTTCTAGTTCTGTTTTTTTTATTGACTCTCTCTGCATTCCAATGCATAACATTCAGAGGGAGTGTTGTCTTCTTTGGTTAGCCAGTCACTTTTCCCTTCTGCCTCCACTAGGCAAGAAAAGGGGACCTCCAGTATCTAGGGGTGGATTCTGTCGAGATTCAGAATCCGGCACTGCTCCTGCCTGGGTGAACTTCACAGGGCGAGCACCATGACAGTTTTCTATTGTACGTTGTGTAGACATTATGCAGGTTGAATGGTACCTTGGTTGCTGGTGCGCCTCCTGGCCCTGTACCTCCAACTTCAGCACCTGTTCTTTAGGCAGAGTATGCTCATGCCTTCTTTTACCTCTGCTATCCTATTGTAACTTCTTCTAGGGCTGAGAGGACTGCCATTTAACCCATAGCTGGGGACATGTTGCAACATTTTTCATACAATGTTTTACGGTATAGTTCTCTTACTTGATCGGAGCCCTCGATATTTCCGGGCAGATATGTGGTATCAGGGTGTCACTGGTTCAAACTTGGGAAGAGCACAGTTCACATCCGCACAATCCCCGCTAGTCATTGGTGCACCATGTTTGCAGGCCTTCATCACTAGCTTCTGTATCTGGACAAACTGCTGCCTTGTAGTTTGATTGGGGACAATCAAAGCCTAGCGGAGCAAACCGTACTACAAAACTGGACGGACTGACTAACCAAGGTGTTCCATAAAACGACCAATTTTGCTGGGCAGATGGCGCTCATAAGCCCGGGAGGGCAGGCCTTCTAAGGGTCGCTGCCCTAAAAGAAAATAGCAGCCTGCTGCCTTGTGGGTTTTGACAAAGGTTAACGGAGAGCAAACCCAGTAAACGCTGGTTGAAACCGAACACACCACCGAAGAATAAGCACCTGAGCTCCAATAGGTACTGAAGACTGTGCATGTACATCCGTTCTTGATGTTTCGCTGTTATATATCACATTAGAATAATAAAAGCGGCCTAAGAATGATTGCAAGAGAGTATCTGAGCTATTCACTATGACCGTGTCATGTCATGTGCATAGATGTTTTGTGCATCTCCACCATTCCAGCTATTTCCTTCCAACACAGAGTCCAAAATATTCTACTGCAAACATGATTGGACACCCAACCCTGGTGTCTCCAACGCTCTTGATCTCTACATCAAGAATACTTTACACGATATTGGACTGCTCCACCCCAAACGCCTAGGGCATTCTAACATGTCTCCGTCCGAGTTTCGTGCTCTATCACACCTCCGTCGGACATTGTTATCAAACCCGCCGATAAAGGCGGTGCAATAGTGGTATGGAGCAAAGAACTATACCTTCAGGAAGGCCGCAACCAATTACTTGACACCCAATTCTATAGAACTAGTTCTTCTGATGTCACACTATCTAACAATAGTAAAGTCAGTACAGTAATTAAGAACTTAATTGCCTCTAACGACCTTCCTACCGCGATCATCACTTTGTGTCATCGATAGCTGTTTAGGAAAACCCGCCTTTATATGCTCCCCAAAATTCATAAACTGAACAATCCGGGTAGGCTCATCATTTCTGCTTGCTCTTGTCCTACGGAACATATCTCCAAATTTCTTGATAGTATCTTCAATCCTATAGTCACCACACTCCTTCATTCTTGAAGATCGAACCACACCTTGTCTGTTTTCGTCTCTTGAGTTGTTGCCTGCAGGACTTCCGCTCTTCCTCCTTGATGTGTGCTCATTGTACACCTCCATACCTCATTCCGACGGACTTCAAGCTCTACAGTTCTTTCTTGACAGGAGAACTAACCCACTTGTCTCCACCTCGCTCTCCTTCGCTTGCAGAACTAGTTCTAACTCTCAACTCCTTTCAGTTCAATGACCAGTTCTTTGAGCAGATCAGTGGGGTCGCCATGGGTACTAAAATGGGACCCAGTTATGCTTGTCTATTCATGGGTCATCTTGAGCACCTAGTATGGAATTCCTATGATGGCCCTCTTCCGTCTGTGTATCATAGATACATTGATGATTGTATTGGCATTACCGATATGCCTGAAGCCGATTTGTCACGCTTCATTAATTTAATTAATGTCTTCAATCCTGCTATTCGGTTTACATCTCTACCTCTTGTGTCAACTTTCTTGACATCACTATCACTACCTATCCACCATCACTACATCAGTATACTACAAGCCTACTGATGCACATAGTTTTCTTCTTTATACCTCTTCCCATTCCCAGGCTTGTCGTGACTCTTTTCCATTCTCTCAACTCTTGCGCCTCCGTCGCCTCTGTAGCGAGGACGACGATTTTCTCGATAGAGCTCACGAGATGCTGGATTTCTTTTGTAAGCGCTTATACCCGGATAAGGTGCTTGCTTCTGCTATGCGGCGCGTTCAGCAAATTTCTCGCCAGGAGGCTCTCTCTAACCAGCATAGAACTTCCAATTCTGACAGAGTGAAACTTGTTTTAACTTTCCACCCTCATAGTTCCCTTGTGAAGAAAGTCTTATTCCGTCATCTCTCCATTCTTCAGTCTGATCCTGAGACACGTTCAATCTTCCAACACTATCCTTTGGTGGCGTACAGACGGGACAGAAGCCTTAAGGATATGTTGGTTCACAGTCGCCTCAAGCCTAATATCCAGAGTCATTTTGGCATCATCCAGTGTGGCGCGGCGCTGCAACACTTGTGCTTATGTAATACAGCCCCACAGGTGTCTTTTCCAAAAGCCACGTTCATTGTTGAAGACAGTTTCACGTGCGAGTCCCGTAATATTATCTATGCCATTATTTGCAAGCGGTGCAATAAGGCCTATATTGGGGAAACCGCAGAGTCTCAGTGACTGATTGCCCAACACTTGCGCGATATACGCCAATGCTCTGTGACCCTGTAGCTACCCATTTCAATGATACTGGCCATTCAGGAGCTTGCGATGCCCAGGTCACAGCCATCCGATCATGTTCCTCTGATGATCGTAGTAGATTTGCTCTGGAGAATCGGTTGATTTCTTTGTATGGTACCTTGCGACCACGCGGCTCAACGTATTACATTCTTATGCTTCTTAGTTCTTTCTCTTCCCATGCTTTGTAATCTATATGGGTATATGTTGCATGTATTCAAGTTATATATTTACTAGATGTTTCATTGTTTCTTTTCGTTCTATTTCTAGTTTTTATGTGTGTTTTTGTGTTACATTTATTTAGTTATTCGTTTTTATTCCAGATTTTCCTTAGATACGTTTGTATTTGGTGTCCATTTGTGTTTCATTTTAATTTGTCACTCCTGTTTGTTCGTTTGCTTGATAAAGGCCTTGTTGGTCGAAATGTTGCTGTTTATCGTCACTGTTTCTGTATTTTGTAAAACTATAGTACTTCGTTTGTACGTGTTTCGCTATTTACCAAGTTTTACTGCAGTCTTCTCCCTATTTCAACACAGAGTCTGTCTTCACCATGGGTCTCTATAAGCAGTGTGATCTAATCTGACTCAGTGCAATGCCAGTGTCTTATCACCTCTTGTTGCAACTGGGAGGGATGTGGGAGGGTAATGGGGATGTGGACAAGGAAAAGGAGGGGACGGGATGTGGGAGGGTTAAGCAGGATTTCTCCCACCCACTCATGTTGTTTAGCCAGTCGACTGAGACTGTTGCCCGAGTGTGTACGAGGAGCCAAACATGAGCTAGGTGAGAAGATGAGGACCAAGTAGGATCATGACTATCCATGGATACGACCACAATAGTCATCATTTTCCGTGAGGCACTACCCTTATCTTCTCCCCCTACACCCCAAATAACTAATGAAATTCAACACAGATGCAACAAAGCAAATCAAATGATAGGACAAATGGCGTCAATTTTAAAATGCAAACACGTCACCATGAACACAAAAAGAGCAATTTTCAACACAATCTTTCACCCCACATTATGCTACCAGTGCCAAACCTGGACCCTGACAACAAATGATAGAAGAAAACTAGTCACAACAGAGATCTTCTTCTTCTTCTTTTGCGTTCGTTCTTCGACCAATTTTAATCACTCTTTGTGATGTTTGATCTTTGCCAAGAACGTGTATACGTTGCACATTGGTTTGGTAGGCCCCTAAACGCATAGACTTTTACACGTTTAGGACACATGCATCCGATTTCAGCCAAACAACAGAGATGAAGTGTCTACGCAGAATGTTGGGGGTAACAAGAAGAGACCGGTTGAGGAATGAAGACATCAGGAAAAAAGTGGGTACAATATCAGTACTAAACTTCATAAAGAAACAACAAATTAAATGGTTCAGCCACAAAAGCAGAATACCAACAGACAGTGCACCTCAAAGAGCGATGCTGCTCCGATACAATGGGTACAAAGCAAAGGCTGGCCACGCAAAGATGGAGCTCAGAGATAACAGAGCGGCGAAAGACACTATCTACAAAGTGAACACAAAGGCCCATTTCAAAAATCTCTTCTTGAACTGGCACTGTGAGGAAAACAGGATTAGAGAAAAGAAAAAAGAAACATACATATCCCGCTTGCAGAATTTGAACACCTGAACTGGTAAAAAAAACAGGACTTGGATGAGAGAAGTTGAATTTGCCACTTCTTCTTCTTCATCTCTAGGAAAACATAGGTCTGCAACCAAGGCCTTCCAAGTTTGCATATCCAAGGCCATCTTTTCCAGATCTCTGCCTACGTTTTTTGCATTCAGTCTTCAACTCCTGTCCCCAGGTGTTACTGGGTGTTCCCTTACCTCTATTGCCTTGGGGGGTTCCATCAAAGAGCCTGTCTCGTGATGTTGTCAGGGGGTTTCCACTATATAGACACCTTCTGCCCCTTATCTCTTGTTCCACTTGCCGTTGTCACACTCTATCACCCAGTTCCCTGTTTGTGGTCCTGTCATACCATCGCAGATGGAGTATCCTGCGTAGGCATATTTTGATGAATGCTGCAACTTTTTGGTGTTCTTCTTGTCTCCATTCCATATAGAACTGCCTTGACAATTGAGTTACCTTAGTTTTATTCCTATCATTCTTGAACTCCATATGTTTTTCAGAATGGCAGATGCTGATCTTGCCTTTTTGTATTCTTACCCTAAAATCTTCATCTGTGCCACCTCAATTTGTCACTACCATGTTCTAAACACTGCAGCTCGTCGCCATCTTCAAACCGGAACTCAATGTTGATATATATGCCTCTTCAGTGACCAAAATGAACAACACTCTTTTAGCAAACATCACATTTGTAAAACTTATCTACTGTATGTCGATATATGTGTCTCTTGAGTGTTCCAAACTTAATAAATCTATTATTACAAACATCACACTTATACGTCTTCTCTCCTGTGTGTGTTCTTCTGTGTGTCTTCATGTTATAAGTTTGAGAAAATCCTAAACCACAGATATCACACTTATAAGGCTTCTCTCCTGTGTGTGTTCTTCTGTGTGACTTCATGCTACCATTTAGAGAAAATCCTAAACCACAAACATCACACTTATAAGGCTTCTCTCCTGTGTGTATTCTTCTGTGTGCCTTCATGTTACAAGTTTGAGAAAATCCTACACCACAAAAATCACACTTATAAGGCTTCTCTCCTGTGTGTGTTCTTCTGTGTGCCTTCATGTGACTAATTTGAGAAAATTCTACACCACAAACATCACACTTATAAGGTTTCTCTCCTGTGTGTGTTCTTCTGTGTGCCTTCATGTGACTAGTTTGAGAAAATTCTACACCACAAACATCACACTTATAAGGTTTCTCTCCTGTGTGTGTTCTTCTGTGTGCCTTCATACTACTATTTTCAGAAAATTCTACACCACAAACATCACACTTATAAGGTTTCTCTCCTGTGTGTGTTTTTCTGTGTTTCTTCATACTACTATTTTCAGAAAATCCTACACCACAAACATCACACTTATAAGGTTTCTCTCCTGTGTGTGTTCTTCTGTGTGCCTTCATGTGACTAGTTTGAGGAAATCCTAAACCACAAACCTCACACTTATAAGGTTTCTCTCCTGTGTGTGTTCTTCTGTGTACCTTCATGTGACCAGTTTGAAAAAATCCTACACCACAAACATCACACTTATAAGGCTTTTCTCCTGTGTGTGTTCTTCTGTGTGCCTTCATGTGACCAGTTTGAAAAAATCCTACACCACAAACATCACACTTATAAGGTTTCTCTCTTGTATGTGCATTTCTGTGAGTCCGTAAATTATCATAAAACACAAAACCCAAGTTAGAAACATGACAATTGTCAGACTTCTCTCCTCCATATTTCTTTCTTTCTGTGTTCTGAAGGTTTCTAACATGTTCTGGAAGATTCTCTGAGAAAACATCAGATCTTACAAGTTGTGAATGTTGAACATTGTGTTCACTTTCTACTTTTATTTTCTGAACATCATCCTGAGAGTTGGTGAAGTGATCCAATGTGTCATCACTGATCTCTGAAATATACAAGCAATGAACAAGTCACATGTAATGAAATCTATATAATAATAAATATACAACATCAAACATTGTAATAATCTATGACATAAGGACAATAACAATTAATATCAGCTTTAACCTCCGAACATTGTAAAAATAAGGATCCCGACCGTCTGAGTGGTTACTGGGGCCCAAATTTGGGGTGTAAAGAATAGAACCACTGTTACCTGCCACGCATGTCATAAGAGGCGGCTAAGGAGGTTTGGCTGAAATCGGATGCACATGTCCTAAACGTGTAGAAGTCTAAGCGTTTAGGGCCTACCAAACCAATGTGCAACATATACACGTTCTTGGCAAAGATCAAACATATCACAAAGAGTGATTTTTTTTTCTCTTTCACCCGCTTTCAACTCAGACGAAGTTCCATCTCTGAAACTGATTTTTGCGTGAAAATCTGTTTTTCCAATTTCTTACAATGGCAGCAGCGTGCACATTGTAAATTACTTTACACTGGCAGCCGTGTGCTCAATGTACTCGTAATTAGTATTCCCTCGCCATACAGTCAGATTTTCTCCGACTTCAGAGGTACTCACGTTATCGTCCTGAGTAAGACCAGGGGACTCGAACAAATGCCGGACAGTAGGTTCGAACCCGAGCTATGAGCGTCTCACAGCTAGCAGGCCGAGCTACTGTCAACTACTCTAGGCAGTCCCCCACAAAGAGTGATTAAAATTGGTCGTAAAGAACGAACACAAAGAAGAAGGATCCCGATCATTTAGCCTCGATGCAACATGCCTATTTAAGTGGCCGTAATTTTGTATTAATTTTACATGTGGATGTGGATCATGGATCTCCACAAATCTCTGGTGATTGCTGTTATCTCAGATGTTAACGCTCTTCAATGCTATGAAGTCAACTATCAAACATTTTCTTTCTCTGTCCCGTCGTCTCTCGATTATATCGATTGTTAACCACTCTTCGTGATTTGTATATCATCTGAGCCTAAGAGAGATTGTACGTAGTGCCAGTTTTGCACCTAAAAGTAGGCCAGCACATCCGATTTCTGCGACACTTTTTATTTACTATGGTAGCTTTCCTAGACCCCTACCTCACCGTCTCTTAAGACAGGCCTTGTAGTGGTACTATTCTTTGTTCCTTGAGGCCCCAGCAACACAGGGGCATCACAATGTGCTCTAAATCTCCCTTTCACATGTCCAAAAAAAATAATGACTCTTTTTTTATATTGATGTTAGTTACCGCCTGTGTATACCTGACTTGACTATCAGCTCCCCAGGTGGTGCCTCTCCCTGGTGGATTCCTCACCCTGCAACCTTTTTCAAATTTAATAATGGTCGATAAGGTGTTCCAGTATATTGAAGGCACTGGTATCAATTCCTCACCTGAAGTTGATATTTGTGAGCCTACATACCAGCTACCTCCACTGTATAACTTTACTTCATCATCTGACACACCCAATAAAAGTGGACATCTTTTTTAAAAAAAATATAAACAATTAGCTTTCTTTATGTTTTACTTTTTCATACTAATATCTTTTTAATCTGTCCATGATTCTGAACATTTTCTGTAAAACACATCTCTGTGAGTCCTTGATTATTTTGATCTGTAGCAGAAGGAAGACAAAAGCATCAATAAAATTGCAGCAAATATGTTACAGAACATATCAGAAAAGTTTCAATAACACAAACACATCTCGGGAGTCCTGATTATTTTGATCTGTGCAGAAGGAGACAAAGCATCAATAAAATTGCAGCAAATATGTTACAGAACATATCAGAAAAGTTTCACATAACACATTACAAACATGTCCCAGATCACATCACAATGTAATTACCCGCTTTGATTTCTCTATCTTCAACACAAAGACCAGACTGTTTGACTTCCCGCCTTTCTGTCATACTTTCATCAAAGCTGTCAAATTGACTTATCTCAGTTTTCACATTTTCACTGTTGATTGTGTCCTCAGAGCTCTGAAATAATAGCAAGCATATATACTAGATTTATTCTTTATGAATGATTCTGAAATAACATTCTCTTCTGGAAACTGTGACAAGCTACCAGTCTCTATGTTTTAGAAAACAAACACCATAAGTTGTTGAAAAACAAAATATTTTAGAATTTGTTAATTCTGGGACATAGAGATGAAATCATCTAAGAGATATCAAGGATTAACTTTGAGCACATCAAAACTATTTGAGTTTTATCTACATTAAAAATAAACCTTACTTGACAATGTCCTTCCTGTTTGATTAATAAATCTGCCAGGAATGGAATCTGACCAAGAATTTTGAGTTCAGTCTGAAAATAAACAATCAATGAACATGTCAAGAAACAAAAAATGGTAAGATATTAATTATGATAAGTGAAGGGTAACTGGTTCCATCACAAACACAGTGTGGAAAAATAGTGGTAAAAGCAACACTGGCCAGGTCTCAATAAAGCCAAAAAATTATGTCAATAAAATAATGCACTGAAAGGCGGATTGAATTTTTATAAAGCAGACATTAACAGTGAGGCATTAACTGATAAACAATAAGGCAGCAGCCGATTACAATATTACTACAGAAATGCTCAAAGCTGCAGCTATTAGTCAGGTGCTAATAAAGTAAATTAAATATGGAAATAGTTCCAGAACAATGGAAAAAGGAATAATCATTAAGACCTAAAAATGGTGATCTCAAAGTTTGTAACAACTGGAGAGGATCATCTTTTTATAAGTAATGAATAAAAACGTTTTGCAAAATCATTCACAATAGAATCAAAGGAGCAGAATTATCTCACTTTGGATAGAGATGAAAACAGACACTGAAAACTTGAGAAGGCCTTGAATGATCAAAACAGCAATGGTCATCAACAACAATATAATACTGTGAGAAAATACTAGTAAAAAATGACAGAAAATATATTTGTTCAAAAAATATGCGCGAGTAAGCAAAGTATACATACTTAAAGAAATACAGAAGGCAACAAGAATAAGATTTGAAGAATTATAGTAAATGGATGACCAATTTTAATCACTCTTTGCGATATGTTTGATCTTTGCCAAGAACGTTTATACGTTGCACATTGGTTTGGTAAGCCCCTAAACGCATAGACTTCTACATGTTTAGGATACGATTTCAGCCAAACCTCCTTAGTCACCTCTTACAACATGCGTGGCTGGTAACAGTGGTTATATTCTTTACATCCCAAATATGGGCCCTGGTAACCACTTGGGCAAAAGAATTATAGTAAATGGACACAGTAACAGAAGAACATTTAGTGTCCATATATAAGTTTACCAAGCTACAGGAAGAACTCAAGTCTCTAGCTCCAAGAGTCACTTGATAAAGATGGAGTCAACAACAAGATGTTTATCAAATTGGGAACTAATATAAGGAAGAAGTTGGTTGGTTCTGAGGATCAACATCATCATTAAAAGGGTTTTAAAGCCAAAGGATTGACTTCATTGCACCGGATTTTACCCAATATGGCCCAGTCCCTCTCTGTAGAAATGGCACGCCACCTGCAGAGAGTATTGCACAAAGCATGAACTCTATAGCTCCAGCAACAATCCTAGGGGTCACTTGAAAAAACTGCCCTCGTGAACAGAATGGTGCGGTCTGGATTCGAACCCTGACCTTTGACTTACAAGGCAAAGGGCTTAGCACGAGATCCCAACATCACCATAAATTGGGTACGTCCAAATGTCACATTATGTGTTTCATCCACCATTGCAGTAGCCATCTCAAATATTCATGTCAAATGTACTCAAATGATGTCGGTTGGCACACCTCTCTACTCTCAAGACGGCATCCATGCACTTATCATTTAACCTTCATTTTGGTTAGACAGCTCAATGTCTCAGAGTCCTGTTTCCACATATGTAGAGCAGAGTGTACTTATGATGTTTGCTCTGTCCATACTTCTTCCACTTGCAATGGATGCTTTCTATATCTTATGTTATGCAATAGATGTCATGGCACATTGAGCATTCCCATGATGCTCTGTCCTCCGCTGCAGCAGCCATCCTAAAGTTTATTTGCTCACCGTACCCATGAGAAGTTGATTAGTATACCGTCTCTCTACCTGCAAGACGACACTGTCTGGCATGTCCAAACTTAACGCCTAATTCTCAGACTCGTTCCAGTGCCTGAGACTCGACCATAGCACATAAATGAGAGCGTACCGCATTCTCTGTATCTACATTTTCATGTTGATGGCTCTTTAATGTGTGAGGTCTTTAGACCAGAAGCAGTTGACATCAAGTGTGACACAAGTCAGCATGGACACTTGCAATGAAAGATGAAACTATAAGTATGCATACCCCTCACCACAGCTGAAAGATACTACGCACCTATGTGTCCATCTGGAATGTAGCAATGTTAGTTATCTTAACTAACTAAATCATTAACTGTGATATCATTTACCAAACAAGCAACTACTTTATTATAGACAACTGAAACCAAACAAGTACCTGTTTAATAGCTGCTGTTTCTACTTCTTGCTTTATTTCTTCACCATCTGTATGAATGTTTTCCATGATCTTTTCTCCTATCCCTAATTTAAACAAAAGTAGTAAGATGTTTGACACGATTAAGTTGTAGAGAATGAAAGTCACATTGTCTTGTTTATGATTGCTGGAACAAATATTTTCAATCTAAGAAATCCAACAATAATCAAATAAAATGGTATTCAAACCATTTTTTCACAGTTGTATATGAAGAACATTTGATTAACTTTTGATCTTTCTATTTCTCAATTTATAAATTCAGAGGTGGAGAATTATGTTATGATTAAAAAGAAAGTAAAATGTGTTTGCGTTGTTGATCAGTTGACCCATCCCTGGCAAATATGTCTGATATCAAATCAGTTGATACTTAAACTATATATAACGTTTTGTAGATCTTTCTTTCTCGAATCCTGTTTGCCTCACAGCGTCAGGTCAGGAAGAGATTTCTAAACGGGCCCTAGTATGCCCCTTTTTAAATAGTCTCTTTCGTCGCCTCTGTTATCTCTGAAGTCCATCTTTGCGTGACCAGCCTTTTGCTTTGTACCCATTGTATCGAGCAGCATTGCTCTTTGAGGTGCACTGTCTGATGGTAATCTGCTTACGTGGCCGAACCATTTAATTTGTTGTTTCTTGATGAAGTCTAGTACTGATGTTGTGCCCACTTTTTCCTGATGTCTTCATTTCTCAACCGGTCTCTTCTTGTTACACCCGGCATTCTGCGTAAACACTTCATCTCTGTTGTGACTAGTTTTCTTCTATCGTTTGTTGTCAGCGTCCCGGTTTGGCACTGGTAACATAATGTGGGGAGAAAGATTTTGTGCTGAACATTGCTCTTTTTGTGTTCATGGTGACGTGTTTGCATCTTGCCCTATCATTTGATTTGCTTTGTTGCATCTGTGTTGAATTTCATTAGTTATTCTTCCGTTTGCCCTATCATTTGATTTGCTTTGTTGCATCTGTGTTGAATTTCATTAGTTATTCTTCCGTTTGCCCTATCATTTGATTTGCTTTGTTGCATCTGTGTTGGATTTCATTAGTTATTCTTCCGTTTCTCCTATCATTTGATTTGCTTTGTTGCATCTGTGTTGAATTTTATTAGTTATTCTTCCGTTGCTGAAAAAATGCTCCCCAGGTATGAATCTTTACTTGATTTAGAGGGATTGTCGATGGAGATATTGGTAGTGTTTTCATCTCTGGTGAATGTCATTACTTCTGTTTTGTCAATGTTTATTCTCATGTTTTATCATTACATGCTAACTGGAGTCTGTTGATGTGTTGTTGTAGCTGTTTTGTAAATGATATGCCATTATCATATAGAGTTGATCAGTCAAATAGTATGTCACTCTTTTTCTCCTAAGATCATTTTCTCCATTACTTAGATATCTAACCAGAGAGATGAGTCACCTTCATGAGTTAATCATCAGAGAGGTTCTTGCAGCGCCTAAATGGGACTGACATGGATGCAGCACATAAGCTAAGCACAACAAATCCTTGTAAACATACCTCTGCCTCATATAACAAGTTCTGCTTTACAAGTGTAATTCCTTACTTTTCTCTAATCTGTTGGCAGAACGATTTAATTTGTTGTTTCCTAGCAATGTTCGGTACTGATGATGTACCCACTTTTTTCCTCGTAGTCTTCATTTCTAAACCAGTCTCTCTTTTATACTCCCAGCATTCGATGTAGACAATCCATCTCTGTTGAAACATGTAATTCCAAACTCCTTAAATCACTGAATAGATTCAATATCAGTTTTAGTCTCTCATCAAACAGTCGGTCTGGGAGAAGTCAAAGAATGTCACAGCAATCCATCTTAAACTCTCAGACAATGGAGACTGTTGACTTGATGCAAGACTGTCTGCTTTCACACATGTCCAGGACAGTAAGTAGGCCTATGTAAACCTCCAGAGGTTGGAAACCTCAATAGGTGACATCCATTCATACACTGTAATCTTGTAATTTTGGAACCTGTTATTACGCCTGTGTGTTGCCGGGAAGCAAAGAATGGTAACACTGCAGACTACAAGGAATGTTGTAAGAGGCAAGGGCCATGAGGAACAACTCTAGTAAATAAAAAGTGTGGCAGAAATCAGATGTGCCTTGTAGATCTACTACCAGATCTACTTGTAGGTGCATAACTGGCACAACGTACAATCGCTCTTAGCTCAGAACACATACAAATCACAGAGTGGTCAACATGGAGTGCTCGAAGAATAAACCTGTTATTAACTATCCATATCTATCATTTTCATAGCCAGCGTAGCAGATTGGTGTCATTTGAATATTTATTACAAATTACTGGATTACTTTTTCATTTGCTATTATTTCTGTCTTTGTCAATTATTTTTGAAAAATCATGAGGAGTGTCTATGATCATTTAATTATATCTAGTCTAGGATTCTGATATTTTCATGTTGTCCTATACATATATATATATATCAGATCATTACATGACTGTCAGGCCCAACTTAATCTTTTTGAGACTCAGATTCTGAATGAATTGTTGATACAAGTTGTTGTAAATCATCAGTATCAGTAATTGAGCAAATGAAATTCAGTCTGGTTTCTTGATATATTTTTAAAGAGTAAGAAAACTTGGTCAATGTGCTATGGCATATTTAGAAACAACAAACCAAATAGTTCGGCCATGTAACATTACCAACAACAACAGTACACCACAACGAGCACTTCAATATTCTGTATTCAGATGCAACAGAACAGCAAAATGATTTCAATTCAAAAGCGCATCACCGGCATGGATCATGGATGCTGAATTTTATTTCCTTTTTTTCTAACCTGAGATATGCTGAGGATAATGTCTTAATAGCAAGAAATGAAATGGAGCTCCAGAAATGAGTTGACAGAAAGTAATAACAAAGGACTCAGTTTGAATATTAAGAAGACAAGTTATGATCATATAAAAAAAATCAGATTTTGCAAAAATGCACCATCACAGTAAATGGGACTGATCTAAGACAAGTGCAGCAATTTAAATACCTTGTAGTCCTGAAGAATAGAATAGGACAAGCGAAAACATCATTCCTGAAAATGAGAAACATTATCTGCAACAAGTCCTTGTCAATCCCGATCAGAATGTGAGTTATTCAGCGCAGCGTGCTACAGTACAGTGAGTACATAGTTACTACATAAAATCAATACTCAAATACTGACATACGGATGCCAGTCATGGACAATGAACACACAGATCGAAAAATGTCTGAGGGTCACAGAAATGTGGTTTTATAGAAGAATAATGAGAATTCCATGGACTGCTAAAATGACTAATGTTGAGGTGCTGAATGAGAGAAAGCTTATAAGTTATAATACGTCTTATCATCTCAATATAACTTCAGTCAATGGGTCATCATTTTGCATGGCATGTGATGAGGAGGGGAGGTTAAGAACACATTGTGACAACCGGTAACATCGAGGGTGGACGACACAGAGGAAGACAGAGAGAGAAAATTTTGGATAGCCTGACTTCCTGCGTAGGTAGAGCATCAACATCTGAGTTGATAGCAAACACCGATGACAGAGATTTGTGGAGATCCATGATCGCCTACGCCAGCCGGCACCTGATGATGATGATCTGATCTAGTATGTCTGGCCACCTCAGATCTGTAGATTTATGTACATTGATCAAGCATAACTGATAAACTGCATATTTATTCCAACTCTCTGCTATCGGTGCCAAACATGGCCCCTGACTAAGACACAAGAAAGAAAGATTACTACATGTGAAATGAGATGTCTACAAAAAGCTGTCAACGTTAACTTACAAGGCGAGATAGAGATTAGAGTGAGTAGTGAGAAACGAGAATATCAGAAGCATCGTTGGTACTATACCATGCATACAGTACATCGAGAAGCAGAGATGCAAGTGGTTCGGCCATTTAATGAGAATGGAACCACATTTACTACCATCACGTGCCTATAATAATCGACGCTCAGGGCACAGAGCACGAGGCAGCCAAGAACACGATGGATAGATAACATCTCAGAGTCTCTGCAAAGCATGGACTGACAACGTCAAGCGCAACACACCTGGCACAAGATAGAAACTAACTCTCCCACGACGCTTCACGGCAAATGTGGTTAAGATAAGATAAGATCAAGCATATAAGATTGATTGCAATACATTTTCAGTCAAATTCTCCTCCTTACCTTGATGGAACAACACATTGATGTTTACTTTCAAATTATATTTCAGTCATATCAATATCAGGTAGAAAGATTCAAGTCACTAGTTCCTATAGCCTAGCATCGAATAGTTGTTACTACTGCGAATCTGGTACATTTCGAATAGTAATCGCTCATCCTCGAAAACCTCCACAAGCAGCAATTGCCAAATATTCGTTACGTAGCTAGCATCAATATAAGAAAGAAAGTCAAAGTCATCATTTTTTGGACATGTGATGAGAAGGAAAGGTGTACACATTGTGACAACTGGTAAAGGTATACCCCGGTAAAATCGAGGGTAGACAAGACAGAGAAAGAAAGAGAACAAATTTTGGATAGCCTGGCTTCGTGGCACGGTAGAGCGTCAACATCTGAGCTGATGACAGCAAACACCAAAGACAGATTTGTGGAGACCCATGATCGCCTACGCCAGCCGGCACAGCAACTGATGATGATGACGATCTTATAATATGTACATTTTCAATGCCTTTATATGGCCTGAGTATATTGCGTGTTATCAATTAGGACATTAAAAATACGATAAGACAAATATAATAAATGTAAGCACATATGACAAGTAATACAGATATCGCTCTGGAACACAAACGAGATACTTTCTATAGGAAAAACCCAACCTACGTAGGCAGTATAGTGAGCCACAGATTGTCATGAGCAAAGCAATTGGATAAGACTGATAAAAAGAGACAAACACAGAATGGAGAAACTAGTAGGGCCTATGCACCGCCTGGTGCTCAATTTAGATTATGTTCTCTTGATAGTTCCATGCTACTCAAAGTTTTCTAACGCAATAGACATTTAGTCTCAAACTCACTTTACCCAAGTAATATTGGTTGGCACATCTCTATTTCTAGCTATCCCTCTCGTCAATGCAGACATCAGCTTTGTACGTGTCAGTGCATAAGCCCCATTTCAATCAGACAGCTCAATATCCCTGATTATGTTTTCACATATGTGAAACAGATGAGATTTATAATTTTCTATTAATACTTCTCCCCCTTTTAATAGACACTGCTTCAGTAAATTTATTTGCTCTTTATTTTCCCCTCACTCTTGCATATCCAAGAGCGTAGTCCATAGTCTTCTACTTTGACTGGAAGCCCATGTAAACATCATAAGTAAACGTGCTATCATTGTTCCCAAGTCCCTTTCATTGGTCAGAAAGTACCAAGTTATCAAGGATGATGTGGTATGTATTCAGATGACACGTAACCAGATGCCTTTCAGGTCGGCTGGGGACAGTCAAAGACTGGCAGAGAGCAGACCCAGTATAAGCTGGTTGAAATCTGACACATCACCGAAGGACAAGCACCAGAGCTCCAAATGGTACTGAAGATGTGACATAAACAAACGTTCTGGGCAAAGGCTGTTTATATATCACAACAAGAATGATCAAAATGGCCGAAAAAGTACTATCGAGAGAGATGACACGTCAGTTTTCTGGTCACTATTTTCTCAAATAAATTGACATATACATTTGCATGGTGAGTATGCGGCAGCAGTAGAGCAGTCTATGATCCTTTCCAATTTATAGAGCAGTGGTATTGAAAGCGCAGTCACAAAAAATAACTACATGTGAAATGCGTTGCCTGAGAAAGTTACCAACAAACATGAAAGACAGAATCACCAACATCAGCATGAAAGAAAGTTGGCACAAAACATGCTTGAATTACATAGATAAACAAAGAATGAAGTGGTTTGGCACTTAATAAGAATGCATCCAAACTCCACAGTATACAGAGTCTTCTACAACAGAACATCAGGGAAAGAAGGCAAGAGGAAGACCACGGAAAAGATGGTTAGATGCGTAGCAGAATCCTGTGAAAGAGCAAAGATAACAATCACACAAGCCACCAGAACAGCGCAAGACAAAAACGAAAACCACGACACTGGGCAACAACCCGGTAGCAGTGTGACGACAAAAGAAGAAGAGCAGTGGTAATTAGCCATAGAGTCCACTCTCAGATACAACAACATCTTGTATGTTGTTGTTGAAATCCATTACAGCTGCATTAATATCTCTTCGTCGAGCTGTTTGATGTGGTGATACTGAACACCATCATGGCGTGGTGTAGTGCTGTGGTTGACTTTGAGTGCTTCTACTACATCGTTCTCTGTTATTAAATTAGTGTTACCGCCCTCCTCTCCCGTGTCAATCTCCTGATGGTCATCTCATCGATCTTTTCTGTTTGAGCCACAAAACACTGAAGGAGCCATTGATCATTTTCTGCCTATGTTAGCAACAAGGCGCCTGACGAATCGCGTCAATTGTACGATGAAACAATCAGAATTGATGAAGTGACTTATCGCCACAATCTTGTGTAATGAAAGTCTTCCATAACTTTGCTTTACATGTCAATTCTTTGAAATCATTAGCAGCTTTGTGTCGGACAGAAAACGTCTCCGTCCCATCATACATATCTCTCGGTCGTTTCTTTCTCTTCGAGATCTCTACCATGACTTTGTAGCAGCCTTTTTTACCAACCACATTTTCCCAACTTTTCCATTCCATGGTTGAGGAGGAAAGGGAGTTATAATAGTCTTTTTTTCGGGCAGTTTGTCACAATATACTTCTTCTTCTTAGAATGCTCCATATCGACCAATTGTTAACCACTCTTTGTATGTGATCTGAGCCTACGAGCGATTGTGTGTTGTGACAGTTATGCGGCTACAAGTAGGCCAGCATATCCGATTTATGCAACGCTTTTTATTTACTAGGGTAGCTTCCCTAGCCCATACCTCAGTCGCCTCGTTCGACATGCCTTGTAGGTTGCAGTGTAACGTGTTACTCTGAACCAACTCTATAAACTTATAGCGTTATGTAGAGTTGGCTGTAGTTATACTCGATACAATCCCAATATATTTATATGAGACTGCAGTAAAACTATTTGGAGTTATACTCGATACAGCCTGCTAGCAGGGACATGTAGACAAGCAACGTAACGTCTCGGAAACGCTGAGATCTCGAATGATTTGTTGTCAACATGGCGACGATTTGGAAAATTATATTGTTTGTGGCACTTGTAGCGGACGTTACGTTGGTGTCATGTAATGCATATAAAGATGGGGAAAAGGTTAGAAATTAAATTTACATTGCATCCAACATTTAAATTATGCATGTGCACCACAAGTAGTTTTTTTTAGACAAGAGATTAGAGTGTAGTCTGATTTGTTTTCAAGTAGGCGAAACGTAGTTATTTGTTAATAATTTATTATAGTAGTAGTTTTAAGTTTAGTTACGTTTAACGTTGAAACTGACACATTTTGAACAAATTAACAACTGCCTAGACACCGTAGATGTAGATGTAGTTGGTTAGTTAAAACTTATTAGAAAAGTCTATTCTAATAACTTAAAATAATTCGCAAATATATAATATTTATATATTAAATATATATTATACGAGTATATTGGCCTACTCTACGTGCAACGGTGCATGTCATCTTAAAGAAATAAGTGTATGTTTTGTTCGTTTAGTTTGAACATGTATTTCCTCTAGAATTAGCACAATTATCTATTAATATGCAGCTCGAACGTTGCCATTTGTTAGTAATGGTTGCTTCCCTACAGATGCAAATAACCACCATGACTCATGTTACTGATGCACTACACAGCTCCTTTTTTTTTTGTGTGTGATAGGGACGGAATAATATTTTAGCAATCGCCTGTATGGTGCTGGGGCCCAAGGAAGCACAGAATAGTATCAGAGTGACCTCAAAGCAGGTCGTAAGAGGCAACAGATGTAGCACCTACTTATATGTAGGTGCTACATTATATGTACTTACTTATATGTAGCACCTGCTGGCTTCTCTACTTATAGATGCATAACTAGTACAACGTCCAATCTCTCTTAGAGTCAGATCACATACAAATTACACAGAGTGGTTAACATATTGTCGATATGGAGCGTTCGAAGAAGAAGAAGATATTTTAGCACTAAAAGTGTGGCTCTCATATGTTAAATCTTCAGTTTTCCAATCTTTTGAAGTTCATTGCTGCAGATATCACCCACCTCCATTCATCTCTGTTCTTAGCCTTTTCTTGGCAATTGTTGACTCCTAATAACTAGTATTCTTCTTCTTTGAACCTAAGGGGCCACCCTATAAACTGGTACACTAAACTTAAATAAATTAAAAAAACTAAAAACTGAATTTATTTATCCAAAATATGACACACTGTGACCCGGTCTCCCCTATAGGTTAAATAAAGTACAATATTTTGTCTAAATATGATTAAAGTATAACCCATTAGATGTCAAGCTAATAACAAATTTGTGTTCTTTCACAAAATATTTTGTACATTAGCAAATGTAATGTAGCATTAACTATACAAGAAAACATCAACACGATATTACAAATAAAATTTGTAATTGGAAAAAAACCAATCCAACTTACCAAGGACATTGATGAGCGATAAGTTGGTTGAATAAGTTCTTTTGTGCTCTCTTAATGTAGATAATACAGCTCTTTCTCTTGTGCCTTTTAACCTGATTGGGGCATAGGCCCTCAACCAACTCTTCCAATATTTTGCAGCTCCGCCCATGTCTTACATATATAGTTGATACCAAATCTCTGCTTCCAAATCTTTTCTCCATGTATTTTTAGACCTCCTCTTTCTCTTTTCCTGTGGGTTCCAGAAAAGGGCCTTTGTATTATATTTCCCTATTTTCATATATTTCCTATTTTCATATATATCACAACTACGAACACAGGATTAACATTAAGAAAATTATAAATAGATGAATGGTTTGCTAACTGTTGACAAACTAACAGCATGATCATTAAAGAAATTGGCAAAACCAACGGTGTAGATCTGTCCCTGGCAAACTCTTATTTTTTGGGCATTCCCATCCAGAAGCATCTTCAAGTTTTTTTTTCTGAAATCCTTTTAAGCAAAGAAGGACCAACCTACAGTTCTTTTACCAGAAGTTAGCTTTCAGCACAAGATATCATAAGGATCCATTCAGCACAGGTGACTTAATCTGCTTAGGTAACATTGGCAGAGTAGAGTAGCGACGTTGGAAATACCAACAAATACCAACAAACCTCACTTTTGTTACTACTCTGCCCATGTGTTGCCGGGCTTGCAAGGGAGCAAAGAATAGTAACACTGCGACCTACAAGGCATGTCACAAGAGGTGACTGAGGAAGGGCCTAGAGAAGCTACCCTAGTAAATAAAAGCGTTGCAGAAATCAGATGTGCTGGCCTACTTGTAGATGCATAACTGATACAACATACAATCACTCTTAGGCACATATCACATACAAATCACAAAGACTGGTTTAACAAGTGGTCGATATGGAGCTTTTGAAGAAATTACTCCTCTACTCCAGGAGCTTCAGAGTATCAGTTATATGAGGACTATCATCATAGCACTCCGGACATGTCCATAGCTGCTCCTATCTCCACCTCAACAAATCCAGCAGCGCTACATGTGAAAATCAGCACATGCTGAACCAATAGCCAATTAATATTTGGCAAAAGTTATAAACTTTCTGTCTTTATTTCAGGTTATCATTTATGTCAACAAAGTGGGTCCATATTTCAACCCACATGAGACATACCATTACTACCAGCTACCAGTGTGTAGACCACAGAAGGTAAGATTTTTGTTAACCTGATGAAGGCTTTTAGTCAATATGTTGGTTTATTATTTACTTGCGTGTTTATAGTGGGCGTCTGTAGCTTAAGTGAGCTCGATCACAACCGAAGTGTACCGGTTCAAACTCTGCGGCAAGCAATTTGGAAGCAAATTTGTTCACATGGATTTTTACCAACATTAAAAATAGACAACACCATCCATAAAGCGATGGAAAACTACTGAACAGATAAGTAGTGTCTATGCCCCTGTGGTGCCGGAGCCTGCAAGGGAAGCAAAGAATAGTACTACTACGATCTACAAGGCATGTCGTAAGAGGCGACTGACGTAGGACCTAGGAAAGCTTCCCTAGTAAATAAAAAGCATTGCAGAAATTGCATGTTCTGGCCCGCCCAGTGGTTACCGGGGCTCAAATTTGGGGTGTAAAGAATAGAACCACTGTTGCCTGCCACGCATGTCGTAGAGGCGACTAAGGAGGTTTGGCTGAAATCGGATGCATGTGTCCTAAACATGTAGAAGTCTATGCATTTAGGGGCCTACCAAACCAATGTGCAACGTATACACGTTCTTGACAAAGATCAAACATATCACAAAGAGTGATTAAAATTGGTCATACAGAACAAACGCAAAGAAGAAGAGGATGTGCTGGCCTACTTGTAGGAGCATAACTGGCGCAATGTACAACTTAATTACCATGAAAGATCTTCCCACTGGTGCATCATCACTCTGTGTGATCTATAGCTGTTTGGGTAAACCCACATTTTATATGCTCCCCAAAATTCATAAACTCAACAATCCTGGTAGGCCTATAGTTTCTGTTTGCTCTTACCCTACTGAACACATCTCGAAATTGATTGATAGTACCTTTAATCCTATAGTTAGCACACTTCCTTCATTTTTGAAAGATAAGAACCATGCTTTGTCTGTTTTTTCTTTCATTGAGTTGTTACCTGACAGGACATACCGTTTCTTCCTCATTGATGTGTGCTCATTGTACACCTCTATACCTCATTCCAACAGTCTTAAAGCTTTCCAGTTCTTTCTCAATAGGAGAACTAATCCACTTGTCTCAACCTCTGCTCTCCTTCATCTTGCAGAACTAGTTCTCACTCTCAACTCCTTTCAGTTCAATGACCAATCCTTTGAGCAGATCAGTGGGGTCGCATTGGGCACTAAAATGGGACCTGGTTATGCTTGTCTGTTCATGGGTTATCTTGAACACCTAGTATGGACTACATATGATGGCCCTCTTCCATCTGTTTATCATAGATACATTGATGACTGTATTGGCATTACTGATATTCTTGAAGCTGATTTGTCATGCTTCATCAATTTAATTAATATTTTCAACCCTGTTATTCTCTCTCACTCTCTCTCTCTATCGCGATCACCGCCCAGGCCGATGTACCAGATCTCCCCACAAATTCTATTCATGTAGAAATCTGATTCACTCAGCCTTAGCATTAGTGTGTTTTACGTCACATCTTCAGCACCATTTGGAGCTCTGGTGCTCATCCTTTGGTGTGTCCGGTTTCAGCCAGGGCTTACTCGGCTCCGCTCCGCTCTGTAGCCATGTAGTGTTTTTTACGGTGTGGGGTAGCTAGACCCACGCCCAACCTCATTAGTCGCCTCTTACGACATGCGCAGCAGGTAACAGTGGTTCTATTCTTTACACCCCAATTTGCGCCCGATAGCCACTCGGGTGAACCCTGCTATTCGATTTACCTCTCACATCTCCACTTCTTGTGTCAACTTTCTTGACATCACTATCACCATAAACTTATCCACTATCACAACATCAGTATATTATTCTTGCCATTCTCCCAACTCTTGTGCCTTCCGCCTTTGTAGCGAGGACGATGATTTTCTTGATAGAGCTCACGAGATGCTTGATTTCTTCAGTAAGCGCTATACCCGAGAAGGTGCTTGTATCTGCTATGCATCAAGTTCAGAAAATTACTCGCCAGTAGACCCTTACTAACCAGCATAGGACTTCCAACTCTGATATTGTGAAATTTAACTTTCCACCCTCATAGTTCACTGGTGAAAAAAGTTTTATTCCGTCATCTATCTATTCTTAAGTCAGATCCTGAGACCCGTTCAGTCTTCCCTAACTATCCATTAGTGGCGTACAGACGGGACAGAAGTCTTAACCCTTTTGCTGCTACATACTTTCCGAAGACGGACTTAAAAATAGCTACTCTTTGTTTCTAGGTCACAAACATGAATGTACGCCTATAGCAGTGACAGTAGAAATGTATAACGTGTTAAACACGTCTTTAGCTCACAGACGAGAGATATTAACAGATGTGTTAACACGTCTTTAACAGTGAATTGGAAAAACGTATATACACGTCCTTAGCGGCTAAAGGGTTAAGTGATATGTTGGTACACAGTCGCCTTAAGTCCAATATCCAGAGTTATTTTGGCACTGTCCAGTGTGGCAGTCGGCATTGCAATACATGTGCTTATGTGATACAGGCCGTACTGTATCTTTTCCTAACGCCACGTTTATTATTGAAGATGGTTTCAGTGCAGACCCAAATATAATCTACGTTATCACTTGCAAGCGTGTGCTAAGGCATATATCGCTAAACAGGCAAAATGCTCAGTTACTGTTGGCCA
The DNA here is from genome assembly GCA_020796225.1 of Arion vulgaris. Classification (NCBI taxonomy): domain Eukaryota; kingdom Metazoa; phylum Mollusca; class Gastropoda; order Stylommatophora; family Arionidae; genus Arion; species Arion vulgaris. Next base: position 6,297,914 of record CM036758.1, read on the forward strand.
ACACTTGCGCGATATAAGCCAATGCTCTGTGACCCATGTAGCCACTGATTTCAATGGAACTGACCATTTGAGAGCTCATGACATCCAGGTCACAGCCATCCGATCATGTTCCTCTGATGATCGTAGTCGATTTGCTCTGGAGAATCATTTTATTTCATTATATGGTACCTATGCCTCATGGGCTCAACGCTCTACATTCCTATGCTTCTTAGTACTTTCTCGGGGACTGCCTAGAGTAGTTGATAGTAGCTCGGCCTGCTAGCTGTGAGACGCCTATAGCTCGGGTTCGAACCTACTGTCCGGCATTTGTTCGAGTCCCCTGGTCTTACTCAGGACGATAACGGAGTACCTCTGAAGTCGGAGAAAATCTGCCTGTATGGCGAGGGAATACTAATTACGAGTACATTGAGCACACGGCTGCCAGTGTAAAGTAATTTACAATGTGCACGCTGCTGCCATTGTAAGAAATTGAAAAACAGATTTTCACGCAAAAATCAGTTTCAGAGATGAAACTTCTGAGTTGAAAGCGGACGAAAGAAAAAAAAAAAAAAAAGTACTTTCTCTTCTCATGCTCCATATTTTATATGTGTATATGTTAAATGTATATAAGTGATATATTTACTTGATTTTTTAATTGTTTCTCTTCTTTTCCCACTTGTAGTTTTTCTGCATTTATTTCTTTATTCGTTATTATTCACAGATCTTTAATTTTTTTACCATTGTAATATCTTTGTCAGAGTCCATATGTAGTGTGCTGTGAAATTTGTCACTCCTGTTGTATCGTTTGCTTTATAAAGGACTTTTGGTTAAAACGTTGCTGTGTATTGTCATTGTTTTTGTATTTTGTAAAACTACAAGACTTTGTTATTACGTGTTTCGCCACAATGTACAATCGCTCTTATGCTCAGATCACATACAAATCAAGCAGAGTGGTTTAACAAGGGGTCAATATGGAACCTTCGAAGAAGAAGTGGTGTCTAGAAAATTGATGACTCATTTACTGTGGTTAATAGCTACATCCTGTAAAGGATATGCCACGATTTTCATTTAATTATTTATTTAATGTCCTCTTCTCTGAGTCAGTAAAACTACCTGTTGTACTTATTCATGTATTTACCCAAGGAAGATTCATCAATTGAATAATTTTACCTTGTGTGTTTCTGCTTTCATGTAAGTTGCTATGCCAGTTCTAGATCATTATTTGTGTTGTTAGGGTCAACTACTCAGTATTCTCCAGGTGTGGATTAGGCATCCTCATACATATACAGTTTTTTTTTTTTTTTCCTTTCGTCCGCTTTCAACTCAGACGAAGTTCCATCTCTGAAACTGATTTTGCGTGAAAATCTGTTTTTCCAATTTCTTACAATGGCAGCAGCGTGCACATTGTAAATTACTTTACACTAGCAGCCGTGTGCTCAATGTACTCGTAATTAGTATTCCTCGCCATACAGGCAGATTTTCTCAGACTTCAGAGGTACTCACGTTATCGTCCTGAGTAAGACCAGGGACTCGAACAAATGCCGGACAGTAGGTTCAACCCGAGCTATGAGGCGTCTCACAGCTAGCAGGCCGAGCTACTATCAACTACTCTAGGCAGTCCCCCACATATACAGTTATATTCAAGATATAGCTGGTAGAAGCAATGCCATGATAGATCTGATTGTTGTATAGATTTGGCATCCTCATACATATACAGTTATATTCAAGATATAGCTGGTAGAAGCAATGACATGATAGATCTGATTGTTGTATAGATTTGGCATCCTCATACATATACAGTTATATTCAAGATATAGCTGGTAGAAGCAATGACATGATAGATCTGATTGTTGTATAGATTTGGCATCCTCATACATATACAGTTATATTCAAGATATAGCTGGTAGAAGCAATGACATGATAGATCTGATTGTTGTATAGATTTGGCATCCTCATACAGATACAGTTATATTCAAGATATAGCTGGTAGAAGCAATGACATGATAGATCTGATTGTTGTATAGATTTGGCATCCTCATACAGATACAGTTATATTCAAGATATAGCTGGTAGAAGCAATGACATGATAGATCTGATTGTTGTATAGATTTGGCATCCTCATACAGATACAGTTATATTCAAGATATAGCTGGTAGAAGCAATGACATGATAGATCTGATTGTTGTATAGATTTGGCATCCTCATACAGATACAGTTATATTCAAGATATAGCTGGTAGAAGCAATGACATGATAGATCTGATTGTTGTATAGATTTGGCATCCTCATACAGATACAGTTATATTCAAGATATAGCTGGTAGAAGCAATGACATGATAGATCTGATTGTTGTATAGATTTGGCATCCTCATACAGATACAGTTATATTCAAGATATAGCTGGTAGAAGCAATGACATGATAGATCTGATTGTTGTATAGATTTGGCATCCTCATACAGATACAGTTATATTCAAGATATAGCTGGTAGAAGCAATGACATGATAGATCTGATTGTTGTATAGATTTGACATCCTCATACAGATACAGTTATATTCAAGATATAGCTGGTAGAAGCAATGACATGATAGATCTGATTGTTGTACAGATTTGACATCCTCATACAGATACAGTTATATTCAAGATATAGCTGGTAGAAGCAATGACATGATAGATCTGATTGTTGTATAGATTTGGCATCCTCATACAGATACAGTTATATTCAAGATATAGCTGGTAGAAGCAATGACATGATAGATCTGATTGTTGTATAGATTTGGCATCCTCATACAGATACAGTTATATTCAAGATATAGCTGGTAGAAGCAATGACATGATAGATCTGATTGTTGTATAGATTTGACATCCCTACAGATACAGTTATATTCAAGATATAGCTGGTAGAAGCAATGACATGATAGATCTGATTGTTGTACAGATTTGACATCCTCATACAGATACAGTTATATTCAAGATATAGCTGGTAGAAGCAATGACATGATAGATCTGATTGTTGTATAGATTTGGCATCCTCATACAGATACAGTTATATTCAAGATATAGCTGGTAGAAGCAATGCCATGATAGATCTGATTGTTGTATAGATTTGGCATCCTCATACAGATACAGTTATATTCAAGATATAGCTGGTAGAAGCAATGCCATGATAGATCTGATTGTTGTATAGATTTGACATCCTCATACAGATACAGTTATATTCAAGATATAGCTGGTAGAAGCAATGACATGATAGATCTGATTGTTGTATAGATTTGGCATCCTCATACAGATACAGTTATATTCAAGATATAGCTGGTAGAAGCAATGACATGATAGATCTGATTGTTGTATAGATTTGGCATCCTCATACAGATACAGTTATATTCAAGATATAGCTGGTAGAAGCAATGACATGATAGATCTGATTGTTGTATAGATTTGACATCCTCATACAGATACAGTTATATTCAAGATATAGCTGGTAGAAGCAATGACATGATAGATCTGATTGTTGTACAGATTTGACATCCTCATACAGATACAGTTATATTCAAGATATAGCTGGTAGAAGCAATGACATGATAGATCTGATTGTTGTATAGATTTGGCATCCTCATACAGATACAGTTATATTCAAGATATAGCTGGTAGAAGCAATGCCATGATAGATCTGATTGTTGTATAGATTTGGCATCCTCATACAGATACAGTTATATTCAAGATATAGCTGGTAGAAGCAATGACATGATAGATCTGATTGTTGTACAGATTTGACATCCTCATACGGATACAGTTATATTCAAGATATAGCTGGTAGAAGCAATGACATGATAGATCTGATTGTTGTATAGATTTGGCATCCTCATACGGATACAGTTATATTCAAGAATAGCTGGTAGAAGCAATGACATGATAGATCTGATTGTTGTATAGATTTGGCATCCTCATACAGATACAGTTATATTCAAGATATAGCTGGTAGAAGCAATGACATGATAGATCTGATTGTTGTATAGATTTGGCATCCTCATACGGATACAGTTATATTCAAGATATAGCTGGTAGAAGCAATGCCATGATAGATCTGATTGTTGTATAGATTTGGCATCCTCATACAGATAGTTATATTCAAGATATAGCTGGTAGAAGCAATGACATGATAGATCTGATTGTTGTATAGATTTGGCATCCTCATACGGATACAGTTATATTCAAGATATAGCTGGTAGAAGCAATGCCATGATAGATCTGATTGTTGTATAGATTTGACATCCTCATACATATACAGTTATATTCAAGATATAGCTGGTAGAAGCAATGACATGATAGATCTGATTGTTGTATAGATTTGGCATCCTCATACAGATACAGTTATATTCAAGATATAGCTGGTAGAAGCAATGCCATGATAGATCTGATTGTTGTATAGATTTGGCATCCTCATACATATACAGTTATATTCAAGATATAGCTGGTAGAAGCAATGCCATGATAGATCTGATTGTTGTACAGATTTGACATCCTCATACAGATACAGTTATATTCAAGAATAGCTGGTAGAAGCAATGACATGATAGATCTGATTGTTGAATAGATTTGGCGTCCTCATACAGATACAGTTCCACTCAAGATGTAGCTGGTAGAAGCAATGACATGATAGATCTGATTGTTGTACAGATTTGACATCCTCATACAGATACAGTTATATTCAAGAATAGCTGGTAGAAGCAATGACATGATAGATCTGATTGTTGTATAGATTTGGCATCCTCATACAGATACAGTTATATTCAAGATATAGCTGGTAGAAGCAATGCCATGATAGATCTGATTGTTGTACAGATTTGACATCCTCATACAGATAGTTATATTCAAGAATAGCTGGTAGAAGCAATGACATGATAGATCTGATTGTTGAATAGATTTGGCATCCTCATACAGATACAGTTCTACTCAAGATATAACTTCTACGAAATGCCATGATAGATTCGATTGTTGTATATATATGACTTGACATATTCTTCTCCGCTCCTCGTGGAGTATAGGGCCTCAACAGTTGTTCGCCACTCTTCTCGGTCTCTGGCTGTTTTTTTTATGGTCTCCAGAATGAAGTTAATCTTCAAACTTTTAAACACTTTTTATCCTTGTATTTGTGTGTGTACTCTGATTCCAATTTTGAAATGCAAACATGTCACCATGAACACTAAACGAGCACTGTACAACACAATCTTTTTCCCAATATTACGCTATTACTGCCAAAACTGGATGCTGACATCAAATGATAGAAAAAAACTAGTCGCAACAGAGATGAAGTGTCTATGCAGAATACTGGAAGTATCAAAAAGAGACCAGTTTAAAAATGAAGACATCAGGAAAAAAGTGAGCACAACATCAGTACTGAAACTTCATAAAGAAACAACAAATTAAATGGTTCGGGCACATAAGCAGATTATCAACAGACAGTGCACCTCAAAGAGCAATGTTGCTCCAATACAATGGATACAAAGCAAAGTATATCTTGGACAGAGAACAAATAGATCCATCCAGAAAGAACACAAAATCAAAGAAAACAAAGAAAACAAATACGAAAGAGAAAATTGAGATATTTTGGACATATAAAAATACGTGAAGAGCTGGAGAAGACCATCGTGGAAGGAGGCATACCAGCAAAGAGAAGAGGAGGAAGACCACGGAGAAGATTCAGGATGTAACTGATGGTTTGAACATGACGGCTGCAGAGGCAGGACATCTGGCCTATGAGAGAAAGAAGTTCCGGAAGACTGTTGGGGTGGCAAAGTTCTGCTCCGGACAAGCTATTTGATGACGACAAAGCAAAAGGCCATCCATGCAAAAGGTGGACCTCAGAAATAACAGCGACAATGAAAACACTATTTGTGAAGGAACACAAAATCTGTTCTAGAAATCTCTTCTTATCCTGACTCTGAGAGACAAAAACAGGATTAGAGAAAAGAAAAATGACTTATTTATCCCACGTTTTGTACACTACATCTTCATAAGATCAGGCTGTGTTTTCTATCTAGGCTGTTTTTCCATAGCAGTTTCATTACCTGATGCTGGCTACAAGATTTATTTGCTTACAGAGGTCTTCTACATTGTGTCTATAGCTTATCTAGATTTTTGCTCCAGTTGACTTCAACAGTGTCACTAGTATATATACATCAATAAGGTAACTCTGAGTTGACTTAAACAGTGTCGCTAGTATATATACATCAGTAAGGTAACTCTGAGTTGACTTAAACAGTGTCAGTAGTATATATACATCAATAAGGTAACTCTGAGTTGACTTAAACAGTGTCACTAGTATATATACATCAGTAAGGTAACTCTGAGTTGACTTCAACAGTGTCACTAGTATATATACATCAATAAGGTAACTCTGAAACTAATGACACTGACATAACATAGAAGCAAGTAACAATCTAAAGCTAATCAAATCAAAATATCAACTCAACTTGACGAAGGATCAATATAAATGATATGTAACTTTATTTCTTTTGTCTGTTCATGAACTATGAAGCACACTTCTCAAGATGTCAACTCCACGTCACCACAACCTGAGTGTTGTAATATCAAATCTAACCAGTTGTCCTAGGGTACAAATGCACATCTGGGCCAAGATGTCAACTCTACGTCACCACAACCTGAGTGTTGTAATATCAAATCTAACCAGTTGTCCTAGGGTACAAATGCACATCTGGGCCAAGATGTCAACTCCACGTCACCACAACCTGAGTGTTGTAATATCAAATCTAACCAGTTGTCCTAGAGTACAAATGCACATCTGGGCCAAGATGTCAACTCCACGTCACCACAACCTGAGTGTTGTAATATCAAATATAACCAGTTGTCCTAGGGTACAAATGCACATCTGGGCCAAGATGTCAACTCCACGTCACCACAACCTGAGTGTTGTAATATCAAATATAACCAGTTGTCCTAGGGTACAAATGCACATCTGGGCCAAGATGTCAACTCCACATCACCACAACCTGAGTGTTGTAATATCAAATATAACCAGTTGTCCTAGGGTACAAATGCACATCTGGGCCAAGATGTCAACTCCACATCACCACAACCTGAGTGTTGTAATATCAAATATAACCAGTTGTCCTAGGGTACAAATGCACATCTGGGCCAAGATGTCAACTCCACGTCACCACAACCTGAGTGTTGTAATATCAAATATAACCAGTTGTCCTAGGGTACAAATGCACATCTGGGCCATGAAACAATACAGACCAAAGTTGTTTTAACAAGTGAGACCTCTATTAAGTTCTCTATCCATGTAAACTTTGAGTCATGTTTCTCCTTGTTTTGTCTTTCAATGGCTGGATATTGGCTGCCTATTATATTTCTGCAATGGGTGTAGATTTGATAGCTTCCAAAATAGTGTGCAATCTATTTTAGTTTTTTCCCAGTAACCTCTCTCCGATGAGTGTCTAGTTGTCCAAGTCTGTCATTGTGTTTCTCAAACTCAAACATTTTCTAATGCATTCTTTCTTTTACTCTTAACAGATTGAACACAAGAGCCTGACTCTGGGAGAAGTTCTTGATGGAGATCGAATGGCTGTGTCCTTATACGATATCACATACAAAAGTCAGTTGTGAGACATGTGTAACTATTCTTTATTTACCACAGTATCATTCACCTTCTATTCAGAATTAGTATAAATATCCTGGCCGAGAAGAAAGATAACCGATCCTCAACCTATGGGTTACAGATATCTAGTAACATTCTCTAAAGTTGAGAAGGCTCGACCTGTATGGCGAGGAAACCAATAAGACGGTAAGCATGCTTTCACACAAAAATTAGTGAGAAGTGCCACACTAGGTGCCATGGCTACGCCTGAATTCACAGAATGCGAACGCAGAAGAAGAAGATATCGAGTCTTAACTGTGGTCTTAGTTTCAAACTGGATGAATAAACAGTCAAGGACCAAACAGCAATGATTTTCCTGCATAATTGGGCAAAGCAACAAGTGTCACTGATCCTCCCAATCCTTCTTCTTCTTCGAACGCTCTGTATCGACCACTTGTTAACCACTTGGTGGGATTTACATCTGATCTGAGTCTAAGAGTGATTGTAAGTTGTGCAGTTATGCACCTACAAGTAGGCCAGCACATCCGATTTCTGCAACACTTTTTATTTACTATGATAGCTTCCTAGGCCCCTACCAAAGTAGCCTCTTGACATGCATTGTAGGTCGAGTGTTACTATTTTTGCTCCCTTGAGAACCCCGCAAACACAGGCGGATCCTCCCAATGAAATTCAACACAATTCCAATGGCGCAAATTTAAGTAAGCAAGAGTTGTTATAAACTCAGTTCCATGGAGGAGATTGAGCGAGTTGCCCAGGATAGAGCGGTATGGAGAAATTACTTGCAGGTCCTATGTAACGAGTAACGTACGAGAGGAATTATTATTATTATTAAGAGTTGTTATCTTCTTCTTCTTCTTTGCGTCGGTTCAGATGCTCGTCTAAATCATGAGATGGGTTGCCTCTATGAAGCTGCATGTCAGTTGGAGTTCTTCGAGAGTTCCCCATAGCTTGGTCTGTACGCTTTGTTCATGAGGCCATGTTTCATTTCGTTGGTGTATGTATGATGGACATGACTGCAGGATGTGCTCTGAGTCTGTGTTTCTGTCTGGCATGCACACTGTGCAGTCTGAGCAGGCTTTATTCTGTGCATGTGGCGGTTGAGCCTGCAGTGACCTGTTCTTAGGCGAAAGATTGTTGTGTGCTGTTTTCTGTTTAGTCTGCTGATGGGATCTTGTGGGTGTTTGCTGTGGGTTTGTTGCCTCCATACCTCTTTGTACTTTCTTTTGATATGTGTCTTGATTTCTGGTAGTGATACTGGGTGTTTCTGTTGTGTAAGTTTTGTTCCCTCCTTAGCCAGCATGTCTGCTCTCTCATTTCCTAGAACTCCACAGTGGGCTGGTATCCACTGGAGAATAATTTTGTTGTGTTCTGAGAGCTTGTTTAGCTGTAGTGTCAGCTCTCTTTCCATGTTATCCTGTGGTTCCTTTGTGTGGCCTGCAGGACTGACAAGCAGTCGAAAGGAAGACAAGTTTGTTGTTTTGGATGTTTCTTTGCTGCAGTATTTTGAGGCATCCACAATTGCTTGTTGTTCGGCTCTAAAATTTGTTGATAGTTCTCCAGTGGCACTTGAATTTGTTAGTGTAGTGCCATCTTGGAGTATGATGATGGTTCCGGCACCTCCTTTCCTCGCTGTCGTGTCTGATGATCCGCCTGTGTATATATGGGTCCACTCGGGATGGGGGTATGAAGTGTCAATGTGTTCTAGTGTCTTTGCTCTCAAGATGGGACCTGTTTCTTCACCCTTTTTGTCTACATTTGGAATTGTTGTTATCACTGTGAAGTTGGGCTGTAGGTCTGTGTTGTTGAATGGTACTATCATTTCCCAGGTTGCAGGGTCTTTTGAGAGGATGTCCATGTTTTTTGCAGAGAGTGATTTTGACAAGTGATGGAAGCTGTGTCTTTTTATGCGGTTTTTGGTTGGTTCCTTGATTGTTTGGTGCATGGGGTTATTTTCTGTGCGTTTGAACTTTTCTGATAGTGTGAGTATTTTTGTTCCCTGCGTCGTCCCAGGCTCTCAATGCCAGTAGTTGCTTCTAGATCTTTGATTTGTGTACTTCTTAGACCTCCGGTGATGATTCTGAGGCCTGTGTTCTGTATTTTATCTAGCTTGTGTAGATTTGTTTGTGCTGTGGTTGTGTAGGCTCCTGTGCCATACTTCAGTTTTGGACGTACATATCCTGTGTATATTTGGCGTGTAGTGTTTGCATCTGCGCCCAGTGGGTTCCTGCTAGTTTTTCATGAGTCTTAATCTTATTGTGGCTTTCCTTTGTGTTTCTTCTATGTGGGGACCCCATGTGAGTCTTTTGTCGAATTTATTCCTAGATAGGTAGGATTGTCCTCCTTTGGTAGTGATTTGTTGTCCAGGTATAAGCTCACTTGTTCAGGTTTTGTAGAGAGGGAGAACAGTGTTGACACTGTCTTGTTTTGGTTTATTGTGACCCCCAAGTGTCTGCCCATTTCTTTACTGCATTTATGGCTCCTTGTATTCTGATCTTGGCAGTTCCTATGTATTCTGTTTGGGTCCATATGGCCAAGTCATCTGCATGGAGTGCCTTGTGAATGTTAGATGTAAATTGTTTGGGGAGATCATTGATAAAAAGGATGAAGAGTGTAGGGATATTGCACTTCCCTGTGGAACCCCATCTTCTAGTCTGACCAGCTTGCTTCTGTGTCCTTCCAGTTTGACTCTTGCACATCGTCTGTGGAGAAAATCTCTGATCCATGTGTACATGTGACCTTTGATTCCGCTTTGTGCTAGTTTTAGCAGGAGTCCTTTTTTCCAGACTTTGTCGAAGGCTTTAGTTAGGTCGAAGAAGGTGGCCAGCAGCTTGTGTTTATTCTGGAAGGCATCTTCAATTTCTTTGGGCAAGATAGGTGGTTTGGTCATCTGTGCTTCTGTGTTTTCTGAAGCCTGATTGGCAGTCATCAAGTATTTTCTTTTCCTCTAGAAAGTTAAGCAGCCTGTTGTTTACTAGCCGCTCCATTGTTTTCCCAAGGCAGCTGAGGAGGCTTATGGACGGTAGCTTTCTTTGTTTTCCTTGGTTTGCCTTTTTTTTGCTATAGGATTATTTCCGCCTCCTTCCATTCCTTTGGATATACTCCTTGCATCCAAGATTGGTTTATCAGGTCCAGGAGGTGTTGTCTGCCACCTGTTCCTAGGTTTATTATCATTTCGTTTGTCACCCCATCTGGTCCTGGTGCCTTTTTTTCTTTAGTTTTTATTGCTGTCCAGTTCTTTGAGAGAAAAAAGGTTTGTTCATTGTGTCTTGTTTGTCTGCAAGTTGTTTGTTTATTTTTTTTTAGTTCTTTTTTTGTTTCCCTGACTTTGATTTTGGACATGTGTATGTTGCTTTCTTTTGCAAAGCCATCCGCAAGAATGTTTGCAGCTATTTTGCCAGTGTAGGTTTTCCCTCCATCTTCTATGACTGTACAGGCATGGCTGGTAGTGTTTTCTTCATTTAGGCTCTTTACAAGCTGCCATAGTTTTTGTAGCTGTCTTTATCCATGTTTAGTGTTGCTGTTTTTTCCTGCCAACTTTTTCTAATGTATGTGAGTTTTTCTTTTCTGTATATGGCTTGGTGTTTGTTGTGTTCTGTGACATTTGTGTCAGATGGGTCTTGTTCCATTTTGTTGTGCTGCTGTGGCTTTTTCATGTGATTGTTGTAGTTCGTTGGTCCAGAAGGGTTCGTAGTGTTTTCTTCTTCCTCTGGGGATTGTTTTTGTGCTGCTTTAGTATGATGTTTGTAAGAGTTGTAATGTTTTTCTGGATGTTGTTTGTTGTGTGGGTTTCTGTCAGTTTTCCTTCAGTTAGGTTTCTGTACAGGTTCCAGTTTGCCTTTTTGTAGTTCCAGCTGGCTATTTTTTTCCTGTTTTCTGGTGTCTTGAGCTTTCCTACAGTAATAATGATTGGTTTGTGGTCGCTTCCTCCTAGTTGTTTCATCACCTCTCTTTCTGCACATCTCTGGATGTCTTCTGTGGCTATTGCCAGATCGGGTGTGCTTTGTGTTCTCCATACTCTTGAGTAGAAAGTTGGCTCTGAATCAGGTTTGTTTATGAGTATGAGTAGGTTTTCCATCATCCATTCCTCTACTTCATCTCCTCTTGAATCCATAGTAGCATATCCCCCAGCTGGGGAGTGGCTGTTAAAGTCGCCTAGGATTATTTGGTTCTTCTCAGCTGTATGTATGCTCTCTAGTTCTAATTTCTTATTGTTTGGGCAGTAGTAGTTTGTAACATGTATTGGTTCTGGGAGGACATGTATTTTGACTGTTAGGTGCTTCACCTGTACTTCTGGAGGTTTCTGAGGCTGCGATGTTGTTTTTGACTAGTGTGATGATGCCTCCCTTGTGTCCGTCTCTATCCAGTCTGTATGTCTCATAGCCTCTGATGTAGAAGCGGCAGTTTTTATTTAGATGTGTTTCCTGTATGCATATGATGTTGATCTGTTGTTCATGTAGGAATTTTTGCAGTTCAAGTTTCTTTCTGGCAACGCCTTCTGCATTCCATTGCATGATCTTTAGTGTGCTGTTCTTGTTTTGACCAGTGGCATTACTCTGCTTAATCCTGGTTCTTCGATGCAGAGCTACTGTCAGTAGCTTGGGTGGATCCTTCGAGGCTTGGGATCGGCTGCTCCCGCCTGGCAGCAGTCCACAGGAGCAAACCCCATATCTAAGTAAATATCTGAGCATACTCACTAACCGTATTGTGCGTTGATGTCTTTTTCCATTTCTGGGTGCCCACGCCATTCTGGCTGACATGTCCGTCTTCAGTGGGGGAAGTTATGGAGTCTTCCTATCCATGTCCTGGCTCTTCCCATCACTGCCTGCCAGGCATCAGAGGTTTTTAGGAGTTACTTTCTCCGCTTTTTTTCAACCAAGGTGAGCTTCCTGGGTGTGATCTTGGTGGGGATCTGGACTTGTCCACACACAGGTGGGCCATGCATCCGCTTCACCTATCGGGGATCACACCTCCCAGGGGTTTTTGTCTGGCTTACCCAGCTATAGCCTAGTATTTTACCCTTCCGGCATTGGGGGGCCCAGTTATAGCGCTGGGGACTCGCTTTTGTCAGAGCCGTGTTAGTTTAAATGGGGAGCACCATGTGAAGGTACGGTTGACTTGACTGCAGGCATTTCTCATTATTTAGATGAGACCTATAACAGTCCTTGCCTCCCAAGAGTTGTTATAAGTTCTAGCTACAGGGAAGGCAACTTTGGTTAATAAATTTGAGAGGAAAATACTTTTGGACATAACCCAGAGACTTTCTTGTTTTCCAGAAATGTGTGATGAAATCCACTGCAGCATGACAGTTCTGTTAGTATTTCCTTCACAGAAGACTTCTAATATCTATCAGTCACTCACTGTTTAGGGTAGGCAGATCTGACATTGCATCAATTAAGAATACAACCTGCAAACAGTCTTCTTCTTCGCGTTAGTTCTTTACTACCAATTTTAATCACTCTTTGTGATATGTTTGATCTTTGCCAAGAAGGTGTATACCTTGCACATTGGTTTGGTAAACCTGCAAACAGTGACTTATTGTGTTGTTTATTACTTATGCAGGAATACCTAGGGTTCATTGTTCATTTGAGGATCATTGTGATCGCACATCGGACATGTCCATAATTGCTCCAATCTCCTCTCAAGCATGTATTTCAGTGTGTTTAGACTAACAACTCCCGTTCTTTGTTGACTGATGTATCTACTGGGGTTTCTCTCATGGTTTTCCCATCTTGCTGCACCTACCAACTTGCGCCCAGATAGAGAATACCTTTATCTTCTTTGTTGAAATCTTACCCAAGCGTATGTTTTCTTTTAGAGCATTGATGATGTTGCTCTTGTCCATATAGACCTATTCTCACTGCAGCATTGCTCGCCAATGCTCTCTGATTGTCCTTCACCACAAATGACCTGGAACAAAGATGAAGGTAAGCTTCTGGATTATCAAATTTTGTATTAATTAGGGTTAATATACTTCAGGGTATATATGTTGGATGGTCTGTCGTCTTTGTTCGACAAAAGATCTCCGTCAGAACTGATTACCTGCACCAAGGAGAGACAGTTGTGGAGAGACATGATCGCCTAAACCGGCAGGCATGGCACTTGATTGATATACTTTAGCAGAATAGTGAACAGATGGATTCATTTTCTTTATCTGAATAAACTACATAGATTTCTGCACCTTCTTTCTCTGAACTTTTCATCCATTGTAATAATATATTATTGTGTTGGTTTTGTATCTAGATGATGTTGCAGCAAAGAAGGAACTATGTAAAGTGACGTACAGTGAAAGTGACGTCGAACTACTTCGTAATGCTATTGAGGATCTGTACTATTTTGAATTTGTTTTAGGTTGGTACAGCACTAGATTCTCTTTCTCTTTTTTTAATTTAACTATTATTTGTATGTGTAGGTTTTGTTCATTCCGTGATGTGTTATTTTCACAGGTTTGTGTTGAGTATGTGTATTCTTACATTGTATTATATTCACTCATGTGTGCTGTATGTGTGTTGATTCTACAATGTATTATATTCACATTATATACATAATTTTCTTCTTTTAGGAAGAACCTGTTTTATCAACCCTACCTCCACAGAAACTGTGTATGCATACAGACATTTTCTACCAGTTAATAAAAGCTATATATATTTAACTTCAAGAGCAATAAGTAATCCTTTTGTTGATCTTCAACAGATGACATTCCAGTTCGTGGTTTTATTGGCCATCTTGAAGAAGGTGGCTTCCTGCCACACAATCACAAAATATTTCTGTGGGCTCACCTTCACTTCAATATAGAATATAATGGGAATCATGTAAGTATCTGTTCTCTGATCATAGCTTAGTGTTCTTACTTGGCTTTATAACATAGTCTTGGATAAAACATTTCTAATGAGTTGTGACATTTTGTAGTTACAAACATTGCTACTTCTTCTTCTTCTGCTTTCTCACTAGATTGGGATTTCAGATTCTCTAATAAAGGCAGCTGACTGCCTCAGATTATGAACCATGCCATACAGTTTGTCTTGGACGCTAGTGTAAGTGGGCCACCTCTTTCTTCTCAAGTCTGCCTACTGGGGACAGTTCTGTAGGATATCATTCCTATGATTTCTGCTTCCCGTTGTGCCGACCTCTTCTAGCAGTAAGTATTGGCCACCCTCGTGATGGTAGGTCTGACATTCTTACTGCGTGGCTAAATCTCCGAGGCAGATTGGCGACCGTAGAATCCGTTATCCCATTCCTCATTGTGAGGGTCGTTGCACCATGTTATGCGCCTTATGGCATGGTGCATCTGTTTTCTGCAAGCATTTGTTTCGGATTAGCATTCCCTAGCAAACACGTGCATCCGATTTCAGCTAAATCTCCTTAGTCGCCTCTTACTACATGCGTGGCAGGTAACAGTGGTTCTATTCTTTACACCCCAAATTTGTGCGCCGCTAACCACTCAGGCGAGACATTGTTACAAGTGAGGAGAAACATATTCAGAGATATGCAAAGAGCAGTTTGGCAGATTGTACTGCAATGGCAAGAGAGAAAATGTTTATGATACATTAGTCAACCTGCAATGTGGAGATGGTACTTGATCTGATCTGATCTAGACAAGAAATATAAAATATTTGATCACCCGTGTGTTGAAAGCAAAGAATAGCAATGCTGCGACCTACAATGCATTACTAAGTATACACACCCTAAGAGGTATGAAGTATATTATTGAGTATATACACCCCAAGAGGCAACTTGAGTAGTGACCTGGAAGCTACCCTAGTAAATAAAAAACATCGCAGAAATCTGATGTGCTGGCCTACTTGTATGCCTAATGGCACAATATACAATCGCTCTTAGGCTCAGATCACAAATTGATCATAAAAGTGGTTTAACAAGTGGTTAATATGGAGCGTTTGAAGGAGAAAAGAAGTAGAAGAAATGAATGAGAAACGAAGAGATTAACAGTATATAACAGTAGATTATATTTGTCACTGAAGTGACTGATTATTAAATGATATTTCTCTATAATATGATATAACAACAGATGATATATGTGACTTATATGATATAACATTAGTTGGTATTGCTAATGACATGATATATGCTATGTCATGCCGTCATACTACTTTTTTAACTTGCAGATAATTTATGCCAATGTTACGACCAAGGAGCAGCTACCAATATCCTTAGACAGTACATCGGCTCCGTTAGAAGTGGCCTTCACATACTCAGTCAAGTGGATCTCAACTGAGTAAGTGTCAAAACATATTATGCACACCATAGTTCAGTAATGCCAAGGTCATGTGATGAACATATATGTAGGTCACTAAATTGACTTTTGTTACAATTGTTTTTTTTTTTTGTGTGTGATTGCTTTAATGTTTGCTTGAAGAGTTCTCCTGTACAATCTGCTAGATTGTACTATCTTGTATTTTATAATCGCAGTGTGGTGCCGGGGTCAGCAAGGAAGCAAAGAATAGTACCACTGCAACCTACAATGCATATCGTAAGAGACAACTGATGTAGGCCCTAGGGATGCTACCTAGTAAATAAAAAACAGCCGTGAAATCGGATGTGCTGGCTTACTTGTAGGCGCATAACTGGCACAACGTACAAATGCTCTTAGGCTCAGATCACATACAAATCACACAGAGTGTATGACAAGTGGTCGATGTGGAGCGTTCGAAGAAGAAGATGTATTTTATAGAAATGATGCCATGACAATAAATGTGATTGTTCTATGTTCCTTTATTTTCTTGTGTTCCCTGAGTTATTGAGCTTTCTGTCTTCTGCAGATCAGGTTGTGTTTTCTATTTGGGTTGCCTCTCATAGTCAATCCTCCCATAATCTATTCTCCCTGTCAATCCTCCCATAATCTATTCTCCCTGTCAATCCTCCCATAGTCTATCCTCCCATAGTCTATCCTCCCATAGTCTATTCTCCCTGTCAATCCTCCCATAGTCTATCCTCCCATAGTCTATCCTCCCATAGTCTGTTCTCCCATAGTCTGTCCTCCTATAGTCAATCCTCCCATAGTCTATCCTCCCATAGTCTGTCCTCCCATAGTCTATCCTCCCATAGTCAATCCTCCCATAGTCTATTCTCCCTGTCAATCCTCCCATAGTCAATCCTCCCATAGTCTATTCTCCCTGTCAATCCTCCCATAGTCTATCCTCCCATAGTCAATCCTCCCATAGTCTATTCTCCCTGTCAATCCTCCCATAGTCTATCCTCCCATAGTCTATCCTCCCATAGTCTGTTCTCCCATAGTCTGTCCTCCTATAGTCTGTCCTCCCATAGTCAATCCTCCCATAGTCTATTCTCCCTGTCAATCCTCCCATAGTCTATCCTCCCATAGTCTGTTCTCCCATAGTCTGTCCTCCTATAGTCTGTCCTCCCATAGTCAGTCCTCCCATAGTCAGTCCTCCTATAGTCTGTCCTCCTATAGTCTGTCCTCCCATAGTCTGTCCTCCCATAGTCTATCCTCCCGTAGTCTATTCTCCCAGTCAATCCTCCCATAGTCTATCCTCCCATAGTCAATCCTCCCATAGTCTATCCTCCCATAGTCAATCCTCCCATAGTCAATCCTCCCATAGTCTGTCCTCCCATAGTCTGTCCTCCCATAGTCTGTCCTCCCATAGTCTGTCCTCCCATAGTCTATTCTCCCAGTCAATCCTTCCATAGTCAATCCTCCCATAGTCAATCCTAGCATAATCTATCCTCCCATAGTCTATCCTTCCATAGTCTATCTCCCCATGGTGACTGCAAGTGAGCAGGTTTGTTTGTTTATCAAGGTTTCCTTCCCCTGATTAGAACTTGTAGTGACTTTTTCTCTCAGGATGTTCCTATCATTGAACAAAAATATTTTATTGGGGACTCTAGTTCCATATGTTAGCCACTTTGAAAACATTACCTTTTGGTTAATGGTTACCTGATCCTGTTTTGCTTCACAGCATCAGGATAAGAAGAGATTTATAGAACAGGTTGTTGTGTGCATAAAGTGTATTTAGCCCTCTGTTATCACTGAGGTCCACCTTTTGCGCGGACCACCTTTCGCTTTGTTTCTGTGGTATCAAGTAAAATTGCTCTTTGAGCTTTGGTAATCTGCTTATGTGACCGAGCCATTTAATTAGGAGAGGATTTGTTTACAGTCAATTTTCAATGTGGAGATGCTACTTGATCTGATCTAGACAGAAGAAAGAAAATGATGGAGATCCATTTCATCTAACCTTTGACATGGAGATGGCACTTGATCTAACTTGCTGTTAAATGGAAAATCTTCTTCAGAAAATTTAATTTACAATTGTCATGAAATATATCATTGTAATTTGAGCTCAGCCACACACCAATTCTCTGTGCGAGAAAACCTTGTTAGTTACAATTTCAGTTGTGTTGTGTTTTTGTTGTTGAGCAGTAATGTTCTGTATGTTATGTTCTCCAAAGGCTAAGTTATGTGCAGTAATGTTCTGTATGTTGTGTTCTCCATAGGCTAAGTATGAACAGTAATGTTCTGTATATTATGTTCTCCAAAGGCTAAGTTATGTGCAGTAATGTTCTGTATGTTATGTTCTCTATAGGCTAAGTTATGTGCAGTAATGTTCTTTATGTTATGTTCTCCATAGGCTAAGTTATGAACAGCGAGCAACCAGAATCAGAGATGATTATTTTTTTCCAAAGAACTTGGAGGTAATCAAATATTTTGTGCTTTCAATATAAATTATGTATTTTTATGTTAGAGTGGTGGTATGGTCAAGTGGTTAGAGAGGGAAAGATGGTTCAGTGGTTAGAGTGGTGATGTGGTTAGAGTAGTGAAGTGGTTAGAGTGGTGATGTGTTAAGTGATTAGAGTGGTGGACTAGTTAAGTGGGTTGAGAGGGAAACATGATCAAGTGGATAGAGTGGTGGTTTGATCGGGTGTTAGAGGGATCTAAAGCCGAAGGATTGACTTCATAGCACCTGGTTTTATCCCATATAACTTGATCCTTCTCTGCAGAAATGGTACTCCACCTGCTTAGAGTATTGCACAAAGCACAAACTCCGTAGCTCCAGAAACAATCCTAGGATCCCTCTCTGCAGAAATGGTACACCACCTGCTTAGAGTATTGCACAAAGTACAAACTCCGTAGCTCCAGCAACAATCCTAGGGGTCTCTGAGAAAAATGCACTCGGGAACCAGAATGGTGCAGCCCGGATTCTGACCCGTGGTTCTTTCTTCTTCTTTGCGTTCGTTCTTTACGACCAATTTTAATCACTCTTTGTGATATGTTTGATCTTTGCCAAGAACGTGTATACGTTGCACATTGGTTTGGTAGGCCCTAAACGCATGACTTCTACCGTTTAGGACACATGCATCCGATTTCAGTCAAACCTCCTTAGTCGCCTCTTACGACATGCGTGACAGGTAACAGTGGTTCTATTCTTTACACCTAAATTTGGGCCCCGGTAACCACTTGGGCGGGCCCGTGGTTAAAGTAGTGGAATAGTCAAGTGCTTATAGAGAGAACATAGTTAAGTGGTTAGAGTGGTGGTTTGATAGAATGGGATGCCCGTCTGCCCAGCGTGTTCGTAGCGCCTGGACTACGGGTGACTATCCCTCTGTGTGTCGGGTTCAATTCGCGGGATGGCAGAAAAGCCACAGATTCCCCAGATTTACGGTGTTCGTGGCACTGAACCGAAAGGTTACAATGTCCATGGCATCGAGCCGAAGAGCTGAAAAGCTCAAGTGCTTCTGGATCAGAAAAATAAAAAATAGAATGTGGATGTTGTAGAGTGAGGATGTTATCAAGGGATTAGATTAGTTGAATGGTCAAGTGGTTAGAGCAGTAATAAAGTCATGTGATTAGATTGGTGGCAGCATAAGTTGGTTGAACTGGTGATGTAGTTTCATTTTTATATCTTTGTCTGTTGCTATCATTTATCTAACTGATTAAGGCAAATTCCTCAGATGTTTTTGATACCACAAAATCACCAAGCAACAACTGCTATCTAAAAGCAACCACAATAATATATACATACCATAATAACAGGGTCAGTAAATTTGGATAGGCTACAGCCTTTCAGAAGTACTGCGCTGCCATCACCATAACTATCATTCCTTGGACCCTAGATGGAAGATAAAGAGAAGAAATTGTGATTCCCAGGGTGGCGTGAACTCTTCTTCTTTGAAAGCTCCATATTGACCACTTGTTAACCACTCTTGGTGATTTGTATGTGATCTGAGCCTAAGAGCGATTGCACGTTGTGCTAGTTATGCACCTACAAATAGGTCAGCACATCTTATTTCTGTGACACGTTTTATTTACTATGGTAGCTTCCCTAGGCCCCTACCTTAGTTGTCTCTTACGACATGCTTTGTAGGCCGCAGTGCTACTATACTTTGCTCCTTGTGAGCTCCGACAACACACAGGAGGGGGAGACGAAGAGAGGAAGTTATGGATCCCAGAGGGAGGACAAAGAGGAATCTGTCAATTCTAGATGAAAGACAAAGAAAAGAAGAACACAGACAACCTGACAGAATGACAAAAACTGAAATGAAAACCATGAAACAGACATCAAAACATTACCAAGGATGACCAAGCAGGTTGGATAGAATTTGTTGCTGTTCTTCAAGATGCCACCAGGCAAAATGCCCACTGAGTGTTTCACTGGAATGTGGTCAAGAACAAAAGACAAAATATTTGGATGGCTGTTCCAGAACTGATTCATTGCTGTTGTGATAAATGTGGAGCCTGTAATATGTTTAATCCCTTCTTTTATGTTCTCCACAGATTCACTGGTTGTCTATTATCAACTCCCTGGTCCTGGTGGTGCTGCTGATTGGCTTTGTCATCATTATCATGGTACAGCTCAACAGCTTTATTTTTCTTGTTAGTTTTGCTGTGTTAGTCTTGGCAGAAAGGGTAACAAAGTGCTTCCATAGGTGATGGATAGTTGGATGACCTCCATACATGAAGTGTTAGCTGTGATGTAAGCCAATTTCATGCTGAACAAACAAGCTCTTTCTTCTTCTTCTTTGCGTTCGTTCTTTACGACCAATTTTAATCACTCTTTGTATATGTTTGATCTTTGCCTAGAACGTGAATATTTGCACAATTGGTTGTAGCCCTAAACGCTTAGACTCTACACGTTTAGGACATGTGCATCGATTTCAGCCAAACATCCTTACTGCCTCTACAACATGCATGGCAGGTAACAGTGGTTGTATTCTTTACACCCCAAATTTGGGCCCCGACAATCACTCGGGCGAGGCGAACAGACAAGCAATCGCTGACCAAATGATAATGCTTTCCTGCCATGATTGCTACTGTCAACATCACAATAGGGATTGAGAAATTATTAGGAGAAGTGAAAAATAAAAGCGAAAAACAAAATCTATATCTCAATGTGGCAAAAACAAAAATAATGACAACAGATAAAACGAACATGACAAATGATATTTTTATCAATGGAGAGAAAGTAGAAAATGTGAACAGTTTTGAATATCTTGGTTCACTGCTAACAACAGATGGAAATGGGATGAAGGAAATTGAAAGAAGAGCAAACGTGGCTTTACAAAAAATTAAACAACTCAAAACAGTATGGAGACGGAACTGATAAGAAAACAAAGATCAGAATACTAAGAGCATGCATATTCCCAGTGGCAACGTATGGGTGTGAAGCATGGATATTTAATAAAGCAGTGGAAAAACATATAAGTGCTTTTGAATACAAGTGTTACAGAAGAGTCCTTCGTATATCTTGGAAAGAGAAGAGAACAAATAGATTTATCCAGAAATAACTCAAAATCAAAGAAAACTGGCTGATGCTACAAGTAAGAAAGAGATAATTGAGATATTTTGGACATATAAAGAGACATGAAGGGCTGGAGAAGACCATCATTAAAGGAGGTATACCAGCAAAGAGAAGAAGAGGAAGACCACGGAGAAGATGGATTCAGGATGTAACTGATGGTTTGAACATGACAGCTGCAGAGGCAGGACATCTGGCCTATGAGAGAGAAATTTCGGAGGACTATTGGGGTGGCAAAGTTCTGCTCAGGACAAGCTATTTGATGATGATGACATGATTAGATAGGACAACAGGTGATACTGGTGCTTCCAATAACATGCCTCATAGTTCCAGTAATGGAAATATCAAGGGAGACAGTCACTTTAATCTCTAGCCATGGGGAAGGAAACCTCGGTAAACAAACAATCCTGCTGTCACTGCTCCACAAGGAGCAATAAGTCAAGTTATAATATCAATTTAGGAGAATAAATAAGATCACTGATAGATTTAGAACACAGTGTTTCAACTCTGAACTGATACTGTCTGTTCCAGTCCATAGAAGTTAAAATCATGTAGTGCCCAGGCTCTCAAAGTAGAGTCAGCTCGGATTTGTTATAAGTTTGAAGGGACAAGCTGAGATGATAGTGCTTTCTTCTGTAAAAAGAAAAGCGTGATGTTAGCGGGCAGTAGAAAGGTTACAAAAGAAAACAAGATTACACAAGCTGCGAGATAGTGTTCAAGGTAGGGCTAGGAAAAACTGAAGCATACCGTTATTTAGAAATAATTTTTATTTATAAAATTCTGATTAACGTTAAAATTGGCGGAGTAAAATAAGGTGACAGGAATGTGTGACTTGGGTGCCATCATATTCAACGTAGCTGATCTAACAGTTCAGACCTCGAAGCATTTTATGCCATTTGATTTCTTTTTATTTGTTTCTGTATTTTTGTAAAAAGCTTTTTAATTTCTAAAAATTGCCGGTATGTTACGGGGCTCGAAGAGGAGCAATGGATAGTAACATTGTGATCTGCAAGACATATAGTAAGAGGCAACTAAGGTAGGGGAAGCTACCTAATAAATAAAAAACATCACATAAATCGGATTTTCTGGCCTACTTGTAGGCGGATAACTAGTACAACGTACAATCGCTCTTAGGTTCAGATCACATACAAATCACAAAGAGTGGTTTAACAAGTGATCGATATGTATCGTTTGAAGAAGAATTTGTAGAAAAGTTGAATTTTTGTATAGCGATTAAATATCAGAAATAAAATATATCTTTCTTTCTATAATGTTTATTTACTTAGACTCGGGTTCTGAGAAGTGATTTTGCTCGTTACAACATTGAAGATGAAGAAGATACAGATGACTTGGATTCTATGGACAATGGATGGAAGATTATCCGTACTGATGTGTTTCGATTTCCACCTAAAAAGAACTTATTCTGTGCAGTTTTAGGTATGTTTATGGTTTCCATATTTTCATTAGTTTTTAATGTGATGTAGATCGCCTATGTGGTGCCGGGGCCGCAAGGGAAGCAAAGAATAGTACCACTGCGACCTAAAGGCATGTTGTAAGAGGTGACTGATGTAGGACCTAGGGAAGCTATCCTAGTAAATAAAAAAGGATTGCAGAAATTAGATGTGCTGGCCTACTTGTAGGCGCATAACTGGCACAATGTACAATCGCTCTTAGATTCAGATCACATACAAATCACACAGAGTGGTTGATATGGAGCTCTTGAAGAAGAAGATGTGATGTAAATACACGTTCATGTTATTGTTAGGGAAAAAACTACGAGACTGTAATTCACCTCTCCATAGTTTGTTCTGGTAACAGACTTTGAGGCTGTACTTTACCTCTCCATAGCTGTTTGTAACAGACTTGAGGTACTCCTCCATACTGTTCTGGTAACAGACTTTGAGACTGTACTTCACCTCTCCATACCTTGTTCTGGTAACAGACTTTGAGGCTGTACTTCACCTCTCCATAGCTTGTTCTGGTAACAGACTTTGAGCTGTACTTCATCTCCAAGCTTGTTCTGCTTTGTCTAGTTAATGAAGCAGTGAAAAACTATTATCACAAAGAGTTGCTGGAAAAACTACAGGAAACTAAAAGTGTAATCTTCACTGCCCCACACAGGAACAATGATGTATTGACTAATGGAGTATCTCTTTCTATTTTACCTTTTGTCTATTTATGTGTTTGTTAACATTCATTCTTGAATAACCACTATTGAACCACCATTTTTCTAGTTATCTATACTTTTGTACTCATTTCGTACTCACTCGTTACTTCTAGATCTGTCCATTACATCTACATGTGTCCATACTTCTGTCCGTGTCCGTACTTCTGTCCGTGTCCATACTTCTGTCTGTGTCCTTACTTCTGCATTGTTCGTATTCTGCACTTGTCCTTACTTCTGCACTTGTCCTTCCTACTGCACTTGTCCTTACTTCTGCACTTGTCCTTACTTCTGCACTTGTCCTTCCTTCTGTACTTGTCCTTACTTCTCCACTTGCCCTTACTTCTGCATTTGTCCTTACTTCTGCACTTGTCTGTACTTCTGCATTTGTTTGTACTTCTGCATTTGTTTCTACTTCTGCACTTGTCTTTATTTTTCTATGCTTTTGTACTGCCTGTACTTGTACATATTTCAGTACTTTGATGTACTTCTGAAAGATAATTATCTGTACTATTGTCCTGTAATAATTTATTGTGTTTTTGTACTTGTGTGTACATTTTGTACCCTTTTCTTCAGCTTTTGTTTGTCAGCTTTGATTTCACTTTTGTCATGTATTTCAGGAGTTGGTAGTCAGTTTTGGCTCTAGACGGAATTCTTCTCATGGCTCTGGCTGGTATGTTTAATGTACATCGTCACGGCTCCATCAACGCAGCTGCTGTTGTGCTGTATGCTTTCACTTCAAGTACGTTACTTTCTTATTTTTGCATTTTAAAATCCTATTTTTTCGCTGCTTGATTTATTATAAGAAGTTGTATTTTAGTACATAATATTTACTATGAAATATTGTTAAATATTTTTGTGTGTTTCCTGACAAAACAGTTTGTCTTCTTGTGTTACACTTTTCATTGAAAATACATTATACAGGGTGTTTGTAAAGTCTGACAACACTTCATATGTAGGTCAGCTTGAAAAATAAAGTGCATAACCTCACTAAAAAATGTGCTAAAACAAATTAGTGAAATTAGACGCAATAGTTACTGCTATGGTCTACTGTTGTTCTTGGTCTCTTCTTCTTGCTTCATTTTTTACGCCAATTTTAATCACTGTGCTATGTTTGATCTTTGCCAAGAACGTGTATACGTTGCACATTGGTTTGGTAGGCCCCTAAACGCATTTAGGACACGTGCATTCGATTTCAGCCACACCTCCTTAGTTGCCTCTTACGACATGCGTGGCAGGTAACAGTGGTTCTATTCTTTACACCCCAAATTTGGGCCCAGTAACCACTCGGGCGATTGTTCTTGGTAAACTGAAAAGAACAAATGAAATATTCATTATAACAGATGTTGGAAATATCCACCACAGACTTCAAGAAATGTCTGTACATGTTTCTTCATATTGTCAAATATTCTTTCTACACTTGAAAACACCATTGTCATTGGCCTCTTTGTCTCAGGAGACACTAGGTCTTGCGTCATGTAGTATGTTCTGCGCTGTCTCAGGAGACAATAGGTCTTGCGTCATGTAGTATGTTCTGCGCTGAATCACAGCTTTCTTGTGACTGAAAACATCATTATAGTTTGAGTAAAAAGAATGACCCCAGCAGACAACAGTCATTCACTGCATATTACATCACAATTACCCCAGCAGACAAGTCATTCACTGCATATTACACCACAATTACCCCAGCAGACAACAGTCATTCACTGCATATTACATCACAATTACTCCAGCAGACAACAGTCATTCACTGCATATTACATCACAATTACCCCAGCAGACAACAGTCAATCACTGCATATTACATCACAATTATCCCAGCAGACAACAGTCATTCACTGCATATTACATCACAATTACCCCAGCAGACAAGTCATTCACTGCATATTACACCACAATTACCCCAGCAGACAACAGTCATTCACTGCATATTACATCACAATTACCCAGCAGACAACAGTCATTCACTGCATATTACATCACAATTACCCCAGCAGACAAGTCATTCACTGCATATTACATCACAATTACCCCAGCAGACAAGTCATTCACTGCATATTACATCACAATTACCCCAGCAGACAACAGTCATTCACTGCATATTACATCACAATTACCCCAGCAGACAACAGTCATTCACTGCATATTACATCACAATTACCCCAGCAGACAACAGTCATTCACTGCATATCACACCACAATTACCCCAGCAGACAAGTCATTCACTGCATATTACATCCACAATTACCCCAGCAGACAACAGTCATTCACTGCATATTACATCACAATTACCCCAGCAGACAACAGTCATTCACTGCATATTACATCACAATTACCCCAGCAGACAACAGTCATTCACTGCATATTACATCACAATTACCCCAGCAGACAACAGTCATTCACTGCATATTACATCACAATTACCCCAGCAGACAACAGTCAATCACTGCATATTACATCACAATTATCCCAGCAGACAACAGTCATTCACTGCATATTACATCACAATTACCCCAGCAGACAACAGTCATTCACTGCATATTACACCACAATTACCCCAGCAGACAACAGTCATTCACTGCATATTACATCACAATTACCCCAGCAGACAACAGTCATTCACTGCATATTACATCACAATTACCCCAGCAGACAACAGTCATTCACTGCATATTACATCACAATTACCCCAGCAGACAAGTCATTCACTGCATATTACATCACAATTACCCCAGCAGACAACAGTCATTCACTGCATATTACATCACAATTACCCCAGCAGACAACAGTCATTCACTGCATATTACATCACAATTACCCCAGCAGACAACAGTCATTCACTGCATATCACACCACAATTACCCCAGCAGACAAGTCATTCACTGCATATTACATCACAATTACCCCAGCAGACAACAGTCATTCACTGCATATTACATCACAATTACCCCAGCAGACAACAGTCATTCACTGCATATTACATCACAATTACCCAGCAGACAACAGTCATTCACTGCATATTACATCACAATTACCCCAGCAGACAACAGTCATTCACTGCATATTACATCACAATTACCCCAGCAGACAACAGTCATTCACTGCATATTACATCACAATTACCCCAGCAGACAACAGTCATTCACTGCATATTACATCACAATTACCCCAGCAGACAACAGTCATTCACTGCATATTACATCACAATTACCCCAGCAGACAACAGCCATTCACTGCATATTACATCACAATTACCCCAGCAGACAACAGTCATTCACTGCATATTACATCACAATTACCCCAGCAGACAACAGTCATTCACTGCATATTACATCACAATTACCCCAGCAGACAACAGTCATTCACTGCATATTACATCACAATTACCCAGCAGACAACAGTCATTCACTGCATATTACATCACAATTACCCCAGCAGACAACAGTCATTCACTGCATATTACATCACAATTACCCCAGCAGACAACAGTCATTCACTGCATATTACATCACAATTACCCCAGCAGACAACAGTCATTCACTGCATATTACATCACAATTACCCCAGCAGACAAGCCCTTCACTGCATATTACATCACAATTACCCCAGCAGACAAGTCATTCACTGCATATTACATCACAATTACCCCAGCAGACAAGTCATTCACTGCATATTACACCACAATTACCCCAGCAGACAACAGTCATTCACTGCATATTACATCACAATTACCCCAGCAGACAACAGTCATTCACTGCATATTACATCACAATTACCCCAGCAGACAACAGTCATTCACTGCATATTACATCACAATTACCCCAGCAGACAACAATCATTCACTGCATATTACATCACAATTACCCCAGCAGACAACAGTCATTCACTGCATATTACATCACAATTACCCCAGCAGACAAGTCATTCACTGCATATTACACCACAATTACCCCAGCAGACAACAGTCATTCACTGCATATTACATCACAATTACCCCAGCAGACAACAGCCATTCACTGCATATTACATCACAATTACCCCAGCAGACAAGTCATTCACTGCATATTACATCACAATTACCCCAGCAGACAAGTCATTCACTGCATATTACACCACAATTACCCAGCAGACAACAGTCATTCACTGCATATTACATCACAATTACCCCAGCAGACAACAGTCATTCACTGCATATTACATCACAATTACCCCAGCAGACAACAGTCATTCACTGCATATTACATCACAATTACCCCAGCAGACAACAATCATTCACTGCATATTATACCACAATTACCCCAGCAGACAACAGTCATTCACTGCATATTACATCACAATTACCCCAGCAGACAAGTCATTCACTGCATATTACACCACAATTACCCCAGCAGACAACAGTCATTCACTGCATATTACACCACAATTACCTCAGCAGACAACAGTTATTACTGCATATACACCACAATTACCCCAGCAGACAACAGTCATTCACTGCATATTACACCACAATTACCTCAGCAGACAACAGTCATTCACTGCATATTACACCACAATTACCTCAGCAGACAACAGTCATTCACTGCATATTACACCACAATTACCCCAGCAGACAACAGTCATTCACTGCATATTACACCACAATTGACTATGGAACACATTTTTGATGACATCATGTACTTTGTTTTTCACATTTGTTCTACGTATGAAGTGTTGTGAGACTTTACAAACACACATGTATATGCATCATTCAATCTGTTATTCATGTTCAACTTACATTTTTGGCTTTATATTTTTATATTTTCTCTCTAGTTCCTACTAGTTTTGTCAGACTGATGTGGTGCAGCCTTCAACCAGGACCATCACTTGAAGCTGTTTTATTGACTTCTCTTATCTTATTCACTACTTCTCAGGTCCTAGTCAGTGACTAAAGCCACCACTTGGAGATGGAGTCAGCTCTAGTTCTCTGGCTTATCTTTCACCACTTCTTGTGCCCCATACTAATCATTTGTTAGATTTGAGAATGTCATTTCTCTGTCACTTGGAACTATCAATAATGTAAACAACTGCAGTAAAACTATAATACCAAATAACAAAATACCAAAACTTGAACGTAGTGTTACAAAGTACAACAGACTGAAGTCAATGTCTCAACTAAAAGTTGTCAATCAAATAAATAAACTTTTAATTTGTTTTTATTTCTGAAGTTATTCTCACTGTGCTGTAATATTTCACCTGATCTGTATTGTATACTATTTTATTTATAACTTGTATCATTTGTTAATAAAAGGGTTTTAAAGCCGAAGGATTGACTTCATTGCACAGGGTTTTACCCAATATAGCTCTGTCCCTCTCCGCAGAAATGGCACACCACCTGCTGAGAGTATTACATAAAGCACGTAGTTCCATAGCTCCGGCAACAATCCTAGGGGTCTCTGGAAAAACTGCACTCGTGAACAGAACAGCGCGGTCCGGATTCGAATCCACGAACTTCAACTTATTTGTTAATAATAAGTAATAGGGAGAATGATGGTGTTGTATGTCAAGATGGGTTTGTGCAGTCTGGTGATAGATCTGGATTGAGTTTCTTAGCTAGTTGACAAGATATGGTCATCACAGTACATACATGTCAACTTTGCGCAGTAGGAGAGACAAAACTTGGACTGTTATTGCAATGTTTTCAATAACTCTGAGGAACCAACTAACAAGGACTGAATGTTTACTATATCATTTAATGTCTTTTTTTCTTCTTCTAACGCTCCATATCGACCACCTGTTAAACCACTCTTTGTGATTTGTATGTGATCTGAACCGATGGGTGATTGTACTTTGTGCCAGTTATGCACCTACAAGTAGGCCCTATTTATGCGATACTTTTTATTTACTAGGGTAGCTTCCCTAGGCCCCTACCTCAGTCGCCTATTAAAACATGCCTTGTAGGTCACAGTGTTACAATTCTATGCTGCCCTTGTAAGCCCGGCAACACACATACGATATAATTTAATGTTGTGTGTTTTGCTCAGATTGTAAATTTGTCAAGATTGAATGTTTCTATCTTGTGTTTATATATGTGTCACACAGGCATAAGTGGATATGTTGCTTCCAATATGTACAAGAAGATGGGTGGAGATGATTGGGTGTGGAACATCAACCTGACATCTGCATTATTTGCAGGTAATTGTTTTTTGACTTTTGTCCTGAAACAATCATTGATTATGTTGTGCTTCATTTTATAACCAGACTTTGATATCTTTGCCATTTTTTAAACACACACATCCATTTTCATTACTGCATTTTGGGAACTAGGTTTGCCTTCCAATTTAGATTTACTTACCATTTTAGATTTAATTTTTGATTAGACTGACTTCAGTCAGCATTTAAGATTAGAGTAGTAGTCTAAAATGCTAGAGTGGCTAAGAGGACCAAATTAGGAACAACCTTTGGAACGCAAGGCAAGGGCTTAACCACAAAGACGCCTGCCTGTCCAG
The DNA here is from genome assembly GCA_020796225.1 of Arion vulgaris. Lineage (NCBI taxonomy): Eukaryota > Metazoa > Mollusca > Gastropoda > Stylommatophora > Arionidae > Arion > Arion vulgaris. The sequence goes on from CM036758.1 coordinate 6,327,926, forward strand.
CGTGTTCGTAGTGCGTTGGGCGACGGGTGACAAGTCCTCTGCGAGTGTGGGTTCAATTCCACAAGCTGGCAGAAAAGTCACAGGTTCTTCAGATTTACAGTGTTCGTGGCACCGAACCGAAGGTTACGATGTCCATGGCACCGAGCCGAAAGTTCAAGTGCTTCTGGATCGGGGAAAAAAAACAACCACAGAGAGCAGATGTTGAAATGTATGCTTGCTGGAAATTTATGTGACTTGCTTGTTAAACATACTCATTATTCTGACCCTCATGTCCCAAGTCCTACACTTACAACATTTGATTACAATTATAGATGAGTCATCAATAGATATCCCCTCAACCAACAATTTGGTGCAAAACAAATGCTGTATTCTCTTGTTGTTCATCTTAAACATCATAGATTATTTTAATGCAAACTTGTCTTCTCTCACCTTACTACAAACACCTGCATGTCCAGGACAGTAGATCTGTGTAGTCCCTGGAGATATGAAGCACTTCTATAAAGGTCATGTACTCATACAGAAACTAGCCATTTTAGACTTATCTAATCAAACACTAAATTTAGGTCACAGTAATCTCCCTAGTAATTGGAGTCTAGCGAGCCACCAGAGAGTCAACAGATATTGATGTCAATGCACAAGATACAGCAATACCAGCAGGTGAGTTTTTAAAAAAATTGATATCAACATAACTTTATGTGTATCACTTGTGTGTTTCAGCTCCATTTTTTATAGTATGGGCTGTCATCAACTCAGTTGCTTGGGCATATGGCACAACAAGGGCACTCCCCGCTATGACAGTGATACTACTAATGGCACTGTGGCTCTTCAGTAAGTCTTACTATGATTTATTATATTTAAGTAATTATACATAACAATACAAATTCTGGAAAGAAGAAGTTGTTTATTGTGCGACCTAAAGTTGCCTAATTTTACTTTATTTTTCTATCTCCAGTTGGTTATCCTCTGACTGTACTTGGTGGCATATTTGGTAAAAATTATGTTGGCAGTTTCGATGCACCATGTAGAACTAAGAATATCGCCAGGGAAATTCCAAATGTGCCCTGGTATCGATCAGCTTTTGCCCACTGCGCTATCGGAGGATTTTTGCCATTTAGGTCTGTATCGATGAGAGAAAGGATATAATCATGGTAGATAATTAAATGTTTAGAATATGTTTTGTTCTTCTTACGACATGTAGTACTTCATGTTCCCTGTGGAATATGGGACTATGTCACAATACATCATCTTCAATTTGTAGTTTCAGTGCTCATTGTGACTGACCAGGTTGTTATGAAAAGTTAGACTATAAACTCCCACTAGTGTTGGTTATGTACTAAAGCTGCATTTTTGCCATGTTATAGTCTGGTCCACTATCTGATTTTTCTATCTCAACTTTTCTTGTCAACCTCTCTTTCTCATCACTGACACAGAGTCATCCATTCTCTGACATTGTTCTCCCATCTTTTCCTATGCCTACCTCGCTCGCTCTCTCTCAAATACTTCTTCATTCTCTGGTATTCTCCATCATCTTTTCTTCTATCTTTCTCTTCCAGATACAGAGCCCTCAATTCTCTGATCTTGTCCTCCCATCATTTCTTTTGTCGCCTGAGTGGTTACCGGGCCCAAATTTGGGGTGTAAAGAATAGAACCACTTACCTGCCACGCATGTCGTAGAGGCGACTAAGGAGGTTTGGATGAAATCGGATGCACATGTCCTAACGTGCAGAAGTCTATGCGTTTAGGGGCCTACCAAACCTATGTGCAACGTATACACGTTCTTGGCAATGATCAAACATATCACAAGAGTGATTAAAATTGGTCATAAAGAACGAACGCAAAGAAGATTTCTTTTGTCTGCCGCTCTCCAGTCGAAGTCTAAATTTATCAGATTTGGTACAGAAACTACAATGACAAATGACAGAGTTAGTTACATTAGAGCGCTGAATAAAAACTAATATAAGTGTTTGTTTTAATTTGTCATCTATGGCATCAAATGTTGGACTGCAGATAAACTATGAAAAGATAAATATAATGAAGACACCTATGGCAGGTAATGCAGATATCACCCTGGAATCTAAAATGATAAAAATAACAGAAGTAGTTCACCTATTTGGGTAGCAATTTTGATTGCACTGTAAATTTTTTTAAAGAAACTATGTGACGAATTTTTAAAGCAACATCAGCTTTTAAAGACTAAATAGAAAATGAAACTGCAAGTTAAATAGTTTTAAAACTTAATTTCTAATTTTCAATTCCAATGTTGTATCAATCCTTCCCATATGTTTCGGGCTCGCTAGAGGAGCAAATAATAGTAACACTGTGACCTACAATGTCGTAAGAGGCGACTGATGTAGGCCGTAAGGATGCTACCTAGTAAATAAAAAGCAGCGCAGAAATCGGATGTACTGGCCTACTTGTAGGCGCATAACTGGCACATCGTACAATCGCTCTTGGGCTCGGATCACATACAAATCACACAGAATGATTGACAAGTGGTCGATATGGAGCGTTGAAGAGGAAGAAGACCAAACATTTTTGCAGAATTTATGGGGCAATCTGGTACATCAGTCAGTTGATCGTGAGAGAGATTTACCTTAGGATCTAAATTGCAAGTACCTCTGAAGTCGGAGTAAGACTTGCCTGAATGGCAAGGGACACTGGTGAAAAGAAAAGCAAGCTTTCATCCAAAAATCAGACAGGCACCATATTAGGCCACATGACTATGTCTGAATTCATAGCAGGCAAACAAACAAAGAAAAAGAGAGTGTTGGTTTAGATCCCAGTTACGTCAGGATTTGTTTTCCTTCTCTGATACAATAAAGATAGAAAAATCAACCTGCATGTTGACAGTTAGGGCAGACTGTGTGTAATCTTCATTCTAGAGTTACTGCCACTTTACCAGGATTAAGCTGTACACAAGTGTTTTGCAGTTTTAATTAACTTGACATTTCAGAGCTATATTGACTTGTTCTTTATTGCTATATCAACTTGACATTTTGTGCTATATTGATATTTCAGTGCTATATCAGTTGAGCTATACTACATCTTTGCTACTCTATGGGGACGAGAACAGTACACTCTTTATGGCATCCTGTTCATGGTGTACGGCATCCTGCTCAGTGTTACAGCTTGCATATCTATTGCCTTGACCTACTTTCAACTGTCTGCTGAAGACTATCGTTGGTGGTGGCGTTCTATATTTAGTGCTGGGTAAGTACAAATCAAATGTGAATTCAGTCATACTGTATGGATCTGGAAAACAAGTACCAAGACCGACAGTCACATAATACAACCATATATTTATCAGCAGCACATCATCTTCTAGAAGGTCCTTGGGGCAAAGTGGTTAAGACATGTGCCTGTCGCTCTGAAGGTTGTGAGTTCGAGTCCGGACCAAGTCAAATGTAGAATTTGTTTTTAAAGAGCCCTAGGATTGTTGCTGGAGTTACGATTTTCTTACTTTGTGCAATGCGCTCGTAAGGTGAAGTGCCATTTATGCCGACATGGACGAAGCCACATAGGAAATCCGTGCAATGAAGTCAATCCTTCGCCTTAAGACATAATCTTTTATTTTCATCATCACACACACACATATCTATTTAACATATCAACAACTCACACAATGATCGAAGAACTATATCCAAGCGAAGCACAGATCCAAATATATACAGATGGATCGGCAACTAGAGCAGTGAGAAACGGAGGGGCAGGAGTTCATGTGAGATACCCAGACCAAACAAATGAATCCACCTGTACACGCACTGGAAAATTCTGCTCAAACTACTCGGCTGAGGCACAGGCTCTAAACATTGCAACTAAAATGCTAAAGAACACAAGTCAATGTCAGCAGATTGTATTCCTCACTGATGCAGTCAGTATTGCAAGCCCTAGATAGTGAAAAGCTGGCAGAACTAAAAGAAACACTAAGTGAGCTGAATACAATAAAAAGGGTGGTGCTGCAGTGGATACCAGCACACTGGCATACCAGGAAAACGAGAGAGCAGACAAATTAGCTAAGAAAGGAGCAACACAGAAACAAAGGAATCAAATAATCACTTTCTAGGAAAAGAAAACGCTCATCAAGGACATTAGAAAAGAAGACCAGCAGAGACAATTACCACTATCTAGATAGAGCAAGGCAGGTGATATTATTTCGACTCAGAACTGGATACAACAGACACTTACACAGACTAAAACTAGTTCCATCACCAACATGTGTATGTGGACACACAGCCGAACACATCCTGCAAGATTGTCACCTGATGACTCAACTGCAAAAGAACACTGCCAACAGAGACAGACATCAACACAAAGCTGTTTGAAAGCTTTGATGAACTAACAAATACAACACCATACATCCAGAGAACCGGACTCATTGTGTAGACATTAAACATCAGCAAACGAGATCATCTCACACAAACATCTATTTAACATATCAACAACTCACACAAACATCTATTTAACATATCAACAACTCATATAAACATCTATTTAACATATCATCAACTCATACAAGCATCTATTTAACATATCAACAACTCACACAAACATCTATTTAACATATCAACAACTCATATAAACATCTATTTAACATATCAACAACTCACACAAACATCTATTTAACATATCATCAACTCATACAAGCATCTATTTAACATATCAACTCATACAAGCATCTATTTAACATATCAACAACTCATACAAGCATCTATTTAACATATCAACAACTCATACAAGCATCTATTTAACATATCAACAACTCACACAAATCTATTTAACTATCATCACTCATACAAGCATCTATTTAACATATCAACAACTCATACAAGCATCTATTTAACATATCAACAACTCATACAAGCATCTATTTAACATATCAACAACTCATAAGCATCTATTAACATATCAACAACTCATACAAGCATCTATTTAACATATCAACAACTCATACAAACATATTTAACATATCAACAACTCATATAAACATCTATTTAACATATCAACAACTCATACAAGCATCTATTTAACATATCAACAACTCACACAAACATCTATTTAACATATCAACAACTCATATAAACATCTATTTAACATATCAACAACTCATATAAACATCTATTTAACATATCAACTCACACAAACATCTATTTAACATATCAACAACTCATACAAACATATTTAAATATCAACTCCACTATTTCTATGACTTACAATTGCAGGTCAACTGGTGTGTTTGTGTTCCTGTATGCCCTGTTCTATTACTACAAGCGTTCGAACATGTCTGGACTCCAGACACTCGAGTTCCTTGGCTATACAGCTTTAACTTGTTATGTGTTTTTCCTCATGCTGGCTACAGTTTCATTCTTTGCTTCACTCAAGTTTGTTCGTTACATATATATCAACATTAAGATGGATTAGATGTAGCATTGTGTTCAACATTTCGCAACATGGATTTGAGCATTCCATGTGGGTTCGAGTATTGTGTTTTATTATTTTCAGTGCGGGTTTGAGAAATGTGTTTTATTATTTTCAATGTGGGTTCAAGTACTGTGTTATATATTTGTCAGTGTAGGTTCAAGTACTGTGTTACATTTCAGTGTGTCTAGAGTAATGTGTTATATATTTGTCAATGTGGGTTAGAGTACTGTTATATATTTGTCATTGTGGGTTCAAGTACTGTGCTATATATTTGTCAGTGTGGGTTCAAGTACTGTGTTATATATTTGTCAGTGTGGGTTAGAGTATGTTTATATATTTGTTTAAGTGTGTGGGTTAGAGTAATGTGTTATATATTTGTCAGTGTGGGTTAGAGTAATGTGTTATATATTTGTCAGTGTGGGTTAGTGTAATGTGTTATATATTTGTCAGTGTGGGTTAGAGTAATGTGTTATATATTTGTTATTGTGGGTTAGAGTAATGTGTTATATATTTGTCAGTGTTGGTTTTATTATTTTGTTGTATGTGAATATGGAGCAGAGTACGGTGTTAATTAGCAACATGTGTATTGTTGTGTATGCCAATATGGGCCTGAGTACTGCTTTTTATGTCAACGTAGAGTACTATGCAATATATCCCCATCTAGTAACTACATTATGTGTCAACTATGACATGGAGGCTTGGTGCTTACTTCTTACTACAACAATACATGTCCTGTCTGAATCATTTATAATATTGTCCAGTGATACGTAATCTTAATGTAGGTGAGATAAAGTTCCTAGTCATATTGGAGACATATAATAAAATATATATTCTGTGTTCAAGCTGAGCACGTACAAGAACCCTTGTCAGTTGAAAAGCAATAAAAGTAGGCTGGAAAGTCACTTCCCAGACAAACAAATGAATACCTTCAAGTTAATATTTCTACAAATTTTCACTATCCTCAAACTACAATGGGAATCTTGCCATTATTGTGGTTTGTGCACTGCCGCTGAGATCTTCCTGTGTAAGAAAGAGATTGAAGAGCACATGGTTATTCACCAAAGTGCAATGATGATAGTCCTATCAATCATGTTACCTTAGAGTAGTGTGGTCTAATATCTCTACAGTATTGTGTTATATGTCAGCACTCACTTGAGAAACTGAAGTACCACAATTGTCTTTACTATTTAACACTTTTGCTGCCACGCATTTTTCAACAAAGTCTGGCCCAGTGTCACATATTTTCGGTATGATCAGTTTTCAGAGTGACAATTTCAAAAATTAAACATAATAAACTTAGGACTTTTAAACTACGGAATAGTGTTCATATATTAATGAGCTACTAACCTGTCTGTATGTGGAATATATTCCTTATAATCCACAAGCTATTGTAGTAACTGATATCCTCATACCTACCACAGTATGATATGCGCCGTTTCGAGATAGGTGTCCGTCACCTACTACCGTAACCGTGACAATATCTGCTATCGATCTATAAACATCGTCACATGAATCACAGTTCAAATTCATATCACATTCAGAGTTCGTTTTAACACTATCACTGGTTAAAAAGTCAGAAAAAGAGTCATTTTGGACATTACTATTCATCAGCTACGCCGTCCATTTTGAAAATTTTTGTTTACTTACTGAAAATCGCACTTATACCGACGTTTGCGCGTGTGTAGTCCAAGGTCATTTTGGAAATTCATCTGCCATTTTGAAAATTTTTGTTTACTTACGAAAAATCGGACTTATACCGACGTTGCGCGTGTGTTAGATCCGCCATTTTGGAAAGCTCGTTGGAACAATACGGAAGTAGTACGTCCCCGGGACCCGTTTCGCAAGCGATACTCCCGTTTAAAAGACATCGTCGACGGCAATGTCCGCAGCGAAAGGAGTTTGTACTTCGCCAACTTTGTCGTCGGTGGCAGCGAAAGTGTTTAATGAGTTGAAGTCTGAGAGTGAGGATGGAAGATAGACAGTGAAGCTGAGGTGTGGATAAAGGAGGATGTCAGTGAGGCTGAGAGTGTGGATAGAAGAATGTTGTCAGTGAGGCTGAGAGTGTGGATGGAAGATAGACAGTGAAGCTGAGAGTGTGGATAGAAGGAGGTTGTCAGTGAGGCTGAGAGTGAGGATGGAAGATAGACAGTGAAACTGAGAGTGTGGATAGAAGGAGGCTGTCAGTGAGGCTGGGGGGATAGAAGAAGGTTGTCAGTAGTGAGGCTGAGAGTGTGGATGGAAGATAGACAGTGACGCTGAGAGTGTGGATAGGAGGTTGTCAGTGAGGCTCAGTGTGGATAGAAGGAGGTTGTCAGCCCGCGTGCTCGTAGCACGTTGGACTACGGGTGATGGGTGCTCTGTGAGTGCGGGTTCAACTCGCGGACTGGCAGAAAAGCTACAGGTTCCCCAGATTTACGGTGTCCGTGGCACCGAACCGAAGGGTTAGAATGTCCATGACACCGAGCCGAAGAGCTTTCAGCTCAAGTGCTTCTGGATCGAAGAAAAAAAAAAAAGGTTGTCAGTGAGTGTGGATGGAAGATAGACAGTGAAGCTGAGAGTGTGGATAGGAGGTTGTCAGTGAGTGTGGATAGAAGGAAGTTGTCAGTGAGGCTGTGAGTGTGGATAGAAGATAGACTGTGAAGCTGAGAGTGTGAGTGTGGATAGAAGAAGGTTGTCAGTGAGGCTGTGAGTGTGGATAGAAGAAGGTTGGCTGTGGTAGTGGATAGGAGGTTGTCAGTGAGACAGAGTGTGGATGGAAGGAAGTTGTCAGCAAGGCTGACAGTGTGGATAGAAGGAAGTTGTCAGCGAGGCTGACAGTGTGGATAGAAGGAGGTTGTCAGTGAGGCTGACAATGTGGATATAAGATTGACAGTGCAGAGAGTAGGAGATTGACAATCAGGATGACAGTGTTGTTAGTGAGGCAGACAGAAGGAAATTGACAATCAGGATGACAGTGTTGTTAGTGAGGCAGACAGAAGGAAATTGACAATCAGGATGACAGTGTTGTTAGTGAGACAGACAGAAGGAGATTGACAATCAGGATGACAGTGTTGTTAGTGAGGCTGACAGTGCAGACAAAACAAAATAATATGTGAACATTATTTTAGTCAATTAGTTGAAGTAATTAGTGTGTGAGGAAAATTGTTACAGCTGAGCATATGTGCTTGTTGATAATGTGTAGTGTATTTTGCTGGTGAGTAGTGGATGTTGATGAGTAGCGTTGAAGATTGTGTTTTGTTTTATCAGTTGAAAAATATATCATGTTACAAGGTCTGTGTTATTATTGACTGTTATTTATATACCAGTAATTGTACATATATTTACTTTGTATGTTGACATTTCTTATTCAAATTCACTAATGTTACTTTATGACATGTTTCTTTCATGAATTATATCATGTCATACACAATGGTATCAATGTATAAAGGGTTTATGCATAGCATTTGTTGTTCACTTTTTTAAAAAAAAGATTATCATTATTCATCTTCAGCATTCAGATCAGCATTACGCCGGTGTGGTGCAGGGACGCACAAGGGAGCAAAGAATAGTACCACTGTGACCTACAAGGCATGTCATAAAAGGTGACTGATGTAGGCCCTAGGAAGCTATCCTAGTAAATAAAAACGTAGCAGAAATTGGATGTGCTGGCCTACTTGTAGGCGCATAACTGGCACAATGTACAATCACTCTTAGGCTCAGATCACATACAAATCACACAGAATGGTTGACAAGTGGTCGATATGGAGCATTTGAAGAAGAAGACATACAACGAACACAGTATCAGCAGGAATAAACTGTTTATCATCAATCAACATAATTTATACATCTATATATATTTACACCCAAATATATATATGAACTTATGAGTTGATGCAGGAATGTGCCCTGTGCTCCAATGACCAATTTATCTTTTTCTCAAATACATATTCGACATTAACCCCTCCCAAAAACACTCGAATGTGAGCAATAGCTGCAGACCTATGGTCTAGGGAAAATATAAAATTATAGGTAGTGTATGGTAAAATTGATTAATTAAAAAATGATGGATGATCAAATTGGCTAATCATAAAATGATAAATGATCAAATTGGCTAATCATAAAATGATGGATGATCAAATTGGCTAATCATAAAATGATGGATGATCAAATTGACTAAGCAAAAAATGATGGATGATCAAATTCACTAAGCAAAAAATGACAGATGCTCAAATTGGCTCAGCATAAAATTAGGGATGATCAAATTCACTAAGCAAAAAATGGCAGATGAAAATTGGCTAAGATGATGGAGGACAATATTCATGAAACAGAATTATGGATGTCAGATGATAAAATGCATTAGGCAGCATCTACTACGTGAATGAAGCATAGGTTCATCAACTCATATGTAGGATTACAATGCCAGGTAAGGGTCACCACTTGAGAGTATATTAAGAAAGAATGAACAAAAATGTGGAACACATGACAAGTCATAAGCAGTTGCTGTGGTTACTGAGATTTTCTGAGTCGATCCAAAGCACCACCCAGTACTTTCCTCCGCTGGCGAAACATGTGCAAATACAGCTGAGGGAATACTGTAAAACCAAGAAAAATACATCAGTTAATGATACACTATTGTTTATGAGTATGTATGTAATATACACACACACACACACACACAATATACATGATATATATCACACACACATATATATATATATATATATATATATATATATATATTACACCTGGTCCTTTCTGTGCTTGAGTATGCGCTGGCGATCCTGACTCTGTCATAGTCAGATAGAACGACTGGAAAGAATACAGAACGAGGCGATGCGCATTATACTTGGTTGCACTAAAGACCGCTGGTGCAGGGCGATGCGCTATCTCCTTGACTATCCTACTATGGAGTATAGAATACTGATGAGCCGTGCACGAGCATACCTTCGAGTCAATGCTGACACACAACATCCTCTGCACTTGGAAATAAAGAGACAAAAGGAAATAGGTTAAAAGAGGAAAATCTTGGATGGGTCAGGCCGAGGACTGTATTGAACAGGTGTGTACACTTGAAGACATTGATCCCGGTGAAGAATGGATACTAGTGCCAAGAGGAATCACTACATCCTTTTCTGTATGCATCGAACTTGATAAAGAATGCAGGCAACACAACCCACTTGTTGTGGAGGCAGAGGTTCAGGCATTAATTTCTGAGAACGCATCTGAGCATGATGTAATCATTTATACGGATGGTTCGGTGATTCGACATGTGCGGAGCTCGTGGGCTTTCACTGCTCAGGTCGGAGGTGATGTTGTGAAGGAAGACAGTGGTGGTTTTGCCGTGACTACAAGCAGTCTCACTATGGAACAGTCTCACTATGGAAATCATGGCGGTTACCAAGCGATGATTTGGCTAGAATCACAGACTTTTATCCATGCATGTTTTCTCAGTGACTCAATGAGTATACTCAGGAAGATCGAAACAGGATGGGCTAGGAGACATTGGATAGAATCGCTGGGGAGGTCTAAGCTGACAAAGATCAGTTTTATTTTTGTGCCAGGGCATGCAGGTGTAAGGGGAATGAACGTGCGGATAGGCTTGCAGGTATGGCTGCTGTCCAAAGCGGACGAGCAATGGACCAGGCTGATATTATAAATTCCTTAAGGAGAGAGGGCGTGTACATGATTCACGTAATTGCGGTGAATCCACAACACTAACCAGACTGCAAGAACTCAAAGTTAAGTGTGGTGTAGCTCGACAAGAACGCTATGCTGGCAGACAAAGAAGAATTGTAAACCAACAAAGAACCGGTGTCGTTAGTCGCCACACGCTGATGGACATACTGAGGAGAGATCGGAGCACTTATGGACTAATTTGTTCGACGTGCAGTGATGGTGATCCGCGACTAAACTAAATAATAATATATATATATATATAGCCTTTTTCATCTTTGTTGGCAAGTGTTTTTCTGTGACAACTTGTGAGTTTGCACTTGTTTCTCTTGCCTTCAGGCTCATCCCCAAGTTTCTCTTCAACAGATTCTACGTAATGTTGTTTTCCATATATCTTGATCATCAGCTAGCTTTTTTCTATTTGTTTGGACTGCTAGAAAAGTTCTTAATTGATGCCGTGCAGATATCCTTATATATGAACAGTGGCCTCTTCCTTCCGTAATTTCATAGAGTAGTACATGTTGGAGTATGCTGACACTTTTCATTCTCACATGTCTCAGCCATCTTAGTCTTCTATGATGGCAGGCAAGTTTGCACGTTGCAGTACTTCAGAGTTGGTTATCTTGTCATACCACCTGATGTTCAAAATTTGAAAACATCGATAAGAAGATGTTAGTCTCTTGTCTATAAGGTGTCCAGTTTCGAGCCATACGTAAAGAACTATGTTTATGAGTAACATTCATGTTCTGCACTGAGCATAAATATTGTCAGTTGATGATGGATTGTACAAAGTGTCTGTGATTTTGTACCCACAGCCCCACACCAAGAAGGCAGGACACAGAAAGGAGCACAACAACACACAATGATAAGTAGGAAACAACAAGACACACAAAAGATAAAACAGTAAGATAAACACAACAGTAAATCACACAAAGAAGGTAGAACAGAACAACAAAACACAGACGGTCTTTCTTTCTTGTCCTCTCTGATTTGCGCTAGGCACAGAACTGATGATCGGTTTCCTAGATAATGCACGCCAGCGCTGATATGTGGTATCAAGTTAAGATGCGAACTCCATCAACCCATCTTTCTTAGTCTGCCCCTTCCTCTTGATGATTCCATTCAGGTTAACGCCCAACTGGTGTATTGTCATTCTGACCAAGGCAAGCCATTTGAGTCTCTGTTTAACAAACTAATAGCAGGTGTTGTTCCAACCAGGACGGTAGGGTACAATAATAGAACTTACCAGGAAGGTAGGATACAACAATGAAGCACAGATAGTAGTAATAGCTAAATGAACAGTTCCATAGGTTCGGTAAATCCAGGCTGTAGATCTGTGTCTCTTTCACAAAAGGCAGCGCAGCAAAGATTGTCATCAGTTCACCCTGAGAAGTAAACAAATAAAACTATAATAATAATATTATTCAATGTTCATTGAGTTCGTGAACAGAATGACATAATATATATAATTAGCTTAGGTTCTACTTTCATCAATCCATGGATGTCATGTGATACCACTAAAATTAGTTGTAGATAGTCAAGAAGATGTGTACGGTTATAGCGTCAGAGAAATTGGATATGTTGGCCAACTTGTAGGCGCATAACTGGCACAATGACAATCGCTCTTAGGCTCAGATCACATACAAATCACAAAGAGTGGTTAACAAGTGGTCTATACGAAGCGTTCAAAGAAGAAGTTCTAACAGCATGTTAATATACAAGTTATAATGGGGCTGTATGGTTAGAAGACCAGTCGATATGGAGTGTTTGAGGTAGAGAACTGACACAGAAATAATAATCATCTTACTCCATCTTCAAGTGGTAGTTCTGGTAACAGGCTGCAACAATGAAACCTAACTGAGTAAGGAATGAAGAGGGAGGGTCAACCTAGTCCCTGAAAAAAGATATGTTGAACCGAAAGATGCAGAAAAAACAGCTACATTGTGACATAAAGTAAATAAACACCATTTTCTCAGCGAATGAGACAGTAGAAGATTACAAGATCCAGTACTCTAAACCATATGCTACTAACAATATAACATATAGACAAGTAAACTGGTTGGACAAACATCTATAACAAGCTTATTAAACCTGGTCTTATGATACTCACCGTTACACCTATAGGATACAGTATGATGAATAATGTGTATCTGAAATCAGATGTAAATGATATTTTTATTACGTTATCATATTAGAAGCATCACTCTGTCTTTATTTTTGTTCTTGTCTTGCTGATAATCACATTCTCCTATACGTTTAGTGATCTGTCTCTCTCATATAACCACATTAATTTTTCCAATATATGGGTGGTCTGTCTCTCTCACTTAACTACATTAATTTCTCTCATATGGTGAGTAACCTCTCTCTCTCATTTAACCACATTCTCCCATACGTTTAGTGATCTGTCTCTCTCAACTTTACCCACTAATTTCAAACTGGGACCAACATTAACTTCAATCCTATGTTGTTGTTCGCATTCGTTCTTCGCTACCAATTTTATCATTCTTATTGTGATATATAATTGATCTTTGACAAGAATGTGTTTTTACGTTGTGCCAATTATGCACCTATGGTGACTAGGCCAGCCCATCCAGTTTCGCATTTTATTTACTAGGGTAGCTTGCCCTAGGGTTTGCTCTTTTACAATCATTTTTTGCAGTATATTTGGGCTTTATGATCTACACCAAAGAGCTGTGCAGCCTTTCTGACTATGTTCCAGATTAGGAACATTTCTCAGTCTTCTTTTGGCACATAAGCTTGTCCTGGGATGGCATCTTACTCGATCAAAACACAGTGAAAAGTGTCGACCTTTGCCATTGTTCGGAGTTGGACAGCCTGTCAAATCTTTATGTCTGCCTTACTTTTCTGACCACGAGTTTTTTTCGGGATAAGAGCATTCTCAGCCTTTTCGAGGCGTGTGTCGGCACTTGGCAATTTCTACTCTGCATTTTCCCTGGCCTCGGGAAAAACTTAGATTTTGTGCTCGCCAAGCATCACCCGCCCCGGTTTCTTCAGGGATGTTAGTTGTAAAAACAACAGTACACTTCAATCCTATAAGTCCCCATCATCAACCTCACCCATTCCTGTTACTACCATCAACTTCACCCAGACACATGTACTTGGCACCACCACAAACTTCACACATCCTACATCTCACCATCACCAACTTCAATAACTTATACCCATGTGGCACTAGCATTAACTTCATCCACTCATTCTTACGTGGCACCATTCCTAATTTGACCTTACTCCCTTGTGTCACTATCACCAACTTCACCATCACACACCTGGCACAATCAACTACTAACTCACTCCTACAAGGCACCATCATCAACAATAGGGGGTCTCTGAAGCGTAGAGTTTAGGTGCTCTCTGCAAAGGTAACCGGTTCGCTCTATTGTGGAGCCATCAGGATATTTTTCTAGATATCCCTGTGTAGGTCAGATTGAGTTTCAAGTCTTATCGGAGACGGACGATAAAACGTAGGTCCTGTGTTCTATTTGAGCATGTAAAAGAACCCTTGGCAACTCAAAATCTAGAAGAGCAGGCTGGAAAGCAACTGCCTGGGCAAAATTCATTAGAAAAAGATTTAAAAATAAAATTCCTACAAAATATCTTAACTGTCTTCAAAATTACATCGGGGACCCTCGCTGGTGCTACGGAGTTTGTGTACTGCAGGTGAGATCTTCCTGTGTAAGAAAGAGGTTGGAGCATACATGGTTACTCACCGAAGTGCAATGATGATAGTCCTATCAATCAATCAACTTCAACTATTCACTATTACCTAAACCATCATCAACTTCACCACCCCCAAGAAAAACAAACACTTGACACTATCTTTAAATAATACCTACCTGCACCAGACCAACAAATGTGGAACAGGCCCTGGCAGCAGACTGAAGAAGTAGTAGGCATAGCGGATAACCTCAGTGATTGACCAAGCCAGCAACCATAACACCACAGCAAAACCATTCTGTGACTGACATCAAAAATATCAGTTGAATTGGGGCACCAGTCAAAAAATACTTTAAAATATTTATCAGCAGGGCATATGACCACACCTGGAATATGGGTCAGCTGCATGGTGTCCAGCATCAAATACCACATTAGGAGAACTGGATAGGTGCAAAACCAGGCGCTTCGTGTCATCACAGGAGCAATGAAATCAACACCAATAGTGGAGATGGAAAGAGTGGGGGAATACAAGCACTGAGAGAATGCAGAGACACAAAAGTGATGACGCAGGCAGAAAAGTTTCTGAGTATGCCAAGCCATCCAATGGAAAACAGATTCCAAAATCTAGCATTGGGGCGGCTGAAAAGAAGCAGCTTTATTCATCAAGCCAAAAGACTGAATAGGCAAACTTCAGACCTACCAAAAGTTGGCATCCCCTAAAGTCTGTGCCCGAGCAAACCCCTTGGAGAGAGGAGACTGAACCAGAAGTATGTATCCAGACAGAAGTTAAAGGAATACTCAACAAAGATGAGCAGAACAGCATACAACACAAGACAGTCACTCTTAGTTTACTTGATGAAGAATACCCACATGATCTCTGGGTCCGGGTATACACGGATGGGTCAGCAGAAAATGCAGTGAAGAATGGAGGAGCAGGAGTGTACATAGAATACCCAAACAATGCTAGAGATGCGATTAAAGTACCAACGGGAAATTCTGTCACAACTATGATGCAGAAATTCAGGCAATCAAGGTGGCAACTGAAAACTGTTGAATACCAGACCCGATCCTCAACATGTTGTATTTTTGACTGATGCAAAATCAGCACTCCAATCCAGAAAATTGCCTGGTCTACAGATCCTACTGTCCAAATTGTCCAAGCAGCGCAGGGTCATCTTGCAGTGGATACCCTCTCACTGTGGAATACCAGGAAATGAAACAGCAGACCGATTGCCAAGGAAGGTGCTGCAGGAGAGCAACCGGATGTGCCAGTTACCTACCACCAAAAGAAAAGGATGATTAAATCAATGAGAAAGTCACAAATACCAATACAAGACGATTACTATAATATGAGCAGATTGGAACAAGTTGTCATTCTGTGCCTTAGAACAGGACACAATCGGCTCCGCAGCCACATGTATACAAAATTCAAGATTGGCAATTCAGCCATGTGGACAGGCACACCAGACTGAAGAGCACATACTTCAAGACTGCCCCGAATATGATACACTGAGGAAAACTCACTGGCCTAACGAAACACTCGACAGAAAACTCACGCCCTCTGTGTGAGCTACAAAAGACAGTGAAGTTCATACAAGAGACAACATTGAATATATATATATATTTCAAGCGAACGAAAGGAAGGAAGGAAGGATCAGTTGAATGACAGAGATGTTGAATTAGCAACAAAATATAACAAGAGAGAACATACAAAATGAGGGATGATGGAGAGAACAATTGATATATTTCTTCATATTGCGTTCTTGGCTGTGGAACAATGTAGACAATTTCAGCAAACATCACATCTGATGGTATCCTGTATGGTAGCAAAATTTAACTGAATGGAAATTTGTTGTCTCTGTCTTATGTCCCATTGAGCACTACTGATGGCAGATTGTATGGTAGAAATGTAAATAGTGTATAAGGAAGGTATATTGTGTGGAACGAAGGCAGGCAGATTGTGCAAGAGGAAAGCATGTTGTTTTTTTTTTCGATCCAGAAGCACTTGAGCTGAAAGCTCTTCGGCTCGGTGTCATGGACATCCTAACCCTTCGGTTCGGTACCACGAACACCGTAAATCTGGGGAACCTGTGGCTTTTCTGCCAGTACGCGGAGTTGAACCCGCACTCACAGAGGACTTGTCATCCGTAGTCCAACACGCTACGAACACGCTGGCAGGAAAGCATGTTGTGTGGAAGGAAGATTGTGAAAGAGGAAAATGTGTGGAAGGAAGACACATTGTGCAAGAGTAAATCATGTAGTGTGGATGGGAGGGAGGGAGGAAGATTATTTAAGAGTAAAGCATGTTGTGTAGACGGGAAGGCAGGCAGATTGCATAAGAGTAAAGCATGTTGTGTGGACGGGAAGGCAGGCAATTGTATAAGAGTAAAGCATGTTGTGTGGAGGAAGGCAGGCAATTGTGTAAGAGTAAAGCATGTTGTGTAGACGGGAAGGCAGGCAGATTGTATAAGAGTAAAGCATGTTGTGTGGACGGGAAGGCAGGCATATTGTATAAGAGTAAAGCATGTTGTGTGGACGGGAAGGCAGGCAGATTGTATAAGAGTAAAGCATGTTGTGTGGACGGGAAGGCAGGCATATTGTATAAGAGTAAAGCATGTTGTGTGGAGGGAAGGCAGGCATATTGTATAAGAGTAAAGCATGTTGTGTGGAGGGAAGGCAGGCATATTGTATAAGAGTAAAGCATGTTGTGTGGACGGGAAGGCAGGCATATTGTGTAAGAGTAAAGCATGTTGTGTGGAGGGAAGGCAGGCAAGATGAGTAAATGGGTGAAGAGATTATAAGGCATTTTGTATTTGTATAGAGTAAATAACAGGATAATTAAATGATTGATGAAGAATGAGCATATTAAGATAAAGATGGAAGAGAAGAATACAGTGACAATGGGAATATGTACTAAATGAGATAATACGACAAACAGATAATGAAATGATTGGAATGAAAAGAAGAGAAACAGACAATGAAATGCTTGAGAAAGAAGACAAACAGATAATGAAATGATTGAGAAATAAGACAAACTGATAATGAAATGCTTGAGAAATAAGACAAACAGATAATGAAATTAGGGAGAGTAAAATGGACAGAATGGACAAAAATTAAGAACGAAAATCCAGTCCTTGAAACTAAATGCTACAGAAAGATCCTACGAATACCATGGACAGAAAAGAAAGAACACTGATGTCCTGAAAGAACTAAACGTTAAAGAGAATTGGCTGATAAACATACTATACAGAAAAATTAGATACTTTGGTCACATCAAGCCTCACGATGACCTGGAAAGAACAATACTAGAGGGCAGGGTCCCAGGGCGAGAGGCAGACCAAGAAGAAGATGGCTACAAGATATTAAAGAACCATGAACATGACCATCGACGAAGAGGGTGAACTGGCAAGAGACAGGGTGAATTTCAGATGTGCTGCAAAGAGAGCAACGTCCTATAAAGGATACACACCTTGATGAAAATGGATGATTAATAATTCATATTGCTGTGTACTTAACAAGAAGAAAGACTTCTTGTGGGAACTTTTTTTAGCTAAACAAATATGTTCACTCACTGGTGGCACACTCCAAACTACACCCCACAGGAGAAAAACTCGAGTAAACCTGGAAAGCTGTGAGTATCCATTTGGGAGCGAACTAGTCCTGTCATACTGTGAACAACCTGAATGGATGTGGGAAAAAAGTATAAGTCATCAAAAAAACATAGTTTACTTAGGGGAGTATGTGTTGAACAACATGAGAGAAGTCTTCTTATCTTATCTTAACCACATTTGCCGTGAAGCATCATGGGGAGAGTTAGTTTTCTATCTTGTGCCAGGTGTGCTTGAGCGTTGTCAGTCAATGCTTTTGAATGGACTGAGACTCTGAGATGTTATCTATCCATCATGTTCTTGGCCTGCCTCGTGCTCTGCGCCTTGAGTGTCAATTATTGTAGGCACATGATGGTAATAAATGTGGTTCCATTCTCATTAGATGGTCGAACCACTTGATTCTTTGCTTCTCGATATACTGTATGCATGGTAAAGTACAAACGATGCTTCTGATATTCTCGTTTCTCACTCTATCTCTCCTTGTAACGTTGACAGATTTTCATGGACATCTTATTTCACATGTTGTAATCTTTCTTTCTTGTCTTAGTCAGGGCCATGTTTAGCATTGATAACAGAGATTGGAATAAATATGCAGTTTATCAGTTGTCATTTGACTGCCATGTTAAAGCTTGGATGTTTTAATAGTTGTGACAGTTGGTATGTCACTGCGTTTGCCTTCTGGCATCTAGTCTCGATTTCTCTGTCCATCTTTCCATCTGCTGTGAATATACTCCAGAGAATGAGAGAAGTACTGACATTAAAACAAACAACAGATGATGAAACCAATGAAACCGAACTTGATAAAAAAAAAAAAAAACAGAAATAGCGAGAACTTCATTCAACAATACTTGTAACAGATGTTGAAACATATAAAATAAAGCTTAAAAGAAATAACGAATGCTAACATGACATACATTAACATCTGGTGATCGCCCATGTGTTGCGGGTTCTCAAGGGAGCAAAGAATAGTAACACTGTGACCTACAAGGCATAAGAGGCAATTGAGGTAGGAGCCTAGGAAACTACCCTAGTAAATAGAAAACATTTCAAAGATCGGATGTGCTGGCCTACTTGTGTGGCCGACATAATTGGCACACCATCGATTGCTTTAGGCTCGGATCACAAACAAATCACAAAGAGTGGTTAACAAGTGGTCTTCTTCTTTGCGTTCGTTCTTTAATGACCAATTTTAATCACTCTTTGTGATATGTTTGATCATTACCAAGCGGGTATATGTTGCACATTGGTTTGGAGGCCCCTAAACGCATAGACTTCTATACATTTAGGACATGTGCATCCGATTTCAGCCAAACCTCCTTATGCCTCTTACGACATGCGTGGCAGGTAACAGTGGTTCTATTCTTTACACCCCAAATTTGGGCCCCGGTAACCACTGGGTAAAAACCATAATTCTTCTGCTTTGTTTGCCCTAAACATGGCTTAGTTATACTATGTCATAGTTTACAGTGAGACTGCAATATAAGTGACTTTCAAGTCTGCATACATTTTAGGACTGTATTTTTGGGACTGCATTTTCCTTCCCTCTAGCTTATTCTTACTGCAATGATACATCCTGTTTCCAGCACCACAACTCTGAGGTGTAGTAGAACTCTGCCCAGCTCTAGTTTGCTGATCCTGATGCCTTATTCCATGCATGTTAGGCCCTGCACCATTTTTTAAATTATGTGAATTTCTGATAATGATGTGCAACAGTTTCCGACCAAGTCTCCCAATTATAATGTTAGACAGCAAACATATTACATATAGCAGACAAGTACTCTCAATATAGCAGCTGTCTGACATATCTGCAGGATCGGCTCAACTTCCTTGTACATCAGCACAATTGTGTTCTTTGTCAGCAAATAATTTAAAATCATCAACAAATTGCAGACCATCTGAAACAGACAATAAAGCAATGTATTTTTAGCTTTATAATAAATAATAATTCCTTTTGTACCGTTATACGTTACATAGGACCTGCAAGTAATTTCTCCATACCGTTCTATCCTGGGCAACTCGCTCAATCTACTCCATGGAACTGAGACCGATATTTCCTGCCACTCTCAGCAAAGTTCGTTTCAGAGTCTCTTTAGAGTCGACCTCTCTTTCTTGAACCCTTTGCATCCCACTTCAATGCCTGCTTTGATATTCGTTGATCATTTCTCCTCAAGTGTGCCCAACATATCTCCATCTTCTCTTTCTTATAACAGTTGTCACTAGTGGTTGACCAGACATGTCTCTGATTTCATCACTTCTCCTGAATTCGTTCCATTTTATATTCATTATTTTTCGCAGACATCTATTTTCAAATGCATTCAACTTGCTTTCTATATCTTTAGTCATTTTCAACTCTCGCTGGCATATGTTAGGATTGATTTATAGGATATAGGATTGATATTTTAACTTTATATGGACAGGAAAATATGCTATTGGTTCAACAGACACAGTATGTACGCTCTTAACTTACGCAGATATATATGTCTTTATTTTATTTTTTCAACATCTATGAATTTAGGTGTAGTATGACATTTCTGACGGATTTTTGTGTGAAGGTTTGTTTTCCTTATCACCAGTGTCCCTCGCCATTCAGACGATCCTTACTCCGACTTCAGAGGTACTTGTAATTTAGATCCCCAAGTAAGAATTGGATAATCTGTAGTCTAATAGTGCACTGTGTGCATACCAAAATTTGTTGGCCCAAGCTGGCCTCAAACTCCAGAATCTCCATGGCATGTTTTCACTAGTGCATTGTGTTATCAACTTCACCATCAGTGACCTGCTCTTGATTTATTAGACAAGTATGTACGCACTTGATTTAATAGATACTGCTATGTCATTCAAATCCTTGCTGAAAAAGTCTACCCACAGTTGCAGAAGAGGTTCAGACTCAATAGATCCACCATGTGCATGGTCTTTCTCCCATCAGGCAGCTACAGGAAAAGTAATGGGAGCAAATGAAACCACTATACAATGCTTTCATTGACCTCACAAAGGTATTAGATCTTGTGAGCAGAGATGGTCTTTTGAAGATACAGTGGAACTCCAATATCGTCCCGCCAGTATTCGTCTTTTTCTATATTGGCCTGTTTTTCAATCAACATTTTTTTCGATATTCGTCAAATTCAATATTGTCCTACCCCGAGCGGCGAAAGCCATTTGTGTCGGTTGTTTGGCTGAAGCGCTTGTTTGAAAGTGCACGCAATAAAACTCTTGTTATTTTTAATCTTTGCAGTTTTGCAATTTATTATTACAAAATTTAGTGACCATGGGACGTAAGAAGTGTAGTGCGATAATGGTGGTAAAAAAAAACAGTCGAAGTACCATTGATTTAAAAAAAAAAATTATTGCTAAGTTTGAAGCTGGAACATGTGTCGCCGATTTAGTAAAGGAATTTGAAATGCTGAGAACTACCATTGCTAGCATAATAAAAAAAAGGATGCTATTAAATCAGCTGAAGTCGCACAAGGTGTAACAATTCTTGCTTCTAATAGATCGCCAATCATTGAGGACATGGAAAAGTTGTTATTAGTTTGGATAACTGAAAAAACAAAGGGCTGGTGATAGTGTTTCAGAAGCTATAATCTTGAAAAGCGAGGTCACTTTATCAAGATTTACAGAATGAAAGGCCTAGGCCATTAACATTCGCTGATGCTGCCGAATTCAAGGCAAGTAGTGGCTGGTTTTGCAATTTTAAATCCGCACAGGCATTCATAGTGTAGTTAGACATGGCGAGGCTGCAAGTTCGAATGCACAAGGAGCTAAACAGTTTGTGATCGATTTTAAAAACTTTGTAGATGCTGAAGAATATGTCCCTCAGCAAGTTTTCAATTGCGCGAACAGGGTTGTTTTGGAAGAAGATGCCAAGACGCACCTACATTACAAGAGAGGAAAGTTCAACCGGGCCATAAGCCTATGAAAGACAGGTTAACCTCTATGCTCTGTGGCAATGCTAGTGGTGATTGCAAAATTAAACCCTTGCTCATATACAATTCTGAAAATCGAAGTCTTTAAAGCAAACAATATCATTAAAAGTAGATTAAATGTCATGTGGCGATCAAATAGAAAGGCTTGGTGACTAGGCAATTTTTTTTAGAGTGGATTCATGAAGTCTTTGCCCCAAGTACTAAAGCTTACCTAGAAAAGTATTAATTTACCAGTGAAAGTTTTATTAATTTTGGACAATGCTCCTGCTCATCCCCCCTGGCTTAGAAGATGTTTTAACTGGTGATTACGATTATATTCGCGTTAAATATCTACCCCCAAATACAACTCCACTGATTCAACCCATGGACCAACAAGTAATTTCTAACTTTAAGAAACTGTATACGAAAGCACCGTTTCAAAGATGTTTTGAGGTCACGTCAGAGACTGAGCTTACATTGCGTGATTTTTGGAAAAATCACTTTAATATCCTACATTGTTTAAGGCTAATTGATAAAGCAGTCACCACCCGAACAATGAATTCTGCATTGGAAAAACGTATGGCCAGATTGTGTATCAGAAAGAGACTTTGATGGTTTTCAAGAACAGCCAGTTGTTGATGAAATTGTTGCTTTGGGGGTATCCCTGGGATTGGAGATTGACAACGCAGATGTCGAAGAATTGGTAGAGGGACATAGAATGGATTTGACCACACAGGAGCTACTCGAACTTCATAAAGAACAGGAAGTTGAAGCGTAGAGAAATTTCATCAGGCAGGAAAAAGACGATGGCCCAGTTTCAAGTGGTGAAATAAAGGAATGGTTAACTACGTGGGGGAAAATGCAGGTTTTTATTGAGAAATGGCATCCAAACATCGCTATTGTAAACCAACGTATCAATTCGTTTGATGACGAAGTGTTTGGACACTTTAGAAAAATTCTAAAGAACAGAACAAAACAATCAACCTTGGATAAATTCTTTTAAAACGAGTGCTGATGAATCATCTGTAAATGTTGGGAATGTCTGGAATCAATCAATTGCCTGAAGTGACATTGCTTGATGCGTAATGGAAGGTGACTCATCTTCCGAAAAATAACCACGTAGTACTGTA
This sequence comes from Arion vulgaris, assembly GCA_020796225.1. Lineage (NCBI taxonomy): Eukaryota > Metazoa > Mollusca > Gastropoda > Stylommatophora > Arionidae > Arion > Arion vulgaris. The sequence continues at coordinate 6,351,311 of CM036758.1, forward strand.
ACCTTAAAAATAAAAACTTAATAAGAATCATTGTTTTTCTCATCCAAAAGGTAAATTTCTTTTTAAAATTTTATTTGTGTTTAGTGTACTACATGTATTTATGTAGGCCTACACAGTGCATATTACGTATTATTTATGGCAGTACGCTGGTTAATATGTGCTGTAGTTAAATTGTACAGTGTTTGAAATGATTTCGGAGATAAATTCTCAAGTGAAAATTTATTTTGTTATAGAATAGATACGCAATATTCGAGGCCGAGGCGAATTAATCCATTTTAGTTAATTCCTATTGGAAAAAATTGTTCGATATTCGTCTTTTTCGATATTCATCATCCCTGGAACGGATTAATGTGAATATTGGGGTTCACTGTATCTTATTATTGAAGATAATATGTCAAACTACACCCGCAGCCTCTTTAATATTTCCATGAAAACATGCAGGAAGCCATAGTGTTTGATGGTTCTAGATCATATGCAGAAAAGTTATATCTTTAAAAATATGAAAAGGTCAACCTTTGTTTTCATAGATGATGTTCATCAGTCATGGTTCTTCAGACCTGAGACTCAAGACATTTTAATGATGAACTCATGAAGTGAAGCAATGAAAAGTGTTCATCACCCAGGAGGACTGTGTAACTTGTTACTTCGGTATGTAACTTCTGACTGACTATTAATAATAATAAATATATAATCAAAAAGGTTCAACTCAATTTATTTTGTTCATTTATTTAATAATAATCTAATGTTATGTTGTCATGAGAGTAAATTACTAAAATGTCAGTTTGAGTTGTGTTAAGATGAAGTGTGAAGGACGTCATTTTTGTTGTATTTCTAATTGCGTGTAATCACTTTGAAATTTGACAAAATTACTAACAGTAATTACAGTAATAATAATGTGCCGTATATGAGTATACTACATATGTTTTGGTGCTAATCACTACCGCACGGTAGACCATAGAGCAAAGTTCAATTACAAACGATCACGCCATCGGCCATCAATTATTTAACAAGCCCATCATCAGTCTATCATCTTCATCGAAACAATTAATATTGAGAGTAATAGAGTAAAAACAATGAATATAAGCTATATTTTGTTTAAATAAATTCATACCCTAACATCTGGCTAACATTGTAGGCAACTAAATAGGCTTTCGTTATCCCATTTTCGCCTTTTTCATCTGCTTTCGCCGGTCGTGATGGAGATACAGAAGACGCCATTTTGTTGCTTCGTTTTCCACCAGACAGTAACTATAAAATTAGAAACAGGTTTTTGTCTTGAATGGTATTTAGGGAAAAAGGAAGAAACAAAATACTGTAGAGAGTAAATGTTATGTTATGCGATCGACGTCATGACACCTTGCGCATTCCTATGCGCGCTCTATCCTCCGCTTCAGCAGCCATCCTAAAGTCCATTTGCTCATCTGGGGGTCTCTGTGGTTTAGTGGTTAAGCCCTTTGCATTGTGAGTCGAAGGTCGTGGGTTCGAGTCCGGATCGCGCCATTCTGTTTACGAGTGCAGTTTTTTCCAGAGACCCCTAGGATTGTTGCTGGAGCTACGGAGTTCGTGCAATACTCTCGGCAGGTGGTGTGCCATTTCTGCAGAGAGGGACCAAGCCGTATGGGTTAAAACCCGGTGCAATGAAGTCAATCCTTCGGCTTTCAAACCCCTTTTAAACCATTTGCTCATCGTACCCATGAGAAGTTGATTAGTATATCTTCTCTCTCTACCACGAAGACGACACTGTCTTGCTCTGGCATGTCCTAACTTAACTACCAATTCTCGCACTCCTTCAATACGTCTGAGACTCGCCAATATTACATAAATGAGAGCGTACCGCATTGATCACATAGGGCTCTGTTCATACTTCTGCCCACTTGAGTTGGGGCATTCTTTGCAAGTCAGCACGTTTACTCTGCACTACAGCATGTTCAGGTGTGCACAGCCAAGTCATTTTCTTGAGATGCGATCTCCGAATGTTGCCCACCCATTCCACGCTCAGAATTCCAGATTCAATCCTTTGAAGCATATTCATCGAGTTTATTTTTTTAGTTTAGTCGTCGGATCACCATCACTGCACGTCGAACAAATTAGTCCATAAGTGCTCCGATCTCTCCCTCAGTATGTCCCTTAGCGTATGGCAACTAACGACACCGGTTCTCTGTTGGTTTACAATTCTTCTTTGTCTGCCAGCATAGCGTTCTTGTCGAGCTACACCGCACCTAACTTTGAGTTCTTGCAGTCTGGTTAGTGTTGTAGATTCACCGCTATTACGTGAATCATGTACCGTCCTCTCTCCTTAAGGAATGTATAATATCAGGCTGGTCCATTGCTCGCCCACTTTGTACAGCAGCCATACCTGCAAGCCTATCCGCACGTTCATTCACCGCTATTACGTGAATCATGTACCCGTCCTCTCTCCCTTAAGGAATGTATAATATCAGGCTGGTCCATTGCTCGCCCACTTTGTACAGCAGCCATACCTGCAAGCCTATCCGCACGTTCATTCCTTCTTACACCTGCATGCCCTGGCACAAAATAAAACTGATCTTTGTCAGCTTAGACCTCCCAGCGACTCCATCCAATGTCTCCTAGCCCATCCTGTTTCAATCTTCCTGAGCATACTCATTGAGTCACTGAGAAAACATGCATGGATAAAGTCATGATTCTAGCCAAATCATCGCTTTGGTAACCGCCATGATTTCCATAGTGAAACTGCTCGTTGTCACGGCAAAACCACCACTGTCTTCCTTCACAACATCTCCTCCAACCTGAGCAGTGAAAGCCCACGAGCTCATGTCGAATCACCGAACCACCGAACCATCCGTGTAAATGATTACATCATGCTCAGATGCGTTCTCAGAAATTAATGCCTGAACTGCTGCCTCCACGACAAGTGGGTTGTCTTGTCTGCTTCTTTATCGCTTGATGCATACAGAAAGATGTATCGATTCCTGTTGGCCCCGGTATCCATTCTTCACCGGGATCAATGTCTTCAAGTGTACACACCTGTTCAATACAGTCCTCGGCCTGACCCATCCAAGATTTTCCTCTTTTAACCTATTTCCTTTTTTTCTCTTTATTTCCATGTGCAGAGGATGTTGTGTGTCAGCATTGACTCGAAGGTATGCTCGTGCATGGCTCATCAGTGTTCTATATTCCATAGTAGGATAGTCAAATAGATAGCGCATCGCCCTGCACGACGTGTCTTTAGTGCATACAAGTAGAATGCGCATCGAATCGTTCTGTATTCTTTCCAGTCGTTCTATCTGACTATGACTGAGAGTCAGGATCACCAGCGCATACTCAAGCACAGAAAGGACCAGACCCTGGTATAAAAGACAAAGATGGCGCTGCTCACAATCCCCCTCAGCCATCACCCTCATCGCCGTCAAACCTTTCCTCGCCTTCATTATCACATGAGCTATGTGTTCCGTAAAGCTAGACTACGATCAAACGCAAACCCTAGGTATTTCATGACTGAGATCGCTCCACCACCTCTGAACACAAAACCACAGATGGTGTTGGAGTGTTGACGATGTGGTTGTTTAAAGAGAACCATGTCATCGCTGCTTTTGTGGGGTTGACCAATGCTCCTGCTTCATCGCATCATCTACCTATGCGGTCGAGTTCTGACTGAAGTTCCTCCACAAGCTGTTCTCTATCCTTGCCCTGACGATACACCAACACATCATCAGCATATGACATTTTTAACGACGTGGAATCTAATTGTCAGCTACACTAACTGAGGGGGCTTCCTTATGTATACCTTCCTTATGTTCAGTGATTCGGGAAGTGTAGTCTGGATAGCTTATAATGTGAACTTTCTTCGCTTTCGTTGCTTCCTCTGGGGTTCTTTCCCCCAAAAAACTCATTGTTCTCATCTTATAATGGGAACGGAAGGGAAGGAAAACCGTACGTTCAATTCAGTCACTTTAAACTTGACAATAGAGATAGCTGCTGTCTCTGGGACGATCTCGTGATTACAGGAGATAAAGCAACTGTATAATGATACAGCACAATTATGAGTAGTCTATGCTTAGAATGATCGTAATGTAAGCGAATAGAAAGTGTTTAGAATAAAGGCATGCTTATAAGTAATCATTGGTTGCACCAGAGATACTCCAATTGGGAAGATGGATACGTGCTTGGCTTCCTGGCAGTACGTTCCAAGCATGCTATCGATCAAGTCAAAAGTTATAAGCGGGTTACCGTAGATCAGATACAGCCACTACACAAGAATACTAATGATTACATGGTACTAAATGCAGGGTGGCGGTATCAGTGGATGTCTACCTCCGAGTTTACCTGGGTTTTGTCCTGGACATGTTAGTGTTCGCTGAAATGAGAGAGTTGACATGCTCGCATCATCAGCACCCTTATTCGGGGAGTTAAAGATGTATAGCTGGGATGAGCATATTTATATTTTCCTCGGCGATCATCTGTTAAAGACACCAAGATTTATATTGTATTTCTATTGAATTTATATTTCTATTTCCCATTCTATTTCAGCAGTTTTGAATTAAATGCAGAACCGGATACCTGGTGGACAGAATGAGAAGCGTGTTTAACAAGCGAGTCACGTGGACCATCAGAATGCATATATTCTTTCAATGAAATAAGATGTTTTCGACATCTGCTAACGAAGACTGAAGCGCCTATGAATTTGTTAGAATGATTTGACATCAGTTTCACAACTATTTACCCATAACTAAGTTAAGGAGGATCAATGCAGGAAAACTAAGTTACGGTCAAACCTCGTACTGTGAGCTCACCCAGAATTCTTTTGATCCAAACTAAGTACGGTCAAACCTCGTACTGTGAGCTCACCGAGAATTCTTTTGATCCAAACTAAGTACGGTCAAACCTCGTACTGTGAGCTCACCCAGAATTCTTTTGATCCAAACTAAGTACGGTCAAACCTCGTACTGTGAGCTCACCGAGAATTCTTTTGATCCAAACTAAGTACGGTCAAACCTCGTACTGTGAGCTCACCGAGAATTCTTTTGATCCAAACTAAGTTACGGTCAAACCTCGTACTGTGAGCTCACCCAGAATTCTTTTGATCCAAACTAAGTACGGTCAAACCTCGTACTGTGAGCTCACCCAGAATTCTTTTGATCCAAACTAAGTACGGTCAAACCTCGTACTGTGAGCTCACCGAGAATTCTTTTGATCCAAACTAAGTACGGTCAAACCTCGTACTGTGAGCTCACCGAGAATTCTTTTGATCCAAACTAAGTTACGGTCAAACCTCGTACTGTGAGCTCACCGAGAATTCTTTTGATCCAAACTAAGTACGGTCAAACCTCGTACTGTGAGCTCACCGAGAATTCTTTTGATCCAAACTAAGTACGGTCAAACCTCGTACTGTGAGCTCACCGAGAATTCTTTTGATCCAAACTAAGTACGGTCAAACCTCGTACTGTGAGCTCACCGAGAATTCTTTTGATCCAAACTAAGTACGGTCAAACCTCGTACTGTGAGCTCACCGAGAATTCTTTTGATCCAAACTAAGTACGGTCAAACCTCGTACTGTGAGCTCACCGAGAATTCTTTTGATCCAAACTAAGTACGGTCAAACCTCGTACTGTGAGCTCACCGAGAATTCTTTTGATCCAAACTAAGTACGGTCAAACCTCGTACTGTGAGCTCACCGAGAATTCTTTTGATCCAAACTAAGTACGGTCAAACCTCGTACTGTAGCTCACCGAAATTCTTTTGATCCAAACTAAGTCGGTCAAACCTCGTACTGTAGCTCACCGAGATTCTTTTGATCCAAACTAAGTACGGTCAAACCTCGTACTGTGAGCTCACCGAGAATTCTTTTGATCCAAGTTGGCCTTGAACCTCGGATTTAGCACGGCACGTGGTTACTAGTGAAGCGTGTTATCAACTTCCTTGTCAGCACCCCAAGGAAAGTAGAAACCAATGATATGCTGTTTGCATATGCTGATATGCTCTTGTCACACATTCAGAAGTCGAACTTCAGATTCTTATGACTATATTCGCGATGTCATGAGAAGATTTTGGTCTTACAGTCAGTCAAACAAAATAATTGTGATGGTCTAAGATACAGAACCTCCCCATATAAATATCAGGGTCACGAATTGGAGGTCGTAGATCAGTTCGTTTATTTCGGATCTGCAATCGCCGACTGCCTCGTAATTCTATTCCAGAGTGTAAAGGAAAATAACATGGTTACCATCAACAGCAAGATTACGCTGTGTGGAACGTGCGTGCTAGCACACGACTCTCTATCAGTCAAAATTGGTCCCTACACACATTGTAAGTGAAAATAATGAATGCATTTCATGTGAGCTGATTGGGGCGTATACTCGGTATTTCCTGGAGTGACATAGTAACAAATAATGAGATATTGATTCCGTCACGCCGCATAAGATGACTGAATCACCAGACGTATGACGGTCATATCTATAATGATATTATATACAGGAAGCTGGTGTCTGACAACATAACTGTGATGCCACATTTCCTGTGCTACAAAGACGTAGGCAGGCGGGACTTGAAGGCGCTTGACATGAATATACAAGATTGGGAGCTCGCCAGGGACAGATCCAGCTGGAGACAGGCTCTGAATACTTTTCTGAGAACTGGTGAAGTCAGACTAAGACACACCCGTGTGTTACCGGAACTCGAAAAGGGAGCAAAGAGTAGTACCATGTGACCTATAATGCATGTCATAAGAGAGGACTGAGGTAGGAGCTAAGGAAGCTACCTAGTAAATAAAAAACGTAGCAGAAATCGGATGTGCTGGTCTAATTGTAGGCATAACTGGCACAACGTACAATCATTCTTAGGCTCGGATCACATACAGATCACAAGAGGGTTTAACAAGTGGTCGATATGGAGGGTTCGAAGCAGAGTAAGACTAAGACAACTTGCACTAGCTGACATAAAACGTGACATGAGAAAACAGAAATAAACTCCAACATGAACCGATTGGACGCTACATTCGTTGTCTCTCGAGATTAACACAACACCGTCATCATCAATGTATTATTATTTTCACGAAGGGAGACTAGTCCCACTGTCGCACTAACAATGTCTATAACACTCACTTACTGAGATAATTAGTTTTGGAGCACGAAGCGACATGGCAATATCTGTGTTTAAATAAACATCATTTCTTTCTTTTGTTTGCTTGAAATATTGTCTATACATTCAGTGTTGTCTATTGTATACACCTGACTGCCTATGGCAAATGAATTTATTTCTGTGAGCCATCCTATGAAATTGTATCTGATATCATAATTGACATAATGCAATCAATATCTTGTACGTGTAGCCACCTACTGTAGATAATGTTATTTATATCGAATAGTTCATTATATTTTCTGAGCACCTGTTAATTTAGAAAAAGTTTTTAAAACATTATTTTTCAAATTTGCATTACTGTCAACAGAGACATGGTTCGTTACTTTTTTGTTTGAAAGAACACAGTATATTGTTTTACATTGATATCGTACATTTTTCCCAAGGACGCGTCAACCAACCACCATGCAAAACAAACTTTTTACTTTTTTTTTGCCTGGAATAAATTTAAATTCCCCATACTTTGAAAATCGAAATAAAACCCCAAAAATAGTAAAGATTTATATTAAATACTGGGCAATATCCTTTCTTTTTGATTATTAATTTACGGGTTTTCGTTATTAGACCAAGTGGGCTCAAAAAAGAGGAAAAGCTAGTTCTTTAAATTGAGCAAAATTGGCTCAAACAAGAGGAAAAGCTAGTTCGTTATTAGACACAATTAGGTCAAACAAAGAGGAAAAGCTAGTTTCGTTATTGGACACAATTGGTCAAACAGAGGGAAAAGCTAGTTTCGTTTTAGACACATAAGTCAAACAGAGGAAAAGCTAGTTCTTTTTGTACACAATTAGGCTCAAACAAGAGGAAAAAGCTGGTTCGTTATTAGACAATTAGGCTCAAAAAAAGAGGAAAGCTAGTTTCGTTTTAGACACAATAGCTCAAACAAGAGGAAAAGCTAGTTCGTTATTGACACAATTAGGCTCAAAAAAGAGGAAAAGCTAGTTCGTTATTGCACAATTGGCTCAAACAAGAGGAAAAGCTAGTTCGTTATTAAAACACAATTGAGCTCAAACAAGAGGAAAAGCTGGTTCGTTATTGACAAAATTTGGGGCCCAAACAAGAAAAGCTAGTTCGTTATTAGACACATGGCTCAAACAAGGAAAAGCTAGTTCGTTATTAGAGCACAGATGGAAACAAACAAGAGGAAAAGCTAGTTTCGTTTTGGGCACAATTGAAGCTCAAACAAGAGGAAAGCTAGTTTCGTTTAGACACATAGACTCAAACAAGAGAAAAGCTAGTTTCGTTTAGAGCACAATTAAGCTCAGAGCAAGAGGAAAAGCTAGTTCGTTATTAGACACAGATTGAACTGAAACAAGAGGAAAGCTAGTTCGTTTTAGACACAATTAGCTCAAACAGAGGAAAAGCTGGTTCGTTATTAGACCATTGGCTCAAACAGAGGAAAAGCTAGTTCGTTATTAGACACAGTGAAATCAAACAAGAGGAAAAGCTAGTTCGTTGTAGGACACAATTAGCTCAAACAAGAGGAAAACTGTTCGTTATTAGACACAATTAAGGCTCAAACAAGAGGAAAAGCTAGTTCGTTATTAGACACATTGAAACAACAAGAGGAAAAGCTAGTTTCGTTATAAGACACAATTGAGCTCAAACAAGAGAAAAGCTAGTTTCGTTATAGACACATAGGCTCAAACAAGAGGAAAAGCTAGTTCGTTGTGGAGCACAATTGAAGCTCAAACAAGAGGAAAAGCTAGTTCGTTATTGACACAATTAGCTCAACAAGAGGAAAAGCTAGTTCGTTATTAGACAAGTTAGGTTCAAACAAGAGGAAAAGCTAGTTCGTTATTAGGCTAATTAGGCTCAAACAAGAGAGAAAAGCTAGTTCAGTTAGTAGACACAATTGAATCAAACAAGAGGAAAAGCTAGTTCGTTATTAGACACAATTAGGCTCAAACAAGAGGAAAAGCTAGTTCGTTATTAGACACAATTAGGCTCAAACAGAGGAAAAGCTAGTTCGTTATTAGACACAATTGGCCAAACAAGAGGAAAAGCTAGTTCGTTATTAGACACAATTAGACTCAAACAAGAGGAAAAGCTAGTTCTTTATTAGACACATTGAGGCTCAAACAAGAGGAAAAAGCTAGTTCGTTATTAGCACAATTGGCTCAACAAGAGGAAAAGCTAGTTCGTTGTGACACAGTTGGCTCAAACAAGAGGAAAAGCTAGTTCGTTATTAGACACAATTGAAGCTCAAACAGAGGAAAAGCTAGTTCGTTATTGAAAACACAGTGAAATCAAACAAGAGGAAAAGCTAGTTCGTTATTAGACACAATTAGGTTCCAAACAAGAGGAAAAGCTAGTTCGTTATTGAGCACAATATAGGCTCAAACAGAGAAAAGCTAGTTCGTTATTAGACACAATTAGGCTCAAACAAGAGGAAAAGCTAGTTAGTTATTAGACACAATTAGGCTCAAACAAGAGGAAAAGCTAGTTCGTTATTAGACACAATTAGGTTCAAACAAGAGGAAAAGCTGTTCGTTATTAGACACAGGTGGCTCAAACAGAGAGGAAAAGCTAGTTCGTTATTAGACACAATTAGGCTAAACAGAGGAAAAGCTAGTTCGTTATTAGACACAATTAGGCTCAAACAAGAGGAAAAGCTAGTTCGTTATTAGACACAATTAGACTCAAACAAGAGGAAAAGCTAGTTCGTTATTGGACACAATTGGGTTCAAACAAGAGGAAAAGCTAGTTCGTTATTGACACAATTGGCTCAAACAAGAGGAAAAGCTAGTTCGTTATTAGACACAATTGGCTCAAACAAGAGGAAAAGCTAGTTCAGTTATTAGAGCACAATTGGCTCAAACAAGAGGAAAAGCTAGTTCGTTATTAGACACAATTAGGCTCAAACAAGAGGAAAAGCTGTTCGTTATTGGACACAATTAGGCTCAAACAAGATGAAAAGCTAGTTCGTTATTAGACACAATTAGGCTCAAACAAGAGGAAAAGCTAGTTCGTTATTAGACACAATTAAGCTCAAACAAGAGGAAAAGCTAGTTCTTTATTAGACACAATTAGGCTCAAACAAGAGGAAAAGCTAGTTCGTTATTAGACACAATTAGGCTCAAACAAGAGGAAAAGCTAGTTCGTTATTAGACACAATTAGGTTCAAACAAGAGGAAAAGCTAGTTCGTTATTGACACAATTGAGCTCAAACAAGAGGAAAAGCTAGTTCGTTATTAGACACAATTAAGCTCAAACAAGAGGAAAAGCTAGTTCGTTATTGTGACAATTAGACTCAAACAAGAGGAAAAGCTAGTTCGTTATTAGACACAATTAGGCTCAAACAAGAGGAAAGCTAGTTCGTTATTAGACACATTAGGCTCAAACAAGAGGAAAAGCTGGTTCGTTATTAGACACAATTAGGCTCAAACAGAGGAAAAGCTAGTTCGTTATTGAGACACAGATTGGACTCAAACAAGAGGAAAAGCTGGTTCGTTATTAGACACAATTGGGCTCAAACAGAGGGAAAAACTAGTTCGTTATTAGACACAATTAGACTCAAACAAGAGGAAAAGCTAGTTCTTTATTAGACACAATTGAGCTCAAACAAGAGGAAAAGCTAGTTCGTTATTAGCACAATTGGCTCAAACAAGAGGAAAAGCTAGTTCGTTATTAGACACAGTAGGCTCAAACAAGAGGAAAAGCTAGTTCGTTATTAGACACAATTAGGCTCAAACAAGAGGAAAAGCTAGTTCGTTATTAGACACAATTAGCTCAAACAAGGAGGAAAAAGCTAGTTCGTTATTGAACACAATTAGCTCAAACAAGAGGAAAAGCTGTTCGTTATTAGACACAATTAGGCTCAAACAAGAGGAAAAGCTAGTTCGTTATTAGACACAATTAGGCTCAAACAAGAGGAAAAGCTAGTTCGTTATTGGACACATTAAGCTCAAACAAGAGGAAAAGCTAGTTCGTTGTGGACACAGTGGGCTCAAACAAGAGGAAAAGCTATTCGTTATTAGACACAGTTGGGCTCAAACAAGAGGAAAGCTATTCGTTATTAGACACAATTAGGCTCAAACAAGAGGAAAAGCTAGTTCTTATTAGACACAATTGGAGTCAAACAAGAGGAAAAGCTGTTCTTATTAGACACAATTGAAACAAGAGGAAAAGCTAGTTCGTTATTAGACACAATTGGCTCAAACAAGAGGAAAAGCTAGTTCGTTTGGAGCACAATTAGGCTCAAACAAGAGGAAAGCTGTTCGTTATTAGACACAATTAGGCTCAAACAGGAGGAAAAAGCTAGTTCGTTATTAGACACAATTAGGCTCAACAAGAGGAAAAGCTGGTTCGTTATTAGACACATAGGTTCAAACAAGAGGAAAGCTGGTTCGTTATAGACACATTGGTCAAACAAGAGGAAAAGCTAGTTCGTTATTAGACACATTGGCTCAAACAAGAGGAAAAGCTGGTTCGTTATTAACACAATTGGCTCAAACAAGAGAAAAACTAGTTCGTTATTAGACACAATTAGCTCAAACAGAGGAAAAGCTGTTCGTTATTAGACACAATTAGGTTCAAACAAGAGGAAAAGCTAGTTCGTTATTAGACACATTAGGCTCAAACAAAGAGGAAAAGCTAGTTCGTTATTAGACAATTGAAGGCTCAAACAAGAGGAAAAGCTAGTTCGTTATTAGACACAATTAGGCTCAAACAAGAGGAAAGTAATTTCGTTATTAGACACAATTGGCTCAAACAGAGGAAAAGCTGTTCGTTATTAGACACAATTAGGCTCAAACAAGAGGAAAAGCTAGTTCTGTGTATTAGCACAATTAGGCTCAAACAAGAGGAAAAGCTAGTTCGTTATTAGACACAATTAGACTCAAACAAGAGGAAAAGCTATTTCGTTATTAGACACAATTAGGCTCAAACAAGAGGAAAAGCTAGTTCGTTATTAGACACAATTAGACTCAAACAAGAGGAAAAGCTAGTTCTTTATTAGACACAATTAGGCTCAAACAAGAGGAAAAGCTAGTTCGTTATTAGACACAATTAGGCTCAAACAAGAGGAAAAGCTAGTTCGTTATTAGACACATTGAAGGCTCAAACAAGAGGAAAAGCTAGTTCGTTATTAGACACAATTAGGCTCAAACAAGAGGAAAAGCTAGTTCATTATTAGAACAATTGGCTCAAAGAAAGAGGAAAAGCTGTTCGTTATTAACACAATTGATGTGCTCAAGACAGAAAAAGCTAGTTCGTTATTAGACACAATTAGGTTCAAACAAGAGGAAAAGCTAGTTCGTTATTAGACACAATTGAGGCTCAACAAGAGAAAAAGCTAGTTCGTTATTAGACACAATTAGGCTCAAACAGAGGTAAAGCTAGTTCGTTATTAGCACAATGTCTCAAACAGAGGAAAAGCTAGTTCGTTTGGCACGAATTAGGCTCAAACAAGAGGAAAAGCTAGTTCGTTATTAGACACAATTAGGTTCAAACAGAGGAAAAGCTAGTTCGTTATTAGACACAATTGAGTCAACAAGAGGAAAAGCTGTTCGTTATTAGGAACATTAGGCTCAAACAAGAGGAAAAGCTAGTTCGTTATTAGACACAATTAGGCTCAAACAAGAGGAAAAGCTAGTTCGTTATTAGACACAATTGGGCTCAAACAGAGGAAAAGCTAGTTCGTTATTAGACACAATTAGGTTCAAACAAGAGGAAAAGCTAGTTCGTTGTTAGACACAGTGGACTCAAACAAGAGGAAAAGCTAGTTCGTTATTAGACACAATTGGCTCAAACAAGAGGAAAAGCTAGTTCGTTATTAGAGCACAATTGGCTCAAACAAGGAGGAAAAGCTGGTTCGTTATTGACACAATTAGGTCAAAAAAAGAGGAAAAGCTAGTTCGTTATTAGACACAATTAAGCTCAAACAAGAGGAAAAGCTAGTTCGTTATTAGCACAATTAGGCTCAAACAAGAGAAAAGCTAGTTCGTTATTGAGCACAATTAGGCTCAAAGCAAGAGGAAAAGCTAGTTCGTTGTGGAGCACAATTGAGGTTCAAACAAGAGAAAAGCTAGTTCGTTGTGACACAATTAGGCTCAAACAAGAGGAAAAGCTAGTTCGTTATTGGAGCACAATTAGGCAAACAAGAGGAAAGCTAGTTCGTTATTAGACACAATTAGGCTCAAACAAGAGGAAAAGCTGGTTCGTTATTGAACAATTAGGCTCAAACAAGAGGAAAAGCTAGTTCGTTATTAGACACATTGAAACAAACAAGAGGAAAACTGTTCGTTATTAGACACAATTAGGTTCAAACAAGAGGAAAAGCTAGTTCGTTATTAGACACAATTAGGCTCAAACAAGAGGAAAAGCTAGTTCGTTATTAGACACAATTAAGCTCAAACAAGAGGAAAAGCTAGTTCGTTATTAGACACAATTAGGTTCAAACAAGAGGAAAAGCTAGTTCGTTATTAGACACAATTAGGCTCAAACAAGAGGAAAAGCTAGTTCGTTATTAGACACAATGTGAAACTCAAACAAGAGGAAAAGCTAGTTCGTTATTAGCACAATTAGGTTCAAACAAGAGGAAAAAGCTGTTCGTTATTGACACAATTAGGCTCAAACAAGAGGAAAAGCTAGTTCGTTATTGAACACTTGGCTCAAACAGAGGAAAAGCTAGTTCGTTATTAGACACAATTAAGGCTCAAACAAGAGGAAAAGCTGGTTCGTTATTAGAGCACAATTAGAAGCTAAACAGAGAAAAGCTAGTTCGTTATTAGACACAATTAGGCTCAAACAAGAGGAAAAGCTAGTTCGTTATTAGACACAATTAGGTTCAAACAAGAGGAAAAGCTAGTTCGTTATTGGAGCACAATTAGGTCAAACAAGAGGAAAAGCTAGTTCGTTATTAGACACAATTGAACCAAACAAGAGAGAAAAGCTAGTTCGTTATTAGACACAATTAGGTTCAAACAAGAGGAAAAGCTAGTTCGTTATTGACACAATGTGGTCAAACAAGAGGAAAGCTAGTTCGTTATTAGACACAATTGAGGCTCAAACAGAGGAAAACTAGTTCGTTTGTAGACCAATTGAAGTCAAACAAGGAAAAGCTAGTTCGTTATTGAGCACAGTAGGGCTCAACAAGAGGAAAAGCTGTTTCTTTATTAGACATCAGGTGAAGGCTCAAACAGAGAGGAAAAGCTAATTCTTTATTAGACACATGGAAACTAACAAGAGGAAAAGCTAGTTCTTTATTAGACACAATTAGGCTCAAACAAGAGGAAAAGCTAGTTCGTTAGTAGACACAATTAGGCTCAAACAAGAGGAAAGCTAGTTCGTTATTGGACACAAGTGACTCAAACAAGGAAAAGCTGTTCTTTAGTAGACACAATTAGCTCAAACAAGAGAAAAGCTAGTTCGTTATGGAGCACAATTAGCTCAAACAAGAGGAAAAGCTGGTTCGTTATTGGACACAATTGGAGGCTCAAACAGAGGAAAAGCTAGTTCGTTATTAGACACAATTAAGCTCAAACAAGAGGAAAAGCTAGTTCGTTATTAGACACAATTAAGGCTCAAACAAGAGGAAAAGCTAGTTCATTATTAGACACAATTAGAGCTCAAACAGAGAAAAGCTGTTCGTTATTGGGCACAGTGGCTCAAACAGAGGAAAAGCTAGTTCTGTTATTGGACACAATTAAGCTCAAACAGAGGAAAAAAGCGGGTTCGTTATTGAGGCTAGACACAAGCAGGAAAAGCTAGTTCGTTATTGAGACACAATTAGGCTCAAACAAGAGGAAAAGCTGAGTTCGTTATTAGACACATTAGGCTCAAGCAAGAGGAAAAGCTAGTTCGTTGTGGAGCACAATAGGCTCAAACAAGAGGAAAGCTGTTTCTTTATTAGACAGCAATTGCTCAAACAAGAAGAAAAAGCTAGTTCGTTATTGAACTAGTAAAGCTCAAACAAGAGGAAAAGCTAGTTCTTATTAGACACAATTAGGCTCAAACAAGAGGAAAAGCTGTTCGTTATTAGACAATTGAAGCTCAAATAAGAGGAAAAGCTAGTTCGTTATTAGACACAATTAGGCTCAAACAAGAGGAAAAGCTGTTCGTTATTAGCACAATTGGTTCAAACAGAGGAAAAGCTAGTTCGTTATTAGAGCACATTAGGTTTCAAACAAAGGAAAAGCTAGTTCGTTATTAGACACAATTAAGCTCAAACAAGAGGAAAAGCTAGTTCGTTATTAGACACAATTAAGCTCAAACAAGAGGAAAAGCTAGTTCGTTATTAGACACAATTAGGCTCAAACAAGAGGAAAAGCTAGTTGGTTGATTGGAGCACATTAAGCTCAAACAAGAAAAAGATTTCCATGTCTCATGACCAACTAGGCAATATCCTTTTATTTTGATTATTAATTTACTAGTTCGTTATTAGACACATTGGACTCAAACAGAGGAAAAGCTAGTTCGTTATTAGACACAATTAGGCTCAAACAAGAGGAAAAGCTAGTTCGTTATTAGACACAATTAAGCTCAAACAAGAGGAAAAGCTAGTTCGTTATTAGACACAATTGAATCAAACAAGAGGAAAAGCTAGTTCGTTATTAGACACAATTGGCTCAAACAAGGAAAAGCTAGTTCGTTTAGACACAATTGGCTCAAACAAGAGGAAAAGCTAGTTCGTTATTAGACACAATTGGCTCAAACAAGAGGAAAAGCTAGTTCGTTATTAGACGCAATTGGCTCAAACAAGATGAAAAGCTAGTTCGTTATTAGACACAATTAGGCTCAAACAAGAGGAAAAGCTAGTTCGTTATTAGACACAATTAGGCTCAAACAAGAGGAAAAGCTAGTTCGTTATTGGACACAATTAGGCTCAAACAAGAGGAAAAGCTAGTTCGTTATTAGACACAATTAGGCTCAAACAAGAGGAAAAGCTAGTTCGTTATTGGACACAATTAGGCTCAAACAAGAGGAAAAGCTAGTTCGTTATTGACACAATTGGTCAAACAAGAAAAAGCTAGTTCGTTATTAGAACAATTGGCTCAAACAAGAGGAAAAGCTAGTTCGTTATTAGACACAATTAAGCTCAAACAAGAGGAAAAGCTAGTTCGTTATTAGACACAATTAAGCTCAAACAAGAGGAAAAGCTAGTTCGTTATTAGACACAATTAGGCTCAAACAAGAGGAAAAGCTAGTTCGTTATTAGACACAATTGAGGCTCAAACAGAGGAAAAGCTGTTCGTTGTGGCACAATTAAGCTCAAACAAGAGGAAAAGCTAGTTCGTTATTAGACCAATTGGCTCAAACAAGAGGAAAAGCTAGTTCGTTATTAGACACAATTAGGCTCAAACAAGAGGAAAAGCTAGTTCGTATTGGACACAATGAGCTCAAACAGAGGAAAAGCTAGTTCGTTATTGCACATTACATAACAAACAAGAGGAAAAGCTAGTTCGTTATTAGACACAATTAAGGCTCAAACAAGAGGAAAAGCTAGTTCGTTATTAGACACAAGTAAGCTCAACAAGAGGAAAAAGCTAGTTCGTTATTAGACACAATTAGCTCAAACAAGAGAAAAGCTAGTTCGTTGTGGACTAATTAGCTCAAACAAGAGGAAAAGCTAGTTCGTTATTAGACACAATTAAGCTCAAACAAGAGAAAAGATCTTTCATGTCTCAGACCAACTAAGAGCAATATCCTTTCATTTTGATTATTATTTACTAGTTTCGTTATTAGACACAGATTAAGCTCAAACAAGAGGAAAAGCTGTTCGTTATTAAGAACAAAGGAAGGCTCAAACAGAGAAAAGCTAGTTCGTTATTGACACAATTGGCTCAAACAGAGGAAAAGCTAGTTCGTTATTAGACACAATTGATCAACAAGAGGAAAAGCTAGTTCGTTATTAGACACAATTAGGCTCAAACAAGAGGAAAAGCTGGTTCGTTATTGAGACACAGTTAGGTTCAAACAAGAGGAAAAGCTAGTTCGTTATTAGACACAATTGGTCAAACAAGAGGAAAAGCTAGTTCGTTATTGAACACATGGCTCAAACAGAGGAAAAGCTGGTTTCTTTATTGGCACGATTGAAGCTCAAACAAGAGGAAAAGCTAGTTCGTTATTAGAACAATTAGGCTCAAACAAGAGAAAGCTAGTTCGTTATTGGCTACAATTAGAAGCTCAAACAGAGGAAAAGCTAGTTCGTTATTAGACACAATTAGGCTCAAACAAGAGGAAAAGCTAGTTCGTTATTAGACACAATTAGGCTCAAACAAGAGGAAAAGCTAGTTTCTTTATTAGACACAATTAGGCTCAAACAAGAGGAAAAGCTAGTTCGTTATTAGACACAATTAGGCTCAAACAAGAGGAAAAGCTGGTTCGTTATTGAGACACAATTAGGCTCAAACAGAGGAAAAGCTAGTTCGTTATTAGACACAATTGAAACTCAAACAAGAGGAAAAGCTAGTTCGTTATTGAGCACAATTGGTCAAACAAAGAGGAAAAGCTAGTTCGTTATTAGACACAATTAGGCTCAAACAAGAGGAAAAGCTGAGTTCGTTATTAAAACAATGTAGGAACTCAAACAAGAGAAAAGCTAGTTCGTTATTATACACAATTAGGCTCAAACAAGAGGAAAAGCTAGTTCGTTATTAGACACAATTGAAGGCTCAAACAAAGGAAAGCTAGTTCGTTATTAGACACAATTAGGCTCAAACAAGAGGAAAAGCTAGTTCGTTATTAGACACAATTAGGCAAACAAGAGGAAAAGCTAGTTCGTTATTAGACACAATTAGGCTCAAACAAGAGGAAAAGCTAGTTCGTTATTAGACACAATTAGGCTCAAACAAGAGGAAAAGCTAGTTCGTTATTAGACACAATTAGGTTCAAACAAGAGGAAAAGCTAGTTCGTTATTAGACACAATTAGGCTCAAACAAGAGGAAAAGCTAGTTCGTTATTAGACACAATTAGGTTCAAACAAGAGGAAAAGCTAGTTCGTTATTAGACACAATTAGGCTCAAACAAGAGGAAAAGCTAGTTCGTTATTGGACACAATTAGGCTCAAACAAGAGGAAAAGCTAGTTCGTTATTAGACACAATTAGGTTCAAACAAGAGGAAAAGCTAGTTCGTTATTGAGACCAATTGAGTCAAACAAGGAGGAAAAGCTAGTTCTTTATTAGAACAATTAGCTCAAAGCAAGAGGAAAAGCTAGTTCGTTATTGGAGCACAATTAGGAGCTCAAACAAGAGGAAAAGCTAGTTCGTTATGGACACAATTAGGCTCAAACAAGAGAAAAGCTAGTTCGTTATTGGGCAAATTGGCTCAAACAGAGAAAAGCTAGTTCGTTGTGGAGCACAATTGAAGCTCAACAAGAGGAAAAGCTAGTTCGTTATTGGACACAATTAGCTCAAACAAGAGGAAAAGCTAGTTCGTTATTAGACACAATTAAGCTCAAACAAGAGGAAAGCTAGTTCGTTATTGGACGCAATTGGCTCAAACAAGAGGAAAAGCTAGTTCGTTATTGACACAATTAGCTCAAACAAGAGGAAAAGCTGTTCGTTATTAGACACAATTAGGCTCAAACAAGAGGAGAAAAGCTAGTTCGTTATTAGACACAATTAGGAATCAAACAAGAGGAAAACTAGTTCGTTATTAGCACATTAGGCTCAAACAAGAGGAAAAGCTAGTTCGTTTAGACACAATTAGCTCAAACAAGAGGAAAAGCTAGTTCGTTATTAGACACAATTAGGCTCAAACAAGAGGAAAAGCTAGTTCGTTATTAGACACAATTAGGTTCAAACAAGAGGAAAACTAGTTCGTTATTAGACACAATTGAAACTCAAACAAGAGAGAAAAGCTAGGTTCGTTATTAGACACAATTAAGCTCAAACAAGAGGAAAAGCTAGTTCGTTATTAGACACAATTGGAGCTCAAACAAGAGGAAAAGCTAGTTCGTTATTAGACACAATTAAGCTCAAACAAGAGGAAAAGCTAGTTCGTTATTAGACACAATTAGTCAACAAGGAGAAAGCTAGTTCGTTATTAGACACAATTAAGCTCAAACAAGAGGAAAAGCTAGTTCGTTATTAGACACAATTGGCTCAACAAGGAAAAGCTAGTTCGTTATTAGACACAATTAGACTCAAACAAGAGGAAAAGCTAGTTCGTTATTAGACACAATTGAAATCAAACAGAGGAAAAAGCTAGTTCGTTATTGAACAAATTGAGAGCTAAACAAGAGGAAAAGCTAGTTCGTTATTAGACACAATTAGGCTCAAACAAGAGGAAAAGCTAGTTCGTTATTAGACACGTAGGCTCAAACAGAGGAAAAGCTGGTTCGTTATTAGACACAGGTGGACTCAAACAGAGGAAAAGCTAGTTCGTTTTAGACACAGTTGGCTCAAACAAGAGGAAAAGCTAGTTCGTTATTAGACACAGTGGCTCAAACAAGAGGAAAAGCTAGTTCGTTATTGAACACAATTGGCTCAAACAAGAGGAAAAGCTAGTTCGTTGTAGACACAATTAAGCTCGAAACAAGAGAAAAGCTGGTTCGTTTGTGACACATTAGAAGCTCAAACAAGAGGAAAAGCTGGTTCGTTGTAGACACAATTGGCTCAAACAAGAGGAAAAGCTAGTTCGTTATGGACACAATTAGGCTCAAACAGAGGAAAAGCTAGATTCGTTATTAGAGACATGGTAGGCTCAAACAGAGGAAAAGCTAGTTCGTTATTAGACACAATTGGCTCAAACAAGAGGAAAAGCTGTTCGTTATTAGACACAATTGGCTCAAGCAAGAGGAAAAGCTGGTTCGTTATTAGAACAATTAGCTCAAACAAGAGGAAAAGCTGGTTCGTTATGACACAATTGGCAATCAAACAAGAGGAAAAGCTAGTTCGTTATTGGCACATAGGCTCAAACAAGAGGAAAAGCTAGTTCGTTATTAGACACAGTGGCTCAAACAATAGGAAAAGCTAGTTCGTTATTAGACACAATTAGGCTCAAACAAGAGGAAAAGCTAGTTCGTTATTAGACACAATTAAGAAGCTCAAACAAGAGGAAAAGCTAGTTCGTTATTGAGACACAATTAAGCTCAAACAAGAAGGAAAGATCTTTCATGTCTCATGACATGGATATCATTCTTGCATTAAAACAGAAGTGAAACAGCAGAGATTAATCAGGTACTTAATTATAACCATATTAAAACAGAAGTAGAAACAGCGAGAGATTAATCAAGTACTTAATTAAAACGAAGTAGAAACAGCAGAGATTAATCAGTACTTATTAAAACAGAATAGAAAACAGCAGAGATTAATCGGTACTTGATTAAGTACTAACCATAAAAACAGAAGTAGAAACAGCAGAGATTAATCAAGTACATGTAAGTACTAACATATTAAAACAGAAGTAGAAACAGCAGAGATTAATCAGGTACTTAATTAAGTACTAACCATATTAAAACAGAAGTAGAAACAGCAGAGATTAATCAAGTACTTAATTAAGTACTAACCATATTAAAACAGAAGTAGAAACAGCAGAGATTAATCAGGTATAATTAAGTATAACCATATTAAAACAGAAGTAGAAACAGCAGAGATTAATCAAGTACTTAATTAAGTACTAACCATATTAAAACAGAAGTAGAAACAGCAGAGATTAATCAAGTACTTAATTAAAACAGAAGTAGAAACAGCAGAGATTAATCAAGTACTTAATTAAAACAGAAGTAGAAACAGCAGAGATTAATCAGGTACTTAATTAAGTACTAACCATATTAAAACAGAAGTAGAAACAGCAGAGATTAATCAGGTACTTAATTAAAACAGAAGTAGAAACAGCAGAGATTAATCAAGTACTTAATTAAAACAAGTAGAAAAGCAGAGATTAATCAGGTACTTAATTAAGTACTAACCATATTAAAACAGAAGTAGAAACAGCAGAGATTAATCAAGTACTTAATTAAGTACTAACCATATTAAAACAGAAGTAGAAACAGCAGAGATTAATCAGGTACTTAATTAAGTACTAACCATATTAAAACAGAAGTAGAAACAGCGAATTAATCAAGTACTTAATTAAGTACTAACCATATTAAAACAGAAGTAGAAACAGCAGAGATTAATCAGGTGTAATTGAAGTACTAACCATATTAAAACAGAAGTAGAAACAGCAGAGATTAATCAAGTACTTAATTAAGTACTAACCATATTAAAACAGAAGTAGAAACAGAGATTAATCAGTAGCAATTAAAACAGAAGTAGAAACAGCAGAGATTAATCAGGTCTTAATTAAGTACTAACCTATTAAAACAGAAGTAGAAACAGCGAGATTAATCAAGTACTTAATTAAGTACTAACCTATTAAAACAAGTAGAAACAGCAGAGATTAATCAGTATAATTAAAACAAAAAGTAGAAACAGAGAGATTAATAAAATGTAATTAAAACAAGTAGAAAAGCAGAGATTAATCAGGTACTTAATTAAGTACTAACCATATTAAAACAGAAGCAGAAACGAGAGATTAATCGGTACTTAATTAAAACGAAGTAGAACAGCAGAGTTAATCAAGTCAATTAAACAGAAGTAAAACGCGAATTATCAGTAGCAATTAAGTACTAACCATATTAAAACAGAAGTAGAAACAGCAGAGATTAATCAAGTACTTAATTAAGTACTAACCATAAAACAAGTAAACAGCGAGATTAATCAGGTGTAATTAAGTACTAACCATATTAAAACAGAAGTAGAAACAGCAGAGATTAATCAAGTACTTAATTAAGTACTAACAGTATTAAAACAGAAGTAGAAACAGCAGAGATTAATCAGGTACTTAATTAAGTACTAACCATATTAAAACAGAAGTAGAAACAGCAGAGATTAATCAAGTACTTAATTAAGTACTAACCATATTAAAACAAGTAGAAACAGCAGAGATTAATCAAGTACTTAATGGTACTAACCATATTAAAACAGAAGTAGAAACAGCAGAGATTAATCAGGTACTTAATTAAGTACTAACCATATTAAAACAGAAGTAGAAACAGCAGAGATTAATCAAGTACTTAATTAAGTACTAACCATATTAAAACAGAAGTAGAAACATCAGAGATTAATCAGGTACTTAATTAAGTACTAACCATATTAAAACAGAAGTAGAAACAGCAGAGATTAATCAAGTACTTAATTAAGTACTAACCATATTAAAACAGAAGTAGAAACAGCAGAGATTAATCAAGTACTTAATTAAGTACTAACCATATTAAAACAGAAGTAGAAACAGCGAGATTAATCAAGTACTTATTAAGTACTAACCATATTAAAACAGAGTAGAAACAGCAGAGATTAATCAGTAGTATTAGTACTGAATATTAAAACAGAAGTAGAAACAGCAGAGATTAATCAGGTACTTAATTAATACTAACATATTAAAACAAGTAGAAACAGCAGAGATTAATCAGGTATAATTAAGTACTAACCATGTTGTTGGATTAAGGATTTTCAAAAAACACAAACATTCTCTAGGCGGACATTTTAAAGTACTTCTGTTCTACATGCATAGGTGCATATTAATCAGGTGCAGAGTATTTACGTTCTCAGCCAACCACACATATCATAATGAGTGTTCAACGTTTATAGAATAACACAACAAAAGAATAGAAGAAAAATAAAGTCTCAGACTGTAAACCCATGTAATTTAATGTAAACAAAACATTCCAGTTTCCAATACATGATATTTTGATGAGATATGCAATCATAAATCTCCTATTGCCCAGATATCATAAACAATACATATTATGTAGGAGGGTGGGAGAGTGTCTCTATATAAGTGTGACATTTGTCAGTCATATTGATGGTTTGAGTTTGAATCTGGACAGTCACATTGCAATTTTCAAGAGGTCTAAGGACTGTTGCCGGAGCTATGGGTTGTGCAACACTCTCGGCAGACGGTATACCATTTCTGTGGAGAGGGACTGAGTCATATGAGGTAAAACTCGGCCCCACTAAAGTATATTTTGACTTTAGACCCTTCAACAATGCTATGTAGTGGTATATGTATGTGTTTACAAGCTGTTTTTTTGTTCCATATAATGTTTTATTTTCTATTGAATTTATATTTCTATTTCCCATTCTATTTCAGCAGTTTTGAATTAAATGCAGAACCGGATGCCTGGTGGACAGAATGAGAAGCGTGTTTAACAAGCGAGTCACGTGGACCATCAGAATGCATATATTCTTTCAATGAAATAAGATGTTTTCGACATCTGCTAACGAAGACTGAAGCGCCTATGAATTTGTTAGAATGATTTGACATCAGTTTCAGAACTATTTACCCATAACCAAGTTAAGGAGGATCAATGCAGGAAAACTAAGTACGGTCAAACCTCGTACTGTGAGCTCACCGAGAATTCTTTTGATCCAAGTTGGCCTTGAACCTCGGATTTAGCACGGCACGTGGTTACTAGTGAAGCGTGTTATCAACTTCCTTGTCAGCACCCCAAGGAAAGTAGAAACCAATGATATGCTGTTTGCATATGCTGATATGCTCTTGTCACACATTCAGAAGTCGAACTTCAGATTCTTATGACTATATTCGCGATGTCATGAGAAGATTTTGGTCTTACAGTCAGTCAAACAAAATAATTGTGATGGTCTAAGATACAGAACCTCCCCATATAAATATCAGGGTCACGAATTGGAGGTCGTAGATCAGTTCGTTTATCTCGGATCTGCAATCGCCGACTGCCTCGTAATTCTATTCCAGAGTGTAAAGGAAAATAACATGGTTACCATCAACAGCAAGATTACGCTGTGTGGAACGTGCGTGCTAGCACACGACTCTCTATCAGTCAAAATTGGTCCCTACACACATTGTAAGTGAAAATAATGAATGCATTTCATGTGAGCTGATTGGGGCGTATACTCGGTATTTCCTGGAGTGACATAGTAACAAATAATGAGATATTGATTCCGTCACGCCGCATAAGATGACTGAATCACCAGACGTATGACGGTCATATCTATAATGATATTATATACAGGAAGCTGGTGTCTGACAACATAACTGTGATGCCACATTTCCTGTGCTACAAAGACGTAGGCAGGCGGGACTTGAAGGCGCTTGACATGAATATACAAGATTGGGAGCTCGCCAGGGACAGATCCAGCTGGAGACAGGCTCTGAATACTTTTCTGAGAACTGGTGAAGTCAGACTAAGACACACCCGTGTGTTACCGGAACTCGAAAAGGGAGCAAAGAGTAGTACCATGTGACTTACAATGCATGTCATAAGAGAGGACTGAGGTAGGAGCTAAGGGAGCTACCTAGTAAATAAAAAGCGTAGCAGAAATCGGATGTGCTGGTCTAATTGTAGGCATAACTGGCACAACGTACAATCATTCTTAGGCTCGGATCACATACAGATCACAAAGAGGGGTTTAACAAGTGGTCGATATGGAGGGTTCGAAGCAGAGTAAGACTAAGACAACTTGCACTAGCTGACATAAAACGTGACATGAGAAAACAGAAATAAACTCCAACATGAACGGATTGGACGCTACATTCGTTGTCTCTCGAGATTAACACAACACCGTCATCATCAATGTATTATTATTTTCACGAAGGGAGACTAGTCCCACTGTCGCACTAACAATGTCTATAACACTCACTTACTGAGATAATTAGTTTTGGAGCACGAAGCGACATGGCAATATCTGTGTTTAAATAAACATCATTCCTTTCTTTTGTTTGCTTGAAATATTGTCTATACATTCAGTGTTGTCTATTGTATACACCTGACTGCCTATGGCAAATGAATTTATTTCTGTGAGCCATCCTATGAAATTGTATCTGATATCATAATTGACATAATGGTAATCAATATCTTGTACGTGTAGCCACCTACTGTAGATAATGTTATTTATATCGAATAGTTCATTATATTTTCTGAGCACCTGTTAATTTAGAAACAAGTTTTTTAAAACATTATATTTCAAAACTGCATTACTGTCAACAGAGACATGGTTCGGTGACTTATTTGTTTGAAAAGAACACAGTATATTGATTACATTGATATCGTACATGTTGCCAAGGACGCGTCAACCAACCACCATGCAAAAACAAACTATTTACTTTATTTTTGCCTGGAATATAATTTAAATTCCCCCACATACTTTAGAAAATCAGAAATAGACACAAAAAATAGTAAAGATTTATTCATTTATAAATAAATTCATTTGCCATAGGCAGTCAGGTGTATACAATAGACAACACTGAATGTATAGACAATATTTCAAGCAAACAAAAGAAAGGAATGATGTTTATTTAAACACAGATATTGCCATGTCGCTTCGTGCTCCAAAACTAATTATCTCAGTAAGTGAGTGTTATAGACATTGTTAGTGCGACAGTGGTCCTTTCATTTTTATTATTTTTTACTAGTTCGTTATTAGACACAATTAGGCTCAAACAAGAGGAAAAGATCTTTCATGTCCCATGACCATGGATATCATTCCTGCAGAAATTAAAACAGAAGTAGAAACAGCAGAGATTAATCAGGTACTTAATTAAGTACTAACCATATTTGCTGGATTAATGATTTTCAAGAAAAACACAAACATCCTCTCAGGCGGACATTTTTCAGGTGCTTCTGTTCTACATGCATAGGTGCATATTAATCAGGTGCAGGGTATTTACGTTCTCAGCGCAAACCACACATATCATAATGAGTGTTCAACTTGGTTTATACGAATGAACACAACAAAAGAATAAGAAGAAAAATAAAGTCTCAGACTGTAAACCCCTGTGAGATTTAATGTAAACAAAACATTCCAGTTTCCAATACATGATATTGTTGATGAGATATGCAATCATAAATCTCCAACACTATATGCCCAGATATCATAAACAATACATGATATTGTTGATGAGATATTCAATCATAAATCTCCTATATGCCCAGATATCATAAACAATACATATTATGTAAGGAGGGTGGGGGAGGATTCTCTATGATGAAGTGGTCAAGACATTTGTCAGTCATGTTGATGGTTGTGAGTTTGAATCTCCTATATGCCCAGATATCATAAACAATACATATTATGTAGGGAGGGGTGGGGGGAGGATTCTCTATGATGAAGTGGTCAAGACATTTGTCAGTCATGTTGATGGTTGTGAGTTTGAATCTCCTATATGCCCAGATATCATAAACAATACATGATATTGTTGATGAAGTGGTCAAGATATTGTTGATGAAGTGGTCAAGACATTTGTCAGTCATGTTGATGGTTGTGAGTTTGAATCTGGACAGTCACATGTGCAATTTTTTCAAGAGGTCTAAAGGACTGTTGCCGGAGCTATGGAGTTTGTGCAACACTCTCGGCAGACGGTGTACCATTTCTGTAGAGAGGGACTGAGTCATATGAGGTAAAACTCGGTCCACTGAAGTCAGTATTTTGACTTTAGACTCTTCAACCCACTGCTATGTAGTGGTATATGTATGTGTTTGCAAGATGTTCTTTTGTTCCATATAATGTGTTCCATTTTTCTTGCCATGGAGGAAGTAGGATCTTCCTGACATCATCTAGTGCTTGTGACATGAAGAGGTGGTGGTGAACAGTTTCATGATGATGTGAACACAGCTGGCACTCTGGAGTGTGTTGTGGTTGAATTTTTGTTCATTAACTGATTATTAAGTGGTATGTATTGGATTCAGTGTCGATAAATGGTACTCTGATGGAACTACCTTGTATGGTAGTTGATGTTGGGATTTGGGTTGACTATGTTGACAATTAGACTATGACTAATGAATTCTAAATACTTGATCAGTTTTAATCCATATCGAATTGTCGCATGACTCAAGATTGTTCAAAACCAAATCATAGAAGGATGCTTATTAAATGTATGTATTCAAACATTTGCAGGTTGAAAGAACACATCATTCTTTCTTTGTTTTGCAGAACACATCATTTTTTCTTTGTTTTGCAGAACACATCATTTTTTCTTTGTTTTGCAAACTCTTTTGAAGGACATTAATGTTCTGATAAGATAATAAACTCCATGAAAAAAAGGGAATTAAGCAAATGGTTGTGGATGTAAAAAATTGTTGGTTAAACTGGCATACATTATTACTATTCTTTCAGATATCTAAAAAGATGATCAGCAGTGAAGATGGAACAATTATGACTAGTAATTTGGAAAACTTTGGGGTCAAATGCGTAGTTATGGGAACAAAGTGTCGCCTGGTTTAGTGAGCTGGCACTATTCAAGATCCTACTCCACCTCCACGTGGTGACCATGGAAACAGACAGATGATCCTGTCTGGCTTGCGGTAGGGATCGAGGAAAGCTACATGTAGTGGTAGTAGTGCAAGCACAGAAGTGTTATACAGATCCAAAATCCTGAATAAAATGTACGCATCTCCTGACCGATATCTTATCAAATACAAAGCAAACGTAAGAAATAACAGCGTACGGGTCCTCTGTGAACAAATGCTTGCAAGTCTGTCCGCTCTCTCATTACCGTAAACACCCGAATGCCCAGGACAGTATATCCACGTAAGTCTCTGGAGATTAGAAACTTCTATAGACGACATCCACTCATACTGAAACCTGCCTTTTTTGGGTCTTGTGAAGCATCGACTGAGACACAACAACGGCCCCAGTAAATGAAGTCCCAGAGAGCCAATGGAGGACAGCAGTAACGGCCCCAACCTCCATCCTCATGCAAGAAGTAATTAGATCCATATAACATTTATTTTCATACAGTGTCATGCGAGCGTGAAGGACAATGAGCTATCAGATCGGCTGGCTGGTACATCAGTGATCTAAGAGGAACAAGCCAGACATCAATGCCACGAGAGAAGCAGATCGAATCAATAATATTTCTACAGATACGTTTGAATCAGCATCCCTTTCCAGATTCAAAGAGATGTGACTGAAACCACGAACTGTCAGACACGAACACTTTACTAGTGGTAATAGCCGTCCATCGAAAATGATGACAACAATCTCAGACGTGTGCTGTTGCACCTCTCTGGTGTGTGCGGAGGTGACTGTAGAGTCCAATCCTAGAACAGAATCCCCGACCACAGGTGGGCATACATGATCAAGGTTAGACATGTGCGTGTTGTGTGTCTGTCTTTCGCGCTGCTCGTTTTCTCTGTGACTCAACAATACGATGATTCTCAGCTATTCGGGTTCCTCTTTGTTGTTACAGCGCCACATTTGGCGATCTTGCGCAAGGATTCCCAGCACGTATTGTCTATATTGAAGCATTTCAGAGACACTTTAAGAGTGTCTTTAAAGCGTTTTTCTGTCCACTAGCTAAACGTCTGCCCCTTCAAGCTCGCCATACATCAACTGTTTTGGGATGCGTTTATCAGGCATCCGAGCAACGTGACCGACCCATCTCACTTGGGCCTTCTGCAACAGGGTGTTGACGCTTGGGATCTTTGCTCTTGTGAGGACTTCGCTGTCTGGAGTTTTGTCCTGCCAGTTTATTTTTAGTATTCTGCGTAGACAGCTTGTTGGAAATGATTTAATTTTCTTGCGTGTCTGCTATACACTGTCCATGTCTCGCTTGCGTACAGCAGCGTGGTTAGCACTATGGCCTGGTAAACTTTCAGCTTTGTGACTATGCTTATCCCCTTCCGTTCCCACACAGTGACACGTAACCTTCCGAACGCAGCACTGGCTTTGGATATCTTATTGTTGACCTCAGAATCTATATTTGCCGATCTGGATAGGAGGCTGCCAAGATAAGCAAAGTTGTCTGTTGACTGGAGACGCTGGTGTTTAATGTTGATGACTGGATCGTAATACTGTTCTCTAGGGGCGGCTGGAACATGACCTCTGTTTTTTTGGTGTTAATGGTGAGGCCAAACCTATAACAGGCCATTGAGAACTTGTCCATGTAAGTCTGCATTTCTTCCTCAGAGTTGGTAGCGAGGGCACAGTCATCAGCAAACAACAGGTTTGAGATAGTTGATTCTTTTACTTTGGTGAAGGATTTTAACCTCCGAAGATTGAATAGATTACCGTCTGTCCTGTATCTAATCTTTACCCCATGTTCGTCACCTTCCCAAAAGACATCCGTGAACATGGCAGCAAACATCATGCTGAAGAGTGTTGGGGCCAGTACACAGCCCTGTTTGACAGCCCTGTTTGACAGCCCTGTTTGACTAGTGGTACAAGACGTTTGATCAATCAACACAGGACTGGAGTGATCAGTCACCTTACGCTAACGTAAATCTTGAGATCTGAGCACCTATGGACATGTCCGGAGTGCAATGACGATGATTCTCACTAATTTCTCTCATAGGTCAGATGTCGTGCCTCTGCAGCCGTCATGCTCAAATCATCAGTTACATCCTGAATCCATCTTCTCCGTAGTCTTCATCTCCGCAGTCTTCATCTTCTCCTCTTTGCCGTGATGTATCCTTCCATAATGATATCTCCAACCGTTTTTGTCTTTTTATATGTCTCTCTCTCTCTCTCTCGCGATCCCGGCCTAGACTGATGAACCAACTCTTATCATGAATTATACCGTGTTTTAAGGGACTCCGTTCCTCCGTACAGCTTCTCGCGAAGCTCTGTGTTATGGGACCAGGTTTCTTTTCTTATATCTGCTATCAGTTGACAATCTTGCAGTACATGCTCTGCCGTCATGTCCGCCTTTTGGCATGGGCACAGGCTAGTTGTGCCAATTTTAAATTTGTTAAACATGTGGGCGCGGAACTTGTTGTGGCATGTACGGAGGCGGAGTATGGCAACTTGTTAACTACGAGACAGACCATAGTACCCGTCGCTGTTGTTGTATTGGGGATGGTCTTTTGTCCATTTGTCTCTGTAGTGTCAGCCGATGGTTATTCTGGCTTCCTCGTAACTGATCTCGAGATCAGTCTGAGGTAAACGCCTGCCTTCTTTGGCTAGCATGTCGGCGAATTCATTTTCCTTTATGTTACAGTGCCGCCCGAGTGGTTACCGGGGCCAAATTTGGGGTGTAAAGAATAGAACCACTGTTACCTGCCACGCATGTTGTAAGAGGCGACTAAGGAGGTTTTGCTGAAATCGAATGCACGTGTCCTAAACGTGTAGAAGTCTATGCGTTTAGGGGCCTACCAAACCAATGTGCAACGTATGCACGTTCTTGGCAAGATCAAACATATCACAAAGAAAGAGTGATTAAAATTGGTCGTAAAGGACGAACGCAAAGAAGAAGATGTTAAAATGCGATGGGATCCACTGAATGACGGTGCGTTTGAGTGTGTACACTAGTGCATCGAGGGTCGCTTTGAGCTCATTGAGCTCTGTTTTGCCTGCGCTTTTGAGTGCTGTGATGACCGATAGAGCATCGGTGAATATCACGACTTTGTTGCGAGAGGTGCCTCTTCTCTCCAGGCTCATTTCGGCCGCTGTTCTTATTGCCTCTGCCCGGTAGTTATTTGAGTATTTTCCTGTGGCAATCGCTTTTGTGACCGTCACTTTCTTTGAGAGTTTAAGCATTATTCCTCCTCCGCTGATTGCGTTCTTGCCGATCCGCCAGTATAGACGTGTAACCACTTATTTTCAGGGTACTCGGTCTCTATGTATTTTTCTGTGGCCGCTCTTTGTTAGAAGTTTTCTTGCTGCCCTTTTTTAGTATGCCTGGGATTGATTCCTTAGTTCCGCATTTTATATGTCTAAAGTACTTCATATTTTTGTCGCATCAGCACGTATTCTTTGATTTTGAGTTCTTTTTGGATAGATTTATGTGTTCTCTGTTCATGTAACACTTATATTAAAAAGCACACATATGCTTTTTCCTTACAGTGTTAAATATCCATGCAGTACAAATGACCGCTAAACGGAGCAAAGTTGTAAACGTCGACTCCCGGCACCCACAGGTAGTAAAAAAGTTGCCCGCTTTAGGCAAACCCCTGAAAGCTCAAGATATTCTGTGTCTCGTCGACAAAAGGAAGACTGCAGTTAACGTTGTACTAGATGCCAGGCAACGGAGTAGATCGAGCGACAAATTGAAAGTTGTGTTCTAGAGCCTAACAAATCTCACATCCCTAGAAAGAATCCGTGTTGGTTATGTTGACTGCGCAAAACCAAAAGTTGCGTTTGTGTGTCTGGAAATTCTGCCCTCCTTTGGAAACTGGGATGGGTGATCTAGGCGGAGCGCGCAAATAAAAGTTTCGTTCTAGCGCCTGATGAAACTAACTCCCTTGGAAACTGGGTGGGTGATGTAGGCGGTGCGCAATAATAAAAGTTGCATTCTAGCGTCTGATGAAACTAATCGTCATGACTGCATATATTCAGCCATGGCTCAATGTTTCTGCTTCGTCGGAAGGGAAAATACAAAGTAGAAACTCCAAATTGATTGGTGACGACATCACGACACGAGTCCCAACGCTGTTGAGAACGTTTCTAACGGGGAATAACATCAACAAAGTCAGAAAGGGGCAAACATGAACCCGTAAATCCTACCTCCTGATGTAAATAAGATGCTATACGAGTAGATATGATAAAAATAAGAGTTGTTCAAGAAAAGATGGAAAATTAAAAATTGTCAGCATATGCAAACATAAACAAGTCCAAAGGCACGTGTCTCAGAATGGTTGAGACTGTTCCTTATCCGGAATGACCCCGCTACATGCAGAAATTGGCGGGAAATCGAATTCTCACTAGCTGTCACTTGTAGAAATTCCAGGGGTCACAGAGGTGGACCAATAATGTTCTGGTAAGCTCTTGGCACGTGGTTTGGATTATAGGTTGCCTAACAACAGATCAATACACGAGAATCTAAACTGCAAGTACAGTGAAACTCCAATATTCGTCCCCGCCAGTATTCGTCTTTTTCGATATTCGCCCTGTTTTTCGTCAACATTTTTTTTCGATATTCGTCCGAAAGTCAATATTCGTCCTACCTCCGGAAGCCGGCAGAAAGCAGCTGATCGCCATTTTGTGTCGGTTGTTTGGCTGAAGCGCTTGTTTGAAAGTGCACGCAATAAAACTCTTGTTATTTTTTAATCTTTTGCAGTTTTTGCAATTTATTATTACAAAAATTTAGTGACCATGGGACGTAAGAAGTGTAGTAACGATAATGGTGGTAAAAAAAAAAGAAAAGCAGTGCGAAGTACCATTGATTTTTAAAAAAAAGTATTGCTAAGTTTGAAGCTGGAACACGTGTCGCCGATTTAGTAAAGGAATTTGAAATGCCGAGAACTACCATTGCTAGCATAATAAAAAAAGGCCCAAGTACTAAAGCTTACCTAGAAAGTATTAATTTACCAGTGAAAGTTTTATTAATTTTGGACAATGCTCCTTCTCATCCCCCTGGCTTAGAAGATGTTTTAACTGGTGATTACGATTATATTCGCGTTAAATATCTACCCCCAAATACAACTCCACTGATTCAACCCATGGACCAACAAGTAATTTCTAACTTTAAGAAACTGTATACGAAAGCACTGTTTCGAAGATGTTTTGAGGTCACGTCAGAGACTGAGCTTACATTGCGTGATTTTTGGAAAAATCACTTTAATATCCTACATTGTTTAAGGCTAATTGATAAAGCATGGAACGAAGTCACCACCCGAACAATGAATTCTGGTGGAAAACGTATGGCCAGATTGTGTATCAGAAAGAGACTTTGATGGTTTTCAAGAACAGCCAGTTGTTGATGAAATTGTTGCTTTGGGGTATCCTGGGATTGAGATTGACAACGCAGATGTCGAAGAATTGGTAGAGGGACATAGAACGGATTTGACCACACAGGAGCTACTCGAACTTCATAAAGAACAGGAAGTTGAAGCTTTAAGAGAAATTTCATCAGACGAGGAAAAAGACGATGGCCCAGTTTCAAGTGGTGAAATAAAGGAATGGTTAACTACGTGGGGAAAACGCAGGTTTTTATTGAGAAATGACATCCAAACATCGCTATTGTAAACCAACGTATCAATTCGTTTGATGACGACGTGTTTGGACACTTTAGAAAAATTCTAAAGAACAGAACAAAACAATCAACCTTGGATAAATTCTTTAAAAAAACGAGTCGAGTACTGGTGAATCATCTGTAAATGTTGGCGAATCGTCTGGAATCAATCAATTGCCTGAAGTGACATTGCTTGATGACGTAATGGAAGGTGACTCATCTTCCGACGAAAAATAACCTACGTAGTACTGTAACCTTAAAAATAAAAACTCTTAATAAGAATCATTGTTTTTCTCATCCAAAAGGTAAATTTCTTTTTAAAATTTTATTTGTGTTTAGTGTACTACATGTATTTATGTAGGCCTACACAGTGCATATTACGTATTATTTATGGCAGTACGCTGGTTAATATGTGCTGTAGTTAAATTGTACATGGTTTGAAATGATTTCGGAGATCGATTCTCAAGTGAAAATTTATTTTGTTATAGAATAGATACACAATATTCGAGGCCGGGAACGAATTAATCCATTTTTAGTTAATTCCTATTGGAAAAAATTGTTCGATATTCGTCTTTTTCGATATTCATCATTCCCTCGGGAACGGATTAATGACGACTGTAGTTCTAAAGTCGCAGAATGCAAGCCTGTATGGCGGGGAACACTAATAATAAGGAAAGCTGTCCTTCACGCAAAAATAAGTTAGAAGTGCTCTGTCAAGCGTCCTGACTTCGCCTGAATTCATAGTAGGCGAACGCGGAATCGATGCCAAAAGAGACGGTCCTAAAGATGACTATGAACATTTTTATAAATCTGCATTCCTTTCCAGAGTGATATGAAAGTGAAAACTTACTTACTTACTTAATCCGTCATGCCTAGTGACACATGGGGCTTCAGAAAGGACTTTCCATGCTCTCCTGTCCCGTGCAACCTTCAGCGCAGAGCCCCACGTCAGAGATGCGGTGTCCAGTTCCTCTTCCATCATGCGCCTCCATGTTGTCCGTGGTCTGCCTTTCTTTCTCTTTCCTCTGGTGTCTAAGTGAGGAAAGTGAAAACTGCCAGATATAAACACTTTGTTAGAAGCACGAGACATTTGATTAACCAACATCGAACTGGTGTAATTAGTCGTTACACGCTGGCCAAGATAATGGAGAGGAGATCGGAGCACGTCCATCCGTGGGCTGCCGGGGCTCTCAGGAGAGCAAAGAATAGTAACACCTTGACCTAGAAGGCATGTCGTAAGAGGCGACTAATGAAGGGGGCCTAGGAAAGTTATCCCAGTAAATAAAAAGCGTCGCAGAAATCGGATGTCCTAGATGTAGGAGCATAACTGGCACAACGTACAATCGCTCTTAGGCTCAGATCACATACAAATCACAAAGAGTGGTTAACAAGT
This sequence comes from Arion vulgaris, assembly GCA_020796225.1. NCBI lineage: Eukaryota > Metazoa > Mollusca > Gastropoda > Stylommatophora > Arionidae > Arion > Arion vulgaris. The sequence continues at coordinate 6,385,673 of CM036758.1, forward strand.
GGTCGATATGGAGCGTTCGAAGTAGAAGAAGGAACACATGTTCAGATTGTTTTGATGATGATCCTCACTAATTGCTGGGAGGTGAACATCATGTGGATACCATCATGGTAAGGAGCAGAATTTGACTAGAAATTTACTGCAACCAGCATTTCAAGTGGAGATGGTTCAAGAAGCTGATAACATAGTAACGAATACTTTTTTTTTTTAAATGTACATTCATTAATTTCCGTATCTTGTGGTATTCGAGTATCGAGTGCTAACTATTCGTACATCACTACAAAATGGATGACGCATGACTACTTGCTGAGAAAACTAGTTAAATTGCACGAGCCGACATGTGGGACCCGACAATTGCATCTAAAATAAACATTCATTAGAAGCAGCGACAGTACAGTTAATTTATATATTTTGTAAGCACCTTCTAACTTGGAACTATTTGTTTTGTTGTTTGCACTACCACTTTGACTCGCTCCGAGTCAATCAGTCATAAATGATAATTATAATCATAATGAAATGAGTCTCAGTAGAGTAGGACGAGAGACTCATACGGTTACTCTAGTCTATGCTATCAACTACTTGACTAAGAAAGAGCCAAGACTACATATGACTTATTGTTAACCTCCATCTGTTGTTGTTTGCATTCGTTCTTTCTTATCAAACAAGCTAACTTAAACTACTGGGATTTGCGCCGAAAAAGTGAGAATGTTGCGCCCCCTTAAAGTTTACTTTAGACCCTTATGGCATAAAGGACAGCCTCATCCGAATTTTGACCAGTTGAGTTATTCCCCTCTTATATCCAACTCCAGTCCCACACAACTCCAAACAGGACTCAACCACCACATGCACATAATAAAGCCTTACCTAATAAAGCCTGAATTACTTCACATGTGCATGCATGTCAGACTGAAACACAGAGTACATCCCATCAAAATTCAACATTACTGAAAAACATTACTTACAGAGCAAGCTATGGGGAGCACATAAAGAACTCCCAACTGATGTACACCTCTACAGAGGCAACCCATCTCATAGTGTAGACTGATCACAAATAAGGAGATATTAAACTCTGTCATAGAGGTGAAATGGGCAAGACACATGATTGCTTGGATGGCTTATAAACACATCAGAAAACTGCTAATGTGCGGTGAACTAGATTGGACAAACAACCAGTTGGTGGACATCTTATTTGCGTTCGTTCTTTACTACCAATTTTAATCACTCTTTGTGATATTTTTGATCTGTGCCAAGAATGTATAAGTTGCACATTGGTTTGGTAGGCCCCTAAACGCTTAGACTTCTACACATTTAGGACACGTGCATCCGATTTCAGCCAAGTTGGTGGACATAAAAAGCACACTCATAAAGTGTCTCTATAAGCTTCCATATAGAAACCACACGCTGGAAACCCTTCGTACAAGATCACTAACTGTGGCGCTGTAACACCACAAGAGGAACTCCCTTTGCTGAGAAAATAAGCTGCGCGAAGACAGAACAGACAACACTCTCTTGTCCAACCCTGATTATGTATGTCCCACATCTGGTAGGGGATTGTGTTTCAGGATTAGATTCTGCAGTCACATCCATACACACTAGAGAGTTTCAACAACAACACACATCTGAGACTATCATCATCATTGCTTGTGATAGATAGCTATTCTATATCTATATTCTCTTTGTGTGTCCTAGTTGACACATATGACTTCCATAAGAGATTTCCATTGTTGCTGTTCTGCTGTCTTTCTACTAATTGTTCCCCTGGCAGGCCACAATCTTTCAGCTCTCTTTCCACATTTCATCTCCATATTTCCTTTGGACATCCAGACCTTCTTTGTCCATCAGAGAGCTGTCTTAGCTAATGCCACTACTGGCGTACAGCATATGATGGGTGGTTTTATTACTTGTTCACTAGTCTGTGAGGTTGCACAAAAGTGCATGAGCACATTGGGACCCTATTAGGTGCCTGCAACCTGTTATGAAAACTCGAATAGTTTTCTTTAAGTGGAACGAGAAATACTAAAATTCCACCACAAATATCACAATTCAGAATGAGAAACATAACCAAGATTACTTCTGGTTTAACTGTAACTGCAGTTTCAAGATTTAATTTTTTTAAATTTTCCTTTCTTTAGACCTTTTACTAATACATACCCGAGTGGTTACCGGGCCTAAATTTGGGGTGTAAAGAATAGAACCACTGTTATCTGCCATGCATGTCATAAGAGGTGACTAAGGAGGTTTGGCTGAAATCGGATGCATGTGTCCTAAATGTGTAGAAGTCTATGCATTTAGGGCCTACCGAGGGGACTGCCTAGAGTAGTTGATAGTAGCTCGGCCTGCTATCTGTGAGACGCCTCATAGCTCGGGTTCGAACCTACTGTCCGGCATTTGTTCGAGTCCCTGGTCTTACTCAGGACGATAACGTGAGTACCTCTGAAGTCGGAGAAAATCTGCCTGTATGGCGAGGGAATACTAATTACGAGTACATTGAGTACACGGCTGCCAGTGTAAAGTAATTTACAATGCACGCTGCTGCCATTGTAAGAAATTGGAAAACGGATTTTCACGCAAAAATCAGTTTCAGAGATGCAACTTCGTCTGAGTTGAAAGCGGACCAAAAAAAAAAAAAAGGGGGCCTACCAAACCAATGTGCAACGTATCACGTTCTTGGCAAAGATCAAACATCACAAAGAGTGATTAAAATTGGTGGTAAAGAACGAACGCAAAGAAGAAGAAGACTAATACATACTACTTGCTTATTTCTTATTTTATTGTTTGCTTTACACAAAAAGTTGTAGAATAACAGTTTCCAACTAAAGTAATTAGACATTGTGACTTTTCCCACAGGAAACAGTAATCTTGTGAAGTTTAGACTTTTAAAAACAATAAGGGGACAGGAGGAAAGAATTATTCAGATCCAATGGAAAACATTCATTCAGAAATAAAGCAAGAAGAAGGAGAAACAACAGAGATTATTCAGGTTAGTTAATTGCATATCCTTTACAGGACTTTGCGAATCATCCCCAGCTTTTAAACGCTGTTTGTGATTTGTTTAGGCATTATTACGTTCAGTAGTTTGCCATTTTTTTCCACTGGGTGGTACCATGCTCTTGTAAAAATCCATGTGTAGCAATTTGCAACCAGACTGTGCTCAGCGGGATTCGAACTCAGAACGTCAAGTTAATAGACGCGCATTATCCCCTAAGCCACAGACGCCACCATTATTCAGGTACTAGCATGGTTTAGGATAGAAGTAACTATGATTTGGGGGCTACTTTAGTGTGCAGTCTGCATTTTTCAACTATAGCGTGCCTTTTGCCATAACTTTATTTGAACTTTTCTTTGACTTTATACCAGGGAAATTTTATATGCAGAAATAACAAATCTTTATTAACAATAAATATTTAAACCAGACATCACATTAACCCGTTCACTGCGTAATTTATTTTATCTCCAGATGCATTTATATTGCAATGTATACTGACTTATCCAGAATATTGGCTTGGCTTTGTGTCATCAAAAAATATACCACAAGCCCCTAAATCGGCTCAGAAGGGTGAACAGGTTGTTAACTTCAAATTTACTTCAACGATATATACACACCGTATGTTACTCAGAAAAGTTTAAAATAAATCTTCTGCATCTTTTCCTAGCACTTTCCAGCAAATATGATCACAGTGAGATTGAAATAGTCCTCATTTTTTAAAGTGGGTAGTTTGGCATCCAACAATAACCGTTCAGTTGCTTCTGTGTTTACATCTGTCATTGGATCCACATAGTTTTCTTGGTGGTTCACCATGCGATCTCGTTCAACTGTGTTCTCTTCTATGCAGATGATATTTTTATAGAAATTTTGAAACAACATAGCACCAACACTTATATGAAACTTATTACACTAGATCGGAGGTAGCCAGGCAGCTGATTCACTGTAGACCGTAGGATCAGGCAGACCATACGCTAATGTAGCTCTGATTTGTTTTTCTCTGTTTGAAATGAAATAGAAACTTATTTGGCTTTTGTTTATGATATTGTGATTATAATAGAATAGCTACTTCTTTTGTTTATATTCCACCAGACTGTTGGAAAGAAGCCCAGTTAGATGGGCCGGTCACATTTAGCAGATGCCTGTTATGTATTCCAAAACAGCTAATGTATCACAATCTAGATGGGAACAAACAGACAGTTGACAGGCAAAAAAAAGTCTTAATTATCTCAAAAGGCCGTGATATAGTCACCACATGCTGGAAATTCCTCACACAAGATTGCCATTTGTGGCGCTACAGCACCACAAGAGGAACTCACTTAGCTGAGAAAACAAACTGCATGAAAAGACAGAACACACAACACCCACAAGTCCAACCATGATCATGTATGCTCCACTTGTGGTAGTAAATTTGTGTTCCAGGATTGAACTCTGCAGTGACTTCCACACACACCAGATAGGTGCAACAACACATGTCTGAAGCTGTTGTCATCATAGCTTCGATGGGCAGCTATTATGATTATCATAGATATAAACTTTCTTTTGGTTTATGATAGCAAAGATAAAATAGTCACTTTTTTATTTTTAATCTCACCAAGCAACTATTTATTTGTTATGTATCTAGATACAATTTTTGTTTCATTTTTATCCTTGCAGTCTGTTACCAATTATAAGTTTATGGACTTGTCATGGACACTTTTTTATATGTTGTTATAGTTTTAGTATTATCTACTTGTATGTTCTGATGTTAGATGTCTCAAAAGTAAGGAAGATAAAATTAGAACTCGAAGACATGAAATCAGAGAAATGTGTAGTCAACCACTAGTAACAACTGTTATAAGAAAGAGAAGGTGGAGATATGTTGGGCATACTATGAGAACTCATCAAAGAATCACAAAGCAGACATGGAAGTGGGAGACAGGGTTAAATTTATAAAGAAAAGGTGCCTTAGGGAAACCCTGAAATGAACTTATCTGAGAGAGGTGAGAAAGATCTTACTCAATTCCATAGAAGAGATTGAATGAGTTTCCCATTGATAGAGCGGTAAGGAGAAATTGCTTGCAGGCCATGTGTGAGAGGAATATAATAATAAAATGTTCTGATGTGTTTTGTTTCTCTTATATTTGATCAGGCTGAAGAGAAAGATGATTCTAATGTCCCACATTTAGCTGTAGAAATAAAGCAGGAACTGGATGATGAGGTCAGTGTGTTTGAAGAAAATATTCTTGTTTGATAACCAATATCATCTCATTTCAAATCAAATATTGATTCAGTTTTCTTTAAAGTGTAAACATTGGGTGAAAACTGTTTATTCCATGTCACTGATATATCTATATCCTCTTCATGTCCCATAAGACATCCACAAGAAATTTCCATTGCTGCGTTCTGCCACCTTTCTACCATTTGTTTCCCATGTTAGGCCACAATCTTTCAACTCTCTTTCCACAGTTCGTCTCCATTTTTTTTTCCTTTTTCGCTCCGTTTCAACTAAGACGAAGTTTCATCTCTGAAACTGATTTTATGCTGAAAATCTGTTTTTCCAATTTCTTACAATGGCAGCAGTGTGCACATTGTAAATTACTTACACTGGCAGTGTGCTCAATGTGTCGTAATTAGTATTCCCTCGTCATACAGGCAGATTTTCTCCGACTTCAGAGGTACTCACGTTATCGTCCTGAGTAAGACAGGGGACTCGAACAAATGCCGGACAGTAGGTTCGAACCCGAGCTATGAGGCGTCTCACAGCTAGAAGGCCGAGCTACTATCAACTACTCTAGGCAGTCCCCAGTTCGTCTCCATGTTTCATTTGGTCGTCCAGGCCTTTTTTCCCATCCGCTGTCCTTCAGAGAGCTTGTTCCAACTAATGTTCCTACTGACATACATGGTCACTACATTTTTGTCTTTTAATGATAGTCTCCAGTGATGCACAGTTTGTTCATTTAAAAAATTCTTCATTTGCTATTGTGTTTTGGCCAGAATATTCACAGGATTCTTCTTAAACATTTATTTATAAATCTCTCCAGCTTGTGTATGATGTTTTGGGTCATTTTCCAGCACTCATTACTCGCCCGAGTGGTTACCGGGGCCCAAATGTGGAGAGTAAAGAATAGAACCACTGTTACCTGCCACGATGTCGTAAGAGGTGACTAAGGAGGTTTGGCTGAAATCGGATGCATGTGTCTTAAACATGTAGAAGTCTATGCGTTTAGGGCCTACCAAATAAATGTGCAACATATACTAAGCTTCTTGGCAAAGATCAAACATATCACAAAGTGTGATTAAAATTTGTTGTAGAGAACGAATGCAAAGAAGAAGAAGCACTCATTACTGTATAATTACACTCTCAAGACACGGCTTCTATATATTTTAAGTTTTGTTTTAAGATTTAATACTTTGACTTTCCAGATTTTGTTGAGAATGGCAAAAGTTGCTTTCTTGACCCTTCTTATTATGTCCTTTTCCAAATGACCATCCTGCGATACTGCATGTTACTGATATTATTGTATTACCATTTGTGTGTTCAGTCCTTGCTAATTTGTGTAATATGTTGCCAGATTTGTTTAGAACAAATGACCATCCATGATAGTGCATGTTACTGATATTATTGTATTACCATTTGTGTGTTCAGTCCTTGCTAATTTGTGTAATATGTTGCCAGATTTGTTTAGAACAAATGACAATCCTCAGATACTGCATGTTACTGATATTATTGTATTACCATTTGTGTGTTCAGTCCTTGCTAATTTGTGTAATATGTTGCCAGATTTGTTTAAAAAATGAACACATCCAATATTGTCAAGATTGCATAATATTTGATCTTGCTAATCTTGATGTGTCAACCGAATACTTAGACTGGTCTTAGAAAACTGCATTCAAACACTCAAGCATTATGTGATGTTTAGAAGTAGATGCATTCCTTCTACTATTTCAGATTTCTGCAGAAATTACAAACAGTGAAGATGTGAACATTGGGGTCGTAAATGGATAATTTTGATGAGGAAATGACTGAATGGCAGGAAGCCAAACAATTTGGTTTATGTGATGAGGATAGCCGTATAAAAAAGGGTAAGTATGTCATGTGTGATTATGCTGATTGACTGGATGTGGACTGTGACACTTTTATGACATGTTTGTGAGATTATTCTAATGGGTTCTGTGACACATTTATGATATTTTCTGTAATGATTTTTGAGGGACTAGAAAAACAAAGAGAAGTTATTCTTCAAACCTCTTATGTTTTGCAGGCAGTTTTATTAAGTGCGCGAACATGAACAGAAAGACACCATAACTTCTCCCAATGAAGATGGAACGTAACAGACCTAACATGCATGGATATCCAGCAATGTAAATGGGACATGTATGCAGCATACAGTTAATGACTATGCTCATATATCTTATACAAAATGGTACTGCCACTGTGGATCATCACCAGGCAGGCAGAGCAACCGGACCCTCAGACTACTGATGATGACTATGTACCTCTAGGAACAGGGATTAAGCATAGTATAGCAACAGGCGATATCAAACAAAGAATAGTACAAACAAAATTATGCAGTGAAACAGTGAGTGTATATTTAAGTAAAAGCTAGAGCTGCAAAACTTCAAAAAGTAAATATAAATGTTCTAGACATCCAACAGGAAACTCACTTGAATGAGAACTGTTATGTTATGATATTTGATCGACGTCATGGCACATTTTGCATTCCCATACATGGTCCATCCTCTGCTGCAGCAGCCATCCCAAAATCCACTTGCTTACCTTTCCCATGAAAGGTTGATTAGTATATTTTCTCTCTCTACCATGAAGACGACACTGTCTGACATGTCCAAACTTAATTCCTATTTTCACAATTGGCCGTGTCTGAGACTCGCCCATATCACTTGAAAGAGAACTGTCGTTTCTCTATCAAAGAATTCAAGTGTTGCTGATAAAACAAATGAGCACTATAGTTAAAAATAATATCTTCACTACAGATATCTCACTGAACCTGAAGAATCTAAAATATCTCATTATCAAACTGCACACACCATAACTGTTGTTTATTACAAGCTTCTATTTTTCAAACAACAAAAGACTAAACCTTTGGAAAATTTTACTCTCAGAATTAACAAATGAAGCTCAAGCAGAACCAATCTTATATACTCTATTCTTATACTCCATACTTATTTCATTACTTGTCACTTGTTCATTGCTTGTATATTTCAGAGATCAATGATGACACATTGGATCACTTCACCAACTCTCAGGATGATGTTCAGAAAATAAAAGTAGAAAGTGAATACAGTGTTCAACATTCACAACTTGTAAGATCTGATGTTTTCTCAGAGAATCTTCCAGAACATGTCAGACACATTGAAGAGAACAGTACTAGAGATGTGTCAGAAAGTTTGGAGAGACTAACAGAACATACTAGAAACATTGAGGAGAACAGCACTAGAGATGTGACAGAAAGTTTGGAGAGACTAACAGAACATGTTAGAAACATTGAGGAGAGCAGCACTAGAGATGTGACAGAAAGTTTGGAGAGACTAACAGAACATACTAGAAACATTGAGGAGAGCAGCACTAGAGATGTGACAGAAAGTTTGGAGAGACTAACAGAACATACTAGAAACATTGAGGAGAGCAGCACTAGAGATGTGACAGAAAGTTTGGAGAGACTAACAGAACATACTAGAAACATTGAGGAGAGCAGCACTAGAGATGTGACAGAAAGTTTGGAGAGACTAACAGAACATACTAGAAACATTGAGGAGAGCAGTACTAGAGATGTGACAGAAAGTTTGGAGAGACTAACAGAACATACTAGAAACATTGAGAGAGCAGCACTAGAATGTGACAGAAAGTTTGGAGAACTAACAGAACATACTAGAAACATTGAGGAGAGCAGCACTAGAGATGTGACAGAAAGTTTGGAGAGACTAACAGAACATACTAGAAACATTGAGGAGAGCAGCACTAGAGATGTGACAGAAAGTTTGGAGAGACTAACAGAACATACTAGAAACATTGTGAAGAAGGAATCAGATGAGACAGAAGATTTTGAGATGGTTCATGAACACAAAGAAGACATCATAATGAAAACAGAAAATATGGATGGCGATTGGTGTTTAACAACATCTAGAGAGCAGAGAATGAATGACTTAAGAGAGTCAGTGAAAGTCAAAGAACATCAGGTCATGATTATGGATAGCATTGTTAATATTTCTCAGAATTATGACAATCTGGGTGTCAATAATGGAGATTGTAAGCAATTTTAGGAAATGGATTCTGTGTTTCTAAGAAAGATAGTAGACATACTGTGAGTAATGTAAGTTGTAAGAATCTGGACAAATCTGATGTTTGTGAAGTAGGTTTAACTAAACTTTCTAGCGTGAACACAGATAAAATAAAATATGGAGAAGAGGTGTTTGACAAGTTTCATTTTTCTGATTTTGGTTTTACTTGTTCTGAAAATAGGAGAACACACTTAAGTGTGCATGCAGGAGATGTGCCGTACACATGTGATATATGTGGTGTCGGATTTTCTAAGAATGGTGCACTGAAAATGCACAAAAGAAATCATACAGGGGAGAAACCATACACATGCGATATTTGTGGTGTCGGATTTTCTCAGAATGGTGGACTGAAGTTGCACAAACGGCATCATACAGGAGAGAAACCATACAACTGTGATGTTTGTGGTTTAGCATTTTCTCAGAATGGTAGTCTGAAGAGACACAGAAGAACGCATACAGGAGAGCAGCCGTACAAGTGTGATGTTTGTGGTGTATCATTTGCTTACAGTGAAAGCTTAAATATGCATGTGAGAATACATACAGGAGAGAAACCTTACAAATGTGATATTTGTGGTTTAGCATTTGCTCAGAATGGTAGTCTGAAGAGACACAGAAGAATACACACAGGAGAGAAACCTTGCAAATGTGATTTTTGTGGTAAAGCATTTGCTAAAAGTGAAAACTTGAAGAGACACAGAAGAATACATACAGGAGAGCAACCTTATAGATGTGAAATTTGTGTGTAGCATTTGGTGCAATGAAAACTTAAAGATACACACAAGACAACATACAGGAGAGAAACCTTACAAATGTGATGTATGTGGTCTCGAATTTACTGTGAATGGTAGTCTGAAGATGCATAAGATGAAACATACAGGAGTGCAGCCTTACAAATGTGATATTTGTGGTGTAGCATTTCTAAGAAGTAAAAGTTTGAAAATACACATAAGAAAACATACAGAAGTGAAATCTTACAAATGTGATGTATGTGGTGTTGAATTTTCTCAGAATGGTAAGCTGCAGAAACACAAAAGAAAACATACAGGAGAGAAACCTTACATATGTGATATATGTGGTGCAGCATTTTGTCAGAATGGTGGGCTGACCATACACAAAAGGAAACACACAGGAGAGAAACCTTACAAATGTGATATATGTTTTGAGAGTTTTTTTAGATGTGATAGCATGAAGACACACAGAAGAAAACATACAGGAGAGAAACCTTACAAATGTCATCTTTGTGGTGTTGAATTTTCTCATAATATTAGCTTGAAAGCTCACATAAAAAAACATATGGATGAGATATTATACAAATGTGATGTCTGTTGTCAGTACTTTATTCATTTCTCTGTTCTGGAAGAACACATAAGAGCTCACTTAATAGAGCAACATGGCTAATGCCTTTATTGATTGAGATGTGGTTGGCATCTCATGTTTTTATTGACTCCATGAGTATGATTGCTAAAGTTGAAACAGGAATGGTGAGATGAAACTGGATATAGGTACTGGTACAGACAAATCACCTTCATTTTTGTCCCTGTGCACGCAGGGTAATAAACAGACTGATAGATTGGCTGACATGGCTACGATATCAGAGGGAGCTGCACTTCTGAAGTCGGAGAAGGCCCTCCTGTATGATGAGAGACACTGATAAAAAAAGGAAAGCAGGCCTTCACGCAAAAATCAGTCAGGCGCCACGAGACCCTGACTGCGCCTGAATTCATGGGGCAACGAAGAAGAGGAAGCTGCAATGGACTGAAATAACATTCTTAATGCATTGAGTCTTTCCGAACAGAGGAGTTATAGGGTTGTGTATTCCTGTCGCTGACCAGATTGAGAGTCGCCTCAACAAATCCAGCAGTGGCCCAACACGCCAGTTTGATGTTGATTAATCAATCTCTTTGCATATTCATATGTCGTCTTCTCGGCTGCACAATATCAACACCCATCTCTCTCAATCTGATCAGCGAGTGGGATTCACAGCCCTGAAACTCCTCTGTTCGGATAGATTCAATGCGTTAAGAATTTCTTTCAGTCATTCAGAATTTCTCTTTATCATAGGCCCTGCAGCCGCATGCTCAAATCATCAGTTACATTCTGAAAACATCTTTTCTATGGTCTTCCTCTTTGCCAGGATGTCTTCTTCCATAATGGTCTTCTCAAATACTTTGTGTCTCTTTATTCCAAAATACTTCAATTTTCCTATTTATATGATCAGCCAATTTTTTTTTCTGCTGGTGGTCCCCAAACTTGATATGAGTTATTGAAACTCTAACTCAGAAAGAACCAACCATGAGAACAATATTGTCAGCAAATCAAAGATTATAAAGAGGGCAACCAACAATAGTTATGGATGTTTGGTAATCTTGCAATGTCTTTTGTATAAAATGTTTAAATATATATTGAAAAACAGCAGAGATATTATGCAGTCTTGTCGCACAAGAACATTTATTTTGAAAAAAAATCATCAGTTTCATTATTTATGAATACTACTCTTGTTAGAGTGCTTTTATAGTATCTATTGTGTTGTTATCATATCTATTGTGTTGTTATCATAGTTTCTTCATTGTTTGTCAGAGACCACCATATCAAACCTCATCAAATACCTTTGTCAAAATCAAATAAATATTGTGATACAGATAATGGTGATGTTATTTTTGTTAATCAATATTCTGATTAACACACTGTTATACTTTATAATACAAGTACTCCAGTGCCATATTGAACCAATACTTATGTATGGCATTGAATCATGGAACGCCTGAGTGGTTACCAGGGCCCAAATTGGGGTGTAAAGGATAGAACCACTTACAGTGGAACTCCAATATTCGTCCCCGCCAGTATTCGTCTTTTTCGATATTCGCCCTGTTTTTCCGTCAAAATTTTTTTCCGATATTCGTCCGAAAGTCAATATTCGTCCTACCTCCGGAAGCCGGCAGAAAGCAGCTGATCGCCATTTTGTGTCGGTTGTTTGGCTGAAGCGCTTGTTTGAAAGTGCACGCAATAAAACTCTTGTTATTTTTTAAATCTTCTGCAGTTTTTGCAATTTATTATTACAAAAATTTAGTGACCATGGGACGTAAGAAGTGTAGTGACGATAATGGTGGTAAAAAAAAAGAAAAGCAGTGCGAAGTACCATTGATTTTTAAAAAAAATATTGCTAAGTTTGAAGCTGGAACACTTGTCGCCGATTTAGTAAAGGAATTTGAAATGCCGAGAACTACCATTGCTAGCATAATAAAAAAAGGATGCTATTAAATCAGCTGAAGTCGCACAAGGTGTAACAATTCTTGCTTCTAATAGATCGCCAATCATTGAGGACATGGAAAAGTTGTTATTAGTTTGGATAACTGAAAAACAAAGGGCTGGTGATAGTGTTTCAGAAGCTATAATTTGCGAAAAAGCGAGGTCACTTTATCAAGATTTACAGAATGAAAGGCCTAGGCCATTAACATTCGCTGATGCTGCCGAATTCAAGGCAAGTAGTGGCTGGTTCCGCAATTTTAAATCCCGCACAGGCATTCATAGCGTAGTTAGACATGGCGAGGCTGCAAGTTCGAATGCAGAAGAAGCTAAACAGTTTGTGATCGATTTTAAAAACTTCGTAGATGCTGAAGAATATGTCCCTCAGCAAGTTTTCAATTGCGACGAAACAGGGTTGTTTTGAAAGAAGATGCCAAGACGCACCTACATTACAAGAGAGGAAAGTTCAATGCCGGGCCATAAGCCTATGAAAGACAGGTTAACCCTTATGCTCTGTGGCAATGCTAGTGGTGATTGCAAAATTAAACCCTTGCTCATATACAATTCTGAAAATCCGAGAGTCTTTAAGCAAAACAATATCATTAAAAGTAGATTAAATGTCATGTGGCGATCAAATGTGAAAATTTATTTTGTTATAGAATAGATACGCAATATTCGAGGCCGGGAACGAATTAATCCATTTTTAGTGAATTCCTATGGGAAAAAATTGTTCGATATTCGTCTTTTTCGATATTCATCATCCCATCGGGAACGGATTAATGACGAATATTGGAGTTCCACTGTATCTGCCACGCATGTGGTAAGAGGCGACTACGTAGGTGGGGTTAGCTACCCCACACCGTAAAAACACTAGATGGCTACAGAACGGAGAGCAAACCGAGTAAACGCTGGCTGAAACCAGACACATCGCCGAAGAATAAGCACCAGAGCTCCAAATGGTGCTGAAGATATGACATAAAACACACCAATGCTAAGGTTGCATGAATCAGATTTCCACATGAATAGAATTTATGGGGAGATCTGGTACATCGGTCTGGACGGTGATCGAGAGAGAGAGAATCATGGACAAGGAATAAGCAATAAATAAGTTTTACAGAAGAATATTGAAAATTTCATGGACAGTGAAGAAAACACGCCCGTGTGCTGCCGGGGCTCGCAAGGGGAGCAAAGAGGAGCAGCACTGCGACCTACAAGGCATGTCGTAAGAGGCGACTAAGGGGGGGTTTGGCGTAGGGCTGGCTACCCTATCCAGTAGAAAATTTTAGCCACAAAATCCAACCAACCATGAACAAGTCACATACAAATAAAATAAAAACTGTGCCAACCAAGAGGAAAGGAAGCTCTTCTAGAAGAGGTATGAAGCGATGCAGAGAAAGCCGCAAGGAGTCTACACTGCAGATTATCTTCCTTTCACCTAGGAAAAGCTCCAGAATTGGCACCTGAAATGTTAGAAGTATGTATCAAATGGGAAAGACAGCACAGGTTGTAAATGAGATGAAATTTCACGGATTGGCATCTTGGGATTATGTGAAACTAGGTGGAATGGTGCAGGCAAACAACGTCTAAACACAGGAGAAACAATGCTGTTCTCAGGCCATATGGAAGAAAATGCCCTCCATAGTGAAGGAGTGGCTTTAATGCTATCTAAAGAAGCGGAGAAGGCACTAATAAAATGGGAAGCAGTGAGTCCTAGGATAATCACAGCAACATTCAGAACCACCAAAAGAAAGTATTCTTGAATGTGACCCAGTGTTATGCACCTACCAATGATAAAGAGGAAAAGTAAAAGAGGAATTTTACATAAAACTTCAAAATACTATAGGTAATCAGAGAAATGGGAACATCAAAATTTTGATGGGTGACCTCAATGCCAAAATAGGTTCGGACAACATAGGCTACGAGGAGATCATGGGGAAACACGGACTAGGAATAATGAACGAAAATGGAGAACTATTCACTAATTTCTGTGCAGCGAATCAATACGTCATAGGTGGAAGTGTCTTTCCACATAAAAGAATACATAAAGCAACCTGGGTATCACCAGATCACAGAATAGAAAATCAAATTGACCACATATGCATAAACAAGAAATTCAGGTCATCTCTACAAGATGTAAGGGTCCTAAGGGGGCAGATGTAGATTCGGATCACCACTTGCTGATAAGTAAAATTAAACTGAAGCTTAAGCGATACATAACATCCCATGAACATAGACACCAATATAATGTAGGATACCTCAGAAGTCAAGAAACAAAGGAACAGTTCACGGTCACAGTCTCTAATAAGTATGAGGTGTTGCGGCAATTAGAAGATGAGGTGAGTGTGGAAGAATGCTGGCAGCAAGCCAAAAATATTTGGAATGAAACATGCACAGAGGTATTAGGAAAGAAGGAGCGGAATCATAAGGCATGGATAACTCCAGAAACTCTCAAGGAAATAGAAGAAAGGAAAAAGAGGAAAGCAGATTTAAATAATAGCAAAACTAGAACTGCCAAAGCCATAGCCCAGGAAAAGTACACAGAAGCTAGCAAGAAAGTGAAGAAACAAATAAAGTTAGATAAAAGACAATACGTAGAAGATCTAGCAAGAGAAGCAGAGGTAGCTGCAGGAAAAGGAAACCTTAGGGATCTTTACAATATCACTAGAAAGCTAGCACGAAAATACAGACCATCAAATGGGTTGATCAAAAATAGTAGTGGGGAAACTATCACTAATGTTAGAGACCAAATGGAAAGATGGATGGAATACTTCAAGGAACTCCTGAACAGACCAGCACCTACAAACCCCAAGATATCCAACCGGCAGAAATTGACTTGGACATCAACTGTGAGAAACCATCCAAGGAGGAAATTAGTAAAGCCATTAAACTTTTAAAAGATGGAAAAGCGGCCGGTCCAGATGGTATTCCAGCGGAGGCGGTTAAAGCCAACATAAACACATCCACAGAAATACTGTATAAATTATTTAGCAGAATCTGGGAGACTGAAGAAATACCAGCAAACTGGAGAGAAGGATACCTGGTGAAGCTACCAAAGAAAGGGGACCTTCAGAAGTGTGAAAACTATAGGGGAATAATGCTGTTGTCAGTACCTGGGAAAATACTAAGCAGAGTCATCCTGGAGAGACTGAGAGATGCCATCGATATAAAGCTAAGAGATGAACAGGCAGGCTTCCGACCAAATAGATCCTGTGCTGACCAGATAGCCACATTACGTATAATAATAGAGCAAAGTATTGAATGGAAATCCCCACTTTATATCGGATTTGTTGATTATGAGAAGGCTTTTTACAGTATTGATAGGGAAACCCTTTGGAAATTAATGAGGCATTATGGAATCCCACAGAAAATTATTAACCTAATAAAAGCAACATATACAGATATGAAATGTAGAGTTCTTCATGAAGGTAAACTAACAGATACTTTCGGAATAGAAACAGGAGTGCGTCAGGAATGTCTTCTATCACCTTTGTTGTTCTACTGACAATAGACTGGATTATGAAGACCACAGTAACTAACACCAGAAATGGAATCCAATGGACTCTGACAGAGCAACTAGATGATCTGGACTTGCTGATGATATAGCCCTTCTGTCACATACACGAAATCAGGTGCAGGATAAGCTAAACACATTGAATCAAAGGTCCCAGCAACTAGGGCTGAACATTCATAAGGGAAAGACAAAGATATTGAGAATTAACCAAACAAACGACAACTCGATCTCCCCGGGGAAATCCCACTTCAAGAGGTAGAATCATACACATATTTGGGCAGCAACGTAGACAAAGAGGGTGGAACAGATAGAGATGTTAAAATAAGAATACAGAAGGCAAGAGGAGCTTTCATTGCACTGGGAAACATTTGGAAGTCCAAAGAAATCAAATCTAGAACAAAAATTGGATATTTAACTCTAATGTTAAAGCAGTTCTACTGTATGGGTCAGAAACATGGAGAACAACTAAAACAATAGCGCATAAATTGCAAACATTCATCAACTGGTGTCTGCGCAGAATAGAGGGAATAAGATGGTATGATAGGTCACAAATGAGGAACTTATGGAGAGAACAAGACAGATTCCAGTGAACGAACAGGTTTAAAAAAAAGACGCTGGCGCTGGATAGGACACACTTTGCGAAAACCGGAGGGGAATATAACAAGAAGGGTCCTTGCCTGAACCTGCAGGGACAGCGAAAGAAGGAGGCCGAGAAATACATGGAGACGAGATTTGGAGGCGGAGATCAACAATATAAAGAAGAGCTGGAGGGAGCTGCAGGAGATAGCTAGAGATAGGAAGACTTGGCATGAGTTGGTTGAGGGCCTATGCCCCAACCCGGGGAAAAAAGGCAAAGAGAGAGAGAGAGAGAGAGAAGAAAACAAATGATGATGTTTTAAAACAGACCTGCACACAAAGAAACCTTTTATCAAAAGAATGAGAATCAGACAATCAAGGTACTTCGGTTATGTAATGCAAAGAAGAGGATTAGAACATTTGGTGACAACAGGTAAAATTCAGGAAGAAGAGATCGCGAAAGGCAGAGGGAGATCTTGGATGGTCTGACATCATGGTTCGACAAAAGAACAACTACAGAACTGATTAGTTACACCAAGGAGAGAGAATTGTGGAGAGACATGGTCGCCTACACCAGCAGACATGGCACTTAATTGATTGATACTTTATAATTAAGAGAAACCTAAAAACAAACATTCAAATCAAATGTGAAGGATCATTAATACTAACTTTGAAAAACAAACATTCAAATCAAATGTGAAGGATCATTAATACTAACTTGAAAACAAACATTCAAATCAAATGTGAAGGATCATTAATACTAACTTTGAAAAACAAACATGCAAATCAAATGTGAAGGATCATTAATACTAACTTTGAAAAACAAACATTCAAATCAAATGTGAAGGATCATTAATACTAACTTTGAAAATTGAAGATGATACACAGGTTAGGAAAACGGGAAATATCCGCAGACACAGGTTTTGTTTGTTTAGTATGGGATTTTAGGGGTTGAGAAATGAAGACATCAGGAAAAAGTGGGTACAACATCAGTACTAGACTTCATCAAGAAACAACAAATTAAATGGTTCGGTCACGTAAGCAGATTACCATCAGACAGTGCACCCCAAAGAGCAATGCTGCTCCGATACAATGGGTACAAAGCAAAAGGCCGGCCAAGCAAAAGATGGACCTCAGAGATAACAGAGGCGACGAAAGAGACTATCTACGAAGCGCATACTAGGGCCGTTTTAGAAATCTCTTCCTGACCTGACGCTGTGAGGCATACAGGATTCGAGAAAGAAAGAAAGAAAGTAGGGGATTTAAGCCGAGGCACGCTCCTTTCAACCTAAGGCGAACCTTTTATTGGTTATATCAGAGCGTGTAGGCCAACAAACATGAAAAATAAGAATTAACTCCTTTCGGAGAATCCAGTAGTTAACAGACACAGGTAACTCAGACTGGATCAATTTAAGATTTTGGAATGGTTTAAGCAATTGTAAATGGTAATTATAATAACAAATAAATATCTGACATTCTAAGAATATTCATATCTTTGATAAATAAGTTATAAGCCATTGATTGCCAAGAACATCGCTCAGTTAGTCTTATGTGCCTTCGTCTTACGTTCGCACACTATGAATTCAGACGTTCAGAAGCACAGACGACCAACCCACCTATATTGCCCAAGAAATTGAAGATGCCTTCCAGAAAAAAACACACGCCGTTGGCCATCTTCTCCAACCTAACTAGCCTTCGACAAGGTCTAGAAAAATGAACACCTGCTAAAACTAGCACATAGCCGTATCAAAGGACACGTGGATCCGAGACTTCTTACGCAAACGATGTGCAATAGTTAAACTGGAAGAACACAGAAACAAGCTAGTCAGACTAGAAGAAGGAGAAGTTCCGCAGGGAAGCGCAATATCTCCTACACTCTTCATCCTTTGTTATCAATGATCTCCCCAAACAATTTACATCCACTCGGCACTCCATGCGGACGACTTGGCCATAGAGACCCAACCAGAATATTTAGGAACGGCTAAGGTCTGAATGCAAGGAGCCATAAATGCAGTCAATAAATTTTTGTTGTTGGGGGATGGGGGTCACAATAAGTATAAACCAGAAAGTATCAATACTATCGCTCTCTACAAAACTAAACATGTCAATGTATACATCGACAACAGTGGGCAGAAGTATGGACACAGCCGATATCATCAATGCGGTACGCTCTCAATTGTGTGACATGGGCGGGTCTCAGACACTGGAACGAGTTCGAGAATTAGGCGTTAAGTTTGGACATGCCAGACAGTGTCGTCTTCGTGGTAGAGAGAGAGATATAGTAATCAACTTCTCATGGGTACTGTGAGCAAATGGACTTTGGGATGGCTGCTGCAACGAAGGACAGAGCACGAATGGGAATGCCCAATGTGTCATGATGTCGATCGCATAACATAACATCGACAACAAAATACTAGCAAAGGAGGACAACCCTTCCTATCTAGGAATAAAATATGACAACACGACTTACATGGTGTCCCCACATAGAAGAAAGCCACTTATGAAATAACTAGCAGGAACCCATTGGGGCGCAGATGCAATCACTACACGTCAATTATATACAGGATTGTAAGACCAACACTGGAGCATGGCACGTGAGCCTACACAACTGCAGCACAGACAAATCGACATAAGCTAGACAAAATACAGAACACAGTTCTCAGAACCATCACCGGAGGTCTGAGAAGTACACCAATCAAAGATCTGGAGGCAAATTCTGGCCTTGGGATTCTGGGACAATTAGTTAGTTAGTTTGTTCCTTTCGTGCCAAAGGCGGCACATAGGGCAGAGGTTTTAGATCTCCATGTGATACGGTTCTTTGCTAGCAGTTGGAGATCTTGTATGGTTTCACATCCCAATAGTTTACTTTCTTGTTGGATGGTTCTTCGAAGAGTGGTCTTTGGTCTTCCACGTTTTCTTTCCCAACTGGTGACCACATAAGAACTTGTCGATTTAGTCTCTTTTCGTCTGATCTAAGAACATGACCTAAATATTTCCACCTTCGTTTCCTTATAATATTTGATACGGGTTGTTGGTGTGTTCTATCTCTACTGGGACAATGCAGTGAACAAAAATAGTCACATTAACAGCAAATGAAATAACAAAAACGCATAAAAGATAGCTCATATCAACTGTCAATATCACTGAAATTGAGCTGTAGGTCCGTGTTTGCATGTTGTCCCAGATTGATGGATTTTTTTAGAGGATGTCGGTGTTTTTTGCAGAGTGATTTTGACAGTTGATAGAAGCTGTCTTTTATGCGTTTGCTGTTGGTTGTTGGTTCATTGACTGTTTTGTGCATTGAGTTATTTTCTATGTGTTTGAACTTTTCGTTAATGTATTTTTTTTGGTTCCGTGCGCTGTCCCAGACTCTCAAGGTCAGCAGTTGCCTCCAGATCTTTGATTGGTGTACTCTCAGTTAGTGAACATGTTGAGCATGTCATTGTCAAGGCATGTAAAGGTCTGGCGGCACTGAGATTCATGGCGGCTGCAAATATCGAGCAACGGCTTCTTGTCATCATTTATCAGGTGCTGGTTCTTGAAACCATCAAATATGCAGTGCATCAAATATCAATGTTAGTAAGACTCAAATCGCTCGTGTATTTTCTGGGCTCGCAAGTGGAGCAAAGAATAGTAACACTGCGACCGACAAAGCATGTCGTAAGAGGCGACTGAGATAGGTGCCTAGGAAAGCTATCATATTAAGTAAAAAGCATCGCAGAAATCGGATGTACTTGTAGGTGCATAACTGGCACAGCGTAAATCGCTCTTGGGCTCAGATCACATACAAATCACAAAGAGTGGTCGATGTGGAGTGTTCGAAAAAGAATAAGACGTAAGACACAAATGGAACGACTGGAGAGAATACATAATGTAACTATGCGTATGATCTTAGGTTGTACTAAGGGGATGCACTCTGCGTGGCGATGAGATTTCTCCTTGATCTCCCAACCATGGAGACAAAGATAGTTAGAACGCTATGCAATAGGACGCAAGAGAAAGTAGTCAATATAACTACTAAAAGGATCACCCACTGCACGAAACGTTCGGCATCAGTAGTAGATATCGATTAAAGCGGGGCAAGTCATGGGTTGGCTGTGCTTCAGATACTGTTCAGCTGGTATGTAGGCTCACAAATATCGACCTTGTGAAGAATGGATACCGGTGCCTTAAATATACGAGAACATCATTTCGACCACCATTAAATTCGACTACGGTTGCAGAGAGAGGGATCCCGTGGCGTTGGATGTAGACGCCAAGGCCATCATCATTGAAAAATGTAATGGTGACATAATTTACACGGATGGATCGGTAGTTCGTACGGGCCTTCTCTGCAAGCTCACACGGCAGAAAGGTTAAGGAAGCCAGTGGTGCATTTAGTATGACAAGTAGCATGACAATGGACGTATTGGCGGTGACTAAGGAACTACTCTGGCTGGAATCACACAACTACAATCATGGGCGCATTCGGAGTGATTCATTGAGTATGATCCGCAAGGTGGAGGCTAGTTCGGTGCGCGTGCAATGGACTAAATCACTACAAGCGTCAACAGTTTGCAGAATTACGATTATCTGCGTTCTGTGGCACATGGGTGTCGATGGCAACTAGAGAGCAGATAGACTGACTGGTTCTGTCACCATATCAGGTGGTCAGCCGATGGAACGTCTCAGATTGCCCCAAAGAGATTTTCATAACATAACCAGTATATGTCGAGCGTCAAAGAAGAAATTAACTTTTGTACATATACAAAGAACATTCTACAATCTCGAATAATTTGCTGTCAGATCACTGTTGAAGCCTATGCAGAGGATGCTAAGTCAAAAATGAACTGTATTAGATGGTGAAATGTTAAGGAATGTGAGAGGTCTGAAAGAATTTCAAATGAAGTCGTTCGTTAGATATTCTAGACGTGTTGACGACATGAAACATTGAAGATAAATTGAGGTGAGCACAGTTAATTAGCTAGCATTGATGAGCAGCTATGGCATGATACTGCCAACGGAATTAATCGGTGTATGTCCATTTAGATGGTGAAAAGGTTATCGAGAATGATTTGAGAGTGAATCTTGAAAGATTTCTCAAAAATAAGTCTGTATCGTTAGACATATTACTAAAGGCGACGATTGCGAACATTGCGCAAATGCCATTGAAGATTAAGTTAGAAGGTCGCATGTCTATCCGAATTCTATTTTTTGATGTCTGCTTGACTTTGAAAGGCTGTTATCGCTATGATTGAAAACTGTATACTTGTACGGTTTACTATTTTTCAGAGTTTGACTGAGTTCCACCTTTAAAAAGGCAGAAGAATTAGCGGCACTGTATCCACTTAGGACACTACTAAGTCACGAGATGTTAGAGGCAGTTACATCGACATTGAATCGCTTTTCGTTACAACTTAAAAACCTATCGGGCTTAAAAACGGATGGTGCTCCAGAAATGGAGTTAAGTTTAAGTAGGTCATGTCCAAATGGTGCTGGAGATGTGACGTAAAGTACACCAGTGCAGTGCTAAGGCTGCATGAATCAGATGTTCACACGAATAGAATTTATTGGGAAGTCTGGTACATCGGTTTGGGCGGTAATCGCGAACAAGTTATGTTTCATTGTCTTCAAAAAAATATACCTATTTCTTGATTTTTTAAAACATTAAACCAGGCAATCGTTTGACCACGATATCACCTACTGGGAAGCGACGATGTGGTCGAAGCTGTAGCAAGCTAGTTTACTATTTTAAAATATTTTTAATTAGGTGCGGGCCCGGCAGAAATATTATTTCTGAAATTTGGACCGCCTCTGAAAAGGTTAGCCACCCTGATCTAAACCAATCCACGTCACCTGTAGATTGCAAGAGTTTGGATGAAATATAAGGGTGGCCATGAAAGAACAGCACAACAGCTATACAAATAGTTGATGGTCGCTGTTGGGGATATTACGAAGGAGATCGGAGCACCTATGGACACATATCCACAGAGCAATGAAGATATTTAAAACTGAAACATCAGAATCCGTTCCGGTTCACTGGTCATTTGCTAATTTTATTTTAACTATCTTTTTAGAAACTTTAGGATAATTTTTTTAAAAACAGTCATACATCATTAAAAATACCACATTCGCATTCAAATTTATAATTCTACGATACCTCAACCAAGTCTGTACGATAATTTGTTGAAAAAGTTATTAATTTTAAATGAATTAAAAATATCAAAATGAAACAGTAAATAAAAAGTACGGATCGCTGGTAACTAACCTTACCAGGATTGCCAATTTGGCTTTTAAAGTCAGATTCGAGAAATTTGACTTTTTTAAAGTGGTTGGCTTAAAAAAGTGATTGGCTTTTTGGCCGATTTTTGCTTTTTTCATATGCAAACTTTTTCTAAAAATGTGTATAATTCTTAAGAGCAAATTGGGAAAATTTACTTAATATAGGATTTTTATTGGTTTTTGTTGATATTGTTAAAAATATGTTTAGTACTAAAGATAATGAAAGATTATGGGAAGTTAGTTCACTTCCTACTTTGATCTTCTTCCCGCCTCGGATTATGCACTGCATTCTTTTATCTGTTTTTATTTGTTTGTAATTTCGCAAGTAATCTAACTATGGTGACATAAAAATGTAAACAATCTTATGACAGTAGTCGTCAATATAATACCAATTGGGAAAAGACTTTTGTATAGGTGAAAAGATCTTCTGATGGATCACAAAATGCGTTTTGTAAATTATGCCACTGTACTGTTCTGCCTAAAGCCAGTAGACTCGCTGCACATGAAAAGTCAGAAAAACACAGAGAACTTCATCAACAGGATAAATGACACTCTGCAAGTAGAAAGTCCAGACAAATACTTATGTAATGTTATGGCAGCAGAATTAAATAATTAGTTCAGGCAAATCCGCATGGTGACACATCTTAGTGAAAAATGAATATCAGGGATCAAGAGAGATCTATAGAACACATAGTTCACCATCAAAAAATGTTCTTGTTTAGTAAAAAAAATCACTCACCATCAATGAAAGATGATCTCATAAATGACTTAAAGTACAAGAAATACGCTATAATTATAGATGAATCTACAGATATTTCAACACAAAAGCACTTGTGTATTTTGGTTTGGTATTTGAGTGATAGGATAAATGGAATTTCAACTGGACTTCTAGCTTTAGTTCCGGTACAAGAGGCTGCAGGAGAACAGATATTTAATTTAATAGAAGACGAAATTACAAGATATGGTCAGAGTCTTAGGAACTGCATTGGTTTTGCATCGGATGGTGCGTCTAACATGGTTGGTTGTAACAACTCTGTGTGGTCTAGATTGAAAGAAGCGTCCCCTCACTGTGTGCAGCTCAAGTGTATCTGCCATTCATTAGCATTGTGCATTCAACATGCAGTATATAAACTATCATCAAATATTGGATTTTAACTGTCAGAAAGACTCACACTGGTTTCACCACAGCGAGTTGAGGAGAGAAGCGTTCAAAGAGTTGTTTAATGTTATAAACGCATCAGCAGAATTTGATGTTGCTCGAACTGCTCCTCTTCCATTTGAAAAACTGTGGTCTACAAGGTGGCTTGACCGAGGAAAAGCTTTGTTTAATATTCTGATGAACTTGGAAGAGCTGCAGGCTTTCTTTACTGTTGAAGAGTTAAATCATGGAAAGATGGACACTAAATATAAAGCGCGATTGTTAAAAGAAATGTTGTCAGAGTATAAGAATTATTTGTTCTTTGAGTTTGCAACACCTGCTGTGCAAGAATTTGAGAGACTAAATGGTATTTTTCAACAAACTAAGGCTGATCCTCATCCCTTGTGCCAGAAATTGTTCTTACATCATAAAAGTCTTTGGAATAGGCTCTATACTATCCAATTTTTTTTTAATGTGATGAGTTTATACAGCAAAATAATAGTCTACATGCTCGTCAAGAAATAGAATATGTAAAAGCAAAGTGTATAGCTATGTTAGAGGAAGCTCTCCACCAAATTACACAGTCGTCTTTCCCTGCCAGAGATACATTTCAGTTCTTGTCAAAACTGAGCCCTATGATAATTTTAAACCAAGCATCAAGGCCTTTATTTGCAGAACTACCATTAAGGTACATTGCGGGAGAAAACATCAGTGCAATAGAAGAACAATACAGAAAAATAATTGTATTGATTGGAAAGAAGAAGTCCAATTTTATAAAGATGGATTTTTAACAGTGAAATTTTTTGGATTGATGTTCTTCAACATGAGTCATTTAAAGAGCATGCCCCCTTTGCTCTGGCTTCCTTAATAACTCCCGTTAGTAATGCTGTTATTGAGAGGGTGTTCTCTCTTGTATTATAGTCCAAAAAAGCTAGAAATAGAACGCAACTGCAGCTTCTTGAGTCTATAGTGAGAATAAGAACAGAACTGCTCTTATCTAACAAATTTTGCAAGGTTTTTACTGCCTCCTCTAATATGGTAAAGAGCTTATCTACTGATAAAGTGTATGGTGCTGGTTTCAGTGGTGATGATAGTGATGACCTTGATTTGGAGCTCTTCTTATGATGTAGGTAGGTATGAAATAGCACTGTTTTTCTTCCTGGCTTTTTTGTGTGGTTTTCCCGACCAGTGTTTGGCTTATTTTCTCAATTTTGAGTTGGCGATAACATCCTGGATTCCAGATACACAGCAACGATCAAGATGGACGTTATTCTCAAAGTAAAAGTTGATTGCTGTTGATTGCTTCCGACGTCCGTGGCGTATGGGCATGGGTGCTCCGATCTCCTTCGCAATATATCTCCACTGATATCGCGACTGACCGTACCAGCTCGATTTTGATTAATGAGCCTATTCACATACCTGTTGTGCTGCTAGTGTTCTTTTCTGGACACTTCAATTCCAGCCCCCGCAATCTAGTTCACTCAGTTATATGATAATAGGACGATCTCACTCAGTAATCTCAGTATCAATAGTATTTAGTATTATCATCATGTCGATCATCATCATATTCATATAGTATATAGCACTCCGACATCATGTCCATAGGCAGGTGCTCCGATCTCCGCCTCAGCAAATCTAGCAGCGGCCCAACATGCCAGTTCGATGTTGAATAACCAATCAATTTGGATATTTAGTATTTCGTTCTTTTGATGCACCACCAATATTCATATTGACACCCATCTCTCTCAATCTGGTTAGCGAGTAGGATTCACATCCCTGAAACTCCTCTGTTCGGAAAGATTCTCAATGCGTGAGAAGAATGTCATTTCGATCCATGGCAGCTCTCTCTGATATTGTAGCCAACTCAGCCAATCAACCAGCTCGTTCATTACCCCTAACTCCTGCTTGTCCAGGGACAAAAATGAAGGTGATTTCACTGATCATTGTCTGTACTAGTACCTCCACCCAGATTTGTCTCACCATTCCTGATTCGACTTTACGAATCATGCTCATGGAGTCATGGTATGAAAACATGAGAGTAGTTGTGAGATGCCAACCATTTCACCGCCTCCGTAACCGCCTCGAACCTTCATTGTCAAACTACTTGTGGTTGTTGTGTAGGCCCCACTGGCCTCTTATTATTTTTCCTCCTGAGCGTGCTGAAAAAGCCCACGCATAGCGTTGTTGGCGAATGACTGAACCATCTGTGTAAATAACCACATCTGTATCATTGATGTTGTCATTCAAGAGGTCCTCAACCTCCACGTTAATCAGGGATGGATTATTTTGTTTGCAGTTTGCTTAATAGATGTAATAACTATGAAAACAGTCTTAAATTGAGGCGGCACAGCAATCCATTCCTCTCCTGGTTCAATTCCGGAAGGATCACATATTTCCTAAGAGTATCCTCCGCCGGACTCACACCCTTTCTCCTTAATGAGTTCTTCTTGAAGAGGATGTTCTTTGTTTGCGTTGATTTTTAGATATGATTGAACACTCCAAGTTTCAATTCTGCTAGCAATAGTGGGGAGGTCAAGCTGCATCATGGCTTGGTGTGATGTCTCTGGTGCAACAATAAACCATACCACAGCTGTGCTATCATGGCTCACCCTAAATAATCACATTGTAAATTCTGAAACACCACATGTCACTATAGATGGACATACATTCACTCGAACAGCATCTATGAGTTATTTGGGTGTAAAATTTAATCGCAGTCTATGCTTTAGAGACCGTATCGATCAAGTTATTGCCAAGGCTCACAATGCACTATCCGCACTGAGAATCATGGTGGCAGCTAACATTGAGCAACGCCTTCTTGTGCTCCTGTACCAAGGCATCGTTCTGTCATGTATAGAATATGATGCACTCTCTAACAATTAGTCCTCTAAACAGTGAGACTGGAAAGAATTCAGAATGAGGCTATGCGCATCATTCTGAGATACACCAAAGATACACCAGTAGTGTCAATGAGATTCCCTCTTGACCTCCCCACAATCTAGTAATTGACGTAGATTGGTTTAAATGAAAATCTTTGTGGCCATGTTCTGACTCTCAGTGCATTCCAAATGTCAGCTCTATCCATTGGCCGGACCCCTGATATGGTGGCAGTCAGCCTGTCTGCTTTCTCATTGCCAACGACACTCATGTGCCTCAGAACGAAGATAAGTGTAACTCTACAAATTGTTGACGCTTGTAGTGATTAAGTCCATTGTCCTGCCACCTAACCAGCCTCCATCTTTGTATATTTTGTGAACCCCTACCTTGAAATTTAATTTAGATGTAAAAAATATTTTATTTATGAATCTCAATCTGCATCACTATCCAGCAAGTAACAGAGATGAGATTGAAGCAACATGTGGCCATTCTCAGTTGACCTGAAAACAGCATTGGAGAAGCATTGGAGAAGCTGAGAAACGCTGACTGCCTATTGTGTAGTCAACAGTGAACTTGGCGCATGACCAGAGATCGCTGAAGAAGCAGAATTTGACAAATAATTTCTTCTTCAATGTTGTTTGATTCCTAACAACAAATTATTCACAGGAAAAGTAAATAAGATTTTAAAATTGTGACCTACCTACTCCATATGAGACAGTAAATGTCTGAAGCTTTTTATTCTGTTTTTAAAATCAGTTCTTAGGAGGAAGAAATCATTCAGATAGAATGGCAAACTTGTATACAGAAATCAAGCAAGAAGTAGAAACAACAGAGATTAATCAGGTATGAACTATACTTGTTTGGTTTGGGATATTTATGATTAAATTAACAATGATTTATTTTTATGTTTTAGATAAAATAAATTTTATATTTGTTTTATACAAACATATCTCCTTCTCTTGTTTATAATTATAATATCACAGATAAATCAACATCATATTTGGTTTGTCACAGATAAATGAGATACTTATTTCATGTAAGGTAAATTGTTGAACATGGCGCCCACATGTGTCATGGCACCAGTGTTATACATACATGGCGCTCTATCTTACTAGTAACCCCACTCCTTACTTCTTCACTGGAGAAAGTGTCAGCATCTCAATTATACTAACATTACTATTGCTATTAGTAGTTGTAGTATTGAAATCATCACATGGCGGCCATGTCTCCACAACCATCATGCAGATATGCCCTAATGTATAAAAACCTTGGGACAGCTCTGACGTTAGACCTGCGGCCATATGGTACCTGAGACAAAATATATATTTGATTTTGTTCTATGATATCTGAGATAAAACAATTACTTGGTTTGTTTTAAATCATCTTCTGTTTGTTTGGTCTTACAAAATCAGCCTCTGACTGTCTGGTAAAATGAATCCACTTGCCATATCAATTCAGTTTATTCCATTACAATAGACTATAATTACATTAGTTCAAGACTAGTCATCTAGTCAACATAGACTCTGTATTGCCGTTAGATGAGGTCATGGAGTGCACCATTATTGCATGTAGAAGAACACAATGCTGCTAAGATTTACCATTGATTGTATAATGTCACCCTATGGTTACCGGCCCAAATTAGAGATGTAAAGAATATAACCACTGTCACCTGCCATGCATGTCGAAGAGGACTAAGGAGGTTGGTCGGGGCTGGCTACCCATACCATAAAAACACCAGATAGCTACAGAAACCACGACCAAGAAAATCAAAGCTCACCCGAGGAAGAAGAGGACCCACAGAGAGACTCGAAGCGACCCGGTGAAATTCGAAGAAAATCGGCTGCCGACTCCACCTTCTTTCAACCCGGAAGATCTCCAGAATTGGCACCTGAATGTCCTGCAGATGAAACTGGGAAGACAGCACAGGTGGCACGGAAATGAGGACATATGGACTGGCCATCCTGGGACTGGGCGAAACCAGATGGACAAATGCAGGACACATAGACTTACAACGGAGAATCATTACTGTACTCCGGAAGAGAGGAGGAAGACGCACCACACATGGAGGAGTAGCATTGATGTTGGCCAAACAAGCACAAAAGGCATTAATTTAATGGGAGCCATAGGACAAGAATGATCCAGCAATTTCAAAACTCTCCAATGCAAAAATTAAACTGAACATAGTCCAATGCTACGCCCCAACAAATCACAAAAGAATCCACACAGCTACATGGATATCACCAGACCACAGGACAGAAACCAAATCGACCACATCTGCATAACAGGGACGTTCAGAAGGTCACTGTAGCCGTAAAGTATATAGAGGAGCAGATGTGGCCTCTGATCACCACCTTGTTATAGCAAAGGTGCGAATGAAACTCAAGAGATTCATGATGACCACGCATGGTAACAGGGTGAGATACAATGTGGGACATCTGAAGGAGCAGAAGGGAAAGGATATATTTAGGTCAGATTTCCAACAAATTCGAGGCCCTAGAAGTTGATGAAGGAAGTATTGAAGACCACTGGCATAAAGTTAAAGAAGCCTGGACTAGTACATGGGAAACTACCCTTGGAAAAAAGACACACCACCACAAGGAATGGCTATCAGCGCAACTTAGATAAGATAACAGAGAGAAGAGCAGAAAGGCTGACCTCTGTAATAGCAGAACAAGATCAGCAAAGGCTGACACAAGAAAAATACACAAAAGCCAACAGGAGGTGAAGAGAAGTATAAAGCAGATAAAAGAAAGTATATAGATGACCTGGCAAGAGAAGCAGAAGAGGCAGCAGCTAAGGGTAACCTGAAAGATTTATACGATAACACAAGGAAATTGACAAGGAAATACCAACAAATAAATAAACCAATTAAGGACAAGGCTGAAAGATTACTCGGCAATGCTCAAGAACAGATGCAGAGGTGGGCAGAACATTTCAAAGACCTTTCACAGACAGTTCCTAGCCAACGGACATAGATCCAGCTGCAAAAGATCTAACAATCGACTAGCAAGCCAAGCATGGGAAATAAAGAAGCCATTCTCCAACTACAAATGGTAAAGCTACAGGCCCAGATGGTATACCTGCAGAGGCCATAAAGGCAATGCGACATCTCAACAGAAGCAATGGCTTGTTGGGAAAAATTTGGAGAGGGAAGAAATACCAAAAGACTGGAGAGAGGGCTATATAGTCAAACTATCTAAAAATGGTGATCTCCAGAATGCTCGAACTATAGAGGAATAATGCTCCTGTCTGTACCAGACAAAATACTAAGTTGAATCATCCTAGAGAGACTCAAGGAAACTACAGATGCAGTACTAAGGGATGAACAAGCAGGATTTAGGCAAAAACAGATCCTGCACAGATCAAATATCGACGCTACGTATCATAGTGAAGCAGAGCATCGAGTGGAACTCATCCCTCTACATAAACTTTGTGGACTATGAAAAGGCATTCGATAGCCTAGACAGGAAAACACTCTGGAAACTTCTACAACACTATGAGCGCCCCAGAAGCAAACCCAAATTTAATAAAGAAAATGTATGAGGAGACTACGGCTAGAGTACTGCATGAAGGAAAACTGACAGAGGCCTTCAAAATAAAGACTGGTGTCCCAAAGGCTGCCTTTTATCACCCTTCCTTTTCCTGCTGGCTATTGACTGGATAATGAGATCAACAACTGCCAGGGGAAGAAATGGAATACAATGGACCATGATGAGTCAATTGGAGGATCTGGATTTGCAGATGATCTAGCGCCCTCTTCACAACCATCAGCAGATGCAAGAGAAAATAACAAAACTAGAAACAGTCTCACAGCAACTAGGCCTGACTATTCATGGGGAGAAAACAAAGATCATGAGATTAAATGCTGGTTCCAGAGACCCAATCTTATTGAGAGGATCACCACTAAAAGAGGTGGACACATTTACATATCTGGGAAGTGTCAACATTCAAGGTGGCACAGATGAAGATGTTAAGGTTAGAATACAAAAGGCAAGATCAGCATTTGCCATTCTGAAGAACATATGGAGTTCAAGAATGATTAGGAATAAACTAAGATAATGATATTTAACTCAAATGTCAAGTCTGTCTCTGTATGCGGAGCAGAGACATGGAGAACAACTAAAGGAACACCAAAAAGTTGCAGACATTCATCAATAGATGCCTACGAGGATAATCCATCTGAGATGGTACGACAGGACCACAAACAGAGAACTGTGGGATAGGCAGGACAACGGCAGGTGGAACAAGAGATAATGAGCAGAAGGTGGAGATGGATAGGACACACTGAGAAACCCTGACAGCATCGTGAGACAGGCTTCTCCGATGGAACCCCAGGGCAATAGAGGTAAGGGAAGACCCAGAAACACCTGGAGACGGGAGTTAGAGATGGAATGCAAGAGGACGGGGAGAGAGTGGCGAGATCTGGAAAGGATGGCCTTGGATATGCGGCTGAAGGCCTTGGTTGTGACCTATGCTTCCCTAGGGCTAAGGGTGAAAAGTATAATGTATGGCGATACTGTTTTAGGATTGTTCTGTTAGGTATTGATGTGGAAAGTTAAGGCTTTGGCCATAAGATGTGCATGATAAGAGAGAGCAAAGACGACACTCACTAGTGACTGATGAGCTCCTTCAAAAAGTCACATAAGGGGAAAGCATTGTTTGATGATATCAGATGTTTGCCCCTTGTAGCAACAAATGAAGACTACAGTGTTCTGCAAGGGAATATTTTATCTGGTGAATTCATGGTATTCATGGACCATAGTAACATTAGATAAATATTGTGAAATGGGGAAGAAATGAGATTGCTCATCACTGGCTTTTATATTTTGCACAACTCTTCATCAAACACTCCATATCGACCACTATTAAACCACTCTGCGATTTCTATGTGATCTAAGCCTAAGAGTAATTATACATTGTGCAAGCTAGCGCCTACAAGTAGACCAGCACATACGCTTTTATTTACTAGGTAGCTTCCTAATCGGCCCTTACAACATACTTTGTAGGTTGCAGTGTTAATATTCTTTGCTTCCCTTGTGGGCTACTAGGTGCAAAGACCCGGCAACACACAAGCAATTTTGCACAACTCACAATCCTCTTGTATCCGAGCCGATAGGAGAACACTTATGCAGTATGGAATCCGTCACACAAACTGACATATATGGTTGTATTTATTTCAGATATCTGAAGAGATGAATAGCAATGAAGAAGTGAACATTGAGGTCAGTAAATTTGATGAGAAACTGACAGGAGGGGAGGAAGTCGAGCAGCCTGGTCTATGGGAAGAGAATAGATATATAAAAGATGGTAAGTAGGTTAATGTTTTGTGATGTGTTCTGTGACACACTTTTCAGATGCCTACTGTGACATCTTTATAAAGCAATGGTCTGGCTGGAGTCACAGACTTTTATCCATGCATGTTTTATTATCTGTGACTCAATGAGTATGCTCAGGTAGATTTAAACAGACTGAGCTCGGAGACAAATGTTGGAGCCGCTGAAGAGGTCTATGCTGACAAAAGTCAGTTTTATTTTTATGCCAGGATATGCAAGTGTAAGGGGAAATAAACATGCCTATATGCTTGCAGGTATGGCTGCTGTAAAAATTGGGCAGGCGATAGACCTGCAAGTAATTTCTCCATACTGCTCTGTCCTGGACAACTTGCTCAATCTCATGAAATTGTGCCTGACATTTCTTGCCTCTCTCAGCAAAGTTCATTTCATAGTTGCCTGAATGAATGAATCATACAGTGATGCATGATATAATGACTGACAGAGAAATGATGAAGAAGAAGAAAATAGAAACAAGAGATAATGGAAGCTAAACAATGTTATTAGCAAGAAGCTGTTGTTCTCTGTTATTGAGTTTATTTTAGAAGTTAACTATAACACATTGTTACAGTAGAGATAGTATCGGACAAATGAGGAATATAGGAACAGTAGAGTAATATGCTTGGATTAATCTTTGAAGATACAGGAGAAGTTGAGACAGAACATTGCTTGAATTATATTGAGAAACAAGGAATGAAGTAGTGTGTGTGGCCACTTATTAAGAACACAACCAAGCTCCACTGTATACAGTGTTCTATAACAGAACATAACCAAGCTCCACTGTATACTGTGTTCTATAACAGAACATCAGAAAAGAAGGCGAGAGGAAGGCCACAGAAAAGATGACTAGATGACACAGCAAAATTCTGTCAAAAAGCAAAAAAAGACTCTCCCAAGCCACTAGAGTAGCACGGGACAAAAACAGAAAGCGATGATGCTGGGCAGCAACCCGGTAACGGTGTGACGAAAATAAAAAAGAATGAGTGGTATCTTGAAATGGGATAAAGTCAATAATGGAATTAACAACATGTGCAAGAAGTTTAGAGGAGCAATGATCAGCAAACAATGAATTATGTAAAATATAGCCCAATAGTCTAGAATAAAAAAAAAAGGTAAATAATGAACCTAGTAAGTAACAAGACATCAGAAGTTAGATAGAATTATTGTTATAGTTCGTTCCACAATTCGTGATCACACTAAAGTTTAATTTGTAAGAAATCTACCTGATGCATACAAGTGATTTTTTGCAAGCAGCCTTATATATCTCACGACCTTATGAATCCATGTTTAACTAATTGGTAGATGGCTTGTTGATGCAAAAACGTTTCTTGTTATATAATTTTGCATAATCACAACAAAATGATTATCAAAGTTTAGAACTTATAGTAATACACAAAATGGTGGCGAATGATTGCAAAGGCGTATTCCTATTACATATTATAAAAGGAAAGGTGACATAGTGAACAAATGATACCTTCCACTTCTATAAACGAAAGTAAATGTTGCGTATATACGCAATGACAGTCGGTGGAAACATTGTGAACTGATTAATTCTATGCGAGTCAAAATCGGGAATCGCATGGAATTAATCAATTCACAACATGCGATTCCCGATTTTGACTCGCACTGAATTGCATAAGGAACGCGGGGGGACTGCCTAGAGTAGTTGATAGTAGCTCTGCCTGCTAGCTGTGAGACGCCTCATAGCTCAGGTTCGAACCTACTGTCCGGCATTTGTTCGAGTCCCTGGTCTTACTCAGACTAAACTGAGTACCTCTGAAGTCGGAGAAAATCTGCCTGTATGGCAGGAATACTAATTACAGTACATTGAGCAAGGCTGCCAGTGTAGTAATTTACAATACAGCTGCTGCCATTGTAAGAAATTGAAAAGATTTTCATGAAAATCAGTTCAGAGATGAAACTTCGCTTTGAGTTGAAAGCGACGAAAAGAAAAAAAAAGAAGAAGAAAAAAAAAAGAGAAAAAAATATAAGAAGCAAAAGTTTAGTTATGACAAACTTGACAATCATACTGTAAAATTTTTGACGAAGTATACCATATCAACATGCTGCAATTTTAGTAATAACATATAATAAAATCTTACAGAACTAAAGGTTTGGGTGGGCAAAAATACTTTTGAAAATGTTCACTGATTACATATTAAAATGTAAAATTCAATAATTTGGTCAAGTGGATGATTTTTATCGATGTTACTATATAAAGGTCATGTTAATAGACAAGATACTTTACTTTCAAATTGTTTAGGTCATGT
This sequence comes from Arion vulgaris, assembly GCA_020796225.1. Taxonomy (NCBI): domain Eukaryota; kingdom Metazoa; phylum Mollusca; class Gastropoda; order Stylommatophora; family Arionidae; genus Arion; species Arion vulgaris. The sequence continues at coordinate 6,420,138 of CM036758.1, forward strand.
GTGATTCCTGTACTGACCTACGGTTGTGAACGTTGGAAATTGTTCAACAAAGAAAATTGATAAGAAACTGGACAGCTTTGAGAATAAATGTCTGAAAATTATTAAAAGTAAAATGGAGTGATTTTGTTTCTAACAACACAGTAAGAGATAGAACACACCAACAACCCGTATCAAAATTATAATAAACGAAGGTGGAAATATTTAGGTCATGTTTTAGATCAGGCGTAAAAGAGACTAAATCGACAAGTCCTTATGTGATCACCAGTTGGGAAAGAAACGTGGAAGACCAAAGACCACTCTTCGAAGAACCATCCAACAAGAAAGTAAACTATTGGGATGTAAAACCATACAAGATTTCCAACTGCTAGCAACGAACCACATCACATGGAGATCTAAAACCTCTGCCCTATGTGTCGCCTTTGGCATGAAAGGAACAAACTAAATAACTAACGATGATCACGAATTTTGGAGCGAACTATAGCTGACACTTTACAATTAAGGACAAGAGACTTTACTTTCAAATTTATTTTAATTGTTATTGTCCTTATGTCATGGATTATTACAATGTTTTATATTGTATATTTATTATTATATACATTTCATTACTTGTCACTTGTTCATTACTTGTATATTTCAGAGATCAGTGATGACACATTGGATCACTTCACCAACTCTCAGGATGATGTTCAGAAAATAAAAGTAGAAAGTGAATACAATGTTCAACATTCACAACTTGTAAGATCTGATGTTTTCTCAGAGAATCTTCCAGAACATATTAGATACATTGAGAACAGCACTAGAGATGACAGAAAGTTTGGAGAGACTAACAGAACATACTAGAAACATTGAGGAGAGCAGCACTAGAGATGTGACAGAAAATTTGGAGAGACTAATAGAACATACTAGAAACATTGTGGAGAGCAGCACTAGAGATGTGACAGAAAGTTTGGAGAGACTAACAGAACATACTAGAAACATTGTGGAGAACAGCACTAGAGATGTGATAGAAAGTTTGGAGAGACTAACAGAACATACTAGAAACATTGTAGGAGAACAGTACTAGAAATGTGACAGAAAGTTTGGGAGCTAACAGAACATACTAGAAACATTGTGAGAACAGTCACTAGAGATGTGACAGAAAGTTTGAGAGACTAACAGAACATACTAGAAACATTGAGGAGAGCAGTCACTAGAGATGGACAGAAAGTTTGAGAGACTAACAGAACATACTAGAAACATTGAGAGAGCAGCACTAGAGATGTGACAGAAAGTTTGGAGAGACTAATAGAACATACTAGAAACATTTATGTGAGAACAGCACTAGAGATGTGATAGAAAGTTTGGAGAACTACATGAACATACTAGAAACATTGTGTGAGAGCAGTACTAGAATGTGACAGAAAGTTTGAGGAGGCTAACAGAACATACTAGAAACATTGTGGAGAACAGCACTAGAGATGTGACAGAAAGTTTGGAGAGACTAACAGAACATACTAGAAACATTGAGGAGAGCAGTACTAGAGATGTGACAGAAAGTTTGGAGAGACTAACAGAACATACTAGAAACATTGAGGAGAACAGCACTAGAGATGTGACAGAAAGTTTGGAGAGACTAACAGAACATACTAGAAACATTGAGGAGAACAGCACTAGAGATGTGACAGAAAGTTTGGAGAGACTAACAGAATATACTAGAAACATTGAGAAGAACAGCACTAGAGATGTGACAGAAAGTTTGGAGAGACTAACAGAACATACTAGAAACATTGAGGAGAGCAGCACTAGAGATGTGACAGAAAGTTTGGAGAGACTAACAGAACATACTAGAAACATTGTGAAGAATGAACCAGATGAGACAGGGGATTTTGAGATGGTTCATGAACACAAAGAAGACATCATAATGAAAACAGAAAATATGGATGGAGACTGGTGTTTGACATCAACTAGAGAGCAGAGAATGAATGACTTAAGAGAGTCAGTGAAAGTCAGAGAACATCAGGTCATGATTGTCGATGGGATTGATAATATGTCTTGGAATTATGACAATCTGGTTGTCAATAATGGAGATCATTTCAAACTATCAGAAAATGAATTTTATGTTTCTAAGAAAGATAGTAGACATACTGTGAGTAATGTAAGTTGTGAGAATCTAGACAAATCTGATGTTTGTGAAGTAGGTTTGACTAAACTTGTTAGCTTGAACACAGACAGAAAGAAATATGAAGGAGACAAGTCTGACAAGTTTCATGTTTCTAACTTGGGTTTTATTTTTTCTGATAACCATAAGACATGCTTAAGTTCACATACAGGAGAGAAATCTTACAAATGTGATGTTTGTAATAAAGGTTACATGCAGTTTAACACTCATGAAACATATATATCAACACACAATAGATAAACAGCGACAAAGAAGCACAAATACAGGAGAGAAACCTTACAAGTGTGATCTTTGTGGTATAGGATTTACTCGCAGTGAAAACTTAAAGGTACATAGAAGAGTACATACAGGAGAGAATCCATTTAAATGTGATATTTGTCTTTTTAGTTTTATAGATCTGACAGCTTTAAGATACATAAAAGAAAACACACAGGAGAGAATCCATTTAAATGTGATCTTTGTGGTATAGCACTGTCCAATAGTCAGAGCTTGAAGGTACACAGAAGAGTACATACAGGAGAGAAACCTTACAAATGTGATATTTGTGAGTCGGATTTTCTCAGAAGAGTGTGTAAAGATACACAAAAGAAAACACACAGGAGAGCAACCTTACAAATGTGATATTTGTGGTAAAGCATTTTCTTACATTGAAAGCTTAAAGATGCACATACTAAAACACACAGGAGAGAAACCTTACAAATGTGAAGTTTGTGGTGCAGGATTTACTAGAAATATTAACTTGATGAGTCACAGAAGAGTACATACAGGAGAGAAACCTTACAAATGTGATATTTGTGAGTCAGATTTTCTCGGAAGAGTGTGGTAAAGATACACAAAAGAGTACATACAGGAGAGAAACCTTACAAATGTGATATTTGTGGTATAGCATTTACTTACATTGAAGGCTTAAAGATACACACAATAAAACACACAGGAGAGAAGCCTTGCAAATGTGAAGTTTGTGGTGTAGGATTTACTACAAATAGTTGCTTGAAGACTCACCGAAGAATACATACAGGAGAGAAACCTTATAAGTGTTATGTTTGTGGTGTAGGATTTTCTCATAATGTTAGTATGATGGCACACAGAAGAAAACACACAGGAGAGAAACCTTATAAGTGTAATGTTTGTGGTATAGCACTGTCCACGAGTCACAGCTTGACAGTACACAGAAGAATACATACAGGAGAGAAACCTTACAAGTGTGATATTTGTGGTAAAGCATTTACTTCCAGGGACGGCTTAAATAGGCACACAATAAAACACACAGGAGAGAAACCTTACAAATGTGATATTTGTGGTATAGCATTTACTTACAGGAAAGGCTTAAAGGTGCACAGAATAACACATACAGAAAAGAGTGACGTTTGTGGTGCAGGATTTACTACAAATGGTAGCTTGAAGACTCACAGAAGAAAACACAAAGGAGAGAAGCCTTACAAGTGTGAAGTTTGTGGTGTAGGATTTACTAAAAATAGTATCTTGAAGATACACAGAAGAAAACATACAGGAGAGAAGCCTTACAAATGTGATATTTGTGGTATAAACATTTACTTCCAGGGACAGCTTAAATAGGCACATAATAAAACACACAGGAGAGAAACCTTACAAATGTGATATTTGTGGTATAGCATTTACTTACAGGAAAGGCTTGAAGGTGCACAGAATAACACATACAGAAAAGAAGCATTACAAATGTGAAGTTTGTGGTGCAGAATTTACTACAAATGGTAGTTTGAAGACTCACAGAAGAAAACACACAGGAGAGAAGCCTTACAATTGTGAAGTTTGTGGTGTAGGATTTACTAAAATTAGAATCTTGAAGATACACAGAAGAAAACATACAGGAGAGAAACCTTATAAGTGTGATGTTTGTGGTGTAGGATTTTCTCAAATTAGTAACATGAAGACACAGAAAAAACACAAGAGAGAAGATCAACAAATGTATTATTAGTAATATTGTACTTGCAAACAGTCAAAGCTTGAAGATACACAGAAGAGTACATACAGGAGAGAAACTTTACAAATGGGATTATGTGGTATCATTTACTCAGATTGATCGACTGAAGATACACAAAAGAAATCACACAGAAGAGATTCCATATAAATGTTATATTTGTCTTTTGAGGTTTTTCTAGATGTGATAGACTGAAGACACATATAAGAACACACACTGGACAGAAACCTCATCAATGAGATGTGTATGGTGCAGGATTTACTCGCAATGGAAACATGAAGATACACAGAAGAAAACACACATGAGAGTAAACTTGAAGAATGGAAGAGCAGGAGTGTACACAGAATACCCAAATAACGTTAGTAATATGATAAGAGCACCTACGGAGAAATACTGTCATAACTGTGATGCAGAGATTCAGTCAATCAAGGTGGCAACTGAGAAACTGTTGAACACCAGACTTGATCCACTACCTGTTGTATTTCTTGACATGCAAAATTAGCACTCCAGTTAAGAAAAATTGCCAGGTCTACAGACCCTACTGTCAAAACTGTGCAAGCAGCACAGGGTCATCTTGCAGTGGATACTGTCTCACTGTGGAATACCAGGAAATGAAACAGCAGACCGACTGGCCAAGGAAGGTGCTGCAGAAGAGCAACTGGAAGAGCATCACAAGAAAAGGATGCTTAAATCAATCAGAAAGCCACAAATACCAATACAAGACGACTACTATAATATGAACAGATTAGAACAATTGTTTCCGCCTTAGAACAGGGCTCGACTCTAGAACATGTATACAAATTCAGCAACTGAAAGCATCACAAAGGATGCTTAATCAAAGAAAGACAAATACCAATACAAGATGACTCTATAATAGACAGATTAGAACAAGTTGTCATTCTAGCTTAGAACAGGACAAATCGACTCAGGAACATGTATACAAAATTCAAGATTGGCAATTCAGTCATGTTTACAGGCACATCAGACTGCAGAGCACATACTTCAAGACTGCTCCGAATATGATATACTGATGCAAACTCACTGTCCTAACAAAACAACACTTGACAAAAACTCCCTTACCTCTGTGTAAGCTCAAAAGACAATGAAGTTTATACAAAAGACAGTGTTGAATTTATAGGCAATATTTCAAGTAGAACATCTCAAAATGATACGCTGAAGTACACATAAAAACATGTGAGAAAACAAGAGAATGTGTAAATGTAGAATTAGTTTGTTTATATTGTGGAATTAGGTCTACTTATATATTTATACATATCTTTCAAAATCTTATAATATATTCCTTAGTGTCTGATGTGTGTCCCCTTATACACTGCTTCAGTTTACATCCAATATTCACCATTTTTTCTGCAAAATTTTATTATCAAAAGTTTAGATCAGTAAAAGAAACAGTTTCAAAATCGGATCAATATTAGCTTTAAAATTAAATTTAATCTAATTCTTGATGTCCTATCCGACATTTAAGAACTGCCATCTTCGTACAAAAACACGCGGTTGAAGAAAACTTACAGTCAAAGGGATATAATCCCAAAATTGCCAGATGGCCTCTACAACATAGGCATGGATTACGTCCCTTAACATTCAACAACATTACCACTGGCATATAAATCTCACGATATTTTCAATCATTGGGGACCTTATGGGTTAGCTCATTCAAGTGAGATCTTTTCAGAGACCTGTAGTCCGAACAACTTGCTATAAAGCCAGTGATGTTTAGTGAAGTTCTACTTCTCTAATGGATTTCCACGTTTGTACCTGTGGTGAGGTCGTTTCTTTGAAACACTTGATTTTTAAAAAAATATCTAATGCTGATCTTATTTACAAAAAATACACCGTTAGTTGCATTGCGTTTTTCCGTTTGCTTTTATTTACAGCTTCACTTTTCTGTTTCAAACTACACTATAGAAATTTTTTAATAATTAGGAAGAATGCGAAGACTCTACATCCGTTTCCCAACGTAGCTACGCCACAGGGGCATTTTCATCGCTTAGGGGGCAATGGACTCGCTGGAGTTTACTAATGTTCATGATGATGCAAAACCGATATATTGGCTTTTGGATGTCTATTTACAAAAACGACTGTTGCTACACAATCACTTTACTGAAGTTTAAAAATCTTCAATAAGCGGAAAGTACTTATATCAAGGTACATTTCTATCTCCTTTTAACAAAGCTTTGAGGGCGGGAAAGCATGTATTATTGTGTTAAAATCGAGTCATATTAAAAAAACTTAATGTGTCCGTCATTTGCCAACCTTGTCATGAAGACCAAAATGAGTTTATATAGTGCAATTTTGAGTAATCAAAAGCTCTAGAAAGAAAATTAGATAACTTTGAGAATAAATGTCTTAGAAGAATACTGAACCTCAAATGGTCAGATTTCAGACCTAATACACAAATAAGACAAGAGACCAAGCAAGAAAATGTATCAAATTTTATAAGAAAGCGCCGCTGGAACTACATCGGCCACACACTTAGAATGGATGAGAGAAGACTCTTACCAATCCTCATATGGACACCAGAGGAAAAAGAAAACGAGGAAGACCAAGAGAGACTCTGCGTAGAACCATCACCAGAGAAGGCTCAACGATGGGCCTAGTAAACATTAAAGACCTAAAACAGATAGCACGAACCGCGAGACATGGAGAGCTATGACCTCTGCCCTATGCGCGCCCACAGGCCCAAGAGGAAAGACTAACTAACTAATCTTGAGTATGTAATAATGTTCGTCAATCAAATATGATTATAACCACATAGTTACTTCATCCAACAAACAAAATGTAGTATCAGTCAATGGACACGTAGGTGACTTGTCAGTCTGATGCGTGCCTTGAAGAGTCGTGGACAGTGTGGGCATGAGATTGTTGCTACAGTCTGGGAATCGTGTGCACTGGCCTTTCTCTTTTGTCTACGCAGTACTGATGCTGCTTGACGTGCTGCCTCACAGGATTCTGCACCCTTTCGTAGGAGTGAACGCCAGGATGTTCGGTCCCGTGTAGCTTTTTCCCAGGTATCAATCTTGATTTCGAAGGATTTTAGAGAGGACTTGAGCGTGTCTTTGAATCTCTTCTTTTGGCCCCTCTGGAGCGTTTGCCACTCGACATTTCACTGTAGAATAATATCTTTGGCATCCTGTGATCAGGCATGCGGACGAGATTCCCGCAGCGAAGTTGGTGTTTCATAAGTATGGTGTTAATATTGGGAATACCAGATCTGTCAAGAACAGTGGTATCTGGGATCTTGTCTTGCCACTTGATTTTCAACAGCTTTCTTGGACAATTTGTGTGAAAATGGTTCAGCTTCTTAGCATGACGGGTGTAAACAGTCCATGTCTCACTGGCATATAGCAGTACTGGGAGAACTGCAGCTCGGTATACATTTAGCTTGGTCTGAAGATTGATACCACCCCTGTGCCAGACATTGGCGTACAATCTACCAAACGAACTGCTAGCCATGGATATTCTGGAGTTCACCTCATCATCTATGTTTACATTTTCTGAAAGTGTGCTGCCCAGGTATGTGAACCTATGTGCAGCTTTCAGTTTGGTACCATTTATCATAATCATAGGTGCCTTGTAGACGTTGCCAGGGGCTGGTTGATACATCACTTCAGTTTTCTCCGTGTTGATCATGAGACCAAAGTTTGAACATGCTGTGGAGAATTTATTCATGAGATTTTGCAGTTCAACTTCAGAGCCGGCACTTAGTGCACAGTCATCAGCGGACAGAAGATCTCTGATGTTGTAATAGTATTGGACAAAGCCACGCATATCATATTCCTGCACAGAAAGCAGATCCGAAGTTTGATTTGGCTTTGAATGTTAGGATCGATGGGAAAAAGAATCAAGAAACATCAAGGTGGTTTGACTCAAATACAAGTTATGGACCATTAATCTGATTACCAGAGTAATGGATACTCACTGTACAGCTGGATTATACAGGTGTCCTTAGAATACCATTTTGTAGTTGTATAGTTAGCGAAGAAGCATTTATAAATGGATTACAGTAGAATGTCATGAGATCTTGTTTTCCATGCTTAGCAACAGATTGAGAAGGCGTGGTTGGGATATACATTTTTGGACAATGGCAGAAGAATGTCGTTAGTCGAAGTAAAATTAGTCTTTTCTAAGAGAGTAGCAGATGTGGGAAATCGCAGTCCTGAGAAAAAAGTTTTGGAATAGTAAAGTAATAGAATATGCACCCATATATATACGCAATGGACTTTAAGAAGAGGGAATAATAGAGCAGATAGAGAGCCAAATACAGAACAGCTATGAGGTAGCTAGAATAAAAATAGAGGACTAGACACAGAACAGCTAAAGTACAGGACTGTTAGGCCAGATATACGAGAAAAGCAGAAGAGAACCGAAGAGCTTCACGTAGAAGATATAATTATTGGAGGTTAGAATTTATCAGAACTAATTAGAAGAGCACACCGCATACTTTTTCAGAAGAGCAGATTTGACAACATAAATGTGAGTATAAATATTGTTAATGATTTGTTGTTGTTTTTCTTCTTCAAAATAGTCATGCTACAATAATCGAATTTTCTCAAACGTATATTACCTGATGTGAAATATTATTATATTAATGTATTCCAATTAATGTCTTTTACGCCAACAATGCTTGACCAACGAATTAATGTAACGAGGTCGTCTTGAGGCGCATTTGAAAACGAAACATAGTGCTCATATTAATTTAGATTTGAATTATTTTTAAACTTTAAAGACTAATTTTGAAAAAAAGAGCAACATTAAAGTCCCTGTTTACTGCTCATACTGCAACTGTCAATCGTACTCTTGAGGCTAGTTATCAAATTTCCTACTCATTGCTAAATGTGGGAAAAATCATACTATAGGAGAGAATTTAATCAAACCATCAATATCAGCATTTCTTAAAACGATTCTGGAAAAAAGATGACCCAGAGATGAAAGCTATGCCACTCAGTAACAATACTGTTCGCAATAGAATAGACGACATGAGTGAAGATATTGAAATACAACCTGTTGAAAAGCTGATTGATAACTTAAGCAAGATATATTGATAATGGGAATTTTGCTGAAGAAATGTTGTTCTGTAAATCATTAGAAAGCACCACTACCCCCAAAGATGTATATAATACGCTAAAAAATTACTTATATGTCAAAAATATATCAATGAAAAATATAACATCTTGTGACACAGATGGTACTCCAAATATGATAGGTAAGCAAAATGGCTGCTTAAAATTGCTGAACGATGAAAATACAGAAATGCTTCTTGGCATTGTAAGTTATTCACAGGAAAATTTGGTAACTAAAAATATTTCAGCCTGCTTTGAATGAAGTACTAAATTCAATTTTAATGCCAAATGTGAAGCGTCTCTTCAAGCTATTTTGTGAAAATGCAGACCATGTGAGACTTTTACTTCACACTGAAGTAAGATGGGTCTCGAAAGGGAACTGCGTGACAAGATTTATGGAACTATTTGATAATCTTAGTGATTTTTTTTAAGCACAAACCTGAAATGAAGTATCTGTTAACGGTCGATGGTAAAGCATTTGTGAGTTATCTAGCTGATATCTTTGAAAAACTAAATATATTAAATAACCAACTTCAAGGAACAAATAAAATTCTTGCTGATGCAAAAGAGAAGATATTTGGTTTCATTACCTTTATGTCAGAAATATATTTGCAACAAAATTTGGAAAAGTTTCATTGGCTCCAGAAATGTGAAGTGACTGATACCGCTATACTGATACTTGATATTTTCGATCATCTGAAAATTCTATCGGCTGATTTAAAAGAAAGATTTTCTGATTTGGAACAAAGTGATTGCAGTCAATGTTAGTGGATTTGTCTGATATTTCAAATATGCAGTATCAAGAAAAACGCGCAGAAATGCAAAATGATGAGTCAGTTAAAACTTCATTTAATATAAAAGGAGCGATGACATGGCTTTGTGAGGAAACAGAAATCAAATATACAAATTCAACCAAATGTGCAAGAAAACCTATTAAAGTTTTCATATTTAGCTGAATGTGGATTTAGTGGATTTGCTGCTTAAAAAACCAAAAGAAATCGGCTGGATGCAACACGACGATGTTGACTTCTGTGAACAATTCAATTTTTGGAAAATACAATTTTTTGTATATGTTACATAGGAATGGTTGGGGGCATAACATTTTGAAAGGCTTTGGTGGGGCATGGCACAAAAGGTTGGGAAACACTGGTCTACATTGATTAGACGTGAAGCATTACATGAACCACTCGAACAGTTAAAATCGTTTTACAACGACATAGAATGATTCAAACCACTTCTTTAAAAATATCAGAAAATACAATTCATGCTATTAGATATATTTTGGAAAGGCTTACCTAATTTCTCATCAAGGATTAATAACACTTTTCACCCGTGCGGAGCCGGGTTAATTAGCTAGAAGTTTTATAAAGTGACATAGAAGTATATACATGCATACAATAAAATCAACAATTTTAATGATTGGTCTTGTGTGTGATGTTTTTAATAATCTTTTCTTATGTACTTTATTCTTTCTCTTGCTATATTGTTTTAGGTTATCCTATTTTTTTTCCTTTTTGTTACACCCTTTGCCTTTTTGTTACACCCTTTGCCTCTGTGGTATTAGTTCTAGTGTTCAGTTTGCAATCCTTACATACTTTTGTGTGTTTATTCATTTTTGTCATATTCACTACTTCTTCGAACACTCCATATCGACCACTTGTTAACCACTCTGTGATTTGTATGTGATCTGAGCCTAAGAGCGATTGTATGTTGTGCCAGTTATGTGCCTACAAGTAAGCCAGAACATCCGATTTCTGCGACGCTTTTTATTTACTAGGGTAGGTCCCTACACACTTCGCCTCTTACAACATGCATTGTAGGTCGCAGTGGTAGTATTCTTTGCTTACCTAGCAGGCTCTGGCACCACACAGCCTGGAATAAATCCTAAATCTTTACAACTGATAAAAACAGATACAACAGCTGATATATAGAAAATGACATGGCTCTGTAGAAATTAACAGAACTCACCGTGTGGTGTCGGAGCCTGCAAGGGAAGCAAAGAATATGGAGCGTTCGAAGAAGAAAAAGAACTCTAAAACCTATGGAAGGGAACAGATATACAGACAAGACTTTTAACCCTTTAGCTGCTAAGGACGTATATATACGTTTTCCCCATTCACTTGTAAAGACGCATTAATACGTCTGTTATTATCTCTCCTCTGAGGTCTAAAGACGTGATAACACGTTATATATTGCTACTGTCACTGCTATAGCGTACATTCACATTTGTGACCTAGAAACAAAGAGTAGCTATTTTAGCTCAGCCTTCAGAAAGTATGTAGCAGCGAAAGGGTTAAGAGTACAGTGGAACTCCAATATTCGTCATTAATCCGTTCCCGAGGGATGATGAATATCGAAAAAGACGAATATCGAACACTTTTTCCCCATAGGAATTAACTAAAAATGGATTAATTCGTTCCCGGCCTCGAATATTGTGTATCTATTCTATAACAATGTGGCGTCTGTGGCCTAGGGTTAGTGACTCGGTCTATTAACCCCGACGTTCTGAGTTCGAATCACGCTGCGGACAGTTTGCTTGCAATTGTTTCCGTTGATTTTAACAAAGGACGATGGGCCACCCGTTCAGAAAGCAATGACAAACTACTGAACGTATAAGTGGTGCCTAGAAAATCAACGACTTGTTTACTGTGGTTGATGGCTACGTCCTTTGGGATATGCCACGATTTTCATTTTCATTCTATAACAAAATAAATTTTCACTTGAGAATCGATCTCCGAAATCATTTCAAACACTGTACAATTTAACTACAGCACATATTAACTAGCGTACTGCCATAAATAATACGTAATATGCACTGTGTAGGCCTACAAAAATACATGTAGTACACTAAACACAAATAAAATTTTAAAAAGAAATTTACCTTTTGGATGAGAAAAACAATGATTCTTATTAAGAGTTTTATTTTTAAGGTTACAGTACTACGTAGGTTATTTTCGTCGAAGATCAGTCACCTTCCATTACGTGAGTCACCTTCCATTACGTCATCAAGCAATGTCACTTCAGGCGATTGATTGATTCCAGACGATTCGCCAACATTTACAGATGATTCACCAGCACTCGTTTTTAAAGATTTATCCAAGGTTGATTGTTTTGTTCTGTTCTTTAGAATTTTCTAAGTGTCCAAACACGTCGTCATCAAACGAATTGATACGTTGGTTTACAATAGCGATGTTTGTATGCCATTTCTCAATAAAAACCTGCATTTTCCCCCACGTAGTTAACCATTCCTTTATTTCACCACTTGAAACTGGGCCATCGTCTTTTTCCTCGTCTGATGAAATTTCTCTTACCGCTTCAACTTCCTGTTCTTTATGAAGTTCGAGTAGCTCCTGTGTGGTCAAATCCGTTCTATGTCCCTCTACCAATTCTTCGACATCTGCGTTGTCAATCTCCAATCCCAGGGATACCCCAAAAGCAACAATTTCATCAATAACTGGCTGTTCTTGAAAACCATCAAAGTCTCTTTCTGATACACAATCTGGCCATACGTTTTTCCATGCAGAATTCATTGTTCGGGTGGTGACTTCGTTCCATGCTTTATCAATTAGCCTTAAACAATGTAGGATATTAAAGTGATTTTTTCCAAAAATCACGCAATGTAAGCTCAGTCTCTGACGTGACCTCAAAACATCTTCGAAACAGTGCTTTCGTATACAGTTTCTTAAAGTTAGAAATTACTTGTTGGTCCATGGGTTGAATCAGTGGAGTTGTATTTGGGGGTAGATATTTAACGCGAATATAATCGTAATCACCAGTTAAAACATCTTCTAAGCCAGGGGGATGAGCAGGAGCATTGTCCAAAATTAATAAAACTTTCACTGGTAAATTAATACTTTCTAGGTAAGCTTTAGTACTTGAGGCAAAGACTTCATGAATCCACTCTAAAAAAAAATTGCCTAGTCACCCAAGCCTTCTATTTGATCCCACATGACATTTAATCTACTTTTAATGATATTGTTTTGCTTAAAGACTCTCGGATTTTCAGAATTGTATATGAGCAAGGGTTTAATTTTGCAATCACCACTAGATGCCACAGAGCATAAGGGTTAACCTGTCTTTCATAGGCTTATGGCCCAGCATTGAACTTTCCTCTCTTGTAATGTAGGTGCGTCTTGGCATCTTCTTCCAAAACAACCCTGTTTCGCAAAGATTTAAAAATAACAAGAGTTTTATTGCGTGCACTTTCAAACAAGCGCTTCAGCCAAACAACCGACACAAAATGGCGATCATCTGCTTTCTGCCGGCTTCCGGAGGTAGGACGAATATTGACTTTCGGACGAATATCGACAAAATTTTTGACGAAAAACAGGGCGAATATCGAAAAAGACGAATACTGGCGGGGACGAATATTGGAGTTCCACTATATATTTTACCCATTGCAATTTGGGATTGTGAGGCATGGATTATTGATTAAACAAAATCGATTGAGTTCTCTTATTCTGTCGCTATTGTATCCTGAGTAGTCGTCTGCAGCACCTGTTTAAAGGCATCAATCGAACAAATATGTCAATTTTACAACAGCTTAACATTTTTGGTTGATAAAGAAAAGTAAATATTTTGGACATATAAAATGACACTATTCACTTGAGTCGTACAGACGAGGGAGAGGAAGACAATGGAGAAGATGGGTTTAAGATGTCACAGACTGAGTTGAGTATTTCAGGGGCAAAAGCCGAACACTTCACTCAGAACATGGCCTCCAGGCATCAATTTACAGCTGCTGTCATGGTAACCGAGTTCCCGCAAGGACACGCTAGATGATGATGATCACGATGTATTTGTAACTATTCTTTACCTTTGCAACAGATACTCTAAATAATGGCCTTCCATCGCAAACGATGATGACAAGCAGCATCAGACGTGTTCTGGCAGCACCTCTCTGGTGTTTGCGGAGGTTACTGTAGACCGTTACAGTTTTTCCAGAGACCCCAGGATTGTTTCTGGAGCTATGGAGTTCGTGCTATGTGCAATACTCTCGGCAGATGGCGTGCCATTTCTGCGGAGTGGGACCGAGCCATATGGGTAAAACCCGGTGCAATGAAGTCAATCCTTCGGCTTTAAAACACTTTGATCCATTTGAAACTGTCCAAACAAATATTCGAGTAACGAACAGTTACTATTCGCACACTATTATTCCAATAACAATTGATTAAGATGGACGTTATCTTATTCAAATAATTATTGTAAGAGTACATATTACACAGTGCAGAAAGTCATGTCAAGGCGATATCTGCATTTCAAATAAACATTTTTTGTAGTAACATTGTAGCCGTTTGTTATATCAAATAGATTAAATTGTTAATTTATATATTTTCAGTTTGGAATATCTTGCTGTCCGGATATGATTTGACTGATATATCATTATTATCATTATATGTTTTTATTATTCTTCAAATGCCAAACAAATCACAAACAGGTTAAAAATGAGAATGATCAAATGCTATATATATCCTATATTAATGTATGGCTCGGAAACATGGACAATGAACAAGCAGTTAGAAGACAGAATTGATGCATTTGAGATGTGGATATATAATATAGAAGAATAGGCAGAGTTTCATGGACAGAAAAACAGACAAATAAACAAGTTTTAGGAAAACCTAGGCATGAAGAAACAATTATTAAGAGAAATAAAATTCAGACAAGTAAAGTATTTTGGGCACATAAAAGACATGACACCATGATAAAACATTTACTAGAGGGGAAAGTTGAGGGAGAAGAGCAAGAGGAAAACCGAGAGATAAGTGGGAGGAAACTTTAAGAAATGGACAGGTTACAGTCTGGCAGTGTGCAACACCAAGGCGAAAGACAGAGGATGCTGGAGATTCATTGCAGCCAATCTTCGATGTGAAGACGGCACCTGATGCGATGATCATTATATGGGCATGGTGGGCCTACGATCTCCTTCGCAATATCTCTACTGATATTGCGACTGCCTCTCAGCTCGATTTTGATTGATGAGCCTACTCACATACCTGTTGTGTTGTTCTTCTCTGGACACTTCAATTCCAGCTCCCGCAATCTGTTCAGTTATATGATAATAGGATTAACTATCAACATCATTTCATTGCACTCCTACATATGACATCACGTCTGTCATAGCAGGTGTCGATATCCGCCACAGCAAATCTAGCAGTAGCCCAACATGCCATTTCGATGTTGAGTAATCAATTTCTTATTTTGTATGTCGTTCTTTTCGGATGCACTAATATGACACCATCTCTCTCAATCTGGTCAGCAGTAGGATTCACATCCCTGAAACTCATCTGTTCTTCTTCTTCTGCATTCTCACTAGATTGGGATTTTGGATTCTCTAACAAAGGCAGCCGTCTGCCTCAGATCATCAGCCACGCCATACAGTTTGTCTTGGACGCTGGTGTAAGTGGGCCACCTCTTTCTTCTCAGGTCTGCATACTGGGGGCAGTTCTGTAGGATATGTTCTGTTGTCATACTTGCTAAGCCACAGGGGCACAGGTCGTTGGTGCCTATCTTGAATTTGGTGTACAGGTGGTGTCTCATTCTGTTGTGACCCGATCCGAAGTGAAGATAGCTGTCTGGTCCCTTCTGGACAGTTGGTAATATCCATCATTCTTGTTGTGTTTGGGTGTTCTTTATCCCACTTTGCCCTGTAGTGCCCTTTGGCGATGGTTTTGCTTCTTCATAGCTAACCAGGTTGTTATCTTGGGGCATTCCTGCTCCCACTTTAGCCAGTCTGTCAGCATCTTCATTCCCTTGATCTTGCAGTGTGAGGGTATCCACTGGATTACTACCCTCTCCAATTCATGGGATAACTGGGCTAAGGTTGACCTGAGATCCGCCCGAGTGGTTACCGGGGCCCATTTTTGGGGTGTAAAGAATAGAACCACTGTTACCTGCCACGCATGTCGTAGAGGCGACTAAGGAGGTTTGGCTGAAATCGGATGCATGTGTCCTAAGCGTGTAGAAGTCTATGTGTTTAGGGCCTATAAAACCAATATGCAACGTATACACGTTCTTGGCAAAGATCAAACATATCACAAAGAGATTAAAATTGGTCATAAAGAATGAACGCAAAGTAGAAGAAGACCTGAGATCACTTAGTTCTGTGTTCCTTCCAGATTTCAGTGCTGAGATAGCGGACAATGCGTCAGTCAAGAGCACTATTTTTCCATGTATTTGGTTCATATTTTGTAGTGCCATTTTGCAGCTGCACTGAGGCCTCTACCTCAGCCCTGAAATTGGTTGAGAACTTGCTGGTGGCCAGAGCTAAGGTTAGTTCTTCATTTTTAGTCACTCATCTGTTCAGAAACTCTAAATGCGTGAGAGGAATGTCATTTCGATCCATGGCAGCTCTCTCTGATATTGTAGCCAATCTACCAGCTCGTTCATTACCCTAACTCCTGCATGCCCAGGGACAAAAATGAAGATGATTTCTCTTATCATTGTCTGTACCAGTACCTCCACCCAGATTCGTCTCACCATTTCTGATTCGCTATGAATCATGCTCATGGAGTCACCGAATATGAAAACACGAGAGTAGTTTAAGTTGTGAGATTCGAACCATTTCACCGCCTCCAACACTTCCGAACCTCCATTGTCAAACTACTTGTGGTTGTTGTGTAGGCCCCACTGTTCTCTCTTATTATTTTTCCTCCTGAGCGTGCTGAAAAGCCCACGCTTAGCATTGTTGGAATGACTGAACCATCTGTGTAAATAATCACATCTGTATCATTGATGTTGTCAGTCCTCATTTTCCACATTAATCAGTGATGGATTATTTTGTTCGCAGTTTTTTTTAATAGATGTAATAACTGTGAAAGCACTCTGAAATTGAGGTGGCACAGCAATCCATTCATCTCCTGGTTAAATTCCGGAAGGATCACATATTTTCCTAAGAGTATCTTATGCCAGACTCATCATTGATCTGCCTCTACTGTCTACACCCTTTATCCTTAATGAGTTCTTCATGGAGAGGATGTTCCTTGTTAGTGTTGATTTTTAGATATGACTGAACCCTCCAAGTTTCAATTCTACTAGCAATAGTGGGGAAGTCAAGCCGCATCAAGGTATGGTGTGTTGTTTCTGGTGCAACGATAAACCATACCAAACTGTGCTATCATGATTCTCTCTAAATAATCACATTGTAAATTCTGAAATACCACATGTCACTATAGATGGACATACACTCACTCGAACAGCATCTATGAGTTATTTGGGTGAAAATTTGATCACAGTCTATGCTTTAGGGACCATATCGACCAAGTCATTTGCCAAAGCTCGCAACACACTATCCGCACTGAGAATCATGGTGACTGCTAACATTGAGCAATGCCTTCTTGTGCTCTTGTACCAAGGCATCATTCTGTCATGTATAGAATATGTATGCACTCTCCTAACAATTAGTCCTACGTAAACAGTGAGACTGGAAAGAATTCAGAATGAGGCTATGCATATCATTCTGGGCTGCACCAAAGATACACCAGTAGTGTCAATGAGATTCCTTCTTGACCACCCCACAATCTAGTAATTGACGTAGATTGGTTTAAATGAAAATCTTTGTGGCCATGTTCTGACTCTCTGTGCATTCCAAATGTCAGCTCTATCCATTGGCCGGACCCCTGATATGGTGGTAGCCATATGGTCTGCTTTCTCATTGCCAACGACAACCATGTGCCTCAGAACGAAGATAAGTGTAATTCTACAAATTGTTGACGCTTGTAGTGATTCAGTCCATTGCCTGCGCACCTAACCAGCCTCCATCTTTGTATATTTTGTGAGCACCTACCTTGAAATTTAATTTAGATGTAAAAAATATTTTATTTATGAATCTCAATCTGTATCACTATCCAGAAAGTAACAGAGATGAGATTGAAACTGGGAGCTGCCAGTCATGATCACTTTGAGGCACAAGACATTTTATTAAGCAACACAAAACAGGTGTGATTAGTATCGCCATTAACTGGTATTACTGGTAAATAAAATATATTGGGTAGAAGATCAGAGCACCTATCGTGGACCTGTCTCAGACAATGTCTGGGGTGCTGGGATGATGATCGTTACTAATCACTCTTAATTTAACCACTTTGTTTTATTATAGAAGATGTACATGTTCTTCTTCGAACGCTCCACATCGACCACTTGTTAACCACTTTTTGTGATGTGTATGGGATCTGAGCCTAAGAGTGATTGTACGTTTTGCCAGTTATGTGCCTACAAGTAGGCCATCACATCTGATTTCTGCTACGCTTTTGATTTACTAGGGTAGCTTCCCTAGTCGGCCCTACAACATACTTTGTAGGTTGCAGTGATAATATTCTTTGCTCAACTTGTGAGCCGCTAGGTGCAAAGGCCCGGCAACACACAGGCAATTCTGCACAACAACAACTCACAATCCTCTTGTATCCGAGCCGATAGGAGAACACTTATGCAGTATGGAATCTGTCACACAAACTGACATATATGGTTGTATTTATTTCAGATATCTGAAGAGATGAATAGCAATGAAGAAGTGAACATTGAGGTCAGTAAATTTGATGAGAAACTGACAGGAGGGGAGGAAGTCGAGCAGCCTGGTCTATGGGAAGAGGATAGATATATAAAAGATGGTAAGTAGGTTAATGTTTTGTGATGTTTTCTGTGATACACTTTTCTGATTCATACAGTGACATCTTTATAAAGCGATGGTCTGGCTGGAGTCACAGACTTTTATCAATTCATGTTTTATTATCTGTGACTCAATGAGTATGCTCAGGTAGATTTAAACAGACTGAGCTCGGAGACAAAGGTTGGAGCCGCTGAAGAGGTCTATGCTGACAAAAGTCAGTTTTATTTTTATGCCAGGATATGCAAGTGTAAAGGGAAATAAACATGCCTATATGCTTGCAGGTATGGCTGCTGTAAAAATTGGGCAGGCGATAGACCTGCAAGTAATTTCTCCATACTGCTCTGTCCTGGGCAACTTGCTCAATCTCATGAAATTGTGCCTGACATTTCTTGCCTCTCTCAGCAAAGTTCATTTCATAGTTGCCTGAATGAATGAATCATACAGTGATGTCATGATATGATGACTGACAGAGAAATGATGAAGAAGAAGAAAATAGAAACAAGAGATAATGGAAGCTAAACAATGTTATTAGCAAGAAGCTGTTGTTCTCTGTTATTGAGTTTATTTTAGAAGTTAACTATAACACATTGTTACAGTAGAGATAGTATCGGACAAATGAGGAATATAGGAACAGTAGAGTAATATGCTTGGATTAATCTTTGAAGATACAGGAGAAGTTGAGACAGAACATTGCTTGAATTATATTGAGAAACAAGGAATGAAGTAGTGTGTGTGGCCACTTATTAAGAACACAACCAAGCTCCACTGTATACAGTGTTCTATAACAGAACATAACCAAGCTCCACTGTATACTGTGTTCTATAACAGAACATCAGAAAAGAAGGCGAGAGGAAGGCCACAGAAAAGATGACTAGATGACACAGCAAAATTCTGTCAAAAAGCAAAAAAAGACTCTCCCAAGCCACTGGAGTATGCACGGACAAAAACAGAAAGCGATGATGCTGGGCAGCAACCCGGTAACGGTGTGACGAAAATAAAAAAGAATGAGTGGTATCTTGAAATGGGATAAAGTCAATAATGGAATTAACAACATGTGCAAGAAGTTTATAGGAGCAATGATCAGCAAGCAATGAATTTTGTAAAATATAGCCCAATAGTCTAGAATAAAAAAAAAGGTAAATAATGAACCTAGTAAGTAACAAGACATCAGAAGTTAGATAGAATTATTGTTATATTTCTTTCTACAATTCGTGATCACACTAAAGTTTAATTTGTAAGAAATCTACCTGATGCATACAAGTGATTTTTTGCAAGCAGCCTTATATATCTCACGACCTTATGAATACATGTTTAACTAATTGGTAGATGGCTTGTTGATGCAAAAACGTTTTTGTTATATAATTTTGCATAATCACAACAAAATGATTATCAAAGTTTAGAACTTACAGTAATACACAAAATGGTGGCTAATGATTGCAAAGGAGTATTCTATTTAGTTAGTTAGTTTGTTCCTTTCGTGCCAAAGGCGCATAGGAGCAGAGTTTTAGATCTCCATGTGATACGGTTCTTTGCTAGCAGTTGCAGATCTTGTATGGTTTTACATCCCAATAGTTTACTTTCTTGTTGGATGGTTCTTCGAAGAGTGGTCTTTGGTCTTCCACGTTTTCTTTTCCCAACTGGTGACCAGGACTTGTCGATTTAGTCTCTTTTCGTCTGATCTAAGCTATGTATTCCTATTACATATTATAAAAAGAAAGGTCACATAGTGAACAAATGATACCTTCCACTTCTATAAATGAAAGTAAATGTTGCATACATACGCCAATGACAGTCTGTAGGAAACATTGTGAACTGATTAATTCTATGAGTCAAAATCAGAATCGCATGGAATTAATCAGTTCACATCATGCATTCCGATTCTGACTCGACTGAATTGCATGTGGAATCGGAAATGCTTAGTTATAGACAAACTTGACAATCGTACTGTAAAATTTTGACAAGTATACCATATCAACATCGCTGCAATTTTAGTAATAACATATAATAAAAATCTTACAGAACTAAAGGTTTGGGTGGGCAAAAATACTTTTGGAAGGTCGTCACTGTTACCTATATTAAAATGTAAAATTCAATAATTTCGGTCAAGTGGATGATTTTTTATCGATCGGTTACGATATAAAGGTCATGTTAATTAAGGACAAGATACTTTACTTTCAAATTGTTTAGGTCATGTGTGATTCCTGTACTGACCTACGGTTGTGAACGTTGGAAATTGTTCAACAAAGAAAATTGATAAGAAACTGGACAGCTTTGAGAATAAATGTCTCGAAAATTATTAAAAGTAAAATGGAGTGATTTTGTTTCTAACAACACAGTGAGAGATAGAACACACCAACAACCCCTATCAAATATTATAAGGAAACGAAGGTGGAAATATTTAGGTCATTTTCTTAGATCAGACGAAAAGAGACTAAATCGACAAGCCCTTATGTGGTCACCAGTTGGGAAAAGAAACGTGGAAGACCAAAGACCACTCTTCGAAGAACCATCCAACAAGAAAGTAAACTATTGGGATGTAAAACCATACAAGATTTCCAACTGCTAGCAACGAACCACATCACATGGAGATCTAAAACCTCTGCCCTATGTGTCGCCTTTGGCATGAAAGGAACAAACTAAATAACTAACGATGATCACGAATTTTGGAGCGAACTATAGCTGACACTTTACAATTAAGGACAAGAGACTTTACTTTCAAATTTATTTTAATTGTTATTGTCCTTATGTCATGGATTATTACAATGTTTTATATTGTATATTTATTATTATATACATTTCATTACTTGTCACTTGTTCATTACTTGTATATTTCAGAGATCAGTGATGACACATTGGATCACTTCACCAACTCTCAGGATGATGTTCAGAAAATAAAAGTAGAAAGTGAATACAATGTTCAACATTCACAACTTGTAAGATCTGATGTTTTCTCAGAGAATCTTCCAGAACATGTTAGATACATTGAGAACAGCACTAGAGATGCAACAGAAAGTTTGGAGAGACTAACAGAACATACTAGAAACATTGAGGAGAGCAGCACTAGAGATGTGACAGAAAATTTGGAGAGACTAATAGAACATACTAGAAACATTGTGGAGAGCAGCACTAGAGATGTGTCAGAAAGTTTGGAGAGACTAACAGAACATGTTCGATACATTGTGGAGAACAGCACTAGAGATGTGATAGAAAGTTTGGAGAGACTAACAGAACATACTAGAAACATTGTGAGAGCAGTACTAGAAATGTGACAGAAAGTTTGGGGAGGCTAACAGAACATACTAGAAACATTGTAGAGAACAGCACTAGAGATGTGACAGAAAGTTTGGAGAGACTAACAGAACATACTAGAAACTTTGGGAGAGAGCAGTACTAGAGATGTGACAGAAAGTTTGGAGAGACTAACAGAACATACTAGAAACATTGAGGAGAGCAGCACTAGAGATGTGACAGAAAGTTTGGAGAGACTAATAGAACATACTAGAAACATTGTGGAGAACAGCACTAGAGATGTGATAGAAAGTTTGGAGAGACTAACAGAACATACTAGAAACATTGTGAGAGCAGTACTAGAAATGTGACAGAAAGTTTGAGGAGGCTAACAGAACATACTAGAAACATTGTGGAGAACAGCACTAGAGATGTGACAGAAAGTTTGGAGAGACTAACAGAACATACTAGAAACATTGAGAGAGCAGTACTAGAGATGTGACAGAAAGTTTGGAGAGACTAACAGAACATACTAGAAACATTGAGGAGAACAGCACTAGAGATGTGACAGAAAGTTTGGAGAGACTAACAGAACATACTAGAAACATTGAGGAGAACAGCACTAGAGATGTGACAGAAAGTTTGGAGAGACTAACAGAATATACTAGAAACATTGAGAAGAACAGCACTAGAGATGTGACAGAAAGTTTGGAGAGACTAACAGAACATACTAGAAACATTGTGGAGAGCAGCACTAGAGATGTGACAGAAAGTTTGGAGAGACTAACAGAACATACTAGAAACATTGTGAAGAATGAACCAGATGAGACAGGGGATTTTGAGATGGTTCATGAACACAAAGAAGACATCATAATGAAAACAGAAAATATGGATGGAGACTGGTGTTTGACATCAACTAGAAGGGCAGAGAATGAATGACTTAAGAGAAGTCAGTGAAAGTCAGAGAACATCAGGTCATGATTGTCGATGGGATTGATAATATGTCTTGGAATTATGACAATCTGGTTGTCAATAATGGAGATCATTTCAAACTATCAGAAAATGAATTTTATGTTTCTAAGAAAGATAGTAGACATACTGTGAGTAATGTAAGTTGTGAGAATCTAGACAAATCTGATGTTTGTGAAGTAGGTTTGACTAAACTTGTTAGCTTGAACACAGACAGAAAGAAATATGAAGGAGACAAGTCTGACAAGTTTCATGTTTCTAACTTGGGTTTTATTTTTTCTGATAACCATAAGACATGCTTAAGTTCACATACAGAGAAAAATCTACAAATGTGATGTTTGTAATAAAGGTTACATGCAGTTTGCGACACTCATGAAACATATATATCAACACACAATAGATAAACAGCGACAAAGAAGCACAAATACAGGAGAGAAACCTTACAAGTGTGATCTTTGTGGTATAGGATTTACTCTGAGTGAATACTTAAAGGTACATAGAAGAGTACATACAGGAGAGAATCCATTTAAATGTGATATTTGTCTTTTGAGTTTTTATAGATCTGACAGCTTTAAGATACATAAAAGAAAACACACAGGAGAGAATCCATTTAAATGTGATCTTTGTGGTATAGCACTGTCCAATAGTCAGAGCTTGAAGGTACACAGAAGAGTACATACAGGAGAGAAACCTTACAAATGTGATATTTGTGAGTCGGATTTTCTCAGAAGAGTGTGGTAAAGATACACAAAAGAAAACACACAGGAGAGAAACCTTTCAAATGTGATATTTGTGGTATAGCATTTTCTTACATTGAAAGCTTAAAGATGCACATACTAAAACACACAGGAGAGAAACCTTACAAATGTGAAGTTTGTGGTGCAGGATTTACTAGAAATATTAACTTGATGAGTCACAGAAGAAAACACACAGGAGAGAAACCTTTCAAATGTGATCTTTGTGGTGTAGCCCTGTCCAATAGTCACAGCTTGAAGAGACATGGAAGAATACATACAGGAGAGAAACCTTACAAATGTGATATTTGTGGTATAGCATTTACTTACATTGAGGGCTTAAAGATACACACAATAAAACACACAGGAGAGAAGCCTTGCAAATGTGAAGTTTGTGGTGTAGGATTTACTACAAATAGTTGCTTGAAGACTCACCGAAGAATACATACAGGAGAGAAACCTTATAAGTGTTATGTTTGTGGTGTAGGATTTTCTCATAATGTTAGTATGATGGCACACAAAAAAACACACAGGAGAGAAACCTTATAAGTGTAATGTTTGTGGTATAGCACTGTCCACGAGTCACAGCTTGACAGTAAAAGAAGAATACATACAGGAAGAAACCTTACAAGTGTGATATTTGTGGTAAAGCATTTACTTCCAGGGACGGCAAATAGCACACAATAAAACACACAGGAGAGAAACCTTACAAATGTGATATTTGTGGTATAGCATTTACTTACAGGAAAGGCTTAAAGGTGCACAGAATAACACATACAGAAAAGAGTGACATTTGTGGTGCAGGATTTACTACAAATGGTAGCTTGAAGACTCACAGAAGAAAACACAAAGGAGAGAAGCCTTACAAGTGTGAAGTTTGTGGTGTAGGATTTACTAAAAATAGTATCTTGAAGATACATAGAAGAAAACATACAGGAGAGAAACCTTATAAGTGTGATGTTTGTGGTGTAGGATTTTCTGAAAATGGTAACATGAAGGCACACAAAAAGGGAAAAATACAGAGAGAAACCTTATAAGTGTGATATTTGTGGTATAGCACTGTCCACGAGTCACAGCTTGACAGTACACAGAAGAATGCATACAGGAGAGAAACCTTACAAGTGTGATATTTGTGGTAAAGCATTTACTTCCAGGGACAGCAAATAGGCACAATAAAACACACAGGAGAGAAACCTTACAAATGTGATATTTGTGGTATAGCATTTACTTACAGGAAAGGCTTGAAGGTGCACAGAATAACACATACAGAAAAGAAGCATTACAAATGTGAAGTTTGTGGTGCAGAATTTACTACAAATGGTAGTTTGAAGACTCACAGAAGAAAACACACAGGAGAGAAGCCTTACAATTGTGAAGTTTGTGGTGTAGGATTTACTAAAATTAGTATCTTGAAGATACACAGAAGAAAACATACAGGAGAGAAACCTTATAAGTGTGATGTTTGTGGTGTAGGATTTTCTGAAAATGGTAACATGAAGGTACACAAAAGGAAACATACAGGAGAGAAACCTTATAAGTGTGATATTTGTGGTGTAGGATTTTCTCAAATTAGTAACATGAAGACACACAGAAAAAACCACAGAGGAAGATCAACAAATGTATTGTTAGTAATACTGTACTTGCTAACAGTCAAAGCTTGAAGATACACAGAAGAGTACATACAGGAGAGAAACTTTACAAATGTGATTATTTGGGATCATTTACTCAGATTGATCGACTGAAGATACACAAAAGAAATCACACAGAAGAGATTCTATATAAATGTTATATTTGTCTTTTGAGGTTTTTCTAGATGTGATAGACTGAAGACACATATAAGAACACACACTAGACAGAAACCTCACCAATGAGATGTGTATGGTGCAGGATTTACTCGAAATGAAGACTTGAAGATACACAGAAGAAAACACACACAAGAGTAAACTTAGAGCAGTGAAGAATGGTGGAGCAGGAGTGTACACAGAATACCCAAATAACGTTAGTAATATGATAAGAGCACCTATGGAGAAATACTGTCATAACTGTGATGCAGAGATTCAGGCAATCAAGGTGACAACTGAGAAACTGTTGAACACCAGACTTGATCCACTACCTGTTGTATTTTTGACATGCAAAATTAGCACTTCAGTCAAGAACAATTGCCAGGTCTACAGACCTACTTTTCAAAACTGTGCAAGCAGCACAGGGTCATCTTGCAGTGGATACCCTCTCACTGTGGAATACCAGAAAATGAAACAGCAGACCGACTGGCCAAGAAAGGTGCTGCAGAAGAGCAACTGGAAGAGCATCACAGAAAAGGATGCTTAAATCAATCAGAAAGCCACAAATACCAATACAAGACGACTACTATAACATGAACAGATTAGAACAAGTTGTCATTCTACGCCTTAGAACAGGACACAATCGACTCAGAGAACATGTATACAAAATTCAAGATTGGCAATTCAGTCATGTTTACAGGCACATCAGATTGCAGATTACATACTTCAAGACTGCTCCGAATATGATATACTGATGCAAACTCACTGTCCTAACAAAACAACACTTGACAAAAAACTCCCTTACCTCTGTGTAAGCTCAAAGACAATGAAGTTTATACAAAGACAGTGTTGAATTTATAGGCAATATTTCAAGTAGAACATCTCAAAATGATACGCTGAAGTACACATAAAAACATGTGAGAAAACAAGAGAATGTGTAAATGTAGAATTAGTTTGTTTATATTGTGGAATTAGGTCTACTTATATATTTATACATATCTTTCAAAATCTTATAATATATTCCTTAGTGTCTGATGTTGTCCTCATACACTGCTTCAGTTTACATCCAATATTCACCATTTTTTCTGCAACATTTTATTATCAAAAGTTTAGATCAGTAAAAGAAACAGTTTCAAAATCGGATCAATATTAGCTTTAAAATTAAATTTAATCTAATTCTTGATGTCCTATCCGACATTTAAGTCTGCCATCTTCTTTACAAAAAACACGCGGTTGAAGAAAACTTACAGTCAAAGGGATATAATCCCAAAATTGCCAGATGGCCTCTACAACATAGGCATGATTATGTCCTCAACATTCAACAACATTACCACTGGCATATAAATCTCAATATTTTCAATCATTGGAGACCTTATGGGTTAGCTCATTCAAGTGAGATCTTTCAGAGACCTGTAAGTCCAGAATAACTTGCTATAAAGCCAGTGATATTTAGTGAAGTTCTACTTCTAATGGATTTCACTGCTTTGTACCTGTGGTGAGGTCGCTTTCTTTGAAACACTTGATTTTTAAAATCTTTCAATGCTGATCTTATTTACAAAAAATACACCGTTAGTTGCATTGCGTTTTCTCTTTGCTTTATTTACAGCTTCACTTTTCTGTTTCAAACTACACTATAGAAATTTTTAAATAATTAGGAAGAATGCGAAGACTCTACATCCTTAGTTTCCAAATGTGGGGCTTACGCTTCACAGGGGGTATTTTCATCGCTTAGGGAAATGGACTCTTTCGGAGTTTAACTAATGTTCATGATGATGCAAAACCAATATATTGGCTTTTGGATGTCTATTTACAAAAATGACTGTTGCTACACAATCACTTTACTGAAGTTTAAAAAATCTTCAATAAGCGGAAAGTACTTATATCAAGGTACATTTCTATCTCCTTTTAACAAAGCTTTGAGAGCGGAAAGCATGTATTATTGTTAAAATCAGTCATATAAAAAAAACTGTAATGTGTCCGTCATTTGCCAACCTTGTCATGAAGACCAAAATGAGTTTATATAGTGCAATCTTGAGTATATAATAGTATTGGACAAAGCTACGCATATCATATTCCTGCACAGAAAGCAGATCCGAAGTTTGATTTGGCTTTGAATGTTAGGTACGATGGGAAAAAGAATCAAGAAACATCAAGGTGGTTTGACTCAAATACAAGTTATGGATCATTAATCTGATTACCAGAGTAATGGATACTCACTGTACAGCTGGATTATACAGGTGTCCTTAGAGTACCATTTTAAGTTGTATAGTTAGCTAAGAAGCATTTATAAATGGATTACAGTAGAATGTCATGAGATCTTGTTTTCCATGTTTAGCAACAGATTCAGAAGGCGTGGTTGGGATATACATTTTTAGACAATGGCAGAAGAATGTCTTAGTCGAGTAAAATTAGTTCTTTCTAAGAGAGTAGCAGATGTGGGAAATCACAGTCCTGAGAAAAAAGTTTTGGAATAGTAAAGTAATAGAATATGCACCCATATATATACGCAATGGACTTTAAGAAGAGGGAATAATAGAGCAGATAGAGAGCCAAATACAGAACAGCTATGAGGTAGCTAGAATAAAAATAGAGAACTAGACACAGAACAGATAAAGTACAGGACTGTTAGGCCAGATATACGAGAAAAGCAGAAGAGAACCGAAGAGCTTCAAGTAGAAGATATAATTATTGGAGTTAGAATTTATCAGAACTAATTAGAAGAGCACACCGCATACTTTTTCAGAAGAGCAGATTTGACAACATAAATGTGAGTATAAATATTGTTAATGATTTGTTGTTTTTTTCTTCTTCACAATAGTCATGCTACAATAATCGAATTTTCTCAAACGTATATTACCTGATGTGAAATATTATTATATTAATGTATTCCACATTAATGTCTTTAACGCCAACAATGCTTGACCAACGAATCAATGAAACAAGGTCGTTTGAGGCGATTTGAAACGAAACATAGTGCTCATATTAATTTAGATTTGAATTACTTTAAACTTTAAAGACTAATTTTGAAAAAGAGCAGCATTAAAGTCCTGTTTACTGCTCATACTGCAACTGTCAATCGTACTCTTGAGGCTAGTTATCAAATTTCCTTACTTATTGCTAATGTGGAAAATCATACTATAGAGAGAATTTAATCAAACCATCAATATGCATTTCTTAAAACGATTCTGGAAAAAAGATGACCAAGAGATGAAAGCTATGCCACTCAGTAACAATACTGTTAGCAATGAATAGATGACATAGAGTGAAGATATTGAAATACAACCTGTTGAAAAGCTGATTGATAACTTAAGCAAGATATATTGATAATGGGAATTTTGCTGAAGAAATGTTGTTCTGTAAATCATTAGAAAGCACCACTACCTCCAAAGATGTATATAATACGCTAAAAAATTACTTATATGTCAAAAATATACCAATGAAAAATATAACATCTTGTGCCACAGATGGTACTCCAAATATGATAGGCAACAAAATGGCTATTAAAATTGCTGAACGATGAAAATCCAGAAATGCTTCTGTGCATTGTGTTATTCACAGGAAAATTTGGTAACTAAAAATATTTCGCTGCTTTGAATGAAGTACTAAATTCAATTTTAAAATGTATAAATATTAATGCCAAATGAAGCGCCTCTTCAAGCTATTTTGTGAAAATGCAGACCATGTGAGACTTTTACTTCACACTGAAGTAAGATGGGTCTCGAAAGGAACATGTGACAAGATTTATGGAACTATTTGATCCTTCCTTCCTCCTTCCTTTGTCGCTTGAAATATTGTCTATATATTCAATGTTGTCTCTTGTATAACTTCACTGTCTTTTGTAGCTCACAGAATCCGTGTAGTTTATGTCAGTGTTGTCGTTAGCAGTGAGTATTTCTCATACTCAGTATTTAGGGGCATCTTGAAGATGTGCTCTAGCAGTCTGGTTTGCCTGTCCACATGTACATGGCTGAATTGCCAATCTTGAATTTTGTATACATGTTGCTGGAGCGATTAGTCCTGTTCTAAGCGCAGAATCACAACTTGTTCCAATCTGCTCATATTATAGTAATCGTCTTGTGTGGTATTTGTGGCTTTCTCATCTGATTTAATCTATCCTTTTCTTTTGTTAGTGAGTAACTGGCACATCCGCTGCCTCCTGCAGCACCTTCTTGCCAATCGGTCGCTATTTCATTTCCTGGTATTCACAGCGAGAGGTATCCACGCAAGACGACCTGCAATGCTTGGACAATTTAGCAGTAGGTCTGTAGACCAGGCAAATTTTCTGACTGGAGTGCTTGGAATGCTGATTTGCATCAGTCAAAAATACACAGGTTGAGGATTGGGTCTGGATTCAACAGTTTTCAGTTGCCACCTTGATTGCCTGAATTTCTGCATCATAGTTGTGACAGAATTTCCATGTTGGTACTTTAATCGCATCTCTAATGTTGTTTGGGATTCTATGACACCCTGCTTCTCCATTCTTCACTGCATTTCTAGCTGACCATCCATGTATACCGGACCCAGAGGTCATGTGGTATTCTTCATCATAAACTGAGAGTGACTGTCTTATGGCTGCATACTGTTCTGCTCATCCTGTCAAATATTCCTTTCACTTCTGTCTGGATACATAGTTCTGGTTCAATCTCTCTTCAAGGTTTGCTCTGGCACAGACTTTAGGAATGCCAACTTTGGAGATACTGAGGCTTTGCTATTCAGTCTTTTGGCCTGGTGAATAAAGCTGCTTCTTTTAGCACCTAATGCTAGATTTTGGAATCTGTTTTCCATTGGGTGGTTTAATACCTAGAAACTTTTCTGCTGCGTCATCACTTTGTGTCTGCATTCTCTCAGTAAACTATTTGATAATCTTAGTGATTTTTTTAAGCACAAACCTGAAATGAAGTATCTGTTAACGGTCGATGGTAAAGCATTTCTGAGTTATCTAGCTGATATCTTTGAAAAACTAAATATATTAAATAACCAACTTCAAAGAACAAATAAAATTTGCTGATGCAAAGAGAAGATATTTGTTTCATTACTTATGTCAGAAATATATTTGCAACAAAATTTGGAAAAGTTTCATTGGCTCCAGAAATGTGAAGTGACTGATACAGCTATACTGATATTGATATTTTGATCATCTGAAAATTTATCATGATTTAAAAGAAAGATTTTCTGATTTGGAACAAATGATTCGTCATGTTGTGGTTCTGATATTTCAAATGCAGTATCAAGAAGAAGCGCAGAAATGCAAAATGATGAGTCAGTTAAGCTTCATTTAATATAAAAGGAGCGATGACATGTTTGTGAGAAACAGAAATCAATATACAAATTCAACAAATGTGCAAGAAAACCTATTAAAGTTTTATATTTAGCTGAATGTGATTTAGTGATTTGCTGCTTAAAAAACCAAAAGATCGGCTGGATGCAAATAATGACGAGGAGACCTGAGACTGAAGCTAACTAAATTGAAATCTAACATAAAATCTCTCTGCAGTATGTATCAAGCACAAGGATCTCACTAAGTAATAAATAGTTACTAATAATTAAAATAATATAGAAAATATATCATTAAAGTCACCCAAGTGTCATGATGGCCTGGAAAGAATAATACTAGAGGGCAGGGTCCCAGGACGCAGAGGCAGACCAAGAAGAAGAAGATGGCTACAAGATATTAAAGAAACTATGAATATGACCATCGGCGAAGTGGGTGAACTGGCTAGAGACAGAGTGAATTTCAGATGTGCTGAAAGAGAGCAACGTCCTATAAAGGATACGCACCTTGATGATGGTATCATTAAAATGATATCGTACTTGAATTTCAATTCTTTATTATATGTTTTGAAAATTTACTTACTGTTTTTCCTAAACAATTTCCTAGTGATTTCTTCCTAAAACCTACCATTTAAGTTTCTTCTGTGAACAATTCAATTTTTGGAAAATACAATTTTTTGTATATGTTACATAGGAATGGTTGGGGGCATACACATTTTGAAAGGCTTTGGTGGGGCATGGCACAAAAAGGTTGGGAAACACTGGTCTACATTGATTAGACGTGAAGCATTACATGAACCACTCGAACAGTTAAAATCGTTTTACAACGACATAGAATGATTCAAACCACTTCTTTAAAAATATCAGAAAATACAATTCATGCTATTAGATATATTTTGGAAAGGCTTACCTAATTTCTCATCAAGGATTAATAACACTTTTCACCCGTGCGGAGCCAGGTTAATTAGTAGAAGTTTTATAAAGTGACATAGAAGTATATACATGCATACAATAAAATCAACAATTTTAATGATTGGTCTTGTGTGTGATGTTTTTAATTTTTAAAAATCTTTTCTTATGTACTTTATTCTTTCTCTTGCTATATTGTTTTAGGTTATCCTATTTTTCCCCTTTTTGTTACACCCTTTGCCTTTTGTTCACCTTTGCCTCTGTGGTATTAGTTCTAGTGTTCAGTTTGCAATCCTTACATACTTTTGTGTGTTTATTCATTTTTGTCATATTCACTACTTCTTCGAACACTCCATATCGACCACTTGTTAACCACTCTGTGATTTGTATGTGATCTGAGCCTAAGAGTGATTGTATGTTGTGCCAGTTATGTGCCTACAAGTAGGCCAGAACATCCGATTTCTGCGACGCTTTTTATTTACTAGGGTAGGTCCCTTCACACTTCGCCTCTTACAACATGCATTGTAGGTCGCAGTGGTAGTATTCTTTGCTTACCTAGCGGGCTCTGGCACCACACAGCCTGGAATAAATCCTAAATCTTTACAACTGATAAAAACAGATACAACAGCTGATATATAGAAAATGACATGGCTCTGTAGAAATTAACAGAACTCACCGTGTGGTGTCGGAGCCTGCAAGGGAAGCAAAGAATATGGAGCGTTCGAAGAAGAACTGTTAAACCTATGGAAGGGAACAGATATACAGACAAGACTTTTAAGAGTATATATTTTCCCCATAGCAATTTGGGATTGTGAGGCATGGATTATTGATTAAACAAAATCGATTGAGTTCTCTTATTCTGTCGCTATTGTATCCTGAGTAGTCGTCTGCAGCACTTCTGTTTAAAGGCATCAATCGAACAAATATGTCAATTTTACACAGCTAACATTTTTGGTTGATAAAGAAAAGTAAATATTTTGGACATATAAAATGACACTATTCACTTGAGTCGTACAGACGAGGGAGAGGAAGACAATGGAGAAGATGGGTTTAAGATGTCACAGACTGAGTTGAGTATTTCAGGGGCAAAAGCCGAACACTTCACTCAGAACATGGCCTCCAGGCATCAATTTACAGCTGCTGTCATGGTAACCGAGTTCCCGCAAGGACACGCTAGATGATGATGATCACGATGTATTTGTAACTATTCTTTACCTTTGCAACAGATACTCTTAAATAATAGCCTTCCATCGCAAACGATGATGACAAGCAGCATCAGACGTGTGCTGGCAGCACCTCTCTGGTGTTTGCGGAGGTTACTGTAGACCGTTACAGTTTTTCCAGATACCCTAGGATTGTTTCTGGAGCTATGGAGTTCGTGCTATGTACAATACTCTCGGCAGATGGCGTGCCATTTCTGCGGAGTGGGACCGAGCCATATGGGTAAAACCCGGTGCAATGAAGTCAATCCTTCGGCTTTAAAACACTTTGATCCATTTGAAACTGTCCAAACAAATATTCGAGTAACGAACAGTTACTATTCGCACACTATTATTCCAATAACAATTGATTAAGATGGACGTTATCTTATTCAAATAATTATTGTAAGAGTACATATTACACAGTGCAGAAAGTCATGTCAAGGCGATATCTGCATTTCAAATAAACATTTTTTGTAGTAACATTGTAGCCGTTTGTTATATCAAATAGATTAAATTGTTAATTTATATATTTTTAGTTTGGAATATCTTCATTATATTGTCGCTGTCCGGATATGATTTGACTGATATATCATTATTATCATTATATGTTTTTATTATTCTTCAAATGCCAAACAAATCACAAACAGGTTAAAAATGAGAATGATCAAATGCTATATATATCCTATATTAATGTATGGCTCGGAAACATGGACAATGAACAAGCAGTTAGAAGACAGAATTGATGCATTTGAGATGTGGATATATATATAGAAGAATAGGCAGAGTTTCATGGACAGAAAAACAGACAAATAAACAAGTTTTAGGAAAACTAGGCATGAAGAAACAATTATTAAGAGAATAAAATTCAGACAAGTAAAGTATTTTGGGCACATAAAAGACATGACACCATGATAAAACATTTACTAGAGGGAAAGTTGAGGGAGGAAGAGCAAGAGGAAGACCGAGAGATAAGTGGGAGGAAACTTTAAGAAATGGACAGGTTACAGTCTGGCAGTGTGCAACACCAAGGCGAAAGACAGAGGATGCTGGAGATTCATTGCAGCCAACCTTCGATGTGGAGACGGCACCTGATGATGATGATCATTATATGGGCATGGTGGACGCTACGATCTCCTTCGCAATATCTCTACTGATATCGCGACTGACCGTACCAGCTCGATTTTGATTGATGAGCCTACTCACATACCTGTTGTGTTGTTCTTCTCTGGACACTTCAATTCCAGCTCCCGCAATCTGTTCAGTTATATGATAATAGGATTAACTATCAACATCATTTCATTGCACTCCTACATATGACATCACGTCTGTCATAGGCAGGTGCTCCGATATCCGCCACAGCAAATCTAGCAGTAGCCCAACATGCCATTTCGATGTTGAGTAATCAATTTCTTATTTTGTATGTCGTTCTTTTCGGGATGCACCAATATTGACACCCATCTCTCTCAATCTGGTCAGCGAGTAGGATTCACATCCCTGAAACTCATCTGTTCTTCTTCTTCTGCATTCTCACTAGATTGGGATTTCGGATTCTCTAACAAAGGCAGCCGTCTGCCTCAGATCATCAGCCACGCCATACAGTTTGTCTTGGACGCTGGTGTAAGTGGGCCACCTCTTTCTTCTCAGGTCTGCATACTGGGGGCAGTTCTGTAGGATATGTTCTGTTGTCATACTTGCTAAGCCACAGGGGCACAGGTCGTTGGTGCCTATCTTGAATTTGGTGTACAGGTGGTGTCTCATTCTGTTGTGACCCGTCCGAAGGTGAAGTATAGCTGTCTGGTCCCTTCTGGACAGTTGGTAATATCCATCATTCTTGTTGTGTTTTGGGTGTTCTTTATCCCACTTTGCCCTGTAGTGCCCTTTGGCGATGGTTTTTTGCTTCTTCATAGCTAACCAGGTTGTTATCTTGGGGCATTCCTGCTCCCACTTTAGCCAGTCTGTCAGCATCTTCATTCCCTTGATCTTGCAGTGTGAGGGTATCCACTGGATTACTACCCTCTCCGATTCATGGGATAACTGGGCTAAGGTTGACCTGAGATCCGCCCGAGTGGTTACCGGGGCCCATTTTTGGGGTGTAAAGAATAGAACCACTGTTACCTGCCACGCATGTCGTAAGAGGCGACTAAGGAGGTTTGGCTGAAATCGGATGCATGTGTCCTAGCGTGTAGAAGTCTATGTGTTTAGGGGCCTATCAAACCAATATGCAACGTATACACGTTCTTGGCAAAGATCAAACATCACAAAGAGATTAAAATTGGTCATAAAGAACGAACGCAAAGAAGAAGACCTGAGATCACTTAGTTCTGTGCTCCTTTCAGATTTCAGTGCTGAGATAGCGGACAATGCGTCAGTCAAGAGCACTATTTTTCCATGTATTTGGTTCATATTTTGTAGTGCCATTTTGCAGCTGCACTGAGGGCCTCTACCTCAGCCCTGAAATTGGTTGAGAACTTGCCGGTGGCCAGAGCTAAGGTTAGTTCTTCATTTTTAGTCACTCATCTGTTCAGAAACTCTCAATGCGTGAGAGAAATGTCATTTTGATCCATGGCAGCTCTCTCTGATATTGTAGCCAATCTACCAGCTCGTTCATTACCCCTAACTCCTGCATGCCCAGGGACAAAAATGAAGATGATTTCTCTTATCATTGTCTGTACCAGTACCTCCACCCAGATTCGTCTCACCATTTCTGATTCGCTATGAATCATGCTCATGGAGTCACCGAATATGAAAACACGAGAGTAGTTTAAGTTGTGAGATTCGAACCATTTCACCGCCTCCGTAACCGCCCGAACCTCCATTGTCAAACTACTTGTGGTTGTTGTGTAGGCCCCACTGGCCTCTCTATTATTTTTCCTCCTGAGCGTGCTGAAAAGCCCACGCACAGCGTTGTTGGCGAATGACTGAACCATCTGTGTAAATAACCACATCTGTATCATTGATGTTGTCAGTCCTCATTTTCCACATTAATCAGTGATGGATTATTTTGTTCGCAGTTTTTTTTAATAGATGTAATAACTGTGAAAGCACTCTGAAATTGAGGTGGCACAGCAATCCATTCATCTCCTGGTTAAATTCCGGAAGGATCACATATTTTCCTAAGAGTATCTTCTGCCAGACTCATCATTGATCTACCTCTACTGTCTACACACTTTATCCTTAATGAGTTCTTCATGGAGAGGATGTTCCTTGTTAGTGTTGATTTTTAGATATGACTGAACCCTCCAAGTTTCAATTCTACTAGCAATAGTGGGGAAGTCAAGCCGCATCAAGGTTTGGTGTGTTGTTTCTGGTGCAACGATAAACCATACCAAACTGTGCTATCATGATTCTCTCTAAATAATCACATTGTAAATTCTGAAATACCACATGTCACTATAGATGGACATACACTCACTCGAACAGCATCTATGAGTTATTTGGGTGTAAAATTTGATCACAGTCTATGCTTTAGGGACCATATCGACCAAGTCATTTGCCAAGGCTCGCAACGCACTATCCGCACTGAGAATCATGGTGGCTGCTAACATTGAGCAATGCCTTCTTGTGCTCTTGTACCAAGGCATCATTCTGTCATGTATAGAATATGTATGCACTCTCCTAACAATTAGTCCTACGTAAACAGTGAGACTGGAAAGAATTCAGAATGAGGCTATGCGTATCATTCTGGGATGCACCAAAGATACACCAGTAGTGTCAATGAGATTCCTTCTTGACCACCCCACAATCTAGTAATTGACGTAGATTGGTTTAAATGAAAATCTTTGTGGCCATGTTCTGACTCTCAGTGCATTCCAAATGTCAGCTCTATCCATTGGCCGGACCCCTGATATGGTGGTAGCCAGCCTGTCTGCTTTCTCATTGCCAACGACACCCATGTGCCTCAGAACGAAGATAAGTGTAATTCTACAAATTGTTGACGCTTGTAGTGATTCAGTCCATTGCCTGCGCACTAACTAGCCTCCATCTTTGTATATTTTGTGAGCACCTGTCTTGAAATTTAATTTAGATGTAAAAAATATTTTATTTATGAATCTCAATCTGTATCACTATCCAGAAAGTAACAGAGATGAGATTGAAACTGGGAGCTGCCAGTCATGATCGCTTTGAGGCACAAGACATTTTATTAAGCAACACAAAACAGGTGTGATTAGTATCGCCATTAACTGGTATTACTGGTAAATAAAATATATTGGGTAGAAGATCAGAGCACCTATCGTGGACCTGTCTCAGACAATGTCTGGGGTGCTAGGATGATGATCGTTACTAATCACTCTTAATTTAACCACTTTGTTTTATTATAGAAGATGTACATGTTCTTCTTCGAACGCTCCACATCGACCACTTGTTAACCACTCTTTGTGATGTGTATGGGATCTGAGCCTAAGAGTGATTGTACGTTGTGCCAGTTATGTGCCTACAAGTAGGCCATCACATCTGATTTCTGCTACGCTTTTGATTTACTAGGGGAGCTTCCTATCGGCCCTTACAACATACTTTGTAGGTTGCAGTGATAATATTCTTTGCTCAACTTGTGAGCCGCTAGGTGCAAAGGCCCAGCAACACACAGGCAATTCTGCACAACAACAACTCACAATCCTCTTGTATCCGAGCCGATAGGAGAACACTTATGCAGTATGGAATCTGTCACACAAACTGACATATATGGTTGTATTTATTTCAGATATCTGAAGAGATGAATAGCAATGAAGAAGTGAACATTGAGGTCAGTAAATTTGATGAGAAACTGACAGGAGGGGAGAAAGTCGAGCAGCCTGGTCTATGGGAAGAGGATAGATATATAAAAGATGGTAAGTAGGTTAATGTTTTGTGATGTGTTCTGTGACACACTTTTCAGATGCCTACTGTGACATCTTTATAAAGCGATGGTCTGGCTGGAGTCACAGACTTTTATCCATGCATGTTTTATTATCTGTGACTCAATGAGTATGCTCAGGAAGATTTAAACAGGCTGAGCTCGGAGACAAAGGTTGGAGCCGCTGAAGAGGTCTATGCTGACAAAAGTCAGTTTTATTTTTATGCCAGGATATGCAAGTGTAAAGGGAAATAAACATGCCTATATGCTTGCAGATATGACTGCTGTAAAAATGGGCAGGCTTAGACCTGCAAGTAATTTCTCCATACTGCTCTGTCCTGGACAACTCTCTCAGTCTATTCCATGAAATTGAGCCCAACATTTCTTACCTCTCTCAGCAAAGTTCATTTCATGGTTTCCTGAATGAATGAATCATACAGTGATGCCATGATATCTCTCGCGATCATCGCTTAGACTGATATACCAGATTTCTCCATAAATCTTATTCATGTGCAAGCCTTTAGCAGTGGTGTGTTTTTCATCAAATCTCAGCGCCATTTTAGCTCTGGTGCTTATCCTTGGCGATGTGTCCGGTTTCAGCGTTAACTGGATTCGCTCTCCGTTAGCCTTTGGATGTCCCCAGCCTACATGCAAGGCAGCAGGTTGCTATTTTCTTTTAGGGTAGCAACCTTTAGATAACCTTCCCTTCGGGTTGTTGAGCGTCATCTGCCCAGGTTACCAGTCTTTTTTGGACTACTTGGTTTGCCTGCCGTCCAGTTTGCTCTGCTAGCCTTTGATTGTCCCCAATCAAACTACAAGGCAGTAGTAGTTCTCTGCGAGGGGAAACATGGTTATTGTTCTCTGGATGGAGTCCCCATCTTTAAGGCTCACCACCGTTTTGTCCACCTCGCGTTTCTTTTGGATGCCCATTTGCACTGGATTCTAGCCTCTGCTGGACTCTCCAGTTTTTCTGAGCATTGGCTGGTCCGCTCACCCCTACACTTGCTCCTGCTTTTCATCACTACATCATCAGCACCGTGTCTGTCTGCCCCACCGGTGGGCTCACCTGTGTCTTGTTCATGTGCGTGTTCTCTCTACCTTGGTGCCTGCTCACCATGTTTATCAGGTTTCTCACCGTGCTCACATTTACTATGCCACGAGACTGTCAGGACACGCAACTCAATTTGGGCCTCCACCTCAGAGCTCCGAGGTCTCTTCTCTGGGTGCACCCCTCATCCTTATATGTGTATTTGTTAAGCTTTTCCCATCGGCCGGGAGAGACGCGCATTAATAGTCACTCTGGGATTCTGCTTGTCTGTGTTGGGAGTGGATCTCATCCAACGTAACTGCATCTGCATCACTACTTAAACCAGAGTAGCTCTCCTACCCCTTAGCCAGGCAAGATTGATTGTCTGTTACCAGGGTCCCCACTTGCAGGTGGGGTACTATTTTTATTAGTGCCAGCTAACTAATCCTGGCGCGGTGTTGTCCCTATGCGCCTTTGACACCATGATATGTATCATACAGTGATCCATGATATATCTCAGTGATGCCATGATATGTATCATACAGTGATGCCATGATATGTATCATACAGTGATGCCATGATATGTATCATACAGTGATGCAGATATGATCATACAGTGAGCATGATATGTATCATACAGTGATGCCATGATATGTATCATACAGTGATGCCATGATATGATGACTGGCAGAGAAATGATGAAGAAGAAGAAAATATAAACAATAAGAGATAATGGAAGCTAAACAATGTTATTAGCAAGAAGCTGTTGTTCTCTGTTATTGAGTTTATTTTAGAAGTTAACTATAACACATTGTTACAGTAGAGATAGTATCGGACAAATGAGGAATATAGGAACAGTAGAGTAATATGCTTGGATTAATCTTTGAAGATACAAGAGAAGTTGAGACAGAACATTGCTTGAATTATATTGAGAAATAAAGAATGAAGTGGTTTGGCCACTTATTAAGAACACAACCAAACTCCACTGTATACAGTGTTCTATAACAGAACATCAGAAAAGAAGGCGAGAGGAAGGCCACAGAAAAGATGACTAGATGACACAGCAGAACTCTGTAAAAAAAAACACAAATAACTATAACGCAAGCCCCTAGAGCAGCACAAGACAAAAACAGAAAACCATGAGACTGGGCAACAACTCGATAACAGTGTTAAAGGAAAAAAAGAATGAACAGCACCTTGAAATGGGATAAAGTCAATAATGGAATTAACAACATGTGCAAGAAGTTTAGAGGAGCAATGATCAGCAAACAATGAATTATATAAAATATAACCCAATAGTCTAGAATAAAAAAAGATAAATAATGAAACTAGTAAGTAGCAAGACATCAGAAGTTAGATAGAATTGCTGTTAGTTGATATAACACTTTAAATTAAGACAAGATACTTTACTTTCAAGTTGATATTAATTGTTATTGTCCATATGTCATAAATTATTACAATGTTTAATGTATATTTATTATTATATACATTTCATTACTTGTCACTTGTTCATTCTTGTTATTTCAGAGATCAGTGATGACACATTGGATCACTTCACCAACTCTCAGGATGATGTTCAGAAAATAAAAGTAGAAAGTGAATACAGTGTTCAACATTCACAACTTGTAAGATCTGATGTTTTCTCAGAGAATCTTCCAGAACATGTTAGAAACATTGAAGAGAGCAGCACTAGAGATGTGACAGAATGTTTGGAGAGACTAACAGAACATACTAGAAACATTGAGGACAGCAGCACTAGAGATGTGACAGAAAGTTTGGAGAGACTAACAGAACATACTAGAAACATTGAGAGCAGACTGAATGACAGAAAGTGAGAGACTAACAGAACATACTAGAAACATTGAAGAAGGAATCAGATGAGACAGGATTTGAGATGGTTCATGAACACAAAGAAGACATCATAATGAAAACAGAAAACAAGAATGGAGATCTGAGTTTGACATCAATTAGAGAGCAGAGAATGAATGACTTAAGAGAGTCAGTGAAAGTCAGAGAACATCAGGTCATGATAGTCGATGGGATTGATAATATGTCTTGGAATTATGACAATCTGGTTGTCAATAATGGAGATCATTTCAAACTATCAGAAAATGAATTTTATGTTTCTAAGAAAGATAGTAGACATACTGTGAGTAATGTAAGTTGTGAGAATCTAGACAAATCTGATGTTTGTGAAGTAGGTTTAACTAAACTTGTTAGCTTGAACACAGACAGAAAGAAATATGAAGGAGACAAGTCTGACAAGTTTCATGTTTCTAACTTGGGTTTTATTTTTTCTGATAACCATAAGACATGCTTAAGTTCACATACAGGAGAGAAATCTTACAAATGTGATATTTGTAATAAAGGTTACATTCAGTTTTGGACACTCAAGAAACATATATATCAACACACAATAGATAAACAGCGACAAAGAAGCACAAATACAGGAGAGAAACCTTACAAGTGTGATGTTTGTGATATAGGATTTATCAGCTGAAAACTTAAAGGTACATAGAAGAGTACATACAGGAGAGAAACCTTACACATGTGATATATGTGGTGTTGGATTTTCTCAGAAGGGTGGGCTGAAAATACACAAAAGAAAACACACAGGAGAGAAACCTTTCAAATGTGATCTCTGTGGTAATGCATTTGCTCACTGTGAAAGCTTAAAGATACACAAAAGAAAACACACAGGAGAGAAGCCTTATAAATGTGAAGTTTGTGGTGCAGGATTTACTACAAAAAGTAACTTGAGGAGTCACAGAAGAAAACACACAGGAGAGAAACCTTTCAAATGTGATCTCTGTGGTATAGCACTGTCCAACAATCACAGCTTGAATATACACAGAAGAGTACACACAGGAGAGCAACCTTACAAATGTGATATTTGTGGTAAAGCATTTGCTTACAGTGAAGGCTTAAAGATGCACAAAAGAAAACACACAGGAGAGAAGCCTTACAAATGTGAATTTTGTGGTGCAGGATTTACTACAAATAGTAGCTGGAGGAGTCACAGAAGAAAACATACAGGAGAGAAACCTTGTAAGTGTGATGTGTGTGTGTGATTTTCTGAAAATGGTAGCATGAAGAAACACAGAAGAACACACACAGGAGAGAAACCTTACAAATGTGATGTTTGTGGTGTAGGATTTTCTGAAAATGGTAGCTTGAAGGCACACAGAAGAACACATACAGGAGAGAAACCTTATAAGTGTGATATTTGTGGTGTAGGATTTTCTGAAAATGGTAACATGAAGAGACACAAAAGAAAACACACAGGAGGGAAGCCATATAAGTGTGATGTTTGTGGTGTAGGATTTTCTGAAAATGGTAACATGAAGGCACACAGAAGAAAACACACATGAGAGAAACCTTACAAATGTGGTATATCATTTGCTCTGATTGATCGACTGAAGATACACAAAAGAAATCAAACAGAAGAGAGTCCATATAATGCTCCATATATAGACACACATAAAACCATACACAGGACAATAACCTCACAAATGTGATGTGTGTGGTGCAGGATTTACTTGCAATGAAAACTTGATGCACAGAAGAAAGCACACAGGAGAGTAAACTTAGAAATTTGATGTTTGTGGAGTAGGATTTTCTCAGAATTATAAGCTGAAGTACACATGAAAACAAGACAATGTGTACATGTAGAATTAGTTTGTTTATGTTGTGGAATTAGGTCTACTTATAAATTTATTCATATCTTTCAAGATACTTTTATGAAGTGACATAGAAGTATATAGATACATTATTATTAATGTAAATACTAATCAGTTTGTGTGTTCTTGTACATTTTTTTATAACTTGTTATTGAATATTCTTCTACTTTTCATTGGACACATACAGGACAACTACTTCCAGTATACGGGTGGTGGCTGAGGCAGTTACTCCTGCTCTCCAAGGCTCCATTTACTGGATCCATTGTTGTTTTGATGATTCGTTAATGCTTCGGAAGATTCAGAAAGGCAGGTTTCAGATTGAGTGGATGTTATCTGTAGAGGTCGCCGCTGCCCAGCGTGTTCATAGTGCGTTGAACTACGGGTGACAAGCCCTCTGTGATTGCGGGTTCAATTCCGCGGCTGGCAAAAAGACACAGGTTCTCCAGATTTATGGTGTTCATGGCACTGAACCGAAGGGTTACGATGTCCATGGCACCGAGACGAAGAGCTGAAAGCTCAAGTGCTTCTGGATCGAAAAAAATCTATAGAGGTTTCCAACCTCCAGAGACCTATGTGGATCTACTGTCCTGGGCAAGTGGGCGTCAGGCAACGAGTGGACAGGCTTGCAATGATTGTTGGAAAGTTAGAATGGATAAGAGAGATGTTCTTTGGTCTCTTGGTGACCTACTGTTGGACTAGAATTGATGTTGAATCGAGTGATTTAAGGAATTTGTAATTGCATGTTGTGCAAATATAGCTGGATACTTGGGGAGAGAAAAGTAGTATGTTTAACCAGCAAGCCACAGGAACCATCAGTATGCATACCCTTCCACATCTATTGTGGGAGACTGAGCACCTATGGGTCTGCCCTGAGTACTGTGACATCAGTTCAGTAACCAATTGCACACAAACTAACAAAGCACATTGACTGACATGTGTTGTGCTTTTTTTCAACTTGTTATTAGACAAACTACCAGATAATCACCAGCAGGAGAAAAGCATTAGATGTCTAATAAAATCAACAATTTTAATGATTGGTCTTGTGTGTGTTGTTTTTATTTTTGAAAATCTTCTCTTATGTACTTTATTCTTTCTCTTGCTATATTGTTTTAGGTTATCCTATTTTTTCCCTTTTTGTTACACCCTTTGCCTTTTTATCTTTTCTCTGGGGTATTAGTTCTAGTGTTCAGTTTGCAATCCTGCCATACTTTTGTGTGTGTATTCACTTTTGTCCACCGCACAAAAGTGGTATTGAGAAAATGATAATGTCCATTTATAGAAACAATGAAAAGCAAAACATATAGGCCTATCTCAATACAATTAATGGAAGAAATTCAAAATCTTTACAACTGATAAAACAGCTGATGTATACATCAATAGGAATGAGGGAAATATTACAAAGGACATATGTTCTTCTTCGAACGCCCCATATCGACCACTTTTTAACCACACTTTGTGATTTGTATGTCATCTCCTTCCTTCCTTCCTTTCATTCGCTTGAAATATGTCTATATATTCAATGTTGTCTCTTGTATGAACTTCACTGTCTTTTGTAGCTCACACAGAGGTCCGTGTAGTTTTCTGTCGAGTGGTGTTGTTTCGTTAGGCCAGTGAGTTTGCCTCAGTGTATCATATTCGGGCAGTCTTGAAGTATGTGCTCTGCAGTCTGGTGTGCCTGTCCACATGTACACATGGCTGAATTGCCAATCTTGAATTTTGTATACATGTGGCTGCGGAGCCGATTGTGTCCTGTTCTAAGGCGCAGAATGACAACTTGTTCCAATCTGCTCATATTATAGTAATTGTCTTGTGTT
This sequence comes from Arion vulgaris, assembly GCA_020796225.1. Lineage (NCBI taxonomy): Eukaryota > Metazoa > Mollusca > Gastropoda > Stylommatophora > Arionidae > Arion > Arion vulgaris. The sequence goes on from CM036758.1 coordinate 6,464,381, forward strand.
GGTATTTGTGGCTTTCTCATTGATTTAATCATCCTTTTCTTTTGGTGGTAGGTAACTGGCACATCCGGTTCCTCTCCTGCAGCACCTTCTTTGGTCAATCGGTCTGCTGTTTCATTTCTTGGTATTCCACAGTGAGAGGGTATCCACTGCAAGACGACCCGCGCTGCTTGAACAATTTAGACAGTAGGGTCTGTAGACCAGGCAATTTTCTGGACTGGAGTGCTGATTTTGCATGTCAAAAATACAACAGGTTGAGGATCGGGTCTGGTATTCAACAGTTTTTCAGTTGCCACCTTGATTGCCTGAATTTCTGCATCATAGTTGTGACAGAATTTCCCGTTGGTACTTTAATCGTATCTCCAGCGTTGTTTGGGTATTCTATGTACACTCCTGCCATTCTTCACTGCATTTTCTACTGACCCATCCGTGTATACCCGGACCAAGAGATCTTGTGGGTATTCTTCATCAAGTAAACTGAGAGTGACTGTCTTGCGTTGTATACTGTTCTGCTTATCCTTGTCGAGTATTCCTTTAACTTCTGTCTGGATACATACTCTGCTTCAGTCTCCTCTCTCCAAGGGGTTTGCTCTGGCACAGACTTTAGGGAATGCCAACTTTTGGTAGGTCTGAAGTTTGCCTATTCAGTCTTTTGGCCCGATGAATAAAGCTGCTTCTTTTCAGCCGCCCAATGCTAGATTTTGGAATCTGTTTTCCATTGGATGGCTTGGCATACTCAGAAACTTTTCTGCCTGCGTCATAACTTTTGTGTCTCTGCGTTCTCTCAGTGCTTGTATTCCCCCACTCTTTCCATCTCCACTATTGGTGTTGATTTCATTGCTCCTGTGATGACACGAAGCGCCTGGTTTTGCACCTTATCCAGTTCTCCTAATGTGGTATGTCATCTGAGCCTAAGAGCAATTGTACATTTTGCCAGTTATGCACCTACAAGCAGGCTATCATGTACGATTTCTGCAATGCTTTTTATTTACTAGGTAGCTTCCTATGGAAGTAAATAGAAAATGAACATGGCTCTGCAGTAATGAAGGAAATTAAAAATCTATAGAAGGGAACCGATATAAAGACAAAAGTTGAGATTTTTAAAAGTATTTTTTCCCCCCATAGCAATTTGGGATTGTGAGGCATGGATTATTGATTTATACCTTTGAACGGAAGTGCTGCAGAAGACTACTCAGAATACAGTTATGGACAGAAAAGGAACAAATATGTCAATTTTACAACAGCTTGTTTTAGGAGGGGAAAGTAGTCTTGAGGGGAAGGATACAGGGTGAGCTTCTTGGGGAACATGAGGCATTCATACGTCTTGGAGTATATGATGCATTGGCTGAAGTAGCTTTATGATTTATTTTTTGGCCTGACAAAGACAGTAACTTCCTGGCTAATAAAATTTTCAATAAAAATATTCAGTCTGGGTACTCTATTGCTATAATCACCTTAAGTGATGCTCATATATGTTTCATTGTTTTGTAGACTAAAATGGGCCCTTAGGGCACCACATGTCGTTATATATGGCCTACAAAACACATATTATGAGTTAATCCTGACTGATTGCCTAGCCTAATTATGGTCTACCGATCTCCTAACAGAACTGAGCTGGGTTTACACAGTCTTCTCGGGTGTTATATTATATTTTTAGAAATACAGATGGCCAGTTGGGAATTGTATTATACAGTCTGTGTACCGATTTCTCACAGTCAACTCCGTCTCTTACTATCTCAACTATCTGTCTCTATGTATCTCACGAGTATATCTATGTACCGTTAGCTTTATGCCAATACATCACATGTCAATAGCTTGTCTAAGTATATTTCCTAATTTTCAGATTCACTGTAATTATAATATTTATGACATGCAAGTATTTCTAGAAAAACTACTGATTTATATCATTTAATTAGATCATGTATTAGATCATGAATTGTATAAGAAAGGATGTGACCATATTTTTATATTAAAGTTAAATAATTTTATGTCCCAATATACTCATATTTTTCCTTGATGATCAATTAGTAACACTACGTACTTATTAGAAATAGTAACTTTCGTTCATGACGACATTTACCATAATAAACAAAATAGCCAATGTACGATTAGAACAAACACAGGACTATCAGAAAGGTTTCACGTAGGGTCAGTAGTAAGACAATGTTCGTACTATCCGGCTGCTGTTCATCACGTATATTGATCACATCTATAAAATAGCTAACACCAGCGAAGGAAACAACCTCGCAGAACTCTTAAACGAATTGTTTTTTTGCAGATGATCAGGCAATCATATCAACAACAGAAGAACAGCTACAACAATACATTAACAGACTTCAGTTAGCATGTAACGAATGCAACATGAGAATAAACATCGACAAAACAGAAGTAATGACATTCACCAGAGAGGAAAGCACTAACAATATCTGCATCGACAATCGCCCACTAAAACAAGTAAAAGACTTAATATACCTGGGGAGCATTTTTTCAGCAAACGGAAGAATAACTAATCAAATTCAACACAGATGCAACAAAGCAAATCAAATGATAGGACAAATGGCGCCAATTTTAAAATGCAAACATGTCACTATGAACACAAAAAGAGCAATGTTCAACACAATCTTTCTCCCCACATTATGCTACCAGTGCCAAACATGGACGCTGACAACAAATGATAGAAGAAAACTAGTCACGACAGAGATGAAGTGTCTACGAAGAATGCTGGGTGTAACAAGAAGAGACTGGTTGAGAAATGAAGACATCAGGAAAAAGTGGGTACAACATCAGTACTAGACTTCATCAAGAAACAACAAATTAAATGGTTCGCCACATAAGCAGATTACCAACAGACAGTGTACCTCAAAGAGCAATGCTGCTCCGATACAATTGGTACAAAACAAAAGGCCGGCCACGCAAAAGATGGACTCAGAGATAACAGAGGCGACAAAGACACTATCCACAATGGCCTGTTTTAGAAATCTCTTCTTGACCTGACGCTGTGAGGCAAACAGGATTCGAGAAAAGAAGAAGAAACAAAATACTACTATTGAATGTTCAATAGATGCTCAAAGGTGCGTAACTATTTGTTAGAACAATGTCCATACTCAATTTGAGAAAACAGTTCGAATTTCTGACACCATTTGTTATCATCACCATCAGGTGCCGTCTCCACATCGAAGGTTGGCTGCAATGAATCTCCAGCATCCTCTGTCTTTCGCCTTGATGTTGCACACTGCCAGACTGTAACCTGTCCATTTATTATAGGAGGATGATATAACATTTTTGGTTGATTAAGGAAATAAAATATTTTGGACATATAAAATGACACTATTCAATGAAGTCGGGCAGAAGAGGAAGACAATGGAGAAGATGGGTGCAAGATGTATAGACGAGTTGAGTATCCCTGAGGCAAAAGCCGAACACTTCACTCAGAACACAGCCTGAAGACATTGATTTACAGCTGCTGTCATGGGAGCATAATGAATACAATCAAAGTAAACAACTTATATTTATCGACCAAGAAAATTCATTTGATAGAGTAAACAGGTGCAAACTATGGAAGATCCTTGAAGAATATGGCGTCCAGGGACAACTATTAGGTAATATCATGGTCTTATATCAAGATAGCCAGAGTACAGTAAGAACAACAGAAGGAATGACTGACTGGTTCTCCATTACATCAGGTGTTAGACAAGGTTGTGTCCTCTCACCACTACTCTCTATTGCATATATGGATAAAATAACTCAAAGAGTTAAATTCAGATAATGATGAAATAAATGAACTGCTGTTTGCAGATGATCAGTGCATGATACATCAAAATGAACAAGATCTACAACATCATATTGACACCTTGAACAAAAATTGTGTAAAACATGACATGAAAATCAACAACACTAAAACAGAAATAATGAATATGGGAAGAAAACATAATAATCTAGACATCCATGTCAATGGCACTAAAATAAACCAAGTGAAAGAATTCAAATACTTAGGAAGCATATTCACAGAAGACGGAAAACTGGATAGAGAGATAGATGCTAGAGTGCAAAAAGCAAATGCTGTAACCTACCAGCTAGCCCCACTGTTAAGGCACCCAAAAATTTCACAGGCAGCTAAGCAACAGATGATCAACAGCATTTTTATACCTACTTTGTGTTACCAAAGCCAAACATGGATATTGAGCAAAGCGAAGTCACAAAAAATAACTACATGTGAAATGCGTTGCCTGCGAAAAGTTACCAATAACACAAGAAAAGACAGAATCACTAATATCAGCATAAGAAAGAAAGTTGGCACAAAACCGTGCTTGAATTACATAGATAAACAAAGGTTGCAGAGAGGAAATCCGCGGCGTTGAATGCAGGCGTCAAAGCCATCATCGATGAAATTGCAATGCAGAAGACGTTGTGATCTACACGGATGGATCGGTAGTTCGTCACGAAAAGTCTGCATGGGCCTTCTCTGCAAGCTCATGTGGCAGAATGGTCAAGAAGCCAGTGGGCATTCAGTATGACAACAAGCAGCATGACAATGGAGGTACTGGCGGTGACCAATGCACAGCTCTGGCTAGAGTCACAAAACTACACTCATGCGTGCATTTTGAGTGACTAATTGAGTATTATCCGAAAGGTGGAGGCCGGTTCGGTGCGCAGGCAATGGACTAAATCACTGCAGGCGTCAACAATTTGCAGAATTACACTTGTCTTTGTTCCGGGGCACATGGGTGTCGTTGGCAATGAGAGAGCAGACAGGCTGGCTGGCTCTGCCGCTATATCAGACGGCCAGCCAATGGACAGAGCTGACATCATGAACGCCCTCATAGAGCGTGGCCGCAGAGAAGACCTTCATCTAAACCGATCCACGTCAACTACTAGATTGCGAGAACTGGGTTTGAAGATTGGTGTGGCAAGAAAAGAACGGTACAACAGGTATACGAGTAGGCTCATCAATCAAAATAGAACTGGTACGGTCAGTCGCTGGACGCTGATGGAGATATTGCGAAGGAGATCGGAGCACCTATGGACATGTCCGGAGTGCAATGAAGATATTCCAAACTGAAACTGAAACAGATAAACAAAGAATGAAGTGGTTTGGCCACTTAATAAGAATGCATTCAAACTCCACAGTATATAGTCTTCTACAACAGAACATCGAGAAAGAAGGTAAGAAGAAGACCACGGAAAAGATGGTTAGATGGCGTAGCAGAATCATGTGAAAGAGCAAAGATAACAACCACACAAGCCACCAGAACAGCTCAAGACAAAAACAGAAAACCACGACACTGGGCAACAACCCGGTAGAAGTGTGACGACAAAAGAAGAAAGAAGTAGTCATGGGAGCCAAGATCAGACAATGATAAGCTAGATGATGATCACTATGTATTTGTAACTGTTCTTTACTTTTGCAGCAAATACTCTTTACTTGGCACTCATTACTTTCTCATTATTTAGGCAACTGGTTATTGTTTACTAAACTGACGTAATTGTACTCCTTGCAGACCCATAGGTGCTCAGCCTCCACCAACAGATATCGAATAATATGCATACTGATGGTTCCCATGGCTCACTGATATACACACTCCTCACTCTGCCCCTCAGGCATCCAGTTATACTTTTACAACGGGTAACACCAAACTGCTTAAATCGCTGGAACACCTATTTTAGTGTCCTCATCTAACAGACAGTCGCGAAGAGACCGAAGAACATCCCCGCTATCAATCTTCAATTCTCCAACAATCGATGCTGTTGATGCAAGCCTGTCCGCTCTCTCCTTACCGCAAACACCTGCATGCCCAGGACAGTAGATCCACGTAAGCCTCTGGAGGTTAGAAACCTCTATAGACGACATGATTTTAAATGGGGGTCTCTGTGGCTGAGTGGTTAAGCCCTTTACCTTGCGAGTCGAAGGTCGTGGGTTCGAATCCGGACCGCGCATGTTCTTTTCACGAGTGCAGTTTTTCTAGAGACCCTAGGATTGTTGCCGGAGCTACAGAGTTCGTGCTTTGTGTAATACTCTCGGCAGGTGGCGTGCCATTTCTGCAGAGAGCGACCGAGCCATATGGGGTAAAACCCGGTGCAATGAAGTCAATCCTTCGGCGACATCTGTTCATACCGAAACATGCCCTTTTGGATCTTTTGAAGCATCGACTGAAAGTCAGATACAACAACGGTCCCAGTAAATGGAGTCCAGAGAGCCAATGGAGGGCAGAAGAAACGGCCTCAATCTCGATCCTCATAGAAGTAAGGAAGACACAGTGGGTCACATTTTGGGGAAATAAATTCAGCTCCGTAAATTGCTCTGGAGAATCGTTTCATTTCGTTGTATGGTACCTTGCGACCACATGGACTCATTGCATTACATTCCTATGTTTCTTAGTACTTTCTCTTCTCATGCTTTGTAATCTATATGTGTATATGTTGCATGTATATAAGTCACGATAGCCTGGAGAGAACAATATTAGAGGGCAAGGTCCCAGGACGCAGAGGCAGACCAAGAAGAAGATGGCTACAAGATATTAAAGAACCATGAATATGACCATCGACGAAGTAGGTGAACTGGATAGAGACAGAGATAATTTCAGATGCGCTGCAAAGAGAGTCACGTTCTATAAAGGATAGGCACCTTGATGATGATGATACGCACCTTGAGTTATATATTTACTTGATTTTTCATTGTTTCTCTTCTTTTCCACTTCTAGTTTTTGTGTGTTTTTTTGTGTGTTGCATTTATTTAGTTATTCATTTTTATTCCCAGCTTTTCATTAGGAACGTTTGAATATCTCCGTATGTTGTATGTCCATGCCATATGTAGTGTTCTTTGAAATTCATCATTCATGTTGTATCGTTTGCTTGATAAAGGCCTTTTGGTCGAAACGTTGCTGTGTATCGTCACTGTTTTTTTGTAAAACTAAAGTCTAAAGTAAAGTACTTTGTTCTTACGCGTTTCGCTACTTAAGTCTACTTTACTTACTAAGTTTTACACTGCAGTCTCCCCTTTTATATCGATTATTCCAATAACTGTAATAACAAATGACAATCCCCAAATGATAAAGAATATTTTATCTTATTAAAAATCTTATTGTTTTGTAGCTGTTTGTTATATCCTATAGACTGAATAGTTAATTTATATATTTTGTGACCTTTTTTTATTATAATTATATAGTTTTAATTTAGATGACTTGGAAAAAACATTATTTCATTTATAATCTGCATCCCTATCCAATCCAGATGAGAAAGTGAGATGTGCTTGAAACTCAACTCATGGGAGCTGCCAGCCATGACCACTTTGTTAGAGGCACAAGATATTTAATTAAACAACACATAATTGTTAACCGTTGTGATTAGTATCTTTAATATTATAGGTCTATGCTGGTATTACTGGTAAATATATTGGGAAGGAGATCAGATCACATTATACTATATATACTAGGCCTAGATATATTCTTCTTCTTGACCTTTCAACTCCCAACGGAGCACAGGTCTTCAACAAACTTCTTCCAGCTCTTCATCTCTTTTGCTATCCCTTCCAATTCTTTCCATGTTTTACTGATCTTTTTAATATCAGCCTCCAGCTCTCTTCTCCAGGTCTGTCTAGGCCTTCCCTACTCCTCTTTCCCTGCAGGTTCCAAAACAGTGCCTGTCTTGCAATGCTTCCGGTCGGTCTTCTCAATGTATTATGTCCTATCCATCACCAGCGTCTCACTACCTGCCAGGCATGTAGTAAGAGACGACCAAGGAGGATGGAGCTGGCTACCTCACCCAGTAGAAAAATTAAGACAACTAATCTTCATCTCTCTATATATTATATTTATCATTTAATCAATGTGCCTGTCCGGATTTCTGTGAACTGGGATCAAATCGTTACTAATCACTTTTAATTTAGCCACTTGTTCTAGATGATGTACAGGTGCAATTGTTTTAATTTCAATGTGGCAGTTAAGTGAAAGAGATATGGAATATAACAATGAATGAAATGTTATTTCTATTGATTAGGAAAAAACCCATCCCACGCCGGATATAATAAGTTAAACAGAAGCAAGTTCTGAATGGCAGGTATTTGAGGAATCAGTTGTTAGCATTATCTTCTTCTTCTTTGCGTTCGTTCTTTACGACCAATTTCAATCACTCTTTGTGATATGTTTAATCTTTGCCAAGAACGTGTATACGTTGCATATTGGTTTGGTAGGCCCCTAAACGCATAGACTTCTACACATTTAGGACATGTGCATCCGATTTCAGCCAAACCTCCTTAGTCACCTCTTACGACATGTGTGGCAGGTAACAGTGGTTCTATTCTTTACACCCCAAATTTGGGCCCGTAACCACTCGGGCGGTTAGCATTATTAGAACCATGTAAACAAAAAGTGAAAGTGCCATGCAAACATCTGCTGATAAGACCTGTTTCCTGTAACAACAGGGCTATGACATGATTTTGGTCCATGTTACTTTTAAAATAATCTCAACAACTGAATTCATATTGATGTATTTGCAAGGACATCAAACGATCACAATAAAAATATAAAATATTTACTTTCATATTAACTAGTAATTAATTTAAATCACATCGCACACCTTACAAAATCAGAACTAGGTCTCTTTTTGTTTAATTCATTTGCAAGATTCAACATACACTTACATTGACTAGGAATAAGTCAAACAGCTCTCTGCTAGTGTCAGCAGGTGGAACAGACAGCGGAGCATGTCCTGCAAGACTGGATGAGCTGAGAAGAAACATGTGGCCATTCCCAGTTGACCTGAAAACAGCATTGGAGAAGCATTAGAGAAAACTATTGTGTAGTCCACAGTGAACTTGGCGCATGACCAGAAATCGCTGAAGAAGCAGAATTTTACAAATAATTTCTCCTTCAATGTTGTTTGATTCCTAACAACAAATTATTCACAGGAAAAGTAAATAAGATTTTAAAATTGAGACCTACCTACTCCATATGAGACAGTAAATGTCTGAAGCTTTTTATTCTGTTTTTAAAATCAGTTCTTAGGAGGAAGAAATCATTCAGATAGAATGGCAAACTTGTATACAGAAATCAAGCAAGAAGTAGAAACAACAGAGATTAATCAGGTATGAACTATACTTGTTTGGTTTGGGATATTTATGATTAAATTAACAATGATTTATTTTTATGTTTTAGATAAAATAAATTTTATATTTGGTTTATGATAACATATCTACTTCTCTTGTTTATGATATCACAGATAAATCAACATCATATTTGGTTTGTCACAGATAAATGAGATACTTATTTCATGTTAGGTAACATTGTCGAACATGGCGCCCACATGTGTCATTGCGCCAGTGTTATACATATATGGCGCTCTATCTTACTAGTAACCCCACTCCTTACTTCTTTACTGGAGAAAGCATCAGCATCTCAACTATACTAACATTACTATTGCTATTAGTAGTTGTAGTATTACAATCATCACATGGCGGCCATGTCTCCACAACCATCATGCAGATATGCCCTAATGTATAAAAACCTTGGGACAGCTCTGACGTTAGACCTAGCTGGCCATATGGTACCTGAGACAAAATATATATTTGATTTTGTTCTATGATATCTGAGATAAAACAATTACTTGGTTTGTTTTAAATCATCTTCTGTTTGTTTGGTCTTACAAAATCAGCCTCTGACTGTCTGGTAAAATGAATCCACTTGCCATATCAATTCAGTTTATTGTATTGAAAACAAAAAAGAAAATCGTGGCTATCGTCGAAAATCCATTACTATAGGTTATAATCACAATTGTTCATTTGTTCAAGACTAGTCATCTAGTAAACATAGACTCTGAGGTTCATGGAGAGCGTCATTTATTGCACGCAGAAGAACACAATGTTTCTAAAATTCACCATCGATTGTGCATGTATGTAAGGTTGTGTGAGTGGTGATAATGGCTGGGAAAGATAACCCACTTGTCATATCAATTCAGTTTATTCCATTGAAAAAAAAATGAAAATTGTAGCAAATAAATATCCTTTACAGGACGTAGTCATCAACCACAATAAACAAGTCGTTGATTTTCTAGGCACCACTTATACATTCAGTAGTTTGCCATTGCTTTTTTTGAACGATGAGGTATATTTTTACCTTTGTAAAAAACCCACAGGAACGAATATGCTTCCAAACTTGCCAACCGCGTAGTTTGAACAAGGTACACTTGGGTGGTAATTCAGCTCACTACAGCTTGAGTTATAGACGCTCACAATCTGTCTATGAATGCTTGCTTTATTTATTCCATTACTATAGGCTATAATCACAATTGTTCATTTGTTCAAGACTAGTCATCTAGTCAACATAGACTCTGTTATTGTCGTTAGATGTGAGGTTCATGGAGAGCGTCATTTATTGCATGCAGAAGAAACATACAATGCTGCTAAGATTCACCATCGATTGTGTGTGTGTGTGTAAGGTAGTGTGTTCGGTGATACTGTTTTGACAGATTGTTCTGTTAAGTATTGATGTGGAAAGTTAAGGCATTGACAATTTGTTGGGAGCCCGCAAGGGAAGTAAAGAATAGTACCACTGTGATCTACAAGACATGTCGTAAGATGCGACTGATGTAGGACTTAGGGAGCTACCCTATTAAATAAAAAAGTATCCCGGAAATTGGATGTGCTGGCCTACTTGTAGGCGCATAACTGGCACAACATACAACTGTTCTTAGACTCAGATCACATACAAATCATACAAAGTGGTTACCAAGTAGTCCATATGGAGCGTTTGAAGAAGAAGAAGAAAGAAAAGAGTAGCCTCTCACTCTCTCGTGCGGTTGAGGCATAGCCTCAACCAACTCATGCCAAGTCTTCCTATCTCTAGCTATCTCCTGCAGCTCCCTCCATCTCTTCTTTATATTGTTGATCTCTGTCTCCAAATCTCTCTGTAGGCCTACCTCTTAGCTGTCCTGGGTTCAGGCAAGGACCCTTTGTTATATTCCTTGGTTTTCACAAAGTGTGTCCTATCCAGGCCAGTGTCTTTTTTAACCTGTTCTTCACTGGAATCTATCTTATTCTCTCCATAAATCTTCATTTGTGACCCTATCATCCATCTTATTCCCTAATATTCTACAAACATAGACTGAAGAATTTTGGAATAAACACTATTGTTTTGTGTTTCCTTTCCTTGCCCCTAGTAGAACTGCTTTAACATTAGAGTTAATATTCAATTTGTTCTAGTTTGATTTCACTTCAATTTTCCAGTGCAAGAAGTCCTTTTGCCTTCTGTGTTCTTGGGATTTTAACATCATCTATCATTCCATCCTGTTTGTCTCAGTCTTGCCCGCCCAGAATATGGTGAGATTGCACATCTTGAATTGATACATGGGATCGAGTTGTCGATTGTTCTGTTTAATTCTCAATAACTTTGTCTCTCATTATAATATTGTCTTAGTTGTCTGGGCTTTTCAATTGTTTAGTATCCTGCATCTTTTGTGGTAGGTAACAAGGCTATCATCACGGTCCTCATCTAGCTGCCCTCTTTTCAGGTCATTGATTCCATTTCTGGTATTAAATAACTTGTCCTTCATAACAGTCTATTGTTAGTAAGAAACAAAGGTGATAGAGATTCCTGACTGGAGCTCTGTTTCTATCAAAATATCTGGGTTAGTTTATTCATGAAGATCTTTTCATATCTGATTGCCTGATTTTATTAGGTTAATAATTTCTGTGGTATTCATAATGACTCTACTTGTTGGGTTTCTATCAATACCTGCTTTCCATTTAGCTTTTCTGCTACCCATCACATACCGATAAAAGTGGGATTCTTCAAATTGTGTTGCTTTTGTTAAATTTATGAATGTGAGCTATCTGGTCACCAATCTATTTCAGGTCAGGAAGCCTGCCTGTATGTTCTTGCTATTTCTATGATGGCTTTCATTCAGTCTCTCCAGGATGACCTCTCTTCAGTTTTTCCCAGGTACTGACAACAGCATTATTCCTATGAGTTTTCACACTAATAAGGTATTTTTGGTAGCTTTAGTATCCTTCTCTCAGTTTGCTGGTATTTCTTGGTCTCCCAGTTCTGCTACAATAATTTTACAGTTTCTGTGCATGTTTATACGTTGCTTAACCCTCCGCTGAATACCATCTGTACAGCCGCTTTTCCATCTTTTAAAAGTTTAATGGCTTTACTAATCTCCTCCTTGGATGGTTTCTCACAGTTGATGTCCAAGTCAATTTCTGCCGGTTAGATATCTGGGGTTTGTGAGGTGCTGGTTTGTTCAGGAGTTCCTTGAAGTATTCCATCCATCTTTCCATTTGGTCTCTAACATTAGTGATAGTTTCCCACTACTATTTTTGATCAACCCATTTGATGGTCTGTATTTTCCTGCTAGCTTTCTAGTGATATTGTAAAGATCCCTAAGGTTCCTTTTCCTGCAGCTACCTCTGCTTCTCTTGCTAGATCTTCTACGTATTGTCTTTTATCTAACTTTATTTGTTTCTTCACTTTCTTGCTAGCTTCTGTGTACTTTTCCTGGGCTATGGCTTTGGCAGTTCTAGTTTTGCTATTATTTAAATCTGCTTTCCTCTTTTTCCTTTCTTCTATTTCCTTGAGAGTTTCTGGAGTTATCCATGCCTTATGATTCCCCTCCTTCTTTCCTAATACCTCTGTGCATGTTTCATTCCAAATATTTTTGGCTTGCTGCCAGCATTCTTCCGCACTCACCTCATCTTCTAATTGCCGCAACACCTCATACTTATTAGAGACTGTGACCGTGAACTGTTCCTTTGTTTCTTGACTTCTGAGGTATCCTACATTATATTGGTGTCTATGTTCATGGAATGTTATGTATCGCTTAAGCTTCAGTTTAATTTTACTTATCAGCAAGTGGTGATCCGAATCTACATCTGCCCCACTTAGGACCCTTACATCTTGTAGAGATGACCTGAATTTCTTGTTTATGCATATGTGTCAATTTGATTTTCTGTTCTGTGATCTGGTGATACCCAGGTTGCTTTATGTATTCTTTTATGTGGAAAGACACTTCCACCTATGACGAATTGATTCGCTGCACAGAAATTAGTGAATAGTTCTCATTTTCGTTCATTATTCCTAGTCCGTGTTTCCCATGATCTCCTCGTAGCCTATGTTGTCCGAACCTATTTTGGCATTGAGGTCACCCATCAGAATTTTGATGTTCCCATTTCTCTGATTACCTATAGTATTTTGAAGTTTTATGTAAAATTCCTCTTTACTTTTTCCTCTTTATCATTGGTAGGTGCATAACACTGGGTCACATTCAAGAATACTTTCTTTTGGTGGTTCTGAATGTTGCTGTGATTATCCTAGGACTCACTGCTTCCCATTTTATTAGTGCCTTCTCCGCTTCTTTAGATAGCATTAAGCCACTCCTTCACTATGGGGGCATTTTCTTCCATATGGCCTGAGAACAGCATTGTTTCTCCTGTGTTTAGCGTTGTTTTCCTGCACCATTCCACCTAGTTTCACAAACTATCTTATTCTCTCCATAAACTCTTCATTTGTGACCCTATCATACTATCTCAGTCTTGTCATTGTAATATTTAAACAAAAAAACAAAGGATAGACTGATAGAATTTGTAGGAACAAACACTTTTTTGTCTTTGTGTTGTCCTTCCTTCCTTTCGTTCGCTTGAAATATTGTCCATATATTCAATGTTGTCTCTTGTATGAACTTCACTGTCTTTTGTAGCTCACACAGAGGTCCGTGTAGTTTTCTGTCGAGTGTTGTTTCATTAGGCCAGTGAGTTTGCCTCAGCGTATCATATTCGGGGCAGTCTTGAAGTATGTGCTCTGCAGTCTGGTGTGCCTGTCCACATGTACACATGGCTGAATTGCCAATCTTGAATTTTGTATACATGTGGCTGCGGAGCCGATTGTGTCCTGTTCTAAGGCGCAGAATGACAACTTGTTGCAATCTGCTCATATTATAGTAATTGTCTTGTGTTGGTATTTGTGGCTTTCTGATTGATTTAATCATGCTTTTCTTTTGGTGGTAGGTAACTGGCACATCCGGTTCCTCTCCTGCAGCACCTTCCTTGGTCAATCGGTCTGCTGTTTCATTTCCTGGTATTCCACAGTGAGAGGTTATCCACTGCAAGACAACCCTGTGCTGCATGGACAGTTTATACAGTAGGGTCTGTAGACCTGGCATTTTTCTGGACTGGAGTGCTGATTTTGCATCAGTCAAAAATACAACAGGTTGAGGATGGAGTCTGGTATTCAACAGTTTTTTAGTTGCCACCTTGATTGCCTGAATTTCTGCATCATAGTTGTGACAGAATTTCCCGTTGGTACTTTAATCACATCTCTAGCGTTGTTTGGGTATTCTATGTACACTCCTGCTCTTCCATTCTTCACTGCATTTTCTGCTGACCCATCCGTGTATACCCGGATCCAGAGATCATGTGGGTATTCTTCATCAATTTGTGTTGTCAATTCTTGTGTAGAATTTTTGATGGAATGTAGCAGAGTAAATCTTCTCGTTCACCAACTATGAATTCAGATGTAGTCAGGGCCGTCTAGTATGGTGTTTTTGACTAATTTGTCTATGAATGCTTGCTTTACTTATTATCAGTGTCCTCCCTCACCATTGCAAACCTTCTCTTTCTTCAGAGTTTAGCAAAGTAATAAACTTGACGTTTCGTGTGATAAGTTGATTCAGCAAATATGTTGTATGTGAAAAGTTGTTGGTTAAACTGACATAAATAATATATATATAATGTCCCATAACCTTTTTATACCTTCCCAATAGATTCCCAAACTTTTTCGGTTCATCGCCCACTTTGCACGACATAATCTTTGTAACGCCCCCTCCCTCCCCATTATAACAGTTTGCCAAAGCCCTCCCCAATATATATATATTTATACATGCTCTATTTTCACTTTGACATAGAAAATCGATATATATTTCTGTCATACATGGTCAATTTTCAAATGATTATATACAAGAAATAGAAAATTGATGATAAAATGGATCGTGTAAGATGGGCATATAATCAATTAAAATGCAGAATTCAAATTTTAATGATTATTCAATGCAAAATCAGATAAATTAACTGACCAAAAGCTTCTGAACCACTATCGCCTAAAATGCTTCAGCGCCACTTTGGGAAACGCTGCCTTGATTATGAAGGCTTGTCACTTCACATTTATAGATCCTAGTTGCAGTGGATAGGAGGGACAATTTCTTTCCTCATATGTGAACGTGAGTGGGTATTGAACCCACAACTTCTTGTGTCCAGTCGATGGTAACACTTATTATTACACAACTCTCTTGTGTCCAGTCGATAGGCTAACACTTATTATTACACAACTCTCTTGTGTCCAAGTCGATAGGCTAACACTTATTATTACACAACTCTCTTGTGTCCAAGTCGATAGGCTAACACTTATTATTACACAACTCTCTTGTGTCCAGTCCTAGGTAGTGGCTAACACTTATTATTACACAACTCTCTTGTGTCCAAGTCGATAGGCTAACACTTATTATTACACAACTCCTTGTGTCCAGTCGATAGGCTAACACTTATTATTACACAACTCCTTGTGTCCGAGTCGATAGGCTTACAGCCAAGCTTACCTTATATTACACAACTCCCTTGTGTCCGAGTTGATAGGCTAACACTTATTATTACACAAATCCATCACACAAACTGACATATTCTTGTACTTGTTTCAGATATCTGAAGAGATGAATAGCAATGAAGAAGTGAACATTGAGGTCAGTAAATTTGATGAGAAACTGACAGGAGGGAGAAGTCAAGCAGCCTGGTCTATGGGAAGAAGATAGATATATAAAAGATGGTAAGTAGGTTAATGTTTTGTGATGTGTTCTGTGACACACTTTTCTGATTCATACAGTGACATTTTATAAAGCGATGAGTCAGGCTGGAGTCACAGACTTTTATCCATGCATGTTTTATTATCTGTGACTCAATGAGTATGCTCAGGAAAATTTAAACAGACTGAGCTCGGAGACAAAGGTTTGAGCCGCTGAAGAATCTATACTGACAAAAGTCAGTTCTATTTTTATGCTAGGGCAGGCAGGTGTAAGGGGCTTGCAGGTATGGCTGCTGTAAAAAGTTGGCTAGCAATGGACCTGCAAGTAATTTCTCCATACTGCTCTGTCCTGGACAAAGTTCATTTCATGGTTGCCTGAATGAATGTATCATACAGTGATGCCATGATATGTATCATACAGTGATGCCATGATATGTATCATACAGTGATGCCATGATATGTATCATACAGTGATGCCATGATATGTATCATACAGTGAAGCCATGATATGTATCATACAGTGATGCCATGATATGTATCATACAGTGAAGCCATGATATGTATCATACAGTGATGCCATGATATGTATCATACAGTGATGCCATGATATGTATCATACAGTGATGCCATGATATGTATCATACAGTGATGCCATGATATGTATCATACAGTGATGCCATGATATGTATCATACAGTGAAGCCATGATATGTATCATACAGTGAAGCCATGATATGTATCATACAGTGATGCCATGATATGTATCATACAGTGAAGCCATGATATGTATCATACAGTGATGCCATGATATGTATCATACAGTGATGCCATGATATGTATCATACAGTGATGCCATGATATGTATCATACAGTGATGCCATGATATGTATCATACAGTGAAGCCATGATATGTATCATACAGTGATGCCATGATATGTATCATACAGTGATGCCATGATATGTATCATACAGTGAAGCCATGATATGTATCATACAGTGATGCCATGATATGTATCATACAGTGATGCCATGATATGATGACTGACAGAGAAATGATGAAGAAGAAGAAGAAAACAGAAACAATAAGAGATAATGGAAGCTAAGCAATGTTATTAGCAAGAAGATATTGTTCTCTGTTATTGAGTTTATTTTAGAAGTTAACTATATCACATTGTTACAGTAGAGTAGTTTAGGACAAATGAGGAATATAGGAACGGTAGAGTATCATGCTTGGATTAATCCTTGACGATACAGAAGTTGAGACAGAACATTGCTTGAATTATATTGAGAAACAAAGAATGAAGTGGTTTGGCCACTTATTAAGAACTCTGTATACAGTCTTCTATAACAGAACATCAGGAAAGAAGGCAAGAACACCACTAAGAAGATGACATAGCAGAATTCTGTCAAAAAGCAAAAATAACTTATCACCCAAGCTACTAGAGCAGCACATGACAAAAACAGAAAACCATGAGACTGGGCAACAACTCGATAACAGTGTTAAAGGAAAAAAAGAATGAACAGCACCTTGAAATGGGATAAAGTCAATAATGGAATTAACAACATGTGCAAGAAGTTTAGAGGAGCAATGATCAGCAAACAATGAATTATATAAAATATAACCCAATAGTCTAGAATAAAAAAAGATAAATAATGAAACTAGTAAGTAGCAAGACATCAGAAGTTAGATAGAATTGCTGTTAGTTGATATAACACTTTACAATTAAGAACAAGATACTTTACTTTCAAGTTGATATTAATTGTTATTGTCCATATGTCATAAATTATTACAATGTTTAATGTATATTTATTATTATATACATTTCATTACTTGTCACTTGTTCATTACTTGTATATTTCAGAGATCAGTGATGACACATTGGATCACTTCACCAACTCTCAGGATGATGTTCAGAAAATAAAAGTTGAAAGTGAATACAATGTTCAACATTTACAACTTGTAAGATCTGATGTTTTCTCAGAGAATCTTCCAGAACATATTAGATACATTGAGGAGAGCAGCACTAGAGATGTGACAGAAAGTTTGGAGAGACTAACAGAACATACTAGAAACATTGAGGACAGCAGCACTAGAGATGTGACAGAAAGTTTGAGAGAACTAACAGAACATACTAGAAACATTGAGGAGAGCAGCACTAGAGATGTGACAGAACGTTTGGAGAGACTAACAGAACATGTTCGATACATTGTGGAGAACAGCACTAGAGATGTGACAGAACGTTTGGAGAGACTAACAGAACATACTAGAAATATTGTGAAGAATGAATCAGATGAGACAGGGGACTTTGAGATGGTTCATGAACACAAAGAAGACATCATAATGAAAACAGAAAACAAGAATGGAGATTGGTGTTTGACATCAACTAGAGAGCAGAGAATGAATGACTTAAGAGAGTCAGTGAAAGTCAGAGAACATCAGGTCATGATTGTCGATGGGATTGATAATATGTCTTGGAATTATGACAATCTGGTTGTCAATAATGGAGATCATTTCAAACTATCAGAAAATGAATTCTATGTTTCTAAGAAAGATAGTAGACATACTGTGAGTAATGTAAGTTGTGAGAATCTGGACAAATCTGATGTTTGTGAAGTAGGTTTAACTAAACTTGTTAGTTTGAACACAGACAGAAAGAAATATGAAGGAGACAAGTTTCATGTTTCTAACTTGAGTTTATTTTTCTGATAACCATAGGACACCCTTAAGTTCACATACAGGAGAGAAATCTTACAAATGTGATATTTGTAATAAAGGTTACATGCAGTTTTGGACACTCAAGAAACATATATATCAACACACAATAGATAAACAGCGACAAAGAAGCACAAATACAGGAGAGAAACCTTACAAGTGTGATGTTTGTGATATAGGATTTACTCAGCTGGAAAACTTAAAGGTACATAGAAGAGTACATACAGGAGAGAAACCTTACACATGTGATATATGTGGTGTCAGATTTTCTCAGAAGGGTGGGCTGGAGATACACAAAAGAAAACACACAGGAGAGAAACCTTTCAAATGTGATCTTTGTGGTATAGCACTGTCCAACAGTCACAGCTTGAGTATACACAGAAGAGTACACACAGGAGAGCAACCTTACAAATGTGATATTTGTGGTAAAGCATTTGCTTACAGTGAAGGCTTAAAGATGCACAAAAGAAAACACACAGGAGAGAAGCCTTACAAATGTGAATTTTGTGGTGCAGGATTTACTACAAATAGTAGCTGGAGGACACACAGAAGAAAACATACAGGAGAGAAACCTTGTAAGTGTGATGTGTGTGGTGTAGGATTTTCTGAAAATGGTAGCATGAAGAAACACAGAAGAACACACACAGGAGAGAAACCTTATAAGTGCGATGTTTGTGGTGTAGGATTTTCTGAAAATGGTAGCTTGAAGGCACACAGAAGAACACATACAGGAGAGAAACCTTATAAGTGTGATGTTTGTGGTGTAGGATTTTCTGAAAATGGTAACATGAAGAGACACAAAAGAAAACACACAGGAGGGAAGCCATATAAGTGTGATGTTTGTGGTGTAGGATTTTCTGAAAATGGTAACATGAAGGCACACAGAAGAAAACACACATGAGAGAAACCTTATAAATGTGATTATGTGGTATATCATTTGCTCAGATTGATAGACTGAAGATACACAAAAGAAATCACGAAAGAGAGTCCATATAAATGTTTTATTGATCTTTTGAGTTTCTCTAGATGTGATAGACACGCATAAGAACACACACAGGATAGAGACCTCACAAATGTGATGTCTGCGTTGTAATATTTACTTGCAATGAAAACTTGAAGATGCACAGAAGAAAGCACACAGGAGAGTAAACTTAGAAATTTGATGTTTGTGGAGAAGGATTTTCTCAAAATGATAAGCTGAAGATGCACATAAAAATATGAGAGAAAACAAGACAATGTGTACATGTAGAATTAGTTTGTTTATATTGTGGTATTAGGTCTACTTATAAATTTATTCATATCTTTCAAGATAGTTTTATGAAGTGACATAGAAGTATATAGATACATTATTATTAATGTAAATACTAATCAGTTTGTGTGTTCTTGTACATTTTTTTATAACTTGTTATTGAATATTCTTCTACTTTTCATTGGACACATACAGGACAACTACTTCCAGTATACGGGTGGTGGTTGAGACAGTTACTCCTGCTCTCCAAGGCTCCATTTACTGGATCCGTTGTTGTTTCGATGATTCGTTAATGCTTCGGAAGATTCAGAAAGGCAGGTTTCGGTTTGAGTGGATGTTATCTATAGAGGTCTCAAATTGATCTACTGTCCTGGGCAAGTGGGAGTTTGTGGCAACGAGAGGATTGATTGTTGGGGAGTTAGAATGGATAAAGGGGATGTTATTTTGTCTCTTGGTGACCTACTGTTGGACATTAAAATTGATGTTGAATCAACTGAGTGATTTGGAGTTGCATGTTGTGCAAATATAGCTGGATACTGGAAGGGCAGAGATAGTAATGCGATCAACATGCAAACCACAGAAACCATCAGTATGTATACCCTTCCACATCTGTTGTGGGAGACTGAGCACCTATGGGTCTGCTTGGAGTACTGTGACGTCAGTTCAGTAACCAAATACACACAAACTAACAAAGCACAATGACCGACATGTGTTGTGCTTTTTTTTCAACTTGTTATTAGACAAGCTATCAGATCATCATCAGGAGAAAAGCATTAGATGTCTAATAAAATCAACAATTTTAATGATTGGTCTTGTGTGTGTTATTATCTTTTTACATTTTTTTCATCAAGGAATCATCATCCCTTGCATTATCTTCTATCAGCTGCTTAACTGCGAGATCAGCCTTCATGTTGCCCCAATCTCTACATTCTCTTCCAAGAGTAATGATAACATTGAGACAGTTGGTCATGCTACCATCTGTTGGGATCCATTCTTCCCCTTTTGGTAGGGTCGCAACCGTAGTCACCTGGCCAATTGTTCTCTCAGCCTGGGCCATCCACGACATGCCACGCTTGATTCTCGTGCCCTTAACATCATTAGTAACTTAGTTCTAGTGTACAGTTTGCAGTCCTGTCATAATTTTGTAGGTGGTATTCCCTTTTTGTCCAAAGCACAAAGTGGTATTGAGAAATTGGTAATGTCAATTCATATAAACAATGAAAAGCACAACTTTGAGGCCAATCTCAATACAATTAATGGAAGAAATCCGAAATCTTTACGACTGATAAAACAGCTGATAAATAGGGCCTACATCAATTGGAATGAGGGAAATATTACAACGGAAATAAATTCTTCTTCGAACGCTCCATATCGACCACTTGTTAACCACTCTTTGTGATTTGTATGTGATCCGAACCTAAGAGCAATTGTACATTGTGCCTGTTATACCCATACAAGCAGGCCAGCATGTCAGATTTCTGCAACGCTTTTTATTTATTAGGTAGCTTCCTATGGAAATATAGAACATGATCATGGCTCTTAAGAAATGAACTGTAAAATCTATGGAAGGGAACTGATAGCATATAAAGACAAAACTTGAAATTTTTAAGAGTATATATTTTCCCCATAGCAATTTGGGAATGTGAGGCATGGATTATTGATAAAACAGTTTACAAAATCGATTGATGCCTTTGTGCAGAAACTGCTCAGAATACAGCAATGGACAGAAAAATGTACAAACATGTCAATTTTACAACAGGTTAACATTTTTGGTTGATAAAGAAAAGTAAATATTTTGGACATATAAAATGACACTATTCACTGGAGTCGGGCATTCGAGGGAAAAGATGGGTGCAAGATGTTATAGACGAGTTGTTGAGTTGAGTATTCCTGCGACAGAAGCGGAACACTACACCCAGAACACGGCCTGAAGACATTGATTTACAGATGCTGTCATTTGAGCCAAGATCCGACACGATCACTATGTATTTGTAACTAATCTTTACTTTTGCAACAAACACTCGGTACTCGTTACTTTCTCATTATTTAGTGGTTGTTGGTTACTAAACTGACATCATTTCACTCCAGGCAGACGCATAGGTGCTCAGTCTCCACCAACAGATATCAAAGATACTTGATGATTGCCGTGGTCTGATTAAATACTACCTTCCTCAGGCATCCAGTTCTACGTTTCAACGGTAACTCCAAACTGGGAAGGCTGTTGCAGCGGAGGACAGAGCCCGAATGGGAATGCCCAATGTGCCATGACGTCTATCGCATACCATAACATAATATAGTTGTAATGAATGTTCTAAAACTTTTTTGTAGTGATATTCAGATGGTCTAAGGAAATGTTCGGAGTGCAATGAAGATATTACAAACTGAAACAGATATTTAGAACTTCCAAAAAAAGAGTATTCGAGTAACGAACAGCTACTATTTGCATATCATTATTCCAACAACAATTAAGATGGACGTTATCTTATTAAAATAATTATTGTAAGAGTACAGAACTTTATGCCAAGATGACATCTGCATTTAATTAAAATAAACATATGTCGTAGTGACATTGTAGCTGTTTGTTGTATTCTAGACTGAATAGTTAATTTATATATTTTGTGAGCTTCCAAGCAAGAGACTGTTGCTGTGGCCATCGACTTGGAAGTTGGAGGATGCTTTAAATATGCTTATAACAAGTTGAATAAACAAGGTGCATTTTTCAATAATGGTGCGCTCTTTGATTAAATGTGAAGTTAATCCTTGGCTGGTAAACTGGATAGATGCTTCTTTAATGGAGAGAACCGTTGCACTACGTTTAGGAACATGGACATCGGATCCTGCACGTATATGCCCGGAATTACCCCAGGGTTCTCTTCTATCACCCGTGTTGTTTAATATTTACACAGCAAATGTAACTAAAATTCAGCCAACCGGATTGGGTCGGACATTGACAGTTGCAAATGATATCTTAATATATAGGACTGGGTCAGATAAACAAGAGATGGTTGATGACATTCAGAAAACATTGCGTACCATCTCGGGTTGGTGTAGAGTCTAGGTCATCTGATTGTGGGTCTGTTTACAACAAGCACTATATTGAACAGAGCGATACATACTTGATGACAAAGCAGTAAGGTCTTGCGGCTCTTAAAGTTATGGTGGCTGCACACCTTGAGCAGAGACTACTTGCCCTTTTGTTCGATCGACTGGTTCTGTCAGTGGTAGATTACAGACTCTGAATTCTTACGATATCAAAATCACAATGTGAACGACTCGAACGGGTTCAGAATGAAGGTATGCGTATAGTCCTGGGCTGCACTAGAGATACCCCATTGTCACTTTGTGAAGATGAGATATATGCTTGGCCTTCTGTCACTACGCTCCCGTCATGCAATCGCCCAAACCAAGGCATATATGCGGGTTACTGCGGATAAGAGACATCCACTACACAAGAACACTAATGATGTTAAGGGCACGAGAATCAAGCGTGGCATGTCGTGGATGGCCTAGGCTGAGAGAACAATTGGCCAGATGACTACGGTTGCGACCGTACCAAAATGAGGAAGAATGGATTCCAACAGGTGACCAACTATCTCAACATTATCATTACTCTTGGAAGAGAATGTAGAGATTGGGGCAACATGAAGGCTGATCTCGCAGTTAAGCAGCTGATAGAATATAATGCAAGGGATGATGATATTGTTGTATATACCGATGGGTCGGTTCAACGTGGTGAGAAGTCCGGCTGGGGTTTCTTGGCTAATGCGCATGGTAGGGTTGTTGCAGAGCGAAGTGAGGCATACAGGACAACTACTTCTAGTATGAGGATGGAGGTTGAGGCTGTTACTGCTGCCTTCCATTGGATCTCTGGTACTTCATTTACTGGGGCAGTTGTTGTATCTGACTCTCAGTCGATGCTTCACAAGATCCAGAAGGACAGGTTTCGGATGAGTGAATGTCGTCTATAGACGTTTCTAACCTCCAGCGGCTTACGTGGATATACTGTCCTGGGCATGCAGGTGTTTACGGTAATGAGAGAGCAGACAGGCTTGCATCAACAGCATCGATTGTTGGGGAGTTGAAGATGGATAAGGGGATATTCTTCGGTCTCTTGCGACTGTCTGTTGGATGAGGACACTAAAATCGATGTTGAATCGATCAAGCGATTTAGGCAGTTTGGAGTTAATTTAGATGTCTTGGAAATTTTGTATTAATCTCAATCTGTATCCCTATCCCCAGAAAGTGATGGAGATATGATTGAAACAGGGAGCTGCCAGTCATGACCACTTTGTTAGAGGTATGAAACATTTAATTAAACAACACATAACAGTTGTGATTAGTATCATTATACGGTCTACGCTGGTAAATATATTGGACCGTTATTGGGGATAAGATCAGATCACGTAGGCGTATGTATGGCCTTTTTCGTCTTTACAAGCGGTCAATTGGCAAGTGTTTTATTGTGACAGCTTCTGAGTTTTCGCTTGTCTCTTTTGTCTTTCAGCTCATCCCTTAGCCTCTCTTCAATATGAGAGTTGTATGATTACGATGATATTCATAATACTAGGCCTATGCATTTTATGTAATATTATATTAATCATTTATTGGACCTGTCTGGGTTGCTGTGATCATAATTGTTACTAATCACTTTTAATTTAGTCACTTGTTCTAGATGATGTACAGGTGCAATAACAATTGTTTTAATTTAAATGCCGTAGTTAAGCGAAAGAGATATTGAATATAACAATGAATGAAATGTTATTTCCATTGATTAAGGAAAACCCATCCCACGCTGGATATAATAAAGTTAAACAGAAGCAAGGTCCGAATGGCAGGTATTCCAGGAATCAGCTGTTAGCATTAATAGAACCATGTAAACAAAAAGTGAAAGTGTGATGCAAACATCTGCTGATAAGACCTGTTTCCTGTATCAGTTATCAGTTATATTAGGACTATCATCATAACACTCCGGACATGTCCATAGATGCTCCGATCTCCGCCTCAGCAAATCCAGCAGTGTCCAGCGACCCAACACGCCAGTTCGATGTTGATTAATCAATCTCTCTGCATATTTAGTATGTCGTTTTTTTCGGGCTGTACCAATATTGACACCCATCTCTTTCAATCTGGTCAGCGAGTGGGATTCACAGCCCTGAAACTCCTCTGTTCTGAAAGACTCTCTCAATGCATGAATAATGTTATTTCGCTCCATGGCAGCTCCCTCTGATATTGTAGCCAAGCCAGCCAATCTATCAGCTCGCTCATTACCCCTAACTCCTGCGTGCCTAGGGACAAAAATGAAGGTGATTTCTCTGATCACTGTCTGTACCAGTACCTCCACCCATTTGCCTCTCACCATTCCTGATTCAATTTTACGAATTATGCTCATGGAGTCACTGAATATGAAAACACGAGAGTAGTTGTGAGATGCCAACCAGTTCACCGCCTCTGTAACCGCCCAACCTCCATTGTCAAACTACTTGTAGTTGTTGCGTAGGCCCCACTGGCCTCTCTTATTATTTTTCCTCCTGAGCGTGCTGAAAAAGCCCAGATACAGCGTTGTTTCCTGTAACAACAGGGCTATGACATGATTTTGGTCCATGTTACTTTTAAAATAATCTCAACAACTGAATTCATATTGAATGTATTTGCTAAGGATGCATCAAACGATCACAATAAAAATATAAAATATTTACTTTCATATTAACTAGTTAGTAATTTAAGTCACATCGCACACCTTACAAAATCAGAACTAGGTCTCTTTTTGTTTAATTCATTCGCACAACTTAATAGACACTTTCGTAAACTAAGAATAAGTCAATAGCTCTCTGCCAGTGTCTGCAGGTGGAACACCATCCGCCAACAGACAGCGAAGCATGTCCTACAAGACTGGATGAGCTGAGAAGCAACATGTGACCATTCCCAGTTGACCTGAAAACAGCATTGGAGAAGCATTAGAGAAACCTGAAGCTGACTGCCTAGTGTGTAGTCCACAGTGAACTTGGCGCATGACCAGAGATCGCTGAAGAAGCAGAATTTTACAAATAATTTCTCCTTCAATGTTGTTTGATTCCTAACAACAAATTGTTCACAGGAAAAGTAAATAAGATTTTAAAATTGTGACCTACCTACTCCATATGACACAGTAAATGTCTTAAGCTTTTTATTCTGTTTTTAAAATCAGTTCTTAGGAGGAAGAAATCAGTCAGATAGAATGGCAAACTTGTATACAGAAATCAAGCAAGAAGTAGAACAAACAGAGATTAATCAGGTATGAACTATACTTGTTTGGTTTGGGATATTTATGATTAACACTTTCGCTGCCACCCATTTTTCAACAAAGTCTGGCTCACTGCCACGCTATTTTTCGACATGATCAGTTTTCAGAGTGACAATTTCAAAATCCAAACTGGTCTTACAGTGGATACCAGCTCACTGTGGCATACCAGGAAACAAAAATGCTGACAAACTCGCAAGGGCTGGGGGAGCCTAACACAACACCACCCAACACAAAGTTTTACAGAAGCAGAAACTCTCCTGAAACAATCCAGGAAAATGATCTTGAGAAAAGCAAATGGAGGATACTACCCAGAGCACAACAGTATAAACAGAAAAGCACAGACTGCAGACTTAGAACGGGACACTGCAGTCTCAGAGCACACCTCCACAGAATGGGTCTCAGGGACTCGGCAGCCTGCACCTGTGGAGCACCAAAGCAGTCTCCAGAGCACATCCTGCATGACTGCCCTAGTCTGAGTAGTGAGAGATTGGAGATCTGGCCAACAGAAACAACACTACAAGACAAACTATGAGGAACCGGTGAAGACCTCAAGCGCACCGCCCTGTTTATGACACATACCGAAGTAGTCGCATAGCAAAAGTTGATTGCAGAAGAAGAAGAAGAAGAGTGACAATTTCAAAAAATCGTAAAGAAATAAACTAATAAACTTTGGATTTTTAAACTATGGAATAGTGTTCATATATTAATGGCTACTAACCTGTCTATATGTGGAATCTATTCTTTATAATCCACAAGCTATTGTAGTAACTGATATCCTCATACCTATCCACTGTATGATATGCTGTCGTTTTCGAGTTGGGTATCCGTCACCTACTCCTGTACCACTGGGAATGTCTGCTATCGATCTATAAACATCGTCACGTGAATCACAGTTCAAATTCATATCACATTCAGAGTTCGTTTTAACACTATCACTGGCTAAAAAGTCAGAACAAGAGTCATTTTAGACATCACTATTCATCAGCTACATCGTCCATTTTGAAAATGTTTGTTTATGAAAAATCGGACTTATATCGACGTTTACGGCGTGTGTGTGTTAGATCCGCCATTTTGGAGAGCTTGATGGAACAATACGGAAGTAGTACGTCACGGACCCCTGTTTTCGGCAAGCAATACTCCCTGTTTTAAAAAGACGTCGTCGACAGCACATTTCGGCCAACAAAAGTCAATGGCGGCAGAAAAGGGAGTTGGTATTTTGCCGATTTTTGTCAGTGGTGACAGCGAAAGTGTTAAAGTCACAAGGATTTATTTTTATGTTTTAGATCAAATAAATTTTGTGTTTGGTTTATGATAACATATCTACTTCTCTTGTTTATGATATCACAGATAAATCAACATCATATTTGGTTTGTCACAGATAAATGAGATACTTATTTCATGTAAGGTAACATTGTCGAATAGGCGCCACATGTGCCATGGCGCTCTATCTTACTAGTAACCCCACTCCTTACTTCTTTACTGGAGAAAGCATCAGCATCTCAACTATACTAACATTACTATTGCTATTAGTAGTTGTAGTATTACAATCATCACATGGCGGCCATGTCTCCACAACCATCATCCAGATACGCTCTAATGTATAAAAACGTTGGGACAGCTCTGATGTAAGACCTAGGGACCATATGGTACCTGAGACAAAATATATATTTGATTTTGTTCTATGATATCTGAGATAAAACAATTACTTGGTTTGTTTTAAATCATCTTCTGTTTGTTTGGTCTTACAAAATCAGCCTCTGACTGTCTGGTAATCCACTTGCCATATCAATTCAGTTTATTCCATTACTTTAGACTATAATCATATTTGTTCAAGACTAGTCATCTAGTCAACATAGACTCTGTTATTGTCGTTAGATGTGAAGTTCATGGAGTGCGTCATTTATTGCATGTAGAAGAACACAATGCTGCTAAGATTTACCATTGATTGTATAATGTATGCGGTGATAACTGTTTTTAGGGATTGTTCTGTTAGGTATTGATGTGGAAAGTTAAGGCATTGGCAATTTGTTGGGAGCTGTCTGCTATATCAAACATTTACATTTAAAAGAGTAGTCTCTCACGCTCTCATACCTTTTTAACCTGATTGAGTCATATACCCTCAATCAACTCGTACAAGTCTTCCTATCTAAGTATCTCCTGCAGCTCCCTGCATCTCTTCTGTATATTGTTGATCTCTTCTTCAAATCTTTCTAGGCCTCACTATCTTCCACCGTCCCTGTGTGTTCCAGGCAAGGGCCCTTGTTATATTGCCCTTGGATTTTTTCAAAGTGTGTTCTATCCAGCGCCAGCGTCTTTTTTTAACATCTTTATCCTGGAATCTGTCTTGTTCTCTCCATAAACTCTTCATTTGTGACCCTATCATACCATCTCAGTCTGGCATTGTATTATTTAAAAAAAAAAAAAAAGAGAAAGGATAGACTGATGGAACTTGTAGGAACAAACACTTTTTTGTCTTTGTGTTGTCAACTCTTGTGTAGAATTTTTAATGGAATGTAGCAGCGTAATCTTTTGCTAACTAAAGTAAAGCAAGAATTTCAAGAATAAAACATTTCATTTTTTCTAGTATTGTGCCTTTGATTAATTTGTCTATGAATGCTTGCTTTAATTATTATCAGTGTCCCTCGCTATTCGGCACGCCTTCTCCGGCTTCAGAGGTTAGCAAAGTAATAAATTTGACGTTTCGTGTGATAAGTTGATTTCAGCAAATATGTTGTATGCGAAAAGTTGTTGGTTAAACTGACATAAATAATATATAATGTCCCATAGCCTTTTTATACCTTAGATTAAGTCGCCAGAGTGGTTACCAGGGCCCAAATTGGTGTGTAAAGAATAGAACCACTGTTACCTGCCACGCATGTCATAAGAGGTGACTAGGGGGGGTTGGTGGTGGGGCTAGCTGCTCCACACCATAAAAAACACTAGATGGCTACAGAACGGAGAGCGAACCAAGTAAACGCTGGCTGAAACCGGACACATCGCCGAAGGATATGCACCAGAGCTCCAAATGGTGCTGAAGATGTGACGTAAAATACACCAATGCTAAAGCTGCATGAATCACATTTCCACATGAATAGAATTTATGGGGAGATCTAGTACATCGGTCTGGGCGGTGATCGCACATGAGAGAGAGATTATGAAGTGCTTTTCACTTCACATTTCTAGACCCTAGTGTGCAGTGGGTAGGAGGGACAATTTCTTTCCTCATATGTGGAATGTTGAGTGTGGGTATTTAACCCACAACTCTCTTGTGTCCAAGTCGATAGGCTAACACTTATTATTACACAAATCCGTCACACAAACTGACATATTCTTGTACTTGTTTCAGATATCTGAAGAGATGAATAGCAATGAAGAAGTGAACATTGAGGTCAGTAAATTTGATGAGAAACTGACAGGAGGGGAGAAAGTCGAGCAGCCTGGTCTATGGGAAGAGGATAGATATATAAAAGATGGTAAGTAGGTTAATGTTTTGTGATGTGTTCTGTGATACACTTTTCTGATTCATACAGTGACATTTTTATAAAGCATTGCTGGCTGGCTGGAGTCACAGACTTTTATCCATGCATGTTTTATTATCTGTGACTCAATGAGTTTGCTCAGGTAGATTTAAACAGGATGGGTTTGCTGGAATCACTGAAGAGCTCTAGGCTGACAAGAGTTGTTTTTGTGCCAGATAGGCAGGTGTAAGGGGAAATAAATGTGCCAATAGGATTGCAGGTATGGCTGTTGTAAAAAGTTGGCGAGCATTGGACCTGCAAGTAATTTTGCCATACTGCTCTGTCCTGGACAACTCGCTCAGTCTATACCATGAAATTGTGCCCAATATTTTTTGCCTCTCTCAGCAAAGTTCATTTCAGAATTTCCTGAATGAATGCATTTTCAGTTTATTTTAGAAGTTAACTATAACACATTGTTACAGTAGAGATAGTATCGGACAAATGAGGAATATAGGAACAGTAGAGTATCATGCTTGGATTAATCTTTGAAGATACAGAAGAAGTTGAGACAGAACATTCCTTGAATTATATTGAGAAATAAAGAATGAAGTGGTTGGCCACTTATTAAGAATACAACCAAACTCCACTGTATACAGAGTCTTCTATAACAGAACATCAGGAAAGAAGGCGAGAAGAACACCACAAAAAGATGACATAGCAAAATCCTGTCAAAAAAACAAAAATAACTATAATGCAAGCCCCTAGAGCAGCACAGCACAAACACCACAACAGTGTGCAACAGTGGCAACAGTGGGCAACAGTGTGATGACAAAGGAAGCAAGAAGAGTATCTTGAAATGGGATAAAGTCAATAATGTAATTAACAATATGTGCAAGAAGTTTAGAGGAGCAATGATTTG
Source organism: Arion vulgaris (assembly GCA_020796225.1). Classification (NCBI taxonomy): domain Eukaryota; kingdom Metazoa; phylum Mollusca; class Gastropoda; order Stylommatophora; family Arionidae; genus Arion; species Arion vulgaris. The sequence continues at coordinate 6,494,772 of CM036758.1, forward strand.
TAAACAATGAATAGCCCAATAGTCTAGAATAAAAATAGTAAATAATGCAAGTATAAAGTAACAAGACACAAAGAAGTTAAATAGAATTGTTGTTGATTGACATTATCATCATCAGGTGTCGTGCCGACTGGCGTAGGCGATCATGGATCTCCACAAATCTCTGTTCCTGGTATTTACTATAACCTCAGATGTTGACGCCCTTCTGAGCCATGAAGTCAGGCTGTTTAATATTTTCTCTCTCTGTCTTCTTCTGTCTTGTCTCCATGTGGTTTTACCTGTTGTCATAATGTGTTCTAAATCTTCCTTCTCATCACATGTCTGAAAAATGATGATGGTCTCTTTCTTATATTGACAATACATTTTCTCTGTGTCTTGACCTCATTCAACATCTCCCCATTTGTCATTTTAGCAGTCCATGGGAATTCTCATCATTCTTCTGTAAAACCACATCTCTGTGGCCTCCAGAGATTTTTCTATCTGTTTGTTACTGTCCATGACTCGTATCCATAGTTGACATAACACTTCAAAATTAAGGACAAGATACTTTACTTCAAAGTTGATATTACTTGTTATTGTCCTTATGTCATAGAATATTACAATGTGAATGTTTAATGTTGTATATTTATTATTATATACATTTCATTACTTGTGACTTGTTCATTGCTTGTATATTTCAGAGATCAGTGATGACACATTGGATCACTTCATCAACTCTCAGGATGATGTTCAGAAAATAAAAGTAGAAAGTGAATACAGTGTTCAACATTCACAACTTGTAAGATCTGATGTTTTCTCAGAGAATCTTCCAGAACATGTTCCATACATTGAGGAGAACAGCACTAGAGATGTGACAGAATGTTTGGAGGGACTAACAGAACATACTAGAAACATTGAGGAGAACAGCACTAGAGATGTGACAGAATGTTTGGAGAGACTAACAGAACATACTAGAAACATTGAGGAGAGCAGCACTAGAGATATGAAAATGTTTGAGAGACTAACAGAACATACAGAAACATTGAGAGAGCACTAGAGATGTGACAGAAGTTTGGAGAGACTAACAGAACATACTAGAAACATTGAGGAGAGCAGCACTAGAGATGTGACAGAAAGTTTGGAGAGACTAACAGAACATACTAGAAACATTGAGGAGAGCAGCACTAGAGATATGACAGAATGTTTGGAGAGACTAACAGAACATACTAGAAACATTGTGAAGAATGAAACAGGGGATTTTGAGATAGTTCATAAACAGAAAGAAAATATTATAATGAAAACAGAAAACATGGATAGAGATTGGTGTTTGACATCAACTAGAGATCAGAGACTGAATGACTTAAGAGAGTCAGTGAAAGTCAGAGAACATCAGGTCATGATTGTCAATGGAATAGTTAATATTTCTCAGAATTATGACAATCTGATTGTCAATATTGAAGATTGTGACAAACTATCAGAAAATGAATTCTGTGTTTCTAAGAACAGTAGTAGACATACTGTGAGTAATGTAAGTTGTGAGAATCTGGACAAATCTGATGTTTGTGAAGTAGGTTTGTCTAAACTTGTTAGCTTGAACACAGACAGAAAGAAATATGAAGGAGAGAAGTTGGACAAGTGTCATGTTTCTAACTTGGGTTTTATTTTCTCTGATAACCTGAGGAGAAATAAAAGTGCGCGTATAAGAAAGAAATCTTACAAATGTGATGTTTGTAATAAGAAATTTGTTCAGTTTGGGGCATTGAAGAGACATATATATCAACATACAGTAGATAACCAGCGACACAGAAATACAGGAGAGAAATATTACAAATGTGATGTTTGTGGTATGGGATTTACACAAGCTGGCCACCTTAAAATACACAGACGAAAACATACAGGAGAAAAGCCTTACAAATGTGTTGTTTGTGGTATAGGATTTACTAGAACTGATAGCCTGAAGATACACAAAAGAATACATACAGGAGAGAAACCTTACACTTGTGATCTGTGTAGTAAGGGTTTTACTCATGTTGCTGCGTTAAAGACACATGTAAGAACACACACAGGAGAGAGACCTTACAAATGTGAGGTTTGTGGTGTAGGGTTTACTCAAACTAGTAACTTGCAGATGCACAGAAGAATACACACAGGAGAAAAACCATACAAGTGTGATATTTGTGGTATAGGATTTACTCAGACTGGTCACCTAAACATACACAGAAGAAAACATACAGGAGAAAAACCTTACACATGTGATGTTTGTGGTATAGGGTTTACTAGAACTGATATTCTGAAAGTACACAGAAGAATACATACAGGAGAAAAGCCTTACACTTGTGATCTTTGTAATAAGTGTTTTACTCACATTGCAGCACTGAAAGCACATATAAGAACACACACAGGAGACAAACTTTACAAGTGTGATGTTTGTGGTGTAGGTTTTTCTCAAATTGGTAATTTGAACATACACAGAAGAACACATAAAGGAGAGAAGCCTTACAAATGTGATGTTTGTAGTGTAGGATTTACACAAAACTGTAACCTGCAGAAACACATAAGAACACATATAGGCGCCAAACCGTACATATGTAATATTTGTGGTAAAGCATTTGTTCATAATAGTGTTCTGGAGAAACACATCAGAAAACATACAGAAGAAAAGTGTTACATATGTGATGTTTGTGGTATAGCATGTTCTCACAGGGAAAATTTGAAGATACACAAAAGAACACATACAGGAGAGAAACCTTACAAATGTAATATTTGTGGTTTAGGATTTGCTAAAAATTATAGCCTAAAGAGACACGGAAGAATACATACAGGAGATAAGTTGTACAAATGTAATGTTTGCAATATTGAATTTTGTCAGCGCAGTGATCTGAAGATACACAGACGAGAACACACAGAAGAGAAGCCTTACAAATGTGATGTTTGTGGTACAGCATTTACTCAAAATTGTGAAATAACAATCCACAGGAGAATACATACAGGAGAAAACCCATACAAGTGTGATGTTTGTGGTGTAGGATTTACTCAAATTGGTAATTTGAACATACACAGAAGAACACATACAGGAGAGAAGCCTTACAAATGTGATGTTTGCAGTGTAGGATTTACTAACAGTGAAAGCTTGAAGTTACACAGAAGAACACATACAGGAGAGAAACCTTTCAAATGTGATGTTTGTGATGTAGGATTTGCTCATATTGACAGCTTGAAGAGACATGGAAGAATACATACAGGAGAGAAACCGTACAAATGTGATGTTTGTGGTGTAGGATTTACTCATAATGAAAGCTTAAAGAGACACGGCAGAATGCATACAGGAGAAAAACCTTACAAGTGTGATTTTTGTGATGTAGAATTTTCTCAAATTGGAAACCTAAACATACACAGAAGAAAACATACTGGAGAAAAACCGTACATGTGTGATGTTTGTGGAATAGGATTTACTAACAGTGAAAGTTTGAAGATACACAAAAGAACACATACAGGAGAGAAACCATACAAATGTAATCTTTGTGGTTTAACATTTTCTCACAGTGTAAGCTTGAAAATACACAGAGATATACATACTGGAGAGAAACCTTACAAATGTGATATTTGTGGTGTAGGATTTACTCAGAACTGTACCTTGAAGATACACAGAAGACAACACACAGGAGAGAAGCCATACAAATGTGATATTTGTGGTTTAACATTTTCTCGATGTGATAGACTAAAGGCACACAGAAGAACACATACAGGAGAGAAACCTTATACATGTGATGTTTGCGGTGTTGGATTTTCTCAGAATTGTGACTTGAAGACGCACAGAAGAAAACATACAAATGAGAAGCTGTACAAATGTAATGTTTGTAGTGTGGAATTTATTCAAAATAGTCACCTGAAGAGACACATGAGAACACACACAGGAGAGAAACTATACAAATGTGATATATGTGGTGTTGGATTTGCTCAAAATATTAGCTTGAAGAGTCACATTAGAAAACGTACAGGAGAAAAGCCGTACAAATGTGATATTTGTAGTGACGAATTTCCTCACAATTGTAGCTTAAAGATACACAGAAAAACTCATAGATCATCTAACCTTGACAAATATGATATTTATAGTGAAAGTTTTCCTGAGAATATTAGCTTGAAAATACATATAAAAAAACATACAGTAGCAAAGTCTTACAAATGTGAGGATTGTGGTCAATATTTTACTCATTTTCATATCTTGAAGAAACACATAAGAGCTCACTTAATAGTAGTAGTAGAGTGACATGACTAATAATATCTTGATTGGTTGATTAGATTTCATCATTGCATTTCGGTGAGTAACCATGTGTTCTCCAATATCTTTCTTACACAGGAAGACCTCAGCTGCAGTCAGTGCATGAACTCTGTAGCACTGGTGATGCTTCCAGATGTCATTTGGAAGATATTTTCTAGGAATTTTATTTGTAATCTTTTTCTAGTGAATTTTGCCAGGGCAGCAGCCACTCAGCTGCGTTCTTTCCAGCTTTGATCTTCTCCAATTTAGTGAACAGCAACGGGTTCTTTTACATGCTCAACTTGAACATGGGACTTATTTTTTATCGTCCGTCTCCGATAGGACTAGGAACTCGATCTCATCTAACTGAGATCAGGGATCTCTGGGAAAATATCACGATGACTCCACGTGGCCCTTCCAACTAATTTTTGCTTGAAGGTTTACTTTTCTTATCACTAGTACCACTCATCATTCAGGCGAGCCTTACTCTAACTTCACGTGTACTTGTAATATAGATCCCCCAAGATCAGGGAACCTGTAGTCCGACCTCGTACCGTATGCGTAGAGAGAATTTGTGGCCTTGAACCCTAGAATATCATGTTATCAACTACGCTATCAACGACCTTGTTGTATCGAAGTTCCTTTGCCAGCAGGTTATGTAGAGTTATCTCACACATAGTCTAGATTTAAACTCTATTAGACTCAGATTGTATTGTTGCTTGTGGCACCAAATGCTCACCACCCTGCTGTTTCAGACATCTCTAATGAGACATATAGCAACCCTTGCTTCCCAATTGTTTCATTGAAAACAATATTACACTACCTCTGAAATCAGAGAAGGCCTGCCTGTATGGTGGGGGACACTGATAAAAAGGGAAAGCAGGACTTCACGCACAAATCAGTCAGAGGCACAATACCAAGCGCCCTGACTATGTCTGAATTCATAGCGGGCAAACGCAAGAAGAAGAAGAATATTACACTAAAAATATAATGGCTTGTCCAACTTCTTTTTCAGCACTCTCTGGTCTCGCACTTAATTTACTGTGGACCATAAATTTTGCAGTCAGCTTCTCGTCTGTCAGATTAGTTTTAAGGTTGACTGGGTGTGGCCACGTGTTGCTTCTCAGCTCACACAGGAGAGGACAGTCTTGCAGGACATCTCTTCTGCCTGCTGACACTGGCAGAGAGCTGTTTGACTTATTACTAGTCTGTGTAAGTACTTGTTGAGTTTGCAGTGTCCGGTACATAGACAAAATATAATGACCTGATCTGTTCTTCTTAGGTCTTTGAGGAAGTATTTTCCATAATCATATCCAGTATGTGTCTTTCAATCTACTGCATTTTTTCTCTGTATGAGGGTTTTAACCTCTTGAAAAGACAGTGGTTGCTGGAAGTGCTCTATGGCACTGCCTTCCTTAGCCAAGACGTCAACACTCTCACATTGAGATGGAATCCACTGCAAGTGAATTTCTGCCATTTTTGGCATCTGAACAAGTTCTCTTTCTAAGTTGTGTACTGTGCTGTAAGCAGGTTTAGCCTCCAGGGCTTGTATAACTGACAGTGACAGATAACTGAAGGAACTTGGCCAACTAATTGTGCAGTTTTTATAGTTGATAGGATAAACAAAGGATTTATTGTTTATTTAAATCTACTGTGTCTGTAGTGTTAACATTTAGTTATAATAGAGATGTCTGATTGATTACCATACTATTGTAATAAAAGCTTTCCACTTCATCACATTTGGTTGATTTCCTTGCCATTGTAACACAATACATCTTCTTCTACAAACGCTCCTTATCGACCACTCTTTGTGATTTGTATGTGATCTGAGCCTAAGAGTGACTGTACATTTTGCCAGTTATGCGTCTACAAGTAGGCCAGCATATTAGATTTATGCGACACTTTTTATTTACTAGGGTAGCTTCCTAGACCCCATACCTCAATCGCCTCTTACGACATGCCTTGTTGGTTACAGTGTTACTATTCTTTGCTCCACTTGAGAGCTCCAGCAACACACCAGTAACACAATACCCCATCCTAGTTAGACAAGACCCAACAAACACTATCTTCAATCTCAGCACAGGATACTGTAGACTACAAGCTCAGTTAGACAAAATCCAACAAACACCATATTTAATCTCGGCACATGGTTCTGTAGACTACATGCCCATTTCAATGAATTGAAAGTTGCTCACACTGACCAAGATGGTTCCCAAACCCCCTAACACATTCTACAGACATGCCCCCTTCTTCAATGACTTGAGGTCTCAGATACATGTCAGACTAATTTGAATGAGAAATAGTGCAGCACTTGCAAAGACCTCCTGCTGACAATTGGATTCATGGAGGCAATTCATCTGCCTGTTTAGATCTATGAGCATAGGAAACTGGTCATATAAAGAGAAGAAATCTCCCAGTCCACTGTAGCTTAAATAGGAAATAAACAGGCCTCGGCTCTCGACATAGGAAGATTGACACTACCATAGACACTCAAACAAAAAGGTTGAAAATGACATTATTTAATGAAGCAAAAACTACAATAAAGCAGAATTTCTTCTTCAAACGCTCTATACTGACCACTTGTTAACCACTGTTTGTGATTTGTATGTGATCCGAGCCTAAGAGCGATTGTATGTTGTCAGATTATGCACCTACAAGTAGGCCAGTACATCCAATTTCAGCGACACTTTTTATTTACTAGGGTAGCTTCCTAGGCCCCTACCTCAGTCGCCTCTTACAACATGCCCTGTAGGTCACAGTGTTACTATTCTTTGCTCCCTTGAGAGCCCCAGCAACACAGGTGAAGCAGAATTGTAAAAACAGTTTAGACAAAATCACCAACTTGCGGGACGCCTCCCACCAAATGTCACGCAAAAAACAAATGATTATACACAGGTTCTGAACAGAACACAATATATTGAGAAGTTTTGTGCAGGAAAACTTAAGACAGATGAGACAGACTTGTGCACTAGCAGGTTGAGACACACAGATGAAACAGACTTGTGCACTAGCAGGTTGAGACCGACAGATGAAACAGACTTGTGCACTAGCAAGTTGAGACACAGATGAAACAGACTTGTGCACTAGCAGGTTGAGACAGACAGATGAGACAACTTGTGCACTAGCAGGTTGAGACACAGATGAGACAGACTTGTGCACTAGCAGGTTGAGACACATGAGACAGACTTGTGCACTAGCAGGTTGAGACAGACAGACTTGTGCACTAGCAGGTTGAGACAGACGGACTTGTGCACTGGCAGGTTGGAGACAGACGGACTTGTGCACTAGCAGGTTGAGACAGACAGACTTGTGCACTAGCAGGTTGAGACAGACGGACTTGTGCACTAGCAGGTTGAGACAGACAGACTTGTGCACTAGCAGGTTGAGACAGACAGACTTGTGCACTAGCAGGTTGAGACAGACAGACTTGTGCACTAGCAGGTTGAGACAGACAGACTTGTGCACTAGCAGGTTGAGACACAGACTTGTGCACTAGCAGGTTGAGACAGACAGACTTGTGCACTAGCAGGTTGGAACAGACAGACTTGTGCACTAGCAGGTTGAGACAGACAGACTTGTGTACTAGCAGGTTGAGACAGACAGACTTGTGTACTGATGGCATGAGACCAGAGACTGCATAATACAATTAGCATGCATGTCGATTCTACAGGGAAAATGTGTCTTCCAAAACTGAGGAGTTTATGAATGACAACAAACAAATCACAGTTGTTCATTGAAGCTATTGATGCTGTGATCTGATGAATGACAGAAGAACAATAAAGAAGAAGGTCTACATTGAATAACAATCGCCTGAGTGATTCAGGGCCCAAATTTGGGGTGTAAAAATAGAACCACTGTTACTTGCCATGCATGTCGTAAGAGGCAACTAAGGAGGTTTGGCTGAAATCGGATGCACGTGTCCTAAACATGTAGAAGTCTATGCTTTAGGGCCTAAAAAGCCAATGTGCAACATACAGTTCTTGGCAAAGATCAAACATATCACAAAGAATGTTGAAATTGTTGTAAACGACGCAAAGAAGAAGAATAGACAAGAAATTATCCAAGACATTCAAGTGGTATTTTTTTTTTTCCGATCCAGAAGCACTTGAGCTGAAAGCTCTTGGGCTCAGTGTCATGGACATCGTAACCCTTCGGCTCGGTGCCATGAACACCGTAAATCTGGGAACCTGTAGCTTTTCTGCCAGTCCGCGGGTTGAACCCGCACTTACAGAGGACTAGTCACCCGTAGTCCTCTCCTTCTTCTTCGTCGTTCTTTATGACCAATTTAATCACTCTTTGTGATGTTTGATCTTTGCCAAAAGTATATCGTTGCACATTGGTTTGTAGGCCCTAAACGCATAGAGTTCTACCGTTTAGGACACATGCATCCGATTTCAGCCAAACCTCCTTAGTCAGCCTCTTCGACATGCGTGGCAGGTAGCAGTGGTCCTATTCTTTACACCCCAAATTTGGACCCTGGTAACCACTCCCGGGCGGCCCGTAGTCCAGCGCTCTGAACACGCTGCTCAAGAGGTATTACATACCATCTTATGTTGGTGTAGGGAGTCTTGCTCTGCTTTATCAATTAATGACTTACTTGACTTAAGTCCTCTTTGCTCCTTGTGGAGCATACAGCCTCAACAGTTTTATTGTCTCCCAGGATAGTCGAGATTCCTTCAGTGCCTCAAGAAGACTTTGTCTCCAGGTCTGTTTAGGACGCCTCCTTTTCTGTTTTCCTTGTGGGTTCCACTCAAGTACTTGTCTAATGACACTCGACTGTGTTTTCTGTAGGGTATGCCCAACCCATTGCCATTTTCTCCTCTTAACTTGTGTCATCGTGGGTTATTATCCTGTTTTTATCCACTGGTCTGTGTTTGTACTCTGTCATACCATCTCAGTCTGAGAATACGCAGATGACATCCATTGATAAAAGTCTGAATCTTATTTGTATTTAACTTGGTGACTCTTAATTTTGTCAGTCTCTGAACGCTCCATATCGACCACTTGTCAACCACTCTGTGTGATTTGTATGTGATCTCAGCATAAGGCGATTGTCGTTGTGACAGTTATGTGCCTACAAGTAGTCAGCATCCAATTTCTGCAATGCTTTTTATTTACTAGGTTGCTTCCCCAGGTCCTACATCAGTCACCTCTTACGACATGTCTTTGGTCGCAGTGGTACTATTCTGTGCTTCCTTACGGGTCCCGGCACTACATGGGCGCATTCATTGACAGAAGTCAGAATATTATTTGTATTTAACGTGGCGACTTAACTTTGTTAGTTAATAGTTAGTTAGTTTGTTCCTTTCGTGCCAAAGGCGGCACATAGGCAGAGGTTTTAGATCTCCATGTGATGCGGTTCGTTGCTAGCAGTTGGAATCTTGTATGGTTTTACATCCCAATAGTTTACTTTCTTGTTGGATGGTTCTTCGAAAGTGGTCTTTGGTCTTCCACGTTTTCTTTCCCAACTGGTGACCACATAAGGACTTGTCGATTTAGTCTCTTTCGTCTGATCTAAGAACATGACTTAAATATTTCCACCTTCATTTCCTTATAATATCTGATACGGGTTGTTGGTGTGTTCTATCTCTCACTGTGTTGTTATAAACAAAATCACTCCATTTTACTTTTAATAATTTTCGGAGACATTTATTCTCAAAGCTGTCCAGTTTCTTATCAATTTTCTTTGTTGATTTCCAACTTTCACAACTGTAGGTCAGTACAGGAATCACACATGACCTAAATAATTTAACTTTTGTGCATATACTAAGGTCTTGAGATTGCCAGATATTCGTTAATTTAGTGAAGGTACTAGCTGCTATAGCAATACGAGAGTTTATTTCTTTCATCGTGTCTCTGTTGTTTGACACTTTACTACCCAAATATGTCAAATGTTCAACTTTCTCCAGTGTTTGGCCATTTATTACGATGTTGTCTGCTCGAGTTTCGAGGTCCATAATTTTGGTCTGGGCAGAATTAATCTGGAGACCAACCTGTTCTGCAAGTGTGCAAAGATTGCTCGTTAGTTGTGGGTTGCTTGTGTGGTTGAATTCAATATGGCCACGTCATCAGCAAAGTCAAGATCAAATAGTCTGCTGTTTAATAACTAAGACATAATAAAAATATAAAACTAGACCAGAAAACAAAATGTAATTTATTTTAAACAAAGACCCATCAAAAGTATTCACATCAAGTGAGACATATATTTGGATAAATTCATGGATAAATACACAACATTTGATGACATAAATGACAACAATTTACAGAAGTTATACTTAGCAAACATGACATACAACAAACCCTGTAGTAGAAGACTTCTTTGTGCACTCTACATCAACCCCTTATTAAACCACATTTTCTTGTTGGTATGGGAATAATTTTGTTGGTATGGGAACATTACTAACATCAGATGGAAGATGTAAAACAGAGGTTAGGAGTAGAATAGCTCAAGCGAAAGCAACTTTTATAAAAATGAAAAACACACTATATATGAATTCACTACTAATGACACTGCGGAAACAAGTACTCCAATAATATATTGAACGAATACTTATGTGTGCGCAATCATGGACAATTCTTCTTCAGCGATCTCTGGTCATGCGCTTAATTTACTGTGGACCACAAACTGGGCAGTCAGCTTCAGGTTTCCCAAAGCTGGTTTCAGTCGAGGGTGTGGCCACATGTTGCTTCTCAGCGCACAGGAGAGGACAGTCTTGCAGGATATGCTCTGGTGTCTGTTCCGCCTGCTGACACTGGCAGAAGGCTGTTTGACTTATTCCTAGTCTATAAGTGTTTGTTGAGTCTGCAGTGTCCTGTGCGTAGTAAAAATATAATGACCTGGTCTGTTCTGCTTAGGTCTTTGAGGAGTCTTTCCATAATCATATCAGTGTTTGTCTTCCAGTCTCTGCAGATTTCTCTGTATGAGGTTTTAACCTCTTGAATCATGGACAATAAACAAACAATCAATAAGATCATTGGAAGCCACAGAGATGTGGTTTACAGAAGAATGCTGAAAATTCATGGACAGCTAAAACGATGACGTTTTAAAACATGCCTGCACACAAAGAAATCTTATCAAAAGAATAAGAATCAGACAATCAAGGTTCTTCTAGAATATAATGTGAAGAGAAGGTTTAGAACATTTGGTGACAACAGGTAAAAATTTAGAGAAGGAGAAATTTTGGAAGATAGAGGGAAGGAGGGAGAGATTGTGGAAGACAGAGGGAGAAGATGTTGGATGGTCTGACATCATGGTTCGAAAAAGATCGATGTCAGAACTGATTAACTGCACCAAGGAGAGAGTTGTGGAGAGACATGACCACCTACGCCGACAGGCATGGCACTTGATTGATTGATCGATGTGATTTGCTTCATAGAGTGTGAATTTATTGTGCCAGTTAGGTGCCCACAGACTTATAGTCCAGCACATCCAGTTTCTGCATGCTTTTTATTTGGGTTTGTCTCCGTATGTAGACAATAAAAAAATGACCAATGGAGTCTATCTCCTAGATGAGTCAGAGCTCTGTTAGCCTTTGACCTCATGGCCAGTTCCCAGTCTTCACCAGTGGGAGGTGGGGGTTGACTTGTGTGAATGTTTTACAGGTCATCAGTAAGCTACTCATTTGCATTTCCTAAGAAAATCTAGCAGACCGATACTCGGTTGGACACAGAGTCAGGCACAGAACACACCTTGTGACCGTAGAACACACAAGCCAACCCCACCTACCAGTTGTGTGGCGGAAAACTTAAAAGACTGTAAGATCAAAGGCTATAACTCTGGCTCGCCTTGGGCCAGTTTTTTTCTTCCTCAACCCACAACTTTGGGAGGCGAACCCGAATAAAAACATGCAGAAACCTGATGTGCTGGCCTACCGGGTCTGTAGGCATCTAACTGACACAACAAACTCATTCTCTCAGGTACAGATAACATACATATCACAAAGAGTGGTTTAAAAAGTGGATGATGTAGAGGACGAAGAAGATAGGAAAAAAATAGAGTGACTACCATGATATGTAGGTCTTATAATACAACAACAAACTCTCTACATCTTGACCGGTGGCCAAATATATCCGAGACTAGAATCTTGTTGTTTATCTGTTGCTTGTTCACCCCCCACAGCCGCTGGTGTCTCTGAATCATACATTAAGATTATATATACAAACTTTGATGATTGACAAACATACAACACAAGATACAATTAAGTATAATACACTAGATACTCATATAAATAATAGAGTGCTATACAAACACTAGAGTGCTATTCAAACACTAGAGTGCTATACAAACACTAGAGTGCTATTCAAACACTAGAGTGCTATACAAACAATAGAGTGCTATACAAACACTAGAGTGCTATACAAACAATAGAGTGCTATACAAACAAAAGAGTGCTATACAAACAATTTAACACACACAAAACATGCTGTACTGAGTAAATATTGACCGAACATTTGGTTTGCAGACAGTTTATCTAGAGGTGGACATTTCTTCAATGAAATGAAAATTGTGGCATATCCTTTACAGGACGCCGCCATCAATCACAGTAAGCAGTGTTGATTTTCTAGGCACCATTTATATTTCAGTAGTTTGCCACTGCTTTCTGAATGGTGAGGTCCACTTTTACCTTCGTAAAATCACAGAAACAAATTTTCTTTCTAACTGCCGCAGCAGAGTTTGAACCAGGTACTCTTTGGTTATGATCAGCTCATTTGCTTAAGCCACAGACACCCACAATACATGTTTGATTTAATATCAAACTGAATTTTGACAAATTTTAACTATAGAAAACCATGACACTGGGCAACAACCCGGTAACAGTATGATGACAAAAGAAGATTACCAACAGACCACCAGGTTTCTCTTTACTACCGGCAACTTCTGTTAGATCTCCTGCACCAACTCTGTATTTTGTGCAGAAAATAATACCATTTTTCAGCCTCTACTTATGGCCTTTACTTGCTCTGAGCCAGAGAGCTGTGCATACTTGAACATTTCAACATCGACTATGCTTGATTTTGGACTCATTTCATTTGCATCTTACAGTGTCTTGAGGTTTCACTCTTGCTTTCCTGCAAAACTTTGGTCACATGCAGAACAATTACTTTAGCACTACAGAACCCACCAATCAGTCTGTGTTTGTCCTGAAAATAAAAATCATACGAGCATTTGCTCTACTTGAGGTTTTGCCCTCCTGAGCTTGCCTTAGGAATTTTCATTACCCTTTAACCTATGTACCACCCCAGTCCAACTTCTATCTTCAGATTCAGGTAATGGCCGACAATTGAAAAAACAAGAGTGACTACCATGATATACAACTCTACTGATGAGTAACAAAATTACTTTTGTTATTGTTACTTTAGCTGTTTAATGGCGCTGTGACAAGTGTTTACTATTTCGTCCTTGGATGTATTAGTTTACTCGTGGTTTAGGGAACGTTATATCTATACTTGGAAGCATAGAGATGCCTTAGGTCGTTTTTGACTAATAGGTTGACTGTCATTATAGTTATTCGATGTGTAGGTGGGATTTATTTATTCTATACACTCCGCCGAGTAACCTACCCATTTTCGGACAAAGTGATGGACTATGCGATACCGGTTACGATAGGTTACCCTGAGTCATAGCGCAGCTATTTTTAAACGGCAAGGAATGTCCATCCTTAATTCAAAGTCTGTAACGTAAGGGAGGCGGATGAATCAAAATGATCAACGGCTCACAAAGCGAACACAGCAAAGTGTGGGACACACATGAGGCGCTTTCAGGACATACAAATGATTTGCGGCTGGCCCTCGTGGAAGAAATTGGGACTTCACCACGTACAACCAAAGACGTAGCAATGAAGCAAAAACATCCATCTGAAGATAAACAATACATGAAAACAAGAAAAAGACACATTCGTTTTGCAACATGGAATGTTAGAACCTTACCCCAAAGAAGGGAAACTAGACAATTTAATACTAGAGACAACAGATATGAAGGTAGATATTATGAGAGTCGCAGAAACAAGATGGAAAGGCGGGGGATACACAAGAAGAGATGATTATATATTTATACATTCAGGAGGAGAATATCATGAGCGAGGAGTAGGTATACTAATAAAAAGGAAATGAAAAATACATCAGTGGTTATTGGACGTATAACGACAGAATGATGCTTTTAAAGATCAGAGCAAAGCCATTCGATATAGCAATTATCCAAACATACGCTCCAACATCAGACCATACAGATGAAGAAATCGAAAAATATTATGAAGATTTACAACAAATTCTCAAACAAGTAAAGACAACTGACATACTAATTATAATGGGCGATATGAATTCAAAAATTGGCAAAGGCAAATACAAGAACATTGTAGGACAATACGGACTAGGAACAAGGAATGAACGAGGAGATAGGCTTATCCAGTTCTGTGAAGAAAATAACATGGTTATATGCAACACATTTTACCAACAAGAATCTAGGAGATTATACACATGGAAAAGCCCAGGAGATAGAAAAGGAACCAGATAGATTTCATCATGATTAGGAACAGATTTAAAAATAATTTAATGAACACCAAAACATATCCAGGAGCAGATATAAATTCTGATCATAATCCAGTGATGATCAAACTAAATATAAAACTAAAAAAGATAGACCAACCAACAAGAAAAGAACCACATATAGATATATCAGCACTTAAACAATCAGAGATACAACATAAATATTGTGTGGAAGTAAAGAACAAATATGAATGCCTAATGACAGAGTGCTTAGAACAATACAGAAGAAAAAATCCTGAAGAGAAAGTAGCCAATAAATGGGATTGCTTAAAACAGAGTATACAAACTGCAAACAAAAACCTGCCTGTAAAAGAATCCATGAAAAATCAAATGTGGATGACTGATGAAATCTTAGAAAAATGACAGAACGAAAGAAAGCCAAGAACACCCCAAAGTATACAATTTTAGACACGAAAAACGCAACATGTGCAGAACCACAAAAGTAAACTGGTTAGAAACAAAATGCAAGGAAATAGAAGATATGGCAGAAAAACACAGGACTAGAGATATGCACAGAGAAATAAGACAAATGACAAGTAAGAAAATACTGTAAAAAGTGGAGGATGTATCAAAACAACAACAACCAACTTTTGTTTGATAAAACAGAAATATTGACAAGATGGACAGAATATGTAACGGCTCTATTTGATGATCAAAGAAGCAGTAAACACAGTATAAAGTGCAATGACAGCCAAAGAATATTAAAATCTGAAGTTGTAGAGCAATGAAACAATGAAGCAGGAAGGCTGCAGGATTGGACAATATTACTGTGGAAATGTTAACCTCTTTAGAGGATTTTGGTATTTCAACCATTACAGATTTGTGCAATGATATATATAACACAGGATATATACCAAGAGACTTGAAGACATCAGTATTCATACCACTACCCAAAAGCCCAAAGCACAGGAGTGCACAGACTATAGGACAATTAGCCTGATGAGCCACATAACAAAAATACTACTCAAGATCATACATGAAAGAATTAAAAACAAGATAGACATAGAAGTAGGAGAAGAACAGTTTGGCTTTAGAAAAAAACAGAGGAACAAGAGAGGCAATACTTTGTACAAGACTACTCGCTGACAAGTATATAGAAGTGCAAAAAAAGTATCTACTTGTGTTTCATCGATTATAGCAAAGTTTTTGACAGAGTCCAACATGAAAAGCTAATCATATGTCTACAAGAAATAGCCCTAGATGGGGATGATATCAGACTAATAAGTAACATATACTGGGAACAGACAGCAATAATAAAATATGAAAATAGCTACTCTCCATACATAGACATAAAGAGAGGGGTGAGACAAGGATGCATTCTGTCACCAAGCCTATTTAACATCTACACAAAGAAAATCTTCAAACAACTAGAGGAATGCCAGGACTCAAGATCAATGGAAAAATAATAAATAACTTAAGATATGCAGATGACACAGTATTGGTAGCAGAAAATGAACAAGATCACAGAATTAGTGGACCAATTGGACAGAACTAGCAAGGAATATGGATTAGACATTAACATACAGAAAACAAAAACTATGGTAATCAACAAGGGAAAAGGAAAAACCTAAAATGAATATAAAAATAATGGAGAATTACTACATCAAGTAAAGCTACTCCTATCTCGGTCAGATGATAACAGATGATGGCAGATGTATAACTGAAATTAAAAAGAGAATAGGAATGGCCAAGGATAATTTCAATAGTATGAGAAAGTTACTGACATCCAAACAAATCACAAACAGGCTAAAAAATTAGAATGATCAAATGCTATATATATCCTATATTAATGTATGGCTCGAAACATGGACAATGAACAAGCAGTTAGAAGACAGATTGATGCATTTGAGATGTGGATATATAGAAGAATAAGCAGAGTTTCATGGACAGAAAAACAGACAAATAAACAAGTTTTAGGAAAACTAGGCATGAAGAAACAATTATTAAGAGAAATAAAATTCAGACAAGTAAAGTATTTTGGGCACATAAAAAGGCATGACACCATGATAAAACATTTACTAGAGGAAAGTTGAGGGAGAAGAGCAAGAGAAGACCGAGAGATAAGTGGGAGGAAACTTTAAGAAATGGACAGGTTACAGTCTGGCAGTGTGCAAACACCAAGGCGAAAGACAGAGGATGCTGAGATTCATTGCAGCCAACCTTCGATGTGGAGACGGCACCTGATGATGATGATGATGATGATGAGTAACAACGAGATGACATGAGTATTAAAAAGGCATGTACCCAGAGGTCTTCAAACTATGGAGTTTGTCTTCCCAGAGATGATGAAAATATCAGCTATAGGGAAGATGTGAGTGGGCTCTCCAAAAATACAAGCAGATTTGGTTTGCAATAAAATTTCAATCTCACATGTGGGAGAGGGAAGGGTAGTATAACAAGTTGAGAATCCCTGGCACATACAGTAAGAATCAGACAGGATAAAACACAGATAAATAAGTACACAATATGAGAGTTGAAGATCACAAAAGTACACACTTGAACAAACTGTACACATTCATGAACAAATATCTCATTTACAGTAGGTAATGTTTCACTAACTCTCTACAGAAGGCATTACTCATGTGGCTGGTTACTCAACGATGCACTCCCGGCAGACCCAAAGGTGCTCATTCTCCCCAACAGATGTTGAAGGGTATGCACACTGATGGTTCTCGTGGCTCAATGGTTAAACACACTCCTCCTGCTGTTCCTCAGATTCTACTTGTACAATACCCACAAATTTCACAAAAAACTACAAGTAGTCCAAGAGTAATAATAATATTTTTTCAAAACTTATAATTCATATTTTATATGAGATTCATTGTTATAAACATATCCTACAACTGCTTTATTATTATATCCCTCTCATACTGTTATACATTACATATTCTCCATATCTACAATTTCTCCATATTGCTCTATCCTGGAAAACATGTTAACTTTCTTTCATAGAATTGAGTCTTATATCTCTCACCTCTCTCGGTAAAGTTTGTTTCAGGGTTTCCTGGGTCATCTTTTCTTTCTTGAACCATTTACCTTCAACTCTAACCTTTACTTTTAATTTTATTCAACTTTAACCCTTTTACTGTACAATTTTCAACCTTTAACCCTTTACTGTACAATTTTGTTAGACCTCCAAATGCATTATATTACAATGTAGACTGAATTAACTAGTATAGAGGCTTTGTGTCATCTGGAAAAATTTATGGGGCAATATATTGGCTCAGAAGGGGCAAAAGGTTAATGCCTGCTTTGTGATCCTTTGATCATTTCTTCTCAAAGTATGCCAACATATCTCCATCTTCTCTTTCTTATAACAGTTATTACTAGTTGTTGACTAGACATTTCTTCTCAAAGTATGCCCATCTCCATCTTCTCTTGCTTATAACAGTTATTATTTTTTTTGACCAGACTTTCCCTTCTCAAGTAGTCCATCTCCATCTTCTCTTGCTTATAACAGTTATTACTAGTTGTTATAGAACATTTCTTCTCAAATATGTCCATCTCCATCTTCTCTTCTTATAAAGTTATTACTAGTTGTTGACTAGACATTTTTTCCCAAAAAATATGCCCATCTTCTCTTGCTTATAACAGTTATTACTAGTTGTTGACTAGACATTTCTTCTCAAAGTATGTCCATCTTCTCTTGCTTATAACAGTTATTACTAGTTGTTGCCTAGACATTTCTTCTCAAAGTATGCTTATTTCCTCTTTCTTATAACAGTTATTACTAGTTGTTGACCAGACATTTCTCTGCTTTCATCAATTCTGAATTCGTTTTAATTTTATGTTCATTATTTTTCTATTTTAGATGTTTATTTTCAAATGCATTCAACTTACTTTCTAGGTATACTCTGACTGAATATACAAACTGCTTCTGGTAATAAAATTAAAAAAAGCAATATAAGAACATTTTTATGTATGAAACATGGTGAAGCTGCAAACAATATCAAATTTACAAACAGTTGTATAGTTCATAATAAAAAAAGAAGAATAGACAGTTATTCCCTGGATTAGAGCACATCAATCAAGAGTTAATACTATATCATGTTCTAATATATTTTAACCAAACATATTAGACCTATCTAATAAGATATCCCCATAAGTACAAACAGACAGAGACCACAGAAATCATTCTAGTAAATTCAAGTCTTTTTTTTCTTTTAGAAAACTTAAAATTTCTTCTTCTTCTTGAGCGCTCCATATTGACCACTTTTTAACTACTCTGTGTGATTTGTATGCGATCTGGGCCAAAGAGCGATTGTACGTTGTGTCAGTTATGCACCCAAGTAGGCCAGCAGATGCAATCTCTGTAATGCTTTTTTAGTTACTAGGGTAGCTTCCCTAGGTCCTATATCTGTTGCCTCTTATGACATGCCTTGTAAGTTGCAGTGGTAATATTCTTTGCTTTTAAGCCTCGCACCACACGGGCGAAACTTAAAAACAAGAATGTATATTGCTTCAGTTCTGCTCTATAGTTGCACAGTTTGTTTTAATTAGCTGAAATCATCAGATGTACTTAAACAGTAGCTCTAGCAACTTTCAGATTATATATCGACTACAGATTTAATTATAAGTTTAAATTATATTTAAAGATAATACAATTACAGGTAGGCTGAAAAAATGTTGCCTCAGCGGTTATATTTTAGTAACATTGAAATATCAGGATAAATTTGATTCTGTACAGTCGCATGGGACCTTCCTCACCATGATTGACCTTGTTGCAAAGTGCTAACAATTTCCAGCCTAGTGCACATCGAAATGGAGGGGTGTTCAGATATGCAGTTCAAATCCCTCTTTATTGAATTCTTAACAGTGGAAAACATGTTTTGCAAGTGAAATTCAGACATGTTCAAGCCATTTATAGTGATAAGCGCATTGATGTGAGTACAGTAAGATGCTAGGTAAAGCATTTCAAAGATGTTGAATACTGGAATACCGCCATTAACAATTACCTAACAAAACTTCAAAACTCAACGTGCTGTTCTTGCAGACTTTTTGAAAACAAAACATCTTAAATGACAATGCTAGGCCTCATACAAGTGTAACAATAAAGGGGTGCAATTAAACACCTGAACTTTTCAGTGCTGCCACATCCAATATATACCCCAGACCTGGTTCATATTGTTTCCACCTTCCTCCAAAAACTAAAGAAACACTTAAAGACTAGAACTTCATCTGTAATGAAAGTGGTCTGAATTGGGTTAATGTGTTTAAAAAATTGATATGGATGAGTTAAAAAATTGGGATAACAGCAAAAATGTATAGACTTGTGTGGTGATGCGTTGGCAAAAATGTATAGATTTGTGTGGTGAATGTTGCAAAATAATTGTACTAAATGATGTAGGTATATTTCTTTTCTTATTTTATTAAATGATATTTTTCTGTCCATTTTCTATTTAAATGGAGGTAACACTTCAGCCTGCCCTCATAGAATTTCTAGAACAGATAATTCTAAAATAAATTTTCTAATTTGGTTCATCTAGAATAAATTGTAATAAGCTGTATTAATAAATGTAGATAACATTGTTAGAGCTATCAACAAATGTTGATACAACCAAACACAAATTATTCAAGGAAATGTAACCCCAATTTTGATCATGAATATCAAGGGATACAAACTCATCAAATGATGTTCTCTTTATTGCCTTGTTGGGGTTCTAATTGAAATCTCGGTTCAGTAGAGCTGGGGCAACCAGAGTCCAGACATAGAGGATGATACTAATCCAGCTGGATGCAATCTTGACCCACACAGAGGACATGTTAGCATTAAAGGACTTCACATCAGAGCTTGGGCTGTGAGAGGAGAACAAGAAATATGTCATTATGATACAATATAATTCAAACTGGATAACAGGGTCTTTGATTGATTAATTGATATGACCTTCATCAATGCACTTAGATAAGTAACCATGTGTGCTCTGATCTCTTTCTTACACAAGAAGATCTCAGTGGCAGTGCATGAACTCAACAAGCACCCCGGGAAGGGTCCCGATGTCATTTAGAAGATGGTGATAATATTTATAGGGAAATTTTATTTTTATATTTCTCATAAATTTTTGAGAGGCAGGACTTTTCAACCTGTTCTTCTCAATTTTTAAACTGTCAAGGAGTTTTAAATTTCTCATAACATGGGATCTACATTTTATCATCCATCTCAAATAGGACTAGAAACCGAATCTCACCTACACTGAGATCAGGGGTCTCTGGAAAAACATCAATGGCCCACAAGGAAGCGCCGATACCTACGGAACCCGAGGTGAGCACCTAATCTCTATGCCACAGAGACCACAGAACCATTTGTCTTCCACATCATTACCTTCGTAATTCTTTTAAGAACTGCCATTCTGTCAGCTATACAAATTTTATACGGATAATGCAGCTATAAGTGAACTAATATGTTATAATAGTGTGGTCACCTGTTCTTCCTACTTAACCTAACCATGCAAACAGTCACATCTCCTCATTGTCCTAGAGATGTGGTCACCCTCTTTTCATTATTGTCCTATCTGTACGGTCACCTACTCACTGCCCCTAACCATGTGGCCACCACTATTCACTGCTCTAACCGTGTGATCACCCACTCTGAACTGTTTTAACTATTCCTCACTGTTCTAACTGTCTGAAGGGTCTAAAGCCAAAGGATTAACTTCATTGCACCGGATGTTACCCCATATGGCTCGGTCCCTCTCTGCAGAAATGGCAGTTCACCTGCCTAGAGTATTGCACAAACTCCGTAGCTCAGGGAAACAATCCTAGAGGTCCCTGGCAAAATTCACTTGTGAACAGAACGGTGCAGTCCAGATTCAAATCAGCAACCTTTGGAACGCAAGGCAACGGGTTAACCACTTAGCAACAGTGGACCCTCGTTCTAACCATGTGATCACCCACTGACAACAGTTTTAACTGTAAGGTCATGTACCCTTTTTCACTGAACTAACCGTGAGTTATCCACTCCATCATGCAGTTAATATATATATATTTACCTAATAGTTCAATGTTAAGTTATGCAAAAAATCATACCTGAACCAGTTGGTAAGTGTCATCATGACATACAAGGAGGCCAGGAACAGCATGAAGTGGTAGAAGCTATACGAGTAAGCTACACCTTCCTCCTCATTATCCCAAACTTTCTGGCCTTTCTGGGCTTCCGTATCACCATCCGAGCTTCCTGTAATACGAGACAGTACCATATATTTATACATATCAAAGAATGTTAAAAAGCATATCCTGAAACAGTCCAGAAAAATGATGTGGAGAAAAACAAACGGAAGATACAACCCAGAGAACGACAACATAAATACATTAAACAGAAAAGCACAGACCACAGTCTTCAGATTTACAACCCTATTCCCTTTGTGTTCCTGTGGCAACACTGATCAAACCAGAGAACATGTCCTGCAAGACTGTCCCCTGTATGTCCTCCCTAGAAAAGAATGCTGGTCCTACAACATAAACACTACAAACAAAACTACATGGCACCAGAGATGAGCTTCAAACAACAGTCGACTTCATCATAAGTACGCATCTGATGGTATAATCATCAAAATAGCAATCACAAAGAAGAACAACAAGAAATCTACAAATTTTTTCAAGAACTAAAGGAACTAAATCAAGGTTTAAAATAACAAAATGGTTTTTTAAGAATTGAATGAACTAAAATTAATTTTCCCAGAATTTAAAAAACTAAAATTAATTTTCCCAGAATTTAAAGAGCTAAAATTAATTTTCCCAGAATTTAAAGAACTAAAATTAATTTTCCCAGAATTTAAAAAACTAAAATTAATTTTCCCAGAATTTAAAGAGCTAAAATTAATTTTCCCAGAATTAAAAAAACGAATATTAATTTTTCCAAAATTTAAAGAACTAAAATTAATTTTCCCAGAATTTAAAGAACTAAAATTAATTTTCCCAGAATTAAAAGAACTAAAATTAATTTTCCCAGAATTTAAAGAACTAAAATTAATTTACAAGAATTATAGAAGCTAAAATTAATTTTCAAATTAACAAATAAACTAAAATTTTACAAGGAAGATTAAAACTAATAACATTTTACAAGACTGCGGGTGACTAGCCCTCTGTGAGTGCGGTTCAATTCCGCGGGCTGGCAGAAAAGCCACAGATTTCCCAGATTCACGGTGTTTGTGGCACCGAACCGAAGGGTTATGATGTCCATGGCAGCGAGCCGAAGAGCTGAAAGCTCAAGTGCTTCTGGATCGGGAAAAATAAACAAACAAGAAGCCAAAATAACTAATTTCAATATTTAAAATGTTGAATAAAATAGATTCAATATAAAAACCCACTAAATTCAAAGTTAAAAATAACCATATTCGATATATAAACCACAAGATTATATGTTAATTTTATTTTTAAATTGAATGGTAGATTATAGAAATAAAAGAAGATGTGATATATGAACAGAAACAGATGCATGCCATCTTGTCTATGATAGAAATGACCAAAGACTGTTCTGCGCAGGATAAGCTACTAGATGATGATGAAATTAAATGTTACAAAATACTATGATCACAAATAAAAACACAGGATTCAATTTTTAAAACAATAAATTCAATGTCAAAATACATTGGATTGAAATCAAAAACATTGGATTCAATATTAGAAGCACTGGATTAAAGGTTCAAACACTAGATTCTATTTTAGAAGCAATGGATTCAAAGTCAAAAGCACTGGATACAATACAAAAGCACTGGATACAATACAAAAGCACTGGATTCAACATTAGAAGCACTGGATTAAAGGTTAAAACACTAGATTCTATTTTAGAAGCAATGGATTCAAAGTCAAAAGCACTGGATACGATACAAAAGCACTGGATTCAAAGTTTAAAACACTGGACTAGAAGCACTGAATAAAAGTAAAAAGCGTTGGATTCAATATGAAAAACACTGATCTCAACATTAAAGAGCACTGGATTCAAAGTTTAAAACACTGGACTAGAAACACTGAATTCAAAGTAAAAAGCATTGGATTCAATATGAAAACAATGATCTCAACATTAAAGAGCACTGGATTCAAAGTTTAAAACACTGGACTAGAAGCACTGAATAAAAGTAAAAAGCATTGGATTCAATATGAAAAACAATGATCTCAACATTAAAGAGAACTGGATTCAAAGTTACAAACTCGGGAATCAATATTAAAATACTTCAAAGTAAATAACACTGGATTTCTTCTTCTGCGTTCTCACCAGATCGGGATTTCTGATTCTCTAAATAAAGAGCGTCTGCATCAGATAATCTGCCACGCCATACAGTTTGTCTTCTGCATTCTCACTAGATTGAGATTTCGGATTCTCTAATAAAAGCAGCCGCTGCATCAGATTATCAGCCATGCCATACAGTTTGTCTTGGACGCTGGTGTAAGTGGGCCACCTCTTTCTTTTCAAGCCTGCATACTGGGGGCAGTTCTGTAAGATATAATTCCTACGATTTCTGCTTCCCTGTTTGTGCCAACCTCTTCCTGCAGTAAGTTTTGGCCACCCTCATGATGGTAGGTCTGACATTTTTACTGCGTGGCTAAATCTCCGAGGCAGATTGGCGACCGTAGAATCCGTTATCCCATTCCTCATTGTGAGGGTCTTTGCACCATGTTATGCGCCTTATGGCCTGGTGCATCCGTTTTCTGCAAGTATCTGTTTCGGTTAGCATTCCTAGCGGACACGTGCATTCAATTTCAACTAAACCTCCTTAGTCGCCTCTTATGACATGCATGGCAGGTAACAGTGGTTCTATTCTTTAAGCCCTGGCTAACCACTCTGGCGACACTGGATTTAACATTACAAGCAATGAATTCAAAGTAAAATATCACTGGATTCAAAGTTAAAAAGACTGTGAAGGATACAGTCATAACAAAGCATGCAAAATCAATTTCACAGTTAAAAGCACTAGTATAGTTCATATGTTCATATGCACTAGTAAAAGCACTAGTATATGGGTAAAAAATGTAGCCAATGTTAAAAGCACTATAATGAATAAATGTATCTTACATATTACAAAAGCATTGTATGTTTCAACATAAAAAAGAACTACATGCTAAATGCTATATACACTCAGACAGACAGGTCTCAGAAGCAAAATCTGCAGTATGACAAGCAATATAAGCATATGATATTACTGATATAAATAATTTTAGCACACAAGATTTCTGATACTCATTACCATCATCAAATAGCTTGTCCTAAGCAGAACTTTGCCACCCTGACAGTCCTTCAAAATTTCTGTTAGTCTTTGATCTCACAGAATATTTGTGATATTATCTATCCATCAGGTTCTCTCTCGCGCGCGCGATCCCGGCCTAGACTGATGAACCAACTTTTCATGAATTTACATCAGGTTCTTGGTCTTCCTCTGGCATTATGTTTGGGTTGCCGGTTGTTATTGGCACGAGATAGTAGTAGATCTGGTTTCCTTCTCATTAGGTGACCATACCATTTTATTTGTTTTCTATTATGTTGGATGCATGGTGTGATTCTAACAACATTTCTGATGTTCTCATTTCTCAATCTTATAAGTTTAGTAACATTGACGGTTGTGATCTTTCTTTCGTAGGATTTAGTTAGGGACCATGTTTGACATTGATAACAGAGAGTTGGTAGAAATATGCAATTTTTTAGTTGTTGCTTGACTGTCATGTCTATGTTTGAATGTTTGAGCAGTGGAGACAGTTGGTATGTCACTGCATTGGCTTTATGGCATCTAGTCTCGATTTCTCTGTACTTATAATGTAGAAACATCAATTTCACGTTTATTTTTCTAGAAGCCAGCTGTATGTACAGGACATCCTTATGAATATGGCCATTCTTCATCTGGCATAGGTGATCCATCTGCCGTAGGCAAAATCTGTGGAGGAGTTTTGCTGAAAATTTCAATACACTGTTACTTGTTACTTTGTCATTCCAGAATAGCCTGACTATATATCTCAGGCAGGGAATGCAGAAAACAATGTTATGCTTCTGTACTGTGGGCAGGTTCCATGCCATTGGAGAGATAAAAAGACTCTTTCTTGCCTGTGTTACCACTTTTAGGGCAGTGTAGGACTGGAGGGACATGAATCTGAGGTATTTATTGGTAGCATGGCTAGTGCAGTCCCCACAAAACTGTTTTAGCATTTTTTCTTGATGGCTACCAAATGGGAGCCCACACTCTAATTCATTCCTCAGAAGCACCAGAACAAAACACACACCGAAAATATATAATAAAAGATATGAAAAACAAGTCTTGACTACACAACTGGCACTAAGATGGCTAGTTATCAGTTTGTACTAAGCGTTAGCATGTATTCAATTTTTTAAAATTTGTTATTTGTAAAAAAAAAAAATTATTTCATTTTCAGCAATTTTGCATCAAAAATACTCACCTAACAAATTCTCATCACTGTCAGTGTTCTTTCCTGTGAGTAATTTGGACATGAATGTTACACATATGATGTGTTCAATAGAGTATTTGTTTGTTCTCAGTCAAGAACAATTACAATTCTTCTTCTCATTAACTTTGAGAAAGGTATTTGTAACATTGTGTTACAGTCAGACTGTAAGATTTGCAACTTTCAACATAACACATGTTTTCTATACAATAATTATATGATTGAAGTTTGCTGCTTACCTACTTCCATCTCTACTCATTTAGACTGTGTGATGCATTGTACATTACGATCTTTCTATCGATATTTTGCTAGATTGTTCTGATGTTATGCTAGATTCTCCTGTTCTCATTGAGAGTCTTTCAGATCAGAAGAGTTTCAGGGTTGTGAATCCCTGTCATTGACCAGATTGAGAGAGATGGGTGTCGATATTGGTCCAGCCCAAAAAGAATACCAAATATGCAAAAAGATTGATTAATCAACATTGAACTGGCGTATTGGGCTGCTGGACTTGTTGAGACGGGGATCGGATGACCTATGGACATGTCCGGAGTGCTATGATGATAGTCCTCATATAACTGATACAGTGATCTTATGACTGACAGAAGAATAATGAAGAAGTGAATCTTAAATTTCATTGAGGTGACTAGTGCTGTGATGATTGCAGAACAAAGAGAAGAAGAGTTCAAACTGAGGAAAGTATTTTAAAATGAAAATATAATACAATATCTATGGCATACATGCAAGGTAAGTCCATTATGATCGTCTCCCCTCTATGACAAATCTGATCTGACACCATGCTACAGTATAACTCTGTACAGAAGTCAGCTTGACTGTCTCCTATGACAAATCTGATCTGACACCATGCTACAGTATAACTGTACAGAAGTCAGCTTTGACTGTCTCCTCTATGACAAATCTGATCTGACACCATGCTACAGTATAACTCTGTACAGAAGTCAGCTTTGACTGTCTCCCCTATGACAAATCTGATCTGACACCATGCTACAGTATAACTCTGTACAGAAGTCAGCTTTGACTGTCTCCCCTATGACAAATCTGATCTGACACCATGCTACAGTATAACTCTGTACAGAAGTCAGCTTTGACTGTCTCCTCTATGACAAATCTGATCTGACACCATGCTACAGTATAACTCTGTACAGAAGTCAGCTTTGACTGTCTCCCCTATGACAAATCTGATCTGACACCATGCTACAGTATAACTCTGTACAGAAGTCAGCTTTGACTGTCTCCCCTATGACAAATCTGATCTGACACCATGCTACAGTATAACTCTGTACAGAAGTCAGCTTTGACTGTCTCTCCTATGACAAATCTGATCTGACACCATGCTACAGTATAACTCTGTACAGAAGTCAGCTTTGACTGTCCCCTCTATGACAAATCTGATCTGACACCATGCTACAGTATAACTGTACAGAAGTCAGCTTTGACTGTCTCCTCTATGACAAATCTGATCTGACACCATGCTACAGTATAACTGTACAGAAGTCAGCTTTGACTGTCTCCTCTATGACAAATCTGATCTGACACCATGCTACAGTATAACTCTGTACAGAAGTCAGCTTTGACTGTCTCCTCTATGACAAATCTGATCTGACACCATGCTACAGTATAACTCTGTACAGAAGTCAGCTTTGACTGTCTCCTCTATGACAAATCTGATCTGACACCATGCTACAGTATAACTCTGTACAGAAGTCAGCTTTGACTGTCTCTCCTATGACAAATCTGATCTGACACCATGCTACAGTATAACTCTGTACAGAAGTCAGCTTTGACTGTCTCCTCTATGACAAATCTGATCTGACACCATGCTACAGTATAACTCTGTACAGAAGTCAGCTTTGACTGTCTCTCCTATGACAAATCTGATCTGACACCATGCTACAGTATAACTCTGTACAGAAGTCAGCTTTGACTGTCTCCCCTATGACAAATCTGATCTGACACCATGCTACAGTATAACTGTACAGAAGTCAGCTTTGACTGTCTCCCCTCTATGACAAATCTGATCTGACACCATGCTACAGTATAACTGTACAGAAGTCAGCTTTGACTGTCTCCTCTATGACAAATCTGATCTGACACCATGCTACAGTATAACTCTGTACAGAAGTCAGCTTTGACTGTCTCCCCTATGACAAATCTGATCTGACACCATGCTACAGTATAACTCTGTACAGAAGTCAGCTTTGACTGTCTCCCCTATGACAAATCTGATCTGACACCATGCTACAGTATAACTCTGTACAGAAGTCAGCTTTGACTGTCTCCCCTATGACAAATCTGATCTGACACCATGCTACAGTATAACTGTACAGAAGTCAGCTTGACTGTCTCCCTATGACAAATCTGATCTGACACCATGCTACAGTATAACTCTGTACAGAAGTCAGCTTTGACTGTCTCCTCTATGACAAATCTGATCTGACACCATGCTACAGTATAACTCTGTACAGAAGTCAGCTTTGACCGTCTCCTCTATGACAAATCTGATCTGACACCATGCTACAGTATAACTCTGTACAGAAGTCAGCTTTGACTGTCTCCCCTATGACAAATCTGATCTGACACCATGCTACAGTATAACTGTACAGAAGTCAGCTTTGACTGTCTCCTCTATGACAAATCTGATCTGACACCATGCTACAGTATAACTCTGTACAGAAGTCAGCTTTGACTGTCTCCCCTATGACAAATCTGATCTGACACCATGCTACAGTATAACTCTGTACAGAAGTCAGCTTTGACTGTCTCCCCTATGACAAATCTGATCTGACACCATGCTACAGTATAACTCTGTACAGAAGTCAGCTTTGACTGTCTCCCCTATGACAAATCTGATCTGACACCATGCTACAGTATAACTGTACAGAAGTCAGCTTTGACTGTCTCCTCTTTGACAAATCTGATCTGACACCATGCTACAGTATAACTCTGTACAGAAGTCAGCTTTGACTGTCTCCTCTATGACAAATCTGATCTGACACCATGCTACAGTATAACTGTACAGAAGTCAGCTTTGACTGTCTCCTCTATGACAAATCTGATCTGACACCATGCTACAGTATAACTCTGTACAGAAGTCAGCTTTGACTGTCTCCTCTATGACAAATCTGATCTGACACCATGCTACAGTATAACTCTGTACAGAAGTCAGCTTTGACGTCTCCCTATGACAAATCTGATCTGACACCATGCTACAGTATAACTGTACAGAAGTCAGCTTTGACTGTCTCCCCTATGACAAATCTGATCTGACACCATGCTACAGTATAACTGTACAGAAGTCAGCTTTGACTGTCTCTCTTGACAAATCTGATCTGACACCATGCTACAGTATAACTCTGTACAGAAGTCAGCTTTGACTGTCTCCCCTATGACAAATCTGATCTGACACCATGCTACAGTATAACTCTGTACAGAAGTCAGCTTTGACTGTCTCCCCTATGACAAATCTGATCTGACACCATGCTACAGTATAACTGTACAGAAGTCAGCTTTGACTGTCTCCCCTCTATGACAAATCTGATCTGACACCATGCTACAGTATAACTCTGTACAGAAGTCAGCTTTGACTGTCTCCCCTATGACAAATCTGATCTGACACCATGCTACAGTATAACTGTACAGAAGTCAGCTTTGACCGTCTCCTCTATGACAAATCTGATCTGACACCATGCTACAGTATAACTGTACAGAAGTCAGCTTTGACCGTCTCCTCTATGACAAATCTGATCTGACACCATGCTACAGTATAACTCTGTACAGAAGTCAGCTTGACTGTCTCCCTATGACAAATCTGATCTGACACCATGCTACAGTATAACTGTACAGAAGTCAGCTTTGACTGTCTCCTCTTTGACAAATCTGATCTGACACCATGCTACAGTATAACTCTGTACAGAAGTCAGCTTTGACTGTCTCCCCTATGACAAATCTGATCTGACACCATGCTACAGTATAACTGTACAGAAGTCAGCTTTGACTGTCTCCCCTATGACAAATCTGATCTGACACCATGCTACAGTATAACTGTACAGAAGTCAGCTTTGACTGTCTCCCCTCTATGACAAATCTGATCTGACACCATGCTACAGTATAACTCTGTACAGAAGTCAGCTTTGACTGTCTCCTCTATGACAAATCTGATCTGACACCATGCTACAGTATAACTCTGTACAGAAGTCAGCTTTGACTGTCCCCTCTATGACAAATCTGATCTGACACCATGCTACAGTATAACTGTACAGAAGTCAGCTTTGACTGTCTCCCCTCTATGACAAATCTGATCTGACACCATGCTACAGTATAACTGTACAGAAGTCAGCTTT
This sequence comes from Arion vulgaris, assembly GCA_020796225.1. NCBI lineage: Eukaryota > Metazoa > Mollusca > Gastropoda > Stylommatophora > Arionidae > Arion > Arion vulgaris. Next base: position 6,525,288 of record CM036758.1, read on the forward strand.
GACTGTCTCCTCTATGACAAATCTGATCTGACACCATGCTACAGTATAACTCTGTACAGAAGTCAGCTTTGACTGTCTCCTCTATGACAAATCTGATCTGACACCATGCTACAGTATAACTCTGTACAGAAGTCAGCTTTGACTGTCTCCTCTATGACAAATCTGATCTGACACCATGCTACAGTATAACTCTGTACAGAAGTCAGCTTTGACTGTCTCTCCTATGACAAATCTGATCTGACACCATGCTACAGTATAACTCTGTACAGAAGTCAGCTTTGACTGTCTCCTCTATGACAAATCTGATCTGACACCATGCTACAGTATAACTCTGTACAGAAGTCAGCTTTGACTGTCTCTCCTATGACAAATCTGATCTGACACCATGCTACAGTATAACTCTGTACAGAAGTCAGCTTTGACTGTCTCCCCTATGACAAATCTGATCTGACACCATGCTACAGTATAACTGTACAGAAGTCAGCTTTGACTGTCTCCCCTATGACAAATCTGATCTGACACCATGCTACAGTATAACTGTACAGAAGTCAGCTTTGACTGTCTCCTCTATGACAAATCTGATCTGACACCATGCTACAGTATAACTCTGTACAGAAGTCAGCTTTGACTGTCTCCCCTATGACAAATCTGATCTGACACCATGCTACAGTATAACTCTGTACAGAAGTCAGCTTTGACTGTCTCCCCTATGACAAATCTGATCTGACACCATGCTACAGTATAACTCTGTACAGAAGTCAGCTTTGACTGTCTCCCCTATGACAAATCTGATCTGACACCATGCTACAGTATAACTGTACAGAAGTCAGCTTTGACTGTCTCCCCTATGACAAATCTGATCTGACACCATGCTACAGTATAACTCTGTACAGAAGTCAGCTTTGACTGTCTCCTCTATGACAAATCTGATCTGACACCATGCTACAGTATAACTCTGTACAGAAGTCAGCTTTGACCGTCTCCTCTATGACAAATCTGATCTGACACCATGCTACAGTATAACTCTGTACAGAAGTCAGCTTTGACTGTCTCCCCTATGACAAATCTGATCTGACACCATGCTACAGTATAACTGTACAGAAGTCAGCTTTGACTGTCTCCTCTATGACAAATCTGATCTGACACCATGCTACAGTATAACTCTGTACAGAAGTCAGCTTTGACTGTCTCCCCTATGACAAATCTGATCTGACACCATGCTACAGTATAACTCTGTACAGAAGTCAGCTTTGACTGTCTCCCCTATGACAAATCTGATCTGACACCATGCTACAGTATAACTCTGTACAGAAGTCAGCTTTGACTGTCTCCCCTATGACAAATCTGATCTGACACCATGCTACAGTATAACTGTACAGAAGTCAGCTTTGACTGTCTCCTCTTTGACAAATCTGATCTGACACCATGCTACAGTATAACTCTGTACAGAAGTCAGCTTTGACTGTCTCCCCTATGACAAATCTGATCTGACACCATGCTACAGTATAACTGTACAGAAGTCAGCTTTGACTGTCTCCCCTCTATGACAAATCTGATCTGACACCATGCTACAGTATAACTCTGTACAGAAGTCAGCTTTGACTGTCTCCTCTATGACAAATCTGATCTGACACCATGCTACAGTATAACTCTGTACAGAAGTCAGCTTTGACCGTCTCCCCTATGACAAATCTGATCTGACACCATGCTACAGTATAACTGTACAGAAGTCAGCTTTGACTGTCTCCCCTATGACAAATCTGATCTGACACCATGCTACAGTATAACTGTACAGAAGTCAGCTTTGACTGTCTCCTCTTTGACAAATCTGATCTGACACCATGCTACAGTATAACTCTGTACAGAAGTCAGCTTTGACTGTCTCCCCTATGACAAATCTGATCTGACACCATGCTACAGTATAACTCTGTACAGAAGTCAGCTTTGACTGTCTCCCCTATGACAAATCTGATCTGACACCATGCTACAGTATAACTGTACAGAAGTCAGCTTTGACTGTCTCCCCTATGACAAATCTGATCTGACACCATGCTACAGTATAACTCTGTACAGAAGTCAGCTTTGACTGTCTCCCCTATGACAAATCTGATCTGACACCATGCTACAGTATAACTGTACAGAAGTCAGCTTTGACCGTCTCCTCTATGACAAATCTGATCTGACACCATGCTACAGTATAACTGTACAGAAGTCAGCTTTGACCGTCTCCTCTATGACAAATCTGATCTGACACCATGCTACAGTATAACTCTGTACAGAAGTCAGCTTTGACTGTCTCCCCTATGACAAATCTGATCTGACACCATGCTACAGTATAACTGTACAGAAGTCAGCTTTGACTGTCTCCTCTATGACAAATCTGATCTGACACCATGCTACAGTATAACTGTACAGAAGTCAGCTTTGACCGTCTCCTCTATGACAAATCTGATCTGACACCATGCTACAGTATAACTCTGTACAGAAGTCAGCTTTGACTGTCTCCCCTATGACAAATCTGATCTGACACCATGCTACAGTATAACTGTACAGAAGTCAGCTTTGACTGTCTCCTCTATGACAAATCTGATCTGACACCATGCTACAGTATAACTCTGTACAGAAGTCAGCTTTGACTGTCTCCACTATGACAAATCTGATCTGACACCATGCTACAGTATAACTCTGTACAGAAGTCAGCTTTGACTGTCTCCCCTATGACAAATCTGATCTGACACCATGCTACAGTATAACTCTGTACAGAAGTCAGCTTTGACTGTCTCCCCTATGACAAATCTGATCTGACACCATGCTACAGTATAACTGTACAGAAGTCAGCTTTGACTGTCTCCTCTTTGACAAATCTGATCTGACACCATGCTACAGTATAACTCTGTACAGAAGTCAGCTTTGACTGTCTCCCCTATGACAAATCTGATCTGACACCATGCTACAGTATAACTCTGTACAGAAGTCAGCTTTGACTGTCTCCCCTATGACAAATCTGATCTGACACCATGCTACAGTATAACTCTGTACAGAAGTCAGCTTTGACTGTCTCCCCTATGACAAATCTGATCTGACACCATGCTACAGTATAACTGTACAGAAGTCAGCTTTGACCGTCTCCTCTATGACAAATCTGATCTGACACCATGCTACAGTATAACTGTACAGAAGTCAGCTTTGACCGTCTCCTCTATGACAAATCTGATCTGACACCATGCTACAGTATAACTGTACAGAAGTCAGCTTTGACTGTCTCCTCTATGACAAATCTGATCTGACACCATGCTACAGTATAACTGTACAGAAGTCAGCTTTGACTGTCTCCTCTATGACAAATCTGATCTGACACCATGCTACAGTATAACTGTACAGAAGTCAGCTTTGACCATCTCCTCTATGACAAATCTGATCTGACACCATGCTACAGTATAACTCTGTACAGAAGTCAGCTTTGACTGTCTCCCCTATGACAAATCTGATCTGACACCATGCTACAGTATAACTGTACAGAAGTCAGCTTTGACTGTCTCCTCTATGACAAATCTGATCTGACACCATGCTACAGTATAACTCTGTACAGAAGTCAGCTTTGACTGTCTCCCCTATGACAAATCTGATCTGACACCATGCTACAGTATAACTCTGTACAGAAGTCAGCTTTGACTGTCTCCCCTATGACAAATCTGATCTGACACCATGCTACAGTATAACTCTGTCAGAAGTCAGCTTTGACTGTCTCCCCTATGACAAATCTGATCTGACACCATGCTACAGTATAACTCTGTACAGAAGTCAGCTTTGACTGTCTCCTCTATGACAAATTTGATCTGACACCATGCTACAGTATAACTGTACAGAAGTCAGCTTTGACTGTCTCCCCTCTATGACAAATCTGATCTGACACCATGCTACAGTATAACTCTGTACAGAAGTCAGCTTTGACTGTCTCCCCTATGACAAATCTGATCTGACACCATGCTACAGTATAACTCTGTACAGAAGTCAGCTTTGACTGTCTCCCCTAAGACAAATCTGATCTGACACCATGCTACAGTATAACTCTGTACAGAAGTCAGCTTTGACTGTCTCCCCTATGACAAATCTGATCTGACACCATGCTACAGTATAACTCTGTACAGAAGTCAGCTTTGACTGTCTCCTCTATGACAAATCTGATCTGACACCATGCTACAGTATAACTGTACAGAAGTCAGCTTTGACTGTCTCCCCTCTATGACAAATCTGATCTGACACCATGCTACAGTATAACTCTGTACAGAAGTCAGCTTTGACCGTCTCCTCTATGACAAATCTGATCTGACACCATGCTACAGTATAACTCTGTACAGAAGTCAGCTTTGACCGTCTCCCCTATGACAAATCTGATCTGACACCATGCTACAGTATAACTCTGTACAGAAGTCAGCTTTGACCGCTCTCTATGACAAATCAAGTATGACACCATGCTACAGTATAACTCTGTACAGAAGTCAGCTTTGACTGTCTCCCCTATGACAAATCTGATCTGACACCATGCTACAGTATAACTGTACAGAAGTCAACTTTGACCATCTCTCCTATGACAAATCTGATCTGACACCATGCTACAGTATAACTCTGTACAGAAGTCAGCTTTGACCGTCTCCTCTATGACAAATCTGATCTGACACCATGCTACAGTATAACTGTACAGAAGTCAGCTTTGACCGTCTCCTCTATGACAAATCTAGTATGACACCATGCTACAGTATAACTCTGTACAGAAGTCAGCTTTGACCGTCTCCTCTATGACAAATCTGATCTGACACCATGCTACAGTATAACTCTGTACAGAAGTCAGCTTTGACCGTCTCCTCTATGACAAATCAAGTATGACACCATGCTACAGTATAACTCTGTACAGAAGTCAACTTTGACCGTCTCCCCTATGACAAATCTGATCTGACACCATGCTACAGTATAACTCTGTACAGAAGTCAGCTTTGACCGTCTCCTCTATGACAAATCAAGTATGACACCATGCTACAGTATAACTCTGTACAGAAGTCAACTTTGACCGTCTCCCCTATGACAAATCTGATCTGACACCATGCTACAGTATAACTCTGTACAGAAGTCAGCTTTGACCGTCTCCTCTATGACAAATCAAGTATGACACCATGCTACAGTATAACTCTGTACAGAAGTCAACTTTGACCGTCTCCCCTATGACAAATCTGATCTGACACCATGCTACAGTATAACTCTGTACAGAAGTCAGCTTGACCGTCTCTCTATGACAAATCAAGTATGACACCATGCTACAGTATAACTCTGTGGCTGTGATACTATAAAGTTCAGTTATGTGCTCCTAAAATCTTATTAGTAACTCCTCTAAACAAATGTTTGTCCTATATTCCAAGACCAATTTGGGTTGGAACTAACAATAAAATCTATAAAATTACTTTGTAACAGAAACTGCAATGAAATAGTGACAAAGTGTTTGAAACAATTTCTGGCAATATTTTTCATTAGAAATGGTGAAACAAACAAAAACTAACAAAACAAATGAGAGAAAAATTATAAAATGCAGCCTATGGGAATGGAAAGGGAAAAGAGAGAGTAAAAGAGACATGCAAGGCATGCTGAACTAGGCATGCTGAACTAGGCATGCAAACTATGTATTTAGGCACATTCAATAATCACAGACTGTGAGAACAACAAAGATGAAGATAGACAACATTGAAACTAAAAAAGTGGTTTGTACATATCATGCAGCAAATACTCAATGTCTACAATAGTAGATCTGGTTTTAGTGCAGGACATTGTAGAAATTCTACACTCATAACAATAGTAGAAGACCTGGTTTTAGAACATGAGGAAGACCAAGAGACAGATGGATAGAAGGAAGACCAAGAGACAGATGGATAGAAGGAAGACCAAGAGACAGATGGATAGAAGGAAGACCAAGAGACAGATGGATAGAAGGAAGACCAAGAGACAGATGGATAGAAGGAAGACCAAGAGACAGATGGATAGACAACATTGCAGAAATCCTACAATAGTAGAAGACCTGATTTTAGAACATGAGGAAGACTAAGAGACAGATGGATAGAAGGAAGATCAACAGACAGATGGATAGAAGGAAGACCAAGAGACAGATGGATAGAAGGAAGAACAAGAGACAGATGGATAGAAGGAAGACCAAGAGACAGATGGACAGACAACATTGCAGAAATCCTACAATAGTAGAAGACCTGATTTTAGAACATGAGGAAGACCAAGAGACGGATGGATAGACAATATTGTAGAAATCCTACAATAACATGGACTCACAACATCCTATGCAACACCTGTGCCCAGCAGCAACAAACTCAAGCTTCCACAATGATGTGCAGAAAATGATAAACATAATAGTAGTTTCAAGCACAAAACTCATGCCAGTCTTTGTCTGAATAGCTTACCTGTGTCTGTTTGAAGAAGAGTGTTTGCAGACAATGTGAGTTTCCCCACTTGACTGTTACTGCTAGTTCTGATACTGCAAATATAAAGAGAATATAATGTTATCATCAAAGTCTTCTGAAATCCTTATTGTTATGATACTACATCTCTGAATAGATGACCAATGTGTAACCTTTAGTTGTATCTAGCAGTTAATAGTTGCCTTCATTGGTTATTCATCGTCTGATGACCAATGTGTCATCATCATTATTGGCCTCTTTGTCTCAGGAGACAATAGGTCTTGTGTCATGTATATTCTGCGCTGTCTCAGGAGACAATAGGTCTTGCGTCACGTAGTATGTTCTGCGCTGTCTCAGGAGACAATAGGTCTTGCGTCACATAGTATGTTCTGCGCTGTCTCAGGAGACAATAGGTCTTGCATCACGTAGTATGTTCTGCGATGAATCACAACGTTTCATGTGGCTGTAATTGCCTATTCTGGAGTGGCAATCCTTGCCACAGTTGTTGCAGGTAAAACTGGAGACTAGAGCTGATACATAGGATGTTCCTCTGCGCTCTCTTTGCCTCCACATGTGATGTTGTTTTTCTTCTTTCTTTTTGAGCCGCCCCTCACTGCTGCTCGCCATGCTTGCCTGTCTTTGGCCAGCTGCTCCCAGTGTTCTTTATCTATGTTGCATGAAGTTACATCACGCTTGCAGGTGTCAATGAAGCGTATAATAATGACCAATGTAACCCGCAACTATTAACTGCTAGGTACAACTGAGGGTTACACATTGGTCATCTATTCAGAAGAAGTCATCATTGCTTGAGATGGAAGGCTATTATATGACTTACTTACCAGTAAGGACATGACCTACCAACCATGAAAAACCTGACTAACCAACCATGAAGGACCTGACCTACCAATCAGTAAGGACATGACCTACCAACCATGAAGGACTTGACCAGCCAACCATGAAGGACCTGACCTTCTAACCATGAAGGACCTGAGCAACCAACCATGAAGGACATGACCTACCAACCATGAAGGACATGACCTACCAACCATGAAGGACATGACCTACCAACCATGAACGACCTGACCAACCAACCATGAAGGACTGACCTACCAACCATGAAGGACCTGACCTACCAGCCATGAAGGACATGACCTACCAACCATGAACGACCTGACCAACCAACCATGAAGGACCTGACCTACCAGCCATGAAGGACATGACCTACCAACCATGAACGACCTGACCAACCAACCAGGGATTACCTAACCTATCAATCAGGTAAAACCTGACCTACTAACCTTTGTTTCACACATTCTTTCCAATGAACTTACCTGGAATAAAGAACAGCAAATAGCCAGATAGCTAAAGCAATAATGCCCTGCCAGTCAAACACTCCATCAGAAGCTTCTACTCCAGCACCTGTGTTAACCTTTGTAATGTTATGAGCAGGTATGAAGATGTCTTTCAGACTTGGATTGCAGGTTTTATCTGGTAGGAAATATATATAGTCTCAACTTACACCATCATCATCATGTGTCATTTTAGAATAAGTGATCATGAATGTCCACAAATGTCTCTACTGTGCTTGTATAAGTAACTGATATCCTTAGTAACTGATATACTTACTAACCTAATGTGATTGATTGTTTTGATTGATTGAACCATCATCAATACACTTTGGTAAGTAGCCAGGTGTACTCTAATCTCTTTCTTACACAAGAAGATCTCAGCTGCAGTACACAAACTCTGTAACTCCAGTGAGAGTTCCCAATTTAATTTTGAAGATGGTGGAATTTTAGCATGATGTTTATTTTAATTTTTTTAAATGAATTTTGCCTTGCAGCCTACTTTTATCCATTTTGCAAATGGTTCTTTTATGTGCTAATTTTTATCATCTGTCTCCGATAGGACTAGGAACTCTACCCTGATCACTCCACGAGGCCACATATGAAGTACTTTTGGTGCGAGAAACTATCACCTTACCTTCACGCCACTGGGATCCCAACTAAGTAAATTTTTATACTTGGTACCTTCTACACTTGGTACCTTCTATACTTGGTACCTTCTACACTTGGTACCTTCTACACTTGGTACCTTCTACAATTGGTACCTTCTATACTTGGTACCTTCTATACTTGGTACCTTCTACACTTGGTACCTTCTACACTTGGTACCTTCTATACTTGGTACCTTCTATACTTGGTACCTTCTATACTTGGTACCTTCTACACTTGGTACCTTCTACACTTGGTACCTTCTACACTTGGTACCTTCTATACCTGGTACCTTCTATACCTGGTACCATCTACACTTGGTACCTTCTACACTTGGTACCTTCTATACCTGGTACCTTCTATACTTGGTACCTTCTACACTTGGTACCTTCTACACTTGGTACCTTCTACACTTGGTACCTTCTACACTTGGTACCTTCTACACTTGGTACCTTCTACACTTGGTACCTTCTACACTTGGTACCTTCTATACTTGGTACCTTCTACACTTGGTACCTTCTACACTTGGTACCTTCTATACTTGGTACCTTCTACACTTGGTACATTCTATACTTGGTACCTTCTATACTGGGTACCTTCTACACTGGGTACCTTCTACACTTGGTACATTCTATACTTGGTACCTTCTATACTTGGTACCTTCTATACTTGGTACCTTCTATACTTGGTACCTTCTATACTTGGTACCTTCTACACTGGGTACCTTCTACACTTGGTACCTTCTACACTTGGTACCTTCTATACTGGGTACCTTCTATACTTGGTACCTTCTACACTTGGTACCTTCTACACTGGGTACCTTCTACACTGGGTACCTTCTACACTTAGTAGCTTATGTACTTTATAACATTTGCTTACTGTAATCCTCTCTTCCAGTCTTTCCCATAACCCTTCTGTTCTGACAAATTTCTTTATTTGTTGTTGTTAAGATTTGCTTTGCTGTATGGCAGTTGTTGCTGTGACTGGTTAATGTTGGGTTGATTTTTTTCTTAGCCAGCCTGGTTGCTTTATCAAAACTTGGGTGGTCATCTATCAGTTTTGTTTTAATATCTGATATCAACTAGATACCTTAAACATATGAAGCAATTTAAGTGACGGCAACATGCAAGAATGTAGTATCTTACTTGGGTTATTAGACATTGCGGACCAGGTCAAGTACATGACATAAGCTGAGATGACAGATGACTGTAGCAAGCCTGAACGAGGTTGGTCTACATCAGGAAACAATAAAAAAGTATTTTTTACAAATAGTATATTAATGAACGGTACAACAAGAGTAATGAAATCAGCAATAGTACAACATCTCTGACAACATATACAATTTTCTGTATTTCATTTTTTTAATTTTATCTGGTAGGAAATATATCTGGTACAACAAGAGTAATGAAATCAGCAATAGTACAACATCTCTGACAACATATACAATTTTCTGTATTTCATTTTTTTAATTTTATCTGGTAGGAAATATATCTGGTACAACAAGAGTAATGAAATCAGCAATAGTACAACATCTCTGACAACATATACAATTTTCTGTATTTAATTTTTTTAATTTACTGTTTCAGCTAGCGAAGTCGATAACAGAAAATTGAATAAATAAATGAAGATAATTTACGCCAGTGGTTACGGGCCCAAATTTGGGGTATAAAGAATAAAACCACTGTTACCTGCAGCGCATGTTGTAAGAGGTGACTAAGGAGGTTTGGATGAAATCGGATGAACGTATCCTAAACGTGTACAAGTCTATGCATTTAGGAGGCTACCAAACCAATGTACAACGTATACACATTCTTGGCAAAGATCAAACATATCACAAAGAGTGATTAAAATTGATGGTAAAGAACTAATGCAAAGAAGAAGAAGAAGATAATTTAGAATACAATCTATGGAAATATGACTGTCTATAATTAAACTATATATATAACTGTGAGATATACTAAGATCAATACAAATTGCAATACTATATAAGCTGACTATACTCGTTATGTGAGAAATACAATATGAAGATAAACATTAAGATAGACCAGAAAGTATGAAGATATGTTGGTCCCCAAGTCCACTTAGCAGAGATGATAACAGTTTCAAATATAAGCAAGCAACAGAGTTCAGATATCTGGTAAACATTTGTACAGAGAATAACAGAATTAATAAAGAGATGAAAACAAGAAGTCAACACAGTGACATAGTGATACATTACTGAAACACCCAGACATCATCTGTGGTAGAAAAAAGAATAGAGGGATACTTTTGTCTATCACTCCAACAAGTATTGTTGTGAGAACGTAGTTTATCCTTAAACCATACTTGTTAAATTTGTGAAAGATTTATCATTTAACAACTAGACATGGTCATATATATTATTGATATATATATATATATATATTTGTTGAGGTTGCAGAGTACAATGCTTCCAGGGTGAGAAAGATGGAGAAATAAGACTGTTATAGAAATCATTTCTTTGTACTTACGCTCTTGGATTTTGGGCAAGATTGCCACTGTGCTCATGATGACACACAGAATCAGGTTGAGAGACACAAAAACTTGTAAGTGCACAGTCTCCCTGGAAGTAGAACAGTAATAAGTGAAGTTAAGATTCTTATCAGAGGTCAGATCAGGGACATGATCTGAAGAAGGGTCACACTTAAAAGTCATATCACATGCCACCTTCATAGTTGTCTGTCAAATATTACAGTATCATATTCAAATCTAAAGTTGCATGTCAAATATGAGATACAGTATCATTTTCAAATCTAAAGCTGCATGTCAAATATGAGATACAGTATAATTTTCAAATCTAAAGTTACATGTCAAATATGAGATACAGTATCATCTTCAAATCTAGGGTTAGACTTCAAAGTCACGACTTCTATCATCTTATTCTCTGAGTCTTTACATCAAATTCTGAAATATCAGTTTTTATTCTCTTTGAGTGGGCATATCTGCATTCGGTACCCTACACAAGTCTATTCTATACACTTCTCATTCCATACTTACATAGTGTGAGATACATTAATTAAACTTACACTGGCATAGTAGATGTAAAACAGGATAACAGCAACCAAGCTGACAAGGTAGAAGAAAATGGTGAAGAAAAACAGACCTGGAAAAAAATATTGATGAAATATTTATAATGAATGCATAAACATGCAACTGTATACAATGTTTATAGTTCACATACACATATTTATATTATATTATTGGTTATTGGTTACTAAACTGACGTCATTGCACTATGGGCAGACCCATAGGTGCTCAGTCTCCCCAACAGATATCGAAGAGTATGCATACTGATGGTTCCTGTGGCTCGCTGATTAAACACACCTGATTTATATTATGTACATGTATTAAAACATATTTTATAAGTCAATAATAAGTATTGTTATGTTTTCTCTAATCCTGTTTTGTCTCACAGTGTCAAAACTCTAACCTCATCCCTTTTCTAAATTAGGAATGGGTTGGCTAGTAGATGTCAGAATGAACATAGTCACTGATTACCATCAACCTGTTTTATAAACACACTTTTAACTGTCTCCTTACCTCAAAAAAAAAATTGTCAAAATATTTGCATATTTATCCAAATTTGATTGAGTTTTATCATAATCCCCTCAGATTTCTAGGAATCAAATTAGTTTCAGTTCATGGAAGTCAGTCTTTAGCTTATGCAATGTCATACTCTTAATCTTATAAGCAACCAACCTCTCCCCCATCTTTTCCTATCCTTTGGACATGATCCAATATGGCTGTCATTTGTGCAACATATGTCGTTTTGTCCTGTATAAAATTAGTTTCCTTTCCTAACTCTGTTGTTATCATCCCGGAGAATTTTCGATTCCTCACAATATCATCTATAAACTTTTTTGTTATCCTTGTTGGCTCTGAAAAGGGTATTTGTTACTTTATATCACAGTTTACAGCAAGGCTATGATCTCTGCTCTCCAGCCTGATACATATTTTCAGGATAGCATTTTGGGGACCAGGTTTGTCTTTCCTATTTGATCCCTACTGCTATGTCAGACTGTAGTGATGCAGCACTGGAGGTGGAGTAGGGTCTTGTAAACTCTGGTTCACTGACTTTGACTTCTGTCATCTTCTATGAATGCTCCATACCGATCACTTGTTGAAACACTCTTTGTCGTCTGTATGTAATCTGTAAGTGATCTGAGCACAAGAGCAATTGTATACGTTGCCAATTATGCGCCTACAAGTAGGTCAGCAATCCAATCTCTGCTACGTTTTTATTTACTAGGGTAGCTTCCCTAGGTCCCCAACTCAGTCCCCTTTTATGGTCTTGTAGGTCGCAGTGTTACTATTCTCTGATCCCCATGTGAGGCGCGGCAACACACAAGCGAACTTCTGTCATCCCATTCCCCTTACCGTAAGAACATGAGAGTATCACAAAAGCATGCATAACAAATATACGAGGCGTGTTCAAATGAAAACGGGACTTGTGGATTTATTTAAAAAGTATCATCGCAAATTAACAGTTTCAAAGGAATTAAACAAAGCAACCACTTGTGAATAAGAATGCACCTGGGTTCATCAGAAAAATCTCCGTATGCATTTAGGCAAGCATCCCACTGTTTAGGTAGACGTCGAATGTCGTCCGAGAAAAAGGTGCGTGGCTGCTCACTGAACCATGTGGTCACCGCTGTCTTCCGCTCTGCGCTGTTGAATCGCTGTCCCTTTAGTGCTTTCTTCAACGGTCCGAACAAATGGAAATCACAACGGGGACAAATCGGGACTATAGGCTGGGTGATGAAGAACTTCCCAATTCTTCTTTGCCAATGTTTCCTGCACAATTTTTGACGTCTGGACGAGCGTTGTCGTGGAGAAGAATCACACCTTGAGAAAGCTTGCCTGTTCGCTTAGCCTTGATGGCCTTATGCAGCTTGTCTAAAGTGTCTTTATAATGGGCGGCATTGATGTTGACACCAGGTTCCTTAAAACTGGCCAACAAAAGCCCTTCATGGTCAAAAATGCGGTCACCATAACCTTCCCAGCAGAAACCTGTGTCTTGAATTTTTTGGGTTTGGTGAACCTGGATGTTTCCATTGCATGCTGTCAATTTTGCTGCTCGGTTCATAGTGGTGGCACCATGATTCATCACCTGCCACAATGCTCAACAGAAATGCATCACCCTCTGTCCTGTAACGCATCAAGTGGTTCAAACTCCACCCCATCCGTTCTTCCTTATGGTGGTCAGTCAACATCCGTGGGACCCACTGTGAACACACCTTCCAATAGTTCAATTTCTTCCGAACAACCATGTGGGCTGTCCCAATTGACATATGGAATTCTTCTGCAAGCTAACGAATGCTCCGACGACATCAGTCAGTACTGCTTTATCAAGCAAGGCTATGGCTTCTTCTGTTGCAACAATATGCGCCTGACCTGGACGTACAAGATCTGCTGTTAACTCTCGTCCATCTTTAAACATACGCGCCCATTCCATCACTCTTGTCCTCGACAAACATTTGTCACCATATGCTGCCTTCATTCTCCGATGAATGTCTACTGCTTGACACCCTTCAAATGAAAGAAACTGGATCACAGCACGCTGATTTACTTTGGACGGTTGGGAATCACACCCGCCATATTGTTAACAGTCTCATGCATCACATATGCATGCTGGGAAGATGAACACGTGACCGTATGTTAATTATTGGATACTCATTACTAGTGCAAAGTGTCATCATTATGCATGCACTCTAGCAAGCGTGGTGTAACAAGTCCCGTTTTCATTTGAACACGCCTCGTACTTACCAAAATAGTAACACTTGGACTCAGTATCTTCATATTTTTCAACCCAAGACTCGGCCCAGCCATGAGCAAAGTCCACCAGTAGAACCAATTGGATGAGAATGAAGAGGAAAGCTCCAATCATGCCAAACACCATCCAAACTGTCAAATAATTTAATCAATATGTATCTGAGATAAATGTATCTATAAATATTGAATGCAGTATCAGATTAATTTAGCAATAAATATTCTTATACTTATGTATGGCAGCAAATCATGGACAATGAACAAGCAATCAATAAGATCATTGGAAGCCACAGAGATGTGGTTTTACAGAAGAATGCTGAAAATTTCATGGACAGCAAGAAAACAAATGTGGTTTTAAATAAGGTATGCACACAAAGAAACCTTATCAAAATAATAAGAATCAGACAATCAAGGTTCTTTGGGCACATAATGCAAAGAGAAAGTTTAGAACATTTGGTGACAACAGGTAAAATTCAAGGAGGGAGAGATCATGGAAGACAAGAAGATGTTGTATGGTCTGACATCATGCTTCAACAAAAGATCGACGTCAGAACTGATTAACTGCACCGAGGAGAGAGAGTTGTAGAGAGACATGATCGCCTATGCGGGCAGGCATGGCACTTGATTGATTGATTGATTATAGGAGATAAATTAAGTAATAAATATTGTATCTGTTACAGAAAATCAATTTTGTAGAAAATATGGAATATATAAAAATTGATCATGGATTCAAACTTCTATCTCACAATGTATATTACCTAACTAACTTCAATGAGTTCACAGGGATGATTATTAGAACAATCTTCAGACAAGAATTCTTAGTTATGATCTAGGTCAGTTTTATGCTGGATTAGTAAGCAGCCATGGGTAAAACCATGATGCTTTCCCAGCACGGTAGGTTGGTACACAAGGTGGCACTGGTGTTCTCAGTGAAATATTTTAAATGTCAAAAGACAAGGAACATCAAGCAAGCAAGAGTTGCTATGAGCTATCAGGAAGGCAATAGGAGACAACCCTTATTCTTCTTGCATTTCCCTGATATGAATTCAGACATAATCAGGGCTTCTGACCAATACTGCATGAAGGCCTGCTTTCCTTATTATCAGTATTCTCCGCCACACAAACATGCCATCTCTAACTTCAGAAGTAGTGGTGACAACCCTGACAGAACATACAAACTGATCTGTCAAAGATAACGTCAGCTATAACGTATAAAGTGGGACAAATTAGGGTACATAAACAAATAAAGGAGTATCTGGCCGAATGGATTAGATTGCGGATCCCATGCAGGAGACCCGTGTTCAATCCATGGTAAGGCCAAAATATTTAAAATGTTTCTGTCGGGCATAAAAGAAAAAAATATAACCTGAACAGCTTCGCAGTGACTGTACTAGCCATGCGGCCATTAAATTCCTCAGGCTCAATACCCCCATCCATCCTACAATGCATTAAAATCAGTACTACAGGCAGTGAGACAGTTTTTAATAGACATATAACAATGTGGTATATTGTCATGATTTTGATAATATCGGCTACAATCTAGCCTGGAGAAGACAGACAGCAAGATCATTGATCAAATATGACCAATGACTTTAATGAAGGAGATAGCATGCCAACATATGACTGCTCTTCTTTATCTGGATGATAGCTTTTTTTATGCATAGACCTCACTCATCGCATTCTTCATAGATTCACTAACAACTTTCTCAATAGCTTCATTCACCACCTCCTTATTGACTTGTTTAATTGTCTATTATATACATAAAACTGTTATGTAAAAAATCAGAGCTTTGTGGCTAAGCCCTTGCTTTACGTTCCGACGATTGTGGGTTTGAATGAGTACTGCACCATTTTGTTCATGAGTACATTTTTCCAGAGACCCTACGATTGTTGACAGAGCTACAGAGTTCATGCTTTGTACAATATTCTCACGCCCGAGTGGTTACTGGGACCCACATTGGGGTGTAAAGAATAGAACAACTGTTACCTGCCATGCATGTCGTAAGAGGCAACTAAGGAGGTTGGATGTGGGGCTAGCTACCCCACCCCGTAAAAACACTAGATGGCTACAGAAACCACAACCAGGGAAATTCATAGCTCGCCACCAGAGAAAGATTTTGCAGACGATCTAGCACTTCTCTCCCACAGCCATCATGGAAGATGGAGACGGAATGCAAGAAAATGGGGTGAGTGGAGAGATCTGGAAAAGATGGCCTTGGATAGGCGGCTTGGAAGACCTTGGTTGGGGACCTATGCTTCCTAGGGCATTTCATCAGAGAAGGACCAGTCTTATGGGATCAATCCTGGTGCAATGAAGTCAATCCTTCGACTTTAGACTCTTTAGATGTAAAACTCCATCTCCATGACTTGCTACATCTTTTTATTTACCTGTTTTTTGACACTTGATAATTTACTAACTAAACAGAAGAAAAGAAAGTTAAATATTTACCTTCACCAAAAGATCCTTCCGGAATGAAGAAAGCACCAACACAGATGCCAACCATAATCAGAAGCTTGAAGAACCAAAATCTAGAAACAGGTTCAAGCATTCTATTACATTCTAGCAATATAAAATATATAAAAGATAAATCAATGAATTTCTCTTTATTGCAGATCAGAAATGTCGTTATTGGTTACTGAACAGCATCATTAGTTACTGAACAGACAAAATAATAATCCAGGCAGTCCCAAAGGTGCTCAATCTTCTCCAACAGATGTCAAGAGAATGCATACTGATGGTTTCTGTGGCTCGCTGGTTAAACACACTCCTCACTCTGCCCCTCAGGCATTCAGTTGTGCTTGTATGACATATAATTCTAAACTTCTTAAATCACTGGATAGATTCAACATTAACTTTAGTGTCTTCATCCATCAGTAGGTCACCAAGAGACCAAAGAACATCCTCCTTATCCATCTTAGACAATCAGTATTGTCAATGCAAGCCTGCCCAGTCTCTCACTTCTTTTGTTAAGATTTATGTTGCAGTTCTATAGTATGCGATTTTGTTTCAAAATTAAATAAAGACATTTCTAATCCAAATGACAATCTCTTTTGTTTAATATTTACTTAGAATGTTACTTAGAATAAAACAGACAATCCTACATTTTCTGTTGCATTTGTGAAAAAAAAAATGTAATCTGCAACTTCGGCATTTGTTTCTTACCCCTATGTCAGGTGACTCCCTCCTACAACATCCTACCCCCAATTTGTCAGGAGACTACGCTGCTACATACTCTTCCCCAGATATCAGGAGACTCGCTGCTACAATACTCTTCCCCAGATATCAGGAGACTCGCTGCTATAATACACTTCCCCAGATATCAGGAGACTCGCTGCTACAATACACTTCCCCAGATATCAGGAGACTCACTGCTACAATACACTTCCCCAGATATCAGGAGACTCACTGCTACAATACACTTAGCCAGATATTAGGAGACTCGCTGCTACAATACACTTCCCCAGATATTAGGAGACTCACTGCTACAATACACTTAGCCAGATATCAGGAGACTCACTGCTACAATACACTTAGCCAGATATCAGGAGACTTGCTGCTACAATACACTTAGCCAGATATCAGGATACCCCCTACTGTAATACCCTTAACCAGATATCAGAAGACTCCCTGCAAGAACACCTTTCCTCAAACATAAGGACACTACCTGCCATACAATACCCTTCCCCAAATATCAGGAGACTCCTCGCAAGAACACTCTTTCTCAAACATCAGAAGACTCCTTGCTAAAATATTCTTACCCATTTTGAATTTTAGCTCTGGGATCTTTGATGATCTGACTTCGGATCATGATGACACAAAAAGCAGAAAAACATAGCCATGGCAAAGCAGACACGGTACACAGCCAAAAATCCAACAACCTTGTCACATCCTTCCTTCATCAAGTTCTGACCCATAAAGTCAGTACAGAGAGCTGGAATCTAAGTACAGCATCAAACAGCAAAGTATAAATGAATTGTTTCAATAACATGAACAAAATAATATTCTATTCAGTTCCTACTAGAGCACAGGATTTCAACAAACAGACATCATTCTATTTTCTATTTGTGATATCTACTCAAGAAAATTATTGTTTTCATGAAATATACCACATTCTTGTGGATATTTTATTTCAATGTAGAATGTAACCTCGTTTTGTGATCGTTATCATGAAATATTTGCAATATTTTGTCTTTTTTTTTTGTTACCCTGAAATATTTTCCATTCTAGTATGTTTTTGCTTCAATAAAATATGTCACATTCTGGTGTGCTATTGTTTCTACAAAATATACTAAATTCTAGCATTTTTTTCTTTTCATGAAATACATTATACAAAAAAGGCACATTCTAAGATGTAATTCACACACAATGAAGACATTTACAATGTCACTGTTCATTAATCACCTCATCTAGTTTTGACCGAATGCCAGGGACCAACATGAATACGGCAACAACTGATCCCAATAGCAGCATAAGAGCATATCCAATCCTGGCTGCTGTTGAATTCTTGCATGATGGACATGCAGCACAGCACAAACTGCAAGCAGCACTGCCACAGCAGCAAGCAGCTGGAACAGCCAGCTGAGGAAAGAACAGTAAATACATGTTTACCAAACAGACATGTAAAATCAATTGAAAAGACTACATCACAATTTAATTAAAGGCAAGAATTGATTACAATCAGCTGTCTAAAGGGTTTAAAGTCAAAGATTAACTTCACTGTGCCTGGGTTTTACGGTCCTCTACGCACAAGTGGCACACCACCTGCCGAGAGTATTGCACAAAGCACGAACTCCGGTAAGAATCCTAAGAGTGAAAAAAATGCACTTGTGAACAGAACTGCGCGGTTATGGATTCAAACCCTGACCTTTGGAACATAAAGCAAAGGCTTAATGACTTCGCCACAGAGACCCTCCCTCCGACTGTTAAACTGGTTCCTGTAATATTAATGTTCTTAACCACAGTTGTTGAGATGATTGTTTCTCAGTAGCTTATGCCTTCTTCTTAACTATCCTTTTCATGTCGTAGTTGATACATAAGACATTCACAAGTCATCCTCATTGATGATGATCTGCAGCATTTCTACCCATGGTATCATAAGTCAGTCCAAACTCTTTCTTCCTTTTCAACTGTCCTCATTCAGGTTTCTGTCTATCTTCTCCTTCCGTCTGCTGTCCAGCAAAGAGATATCTTTGCCAAAGTGTGTGCTGGCCTTCTAAACTCATCCAAGTCATCTCCATCGTCTTCCTATTATCGTTGTTGCCAGTACTGTAACATTTGTTTCCTTCCACAGCTTTTCATTTGTGATCTTTTCTTGTCAAAATATTAGCAAGATCCTTATATGAGATTCTCATAAGAGATATGGTGGTCTCTATGGGGGAAGTGGTTTAGACGTTTGCCTTGTCATTCTGAAACAATATACTGACTAACTACATTCTTTATAAATATTCAAGTTGAAATGTGAAAGCTTACTTGTGAATTTTAACAATAATAGTGATTATTTTAAGGTTTTTATGTCTGTAGTTTGAAATGTTGTCTATTATAATTTAGTTGTTTATTATAATTTAGTTGTTTATGGTCACTTACAACCCAAGTTTGGTTTCAACCCTGAGAAATATGCAGGTTTCTGCTCTATTGTAATATTGGAAATTATATATGTGAGTACAGTCAGTTACCAATGTAGGTAGATATTAATAACATCAATTTTCAGTTAGGCTCATCATTATCATCAAATAGCTTGTCCTGAGCAGAACTTTGCCACCCCAACAGTCCTCCGAATTTCTCTCTCGCATAGGCCAGA
The DNA here is from genome assembly GCA_020796225.1 of Arion vulgaris. Taxonomy (NCBI): domain Eukaryota; kingdom Metazoa; phylum Mollusca; class Gastropoda; order Stylommatophora; family Arionidae; genus Arion; species Arion vulgaris. The sequence continues at coordinate 6,545,316 of CM036758.1, forward strand.
TGTCCTGCCTCTGCAGCCGTCATGTTCAAACCATCAGTTACATCCTAAATCCATCTTCTCCGTGGTCTTCCTCTTCTTCTCTTTGCCGGTATGCCTCCTTCCATGATGGTCTTCCAGCCCTTCATGTCTTTTTATATGTCCAAAATATCTCAATTTTCTCTTTCTTATTTGTAGCATCAGCCAGTTTTCTTTGAATTTTGAGTTCTTTCTGGATAGATCTATTTGTTCTCTTCTGTCCAAGATATACGAAGGACTCTTTTGTAACACTTATATTTAAAAGCACATATATGTTTTATAAGTGTTACAGTTAGGCTACACATTCAAAACAATTTAAACATAAATTATCATTTTTGCTACATACACAAAATAACTAGCAGTAATTTGTAAAGGTATTCATTCGGTTGTGCGTAAATTAAATGATTGCACAAGAAAACTTGAGCGATCGCTTTTTTTAATCAAATCAAAAGTGCCTGCAAAACATACATTGAAACAATTAACACAATGTCCAAGACATGATGACAAAAGGAAACGAATGTGGCCGCCACTTATATCATCTCCAATACAAGCTCTTTCTGGACGATAACACTAAAATTATTTGTTTCCCCCTTGATTTCTAATCATTTTTGATATTTTGATTTATGACATTTTTATACGTCTCTGACTAGCCAAAGTTAACTGCAGACTGAGACTCATTCACTCAAACTCAATCAACTTAACAACAATGGCTGTTCCTGAGTCTGAAACTGCGAGTGTTGTTGTAAGGTACAGAACTTAATCATGTAATGATGTATGATTGTAGTTAATAACTGCATTTTAGTAAATGTTCCCTCCATATTAGCCTACCTTATCGTGGTTGGAAGGTTTATGTGCCTTTAGGATCCTTCAGGCTATGTCGGCGGGAGTCTAATTCCTGGCAGGTCTAACCAAGCCGAACAGACTGAAGGTGAAAGGCCAGACCAAAAGGCAGGAAGCAGGATGGCACCTCATAAGGTGACAGCGCAGAGCCCACGGCGAGTGGTAAATGCTCTGACTGCAACCAACACATCCCCCAGCTATGGGACAAATAGCAGTCGTCCTCTCTCTCTTGAGGAGGACATCCTTTTCTTGTCTTGTCTTCTACTTCTATGACACTTTCCCTTAAGTATATGGGATTAAACTACAGTGTCCAGGAAGCACACCCTGCATAAAAGCCTGGGTTGGTGAGCCCGGCAACAGAAGGCTGAAGTAATCTAGAGTAGGATGACTCCAGACAAACCCGGAAGACAGATCTCGTCAGCAGGGGACTGCAACTGTCTAGAGAGCAACCTCAAAAAAAAAGATGTCCTCAGAAATGAAATGTTCAGCCATTATAGGCGGGAAGGAATTGACACATCATCGAACAACTCAATGGCCAATGGCCATGGCCAGTTAAAAGTTAAACTCCTTTCCAATAATAGACACTTCTGTACTCAGTATTCAATGGACAGTAAGTTGAAACTCAGTAACTACTGATACAGTAAGTTACAGGTAACTACTAACACTTCAGTAACAACAGTTACAGTGTAACTTAGTAACTATAGTCCGTTCAACTTGTCATGCCAACAGATAAAAATGTGTATCTTTGTAACCATTTGATGAAATAACTTGAAAACTTGCATGTGAACTACACATGTTCCCGATGCTACAAAATATTTTTTTGCCATTCAAACAATCATACCATATAGAAGTTTCCTTCTTTGTGCTATATATTTAACGCATCCATTGGCATGGTTGAAGAAAACTAATGTTTACAGCCATTTAATACATTGATGACAAAAATAGTAACATTCAGGATGAATTCCGTGGTTTTTGAACAATTTTGCATTTTCCACGCACCAAAAGACTGGACTTGAACATAGTAACGAATTGACGCTATTAGTGCGAGATGGACATTTTGTTAAAGGCGTATATCAAAATTAGTGTGAGGCTATTGGGTCATATTGTTGACTTCTCAAAACAGACATTGATATAACATTTCTAATGAGTTTGGAGTTACAATGCAAAAAGTATCATTAATGCTATACGCGGATTTCCGCAAAGAGGCACATATGGGTCATCTGTACTACAGTATACAAGAACCAGAGAAAAGAGCTATTTTATTATAGTGATTCCTCCATAAGTTAACACACGCACACTGTAATGAAGAAGTAGCAATTTGAAAATAATCTCTCCAGTAGCTCCGCCATAACAAGGTGCTATAGAAAAGTTCTTAGAACATCCTGGACAGAGAAGAGAAGAAACATAGACATCCTACAAAACCTGAATATCAAGGAGCATTGTCTCATAAATAACATCATCTCCCGGAAGATGAAATATTTTGGCCACATTAAACGTCACAGTGGTCTGGAGAGAAAGGTAATGGAAGGCATGGTTCCTGGAAAACGAGTCAGGGGACGACCAAGACAAAGATGGCAGCATGACATCAAAGAAACCTTGAACATGACGCTGGAAGAGGCAAGAGAACTTGCAAGAGATATAAAGCTTTTCAGGCGGGTTGTGATGAATGCGACGTTCCGCAAGGGACATGCTACTACTTGAGCTCCGCCATTGCCAGTCCCGAGTCTGGACGTGAAAGGGGGGTGGCATTATGACATGGCAGCTAACTTTAACTGTAATGTAAGTTGTTTAAATAAATGATACAACTATGTCTACATTTCTTGTTTATTTCATGACAGTATTGCAATTATCAACATTGGCCCCCATGTATAAGCTGAGATGATACGCTTTTGCATGAGACTTGTCATCAAATGTCATATTGGTGCATTTACTGTAAAAACTAAAATGCTGTATCAGACTAGCAAAATATGCCGCCAACATCAAAGGAAACCGTTGTATTACAAAATCCAGGTTTCCTATAACAATTACTTCCATCAGACATTTGCGTCGGTATAATTCTAAGGTTGGGTACAAAGTTTCGCTACTGTGGTCGTGGAATGGATGGTTTTGCTACAATTCGCATTGGACTTGGGCATGAGTTGTTGAAATGAACGGACTAACTAAAGTTAAAACTTAAACTAGTGGCTAATCAAAAGAAATTAAAATTGACTAAAATACAAAACTCACAGTTCCGATAAGACAACCCATTATTAATGTGAAACTCTGTCTGTTATAACTCTTCCTTTTAAGTTATAATGGCTGCGATTATTCTAAAGTGATATTTGAGACAAAGCTTTCCTGTAATGTTTGCAATCTTGAGTCTGTTTACCAACATGAACTGAAAAATGGCGACTGCTGGTGACGTCATGGGCCTTGAAGCTATTTTTGGCTTCCATTCTCACATAAATGTTTCAATTACGCAAAAATGTCCTTCTAAACATTTTATCTACATATCTTAGTAACAAAGACGATCAGTTGTTTTTAAAAACTGAGTCAGTTTCCAACTTGTCAGCGTGGATACTATCAGTCTATCACATGTATCTGCTACTTTGGCGTGTAAGAGAGACTATAATTGGACATCAGTTTCAGTTTCAGTTTGGAATATCTTCATTGCACTCCGGACATGTCCATAGGTGCTCCGATCTCCTTCGCAATATCTCCATCAGCGTCCAGCGACTGACCGTACCAGTTCTATTTTGATTGATGAGCCTACTCGTATACCTGTTGTACCGTTCTTTTCTTGCCACACCAATCTGCAAACCCAGTTCTCGCAATCTAGTAGTTGATGTGGATTGGTTTAGATGAAGGTCTTCTCTGCGGTCACGCTCTATGAGGGCGTTCACGATGACAGCTCTGTTCATTGACTGGCCGTCTGATATAGCGGCAGAGCCAGCCAGCCTGTCTGCTCTCTCATTGCCAACGACACCCATGTGCCCCGGAACAAAGACAAGTGTAATTCTGCAAATTGTTGACGCCTGCAGTGATTCAGTCCATTGCCTGCGCACCGAACCGGCCTCCACCTTTCGGATAATACTCAATTAGTTACTCAAAATGCACGCATGGGTGTAGTTTTGTGACTCTAGCCAGAGCTGTGCATTGGTCACCGCCAGTACCTCCATTGTCATGCTGCTTGTTGTCATACTGAATGCACCACTGGCTTCCTTGACCATTCTGCCACATGAGCTTGCAAAGAAGGCCCATGCAGACTTTTCGTGACGAACTACCGATCCATCCGTGTAGATCACAACGTCGTCTGCATTGCAATTTCCATCGATGATGGCTTTGACGTCTGCATTCAACGCCGCGGATTTCCCTTCTGCAGCCTTTGTCAAATTTAATGATGGTTGAAAAAGTGTTCCAGTATATTGGAGGCATCGGTATCCATTCTTCTCCATAGTCAATATTATTGAGCCCGCATACCAGATGAACAGTATCTGCGGCACGGCCAACCCATGACTTGCCCCGCTTTAACCGATGTCCACTACTGGCGCTGAGCTGTTCATGCAATGGGTGATCCTTTTGGCACTTATTTTGAGATAGGCACGTGCTCTAGCTATCTTGACTCTATACTCCATGGTCGGAAAATCCAGGAGAAACCTCATCGTCACACAGGGTGTATCCCTTGTGCAACCGAGGATGATGCGCATAGCTTCGTTCTGTATTCTCTCAAGTCTTTCAATTTGCGTTTTGCTGACAGTGAGGATGGCCATTGCATATTCAATGGTGGAGAAGACCAATGTCTGATACAGAATGACAAGCAGTTGTTGCTCGATGTTAACAGCCGCCATGACTCTCATTGCCACCAAACCCTTGCGTGCCTTGACAATGACATACTCAACATGTTCCCGGAACACAGACTGCGGTCAAATGTCACACCCAAAAATTTCATCGATTTATCTACGGGCAAAACACTACCGCGAAGTTTCACACTAGGCGTACATGCGTTAACAGTGTGATTATTGAGTGAGAACCATGTCACTGCTGCTTTGGTAGGGTTAACTAGTGCACCAGAGACATCACACCAGTCTGTGATGCGGTCGAGTTCCTCTGTATCTCACCGGCAATTGCATCCCTGTCTTTCCCTTGTCTATACACTAGGATGTCATCAGCAAATGACAGAGTTCTACTTCTGCCATCGAGTTGTTGTTCTGTGATTGACACCGTGTATATATTGAATAAGACAGGGGAAAGAGGAGAGCCCTGTGGCAATCCGGAATGTACAGTCACCTGTTCAGAAAACCAACTACCACATCGCAGTACAACCTTCCTTTTGAATAGTGCAGCAGCTATCCATCGGATGTAGAGAGAGTGCACCTGGAGTTTGATAAGCTGGTGCATAAGATAATCACAGGGCACTCTGTTGTATGCGTCTTCCAAGTCCACCATTGCTGCACATGTTTCAATACCTGCATGGAAACCTTCGAAAACATCATAGGCGAAGACCGCAGCGTTGCACCATGTTTCTTTCTCAGATCTGTAACCTCCGAGAGTGCGTGGGAGGATATGGCGATTTTCAAGGTCCCATGCCAGTCGACGTGCCACGATTTTCTCAAGAAGCTTGCCTGTCGTGTTTTGCAGTGCAATAATTCTGTAGCCGGCTATTTGAGCGTGATCTTTGTTGGGCTTCGGCAATGGTAGTAGGTAGCTGTGAAGCCACTCCTCCCTGATCTCACCGTCCTGGACGCTGACGTTGAATTCTTTTACCAATTCCTCAATGTCGTCTTTTGATAAATCAGTAATATCCTTGTATCGAATGCCATCAGGCCCTGGCGCAGTGCTTCCTGACGTTTTCAGTGTTGTCCTGATGACCTCCGCAGTTATATACAGCTCTTCATCCACCACAACAGCGCTGCAAAGCTCTTCTATGGCCCCCTGTGTCATAAGTCTGTCGGCCTCGTCATTGTGGTCTGTCTGCTGTATATAGCGTTTGAGGAGAGCTGTACCCTTATTTTCGTCTGACTTCTGCCAGGCCGAGTCAGTGCTTTGGAAATCCTGGATGCATTTACGTCTTGCAGTACCATTCATGCGCTGGTGAAATCTCCAGAACGTCGACAGGGACTTCTCAGCGAACAGCCCACTGCAGAATTCATCCCATGCGACACTCTCATCATCATCAGACAAACAAACGTTCATTCGTTCAACAAACGATACAACGTTGCTCTCAAGGTTATGGTATAACTATTGCTGCACTCAATTTGCAGAGACTACTTGTCCTTCTGTTTCATCAACTGGTTATGTCTGTGGTAGATTACGTACTTGGCATCCACACAATCTCAAAATCACAATGTGAACGACTCGAACGTATTCAGAATGCAGGCATGCGTATAGTCCTTGGCTGCATACAGATGAGATATAATCTTTATATGTAAAGTTGTAATAAAGTTGAGATATATGCTTAGCATTCTGTCACTACGCTCCCGTCATACAATCGCCAAAACCAGAGCATATATGCAGGTTACTGTGAATGAGAGACATTCACTGCATAAGAATACTAATGGCGTTAAGGGCACGAGAATCGAGCGTGGGATATTGTGAATGGCCCAGTTTGAGAGAAAAATTAGCCAGGTGACCATGGTTGCGACCCTACCAAAAGGGGAAGAATGGATCCCAATAGATGTGAGCATGGCCAAACTACCGCAATGTTATCATTACTCTTGGAAGAGAATGTACAGATTGGTGCAACGTGAAGCTTGAACTCGCAATTAAACAGCTGATAGCAGATAATGCAAGTGATGAAGATATTTGTGCCGCTGGGTCTGTGCATCGTGGTTAGAACTCAGACTATGGTTTTCCGATTAGAACGCATGGCAGTATCATTGCAGAGCTAAGCTGAGCATACAGGGCAACTTACTTCCAGTATGAGGATGGAGGATGAGGCCGTTACTTATCCCCCAGTGGCTCTCTTGGACTTCGTATACTGGTGTCGTTATTGTATCTGACTCTTAGTCGATGCTACGGAAGATCCACAGCGGCAGGTAGCGGTATGAGCGAATGTTGTCTATAGAAGTTTTCAGTCTCCAAAGTCTCACAATCTACTGTCCTAGACATGCGGATGTTCGCCGAATTGCGAGAGCGGACAGGAGCGGACTATCTTGCATCAATTGTCAGGGACAAGAGGATGGATAAGGGAGATGTTCTTCGGTTTCTTGGTGACCGCCTGTTGGATGAGAACACAAACATTGATACAGCCAATGGATATAGCTGTCATTCTGAACAACCTCCATAGAGTGTGACCACAACGAGGATTTTCATTTAAATAAATCCACGCCAACTGCTAGAGTGCAAGAATTTGGATTGAAGTGGCCAGATAAGAACAGCATAACAGGTATATGAGTAGGTTCATAAATCAACATCGAGCAGGTACGGTTTGCCGCTGGACGCCGTTGCAGATCGGAGCACCTGCTATGGACATTTACGGAGGGCATTGAAGATATTCCAAACTGAAAATAAAATTGATGTTGAATCTATCCAGCGATTTCTATCTTTCTATTCTATAATCCTGTTACGCCTTTCAGCGTCAGGTCGAAAAATGAGACACATGGAGCTAGCCTCTCTATGCACCTTGTCTTTCTTTCTCTTCTCTAATCCTGATTTGCCTCATAGCTTCAGGGTAAGAAGAGATTTATAACACGGGCTTTTGTATGTGCTTCATAAATAGTGTCTTTCGTCGCCTCTGTTATCTCTGAGGTCCACCTTTTGCGTGGCCGGCCTTTTGCTTTGTATCCACTGTATCGGCGCAAAATTGCTCTCTGTGGGGCACTGACTGTTGGTAATCTGCTTATGTGTTAGTTAGTTTGTTCCTTTCGTGCCAAAGGCGGCACATAGGGCAGAGGTTTTAGATCTCCGTGTGATGCTTATGTGGCAGAACCATTTAATTTGTTGCTTCTTGGTAAAGTTCAGTACTTCTTCTTCTTCTTTGCGATCGCTTTTTTGATGATTACACCGTTAGACGCGTTCTTATGATGAAATCGACTGTAGTCTGGAGCTCATCTCTAGTGCCATGTAGTTTTGAATGTAGTGTTGTGTTGTAGGGCCAGCATTCCTTTCTTGGGAGGACATACAGGGGCAGTCTTGCAGGACATGTTCTGTGGTTTGTTCAGCGGAGCCACAGGGGCACAGGAGGGTTGGGGACAATCGCAGCCTGTGTAGGTGTTTGTTCAGTCTGTTATGACCTATCCTGAGTCGGAAGATGATAGTCTGTCTTTGTCTGTCAAGTGTGTGGTAGTCATCGTTGGATGGTTTAGGTTCTTTTCTAATGTCCATGATAGCTTTTTTTTCAAAGTATGTGATTTCATTATCTATTTGTTCACATTCTGCTCCCTTTTTAGCAAGTTTGTCTGCCTTCTCGTTACCTGGCACTCCGCAGTGTGATGGTACCCACTGAACAGCGCCGGATTAGCCTAGTAGCAGAAGTAGCAAATGCTACAGGCCCCCTCTTCTAGGGGGCCCCGCGCCTATGTGACAGATGAAAATGGAAAAAATAACCAGATGTTATATCAAAAGCACGCAAACTGTCTGAATTTTTAAATGTCGTGTGTGATGGTGCTGAATCCAACGAAATCGAAGCAGAAAATACAGAAGACGTGTCCCACAGTGTAGTAGATGAAGGCAGTGCTATAGAAGAATCATCATTACCAATATTACCATTAAGATCAGTAACTCTTCACGATTTGGCCACATTTTTCACAAGACAAACTGAAATCGAATGTACAGCAAGTCCTCCCAATTTAGCCATATCATCTTCAAGCCAAAGAGAAGGCAGAAAGCACAGCACATGCTTCTAATGTAGCAACATCATCTACAAGCCAAAAACACAACGAAAGTAAAATGTACTCCAAAGATATTGGTGAATGGCCAAACAACTTCAATCGAGATTATTGGATTGTGAAAGAAAGTAGCGAAGTGCAACATATGAACAGTGATTTCATGTCTTAAAAAAAAAAAAAAAAACATACGATAAAGAAAACAATCCACGATTTTGTCGAATTTCGTTTTTCATACACTAACAAACAAAACTCAAGTGAGATATTGGTTGTGTTATACAGAAACTAAAGGACAACTGTTCTGTTTTGTTTGCAAAGTTATTGATTTAGACTGTACCATAGAGTGACTGGTGTATTTGGAATACTCCGGCAGTTAAAATCTATTACAGCAGAAGAATCTTGAAAAGAACTCCAAATATTGTCAGCTCTTACCAAGACGATTTGGAAGAAAGCCTAGGCGACGAACTTATGCAGTTCACTGAACTTCTTAAAATTAATGTAGCTGCTGCTATTAGCTTAGCAACGAAAAGCATGAGGCTCTTGAACTGCAATTTTAAAAACTTATAATGGAAAATTCATTAGAGTCGTGTTTCCCAAATGTAGAAATAGTCTTACGAATTTATTTGTCTTTAATGATTACTAATTGCAGCGGAGAACGTTCTTTTCAACATTAAAGTGTATAAAAAGTGAGTTAAGAAACATGATGGGACAAGATCGTCTAAATAACCTCACCTTAATGAACATTGAATGTAATTTACTTAGAGAAATTGATTTGTCTAGTGCTATCTCTAAATTTGCTCACATTAAATCGAAACAAGTTTGTTTGTAAAAGTTGTGTTTTATTTTATTATCATACAAAACCTAGGGCCCCGCGCTAAAATTTCTACGGGCCCCGCTAGCCTAATCCGACACTGCCACTGAAGTGTAACTCTTTGTTGTAGAGATCTTGCTGAGCTCTTTTCTCATGGATGGATGGTTCTCTGTAGGGCTTGCAAAACAGATAGCGCGTCTGTGAAAAATACCACTTGTTGGCAGTCAGAGTTGGAATTATTGATCATGATTGCGGCCTGTAGTAGTGCTTGAGCCTCTGCGGTGTAGTTTGAACAAAATTTACCAGTTGGCATGTACTTTGTTTCAGTGTGATTGTTGGGATATGTAATATAGATACCAGCCCTCCGTTCTTAATTGCATCTGTTGCAGATCCATCGGTGTAGACGTGGATCCATGATTGTTTAGGGTAGTTTTCTTGGATCATGCACATAGTGGCTGTTCTCTTCTGCAGGTCATTGTGTATTTCTCCAGTTGTGATTCCACTAATTGCTGTGATGATTTTTGCTGTATCGCTAACTTGTTCCCAGGGAACAGGGTCGAAACTAGGTATCAGCGGTGTTGTGTGCATTGGTAGGTCATCTTGGTACTGTCTTTTTAGTCACTTTCCCCGATGGACGAAGCTGCTGCGTTTTAGTCGTCCAAGTGCCAGATCATTTAATCTTGCTTTAATTGGATGCAAGGGCATACTGGTGTATTTCTCCATCTGGATCATATTCTTGGTTTCCCTTCTGTAAGCCAGGGCTTGTACTCCAGTGGTTTTTGTGCATCTCTGTGATAGGAGTAGATTTCATGGCTCCGGTGATGATCCTGAGTGCTTGATTTTGCACTCTGTCCAATGTCTGCAGGTGTGTGTGTAAGCTGTAGCCCATGCTGTTGAGCCGAACTCTAGGTGAGGTCTGATTGTTCCGCTGTAGACTTTCTTAAGTGTGTGTTCATTAGCTCCCAGTTGGTACTTGCCAGTTTTCTGAGTATTCCAATTTTTTGTCTGGCCTTTCCTTCTGTGTTTTCTATATGCTTGTTCCATGTGAGTCGTTTATCAAATGTGATCCTTAGATAAGTTGGATTGCTTTCTTCTTGTATTGGGATGGTTCCTAAGTGTATGTTGGCTGCTTTGTTCCTGGGGGAGAGGGAGAACAGTGTTGTGGAGGTTTTGTCTGTGTTGATTGTAAGTACCATTTCTCTGCCCATTCCATAAGTTTATCTGCTGCTCGCTGTATTCTACCGGTTGCAGATGTTGTGTGTTCGTCTGCGCACCATAGCACTAAATCATCTGCATATAGAGCGGCCTTCACTCCAACTGGCAGATCCTTTACTAGGTCGTTGATGTAGACAAGGAAGAGAGTTGGAGACATAACTCCTCCCTGAGGTATCCCATGACGCAGTAAGACCTTTTTGCTCTGATGTCCATCGAGTGTGACTCTGGTTCTTCTATTGTGCAGGAACGATTGGATCCATCATTGCATGTTGCCTTGGATTCCATTTCTTTTGAGCTTTGCCATAAGACCATCTTTCCACACCTTGTCGAAGGCCTGCTTGAAGTCTACCCATAATGTTAGCACCTTTTTTTTTCTCTTGGAAGGCATCTTCAACGGACTAAGTTCAGTACTGATGTTGTACCCACTTAGGTATCCACATCCTAGGAATAAAAATATGAGGAGGGGAGGTTTAGAACACATTGTGACAACCGGTAAAATCGAGGGTAGACGAGACAGAGAGAGAAAATTTTGGATAGCCTGGCTTCATGGCACGGTAGAGCGTCAACATCTGAGTTGATAGCAAACATCAACGACAGAGATTTGTGGAGATCCATGATCATCTACACCAGCCGGCAAGGCACCTGATGATGATGATGACAGTATAACTGGGTGGTTGAGAGGCAGAGAGAGATGTGTTCTAAACCTCCCCTCCTCATCACATGCCCGAAAAATGATGACAGCCTCTTTCTTATATTGATGTCCTCTCTGTGTCTTGATCTCATTCAATACCTCTCAATATTAGTCATTTTAGCAGTCCATGGGATTCTCACCATTCTTCTGTAAAACCACATTTCTGTGGCCCTCAGAGATTTTTTGATCTGCATGTTAATTGTTCATGACTCGCAACCGTATGTCAGTATTGGTTCTATGTAACACTGAATAACTCTCATTCTGATCGGGATTGACAAGGATACTACTACAGTACTTTGTTTTTGCGTTCGTGTTTCGATATATTTCGTTGACAAAGTCCAACTTTTTAAAACAAATACAGGCGCTGTGCCCAGAGGTCATTTCCGGAATGATGCAAAACTCATTCCATTGAAAACATTTCGAGACTTTTGTGCTATAATTATTTTCGTTGTTTATTTTCAAGCAAGGGTAACAAAATACTATAGTTTGCATTGAGCGAAGAATGTGAGTACAAAATGGTTACACATTTTAGTATATATACACACCCCGTGGCATGAACATATGAAAAGAAAAATGAGAAGATGCAAAGGAATCACAACAACTAAGACGTTTTAGAAATGACTCAAAACTGAGACATGACTGAGTGATGCATGATGATGATAGCGACATGAAATACATAACAAATTGAGCTTCTTACGACGCAGTTTCGTCAGAAACAATCATCTTTAATCGTATTATTTTGATATTAAACGAGAAGAAAAGGGTTGGAGTACATCGTGATAGTCAAAATTAATTTATAAAGAAATACGATGCAGCAACAAACTTACAAAGACTAAATTAGTTTAGTAAATATCAACTAGATTAAGATGAAGTAGACTAAGACTGTAGATGAGAAGGAAATTAAAAGAACAATGAACATTCATGGCTTTACAGTACTGTACACACTTTACCAAAAAAATTAAACAACTAAAAACAGTATGGAATGGAACTGATAGGAAAACAAAGACCAAGATCATGCATATTCCCAGTGGCAACAACATACATCAGTGTGATTGTGAAGAAGGACAGTTAAAAAGGCAGTGGAAAAAATATATGTGAATGTGCTTTTGAATATAAGTGTTACAGAAGAGTCCTCTGTATAGTCATATATCATGGATAGAGAATAAATAGATCTATACAGAAAAATCTAAAATCAAATAAATCTGGCTGATGCTACAAATAAGAATATTGGCATATTTTGGACATATGATATAGAGACACAATGAGTAGGAGAAGACCATCATGGAAGGAGACATCCCGGCAAAAAGGAGGAGGAAGACCGCAAAGAAGATGGATTCAGGATGTAACTGATGATTTGAGCATGATCGCTGCAGAGGGGGTACATCTGGCCTTTGAGAAATTCCGAAGGGCTGTTAAGGTGCAAAGCTCTGCTCAGGACAAGCTATTTGATGATGATGATGATATATAAATATTCATAATATTGTATACCCTATTCATTTCGATGATATTCATTTTGGACATAGGAATGTTTCTTTCCTTTGCAAGGTCATCCGTATGTTTGCATCTTTTGTGCTGGTAAAAGCTTTCTCTCCTTCTTTTAAGGCATTTCTGGTGGTATTTTCTTCATTAACTGCTCACGTAATGTCTCCATAATTAACTGCTCATAATATCTGTGCTGATAGTGTCTGTATCATTAACTACTGTCTTTGTCACTAACATCATAAGATTGAACAAAATATACAGCAATGAAGGAAGAAGAAAAACATTTCTGAGTATTGATCATTTTTCATCAAGCTTATCATTTCTCAAACATTTTGTTGCCCGAGTGGTTACCGGGGCCCAAATTCGGGTGTAAAGAATAGAACCACCGTTACCTGCCGCACATGTCGTAAGAGGCAACTAGGGAGATTTGGAGGTGGGGGCTAGCTATCCCACACCGTAAAAAACACTAGATGGCTACAGAATGAAGAGCAAACCTAGTAAACGCTGGCTGAAACCGGACACTTGCCAAGGATAAGTACCAGAGCTCCAAATGGTGCTGAAGATGTGACGTAAAACACACCAATGCTAAGGCTGCATGAAACAGATTTCCACATGAATATAATTTATGGGGAGGTCTGGTACATCGGTCTGGGCCGTGATCGTGAGAAACATTTTGTGAGAGATTTAACAAAAAAGTGCATAATTTCTCAAACATTTTGTTATAGATGAATAATGAATGTTAACTCTTTCCACGCCGAGTTATTTCCTCAATTTTTATACAAGTAATTCAAGGAAGGTTAAAAAATAAATACCAATCCCAACTACTCATAATAAATAAACATATATATATTATTATTATATACTAAATTGAAGAAAGCTGGACAACCTAATAGAATAACAAGGTTAAAAAGTAGTAGAAGTAAAACTAGACTTGTTATAAGGGAAACAACTCTATGGCACAGTGTGCTGCTAATGACGTTCAATGGACTTCCGCTGTGGCGCAGAGTGCGGTGTATAGCGTGAAAGAGTTAATATAAGTTTTCACATTTTGAATATGTTACACATGCCAAAATTCTCCTTTAAAAATGTTTTGTAGTGTTAAAGTTTGTTAATATATGAATAACCATACAGTGCAACCACTTACTCTTGAAATGTTCAGAACTCTCATTAAAGAGAAGATAGTTTGCCATACCATCCAACAATCACAAAATTCTTGATTTCTTCTTCTTTGCTGTCTTTACAACCAATTTTAATCACTCTTTGTGATATGTTTGATCTTTGCCAAGAACGCGTATATACGTTGCACATTGGTTTGGTAGGCCCCTAAACGCATAGACTTCTACATGTTTAGGACATATGCATCTGATTTCAGCCAAACCTCTTTAGTCGCCTCATATGACAGGTAACAGTGGTTCTATTCTTTACACCCCAAATTTGGGCCCTGGTAACCACTCGGGTGATTCTTGATATATACCACTCAATAGTTATAAAATGCTTGCAGATTTCTAAAGTTAGCATTGATTGGTAAAGAGCAGTAAACTCAGTAGTTCTAGAGAATAATACAAATAATGAAGGAATACTACATTAGACTTTACCTTCTCTCCACAGTTCCTCCTCCTCCTCTGTGATAGTTACTATGGCTGATACTGGAAAGAGTAAAACACCAATATCGCAAGTCAGGAAAGGTCAAGAAGGTGGGAGCAAAAAGAAACGCAAACATAAAAAGTCACATGAGGCAGCAGGGGATGGTGCACCCTCTCCGGTTGCAACGTCATCTCAGGTCACTGCTCTATCTTCAGTTGCTGCATCAACATCGGTTGCTGCACTATCATCAGCTGCTGCACCATCACCGGCTGTTGCACCATCACTGGCTGCTTCACCAATACTGGTCGCTTCACCATCACCGGTCGCTACACCACCACTTGTGTCTTTACAGTCAAGTCAGTGTCAGTTGTCCGCAAACCAATCACATACATTGCAAGAAGGAGCAGTAGCAAATTTAAAAGGGGCTAAGGAAAAAAAAAATAGTGAAACAGGAAAAGTTGCAGCAGAAAAAGAAAACAGAGAGCTGAAACTTAACGAAAAAGCTGGAAAACCATCAACAAATTGTGCAGACGATAGGAAAACTAGTGATAAACCAATACAAAATAGACCGTGTCATGGAAATAAAGACAGAAAAGATAAGGGACCACTTGATAAAGGTGGACAGAGAGACGAAAAGAAAGCTGAAACAGCACTTGTACAGCATACAGTAAAAGATAACAAAGAGATACAAGATGGTGAGCTGCCCACAAATAATACAACTAAACAAGCAGTGGCGGGTAGAAAAGAAAGTGACACAGGATTAGAGGTACAGTCAGGAAAGAAGAAAGACAACGAGACAACCGGAAAAGAAGGAATGCAACTGACAAGTATGATGTTTATGATAAGTAATAGTTTAGTGCAGTTGTCTCTCAATTTAAACTGGTATCTTCTTCATCATCTTTTTCTTCTTTCTTTCTTTTCCATATCTTCTTCTTCATCTGTTTATACTGTCAACTTTGATAGATGTTCAAAGAAAGCACTGGTGGCTCTGGGTCGTTAGCTTTTCCAAAGAACTTGACCATGGGTGGGAACATAAGTATTCTCTTAAAGAGATCGACCATGGACGGCAACATAAGTTTTCTCTCAAAGAGATTGACCATGTGTGTCTACATAAGTTTTCTCTCAAAAAGATTGACCATGGGTGGCAACATAAGTTTTCTCTCAAAGAGGTCGACTATGGGGGAAAGCATAAGTTTTCTCTCAAAGAAATCAACCATAGGGGGTAACATAAGTTTTCTCTCAAAGAGATTGACCATGGGCGGCAACATAAGTTTTCTCTCAAAGAGATCGACCATAGGTGGCAACATAAGTTTTCTCTCAAAGAGGTCGACCATGAGCGACAACATAAGATTTTTTCTGTTGTACATATCTTTAGGTACATTTGTACCAAATTTTCAGCAATCAATTTATCTGGACCAAAATCACACTCATCAGAAGTTCCTACCCATAGCTTATTGAACACATGGTATCTCACTGTAGTAACATGTTCCACAGTCATGCTAAATTTCTATCTCTAACTTGTTTAACAAATAATACCTTAGTCTGTTGTGACCTGTGCCACAGTCATACTGATCAGAAATTCATATCTTTAGCACTCTTCTGAAACAGTCCAGAAAAAATGATGTGGAGAAAAACAAACAGAGGGAACAACCCAGAGCACGATGACGTAAATACATTAAACAGAAAAGCACAGACTTAGAACGCAACACTACGGTCTCAGAACACACCTCCATAGAATTGGTCTCAGGGACTCGGCTGCCTGTGGAGCACCAAAGCAGTCTCCAGAGAACAGCTTGCAAGACTGTCCCAGCCTGAGCAGTATGAGAATGGAAATCTGGCCAACAGGAACAGTCCTTCAGAAGAAACTATGGGAGACCGGTGAAGACCTCAAGCGCACCTGTCTGTTTATGACACATATAGTAGTCGCATGCGAAGTTGATTACAGAAGAAGAATATCTTTAGCTTGTTAAATAGAAGAACAAACATGACCTTATAAAAAAAATTAAACACCTGAAAATAGTGGAATGAAACTCATAGGAAAACAAAGATCAGAATACTAAGAGCATGCTTATTCCCACTGGCGATATATGGGTGTGAAGCATGGACATTTAACAATGCAGTGGAAAACAAATGCTCTTGAATGTAAGTGTTATAGAAGAATCTTTCCTATATCATGGACACAGAAAAGGGCAAATAGATCTACATAGAAAGAACTCAAAATTCAAAGAAAATTGGCTAATGCTGCAAATAAGAATGAGAAAATTGAAGTATTTTGGACATATAAAAAGACACAAAGGGTTAGAGAAAACCATTATGGAAGGAGGCATCCCAGCAAAGAGGAGAAGAAGAAGACCAGAAGAAGATGGACTCGGGTATGATGATTTGAGCATGAAGGCTGCAGAGTTTGGACATCTGACATATGAGAGAAATTAGTGTGGCAAAGTTCTGCTCAGGGCAAGCTATTTGATGATGATGTTGAATAGATTATATCTCAGTCTGTTGTGACTTGTGAGAAGTCTTTACAGCAACTTGCATTGTACTATGTCCTGCTGCTCTTCATATCCATCATCATTTGCTACAGATAATCTCTTTATCTTTGATCTTCTTTCTTTTTCCTCCTCTACATAATTATTCTGCAACATATGTTTACCATGTGAATGTCGATACAATGTACTGCTGTTTACAACTAGGTTGTGATATCATTATCTTTTGATGTTGATACAATGTACTGCTGTTTACAGCAAGACTGATATCATTATCTTTTGATGTCGATACAATGTACTGCTGTTTACAGCAAGACTGATATCATTATCTTTTGATGTCGATACAATGTACTACTGTTTACAGCAAGGTTGTGATATCATTATCTTTTGATTCAACATGTACTTTTTAACAAGAATTTTGTTCTTGTTCATACAGACATTTCCTTATGTTTAGGTAGGACCTGTATTATTAACTCTTAGTGGCAAAAGTCATGTTTTTTGGAAGTCATTTGTTTTTAGAATAAAAAACTCCCTTTAGTGTGGTTCCTGGTAAAGGTGTCCAACCAAAAGCCACATAGTGTGACGTTTGGTCCACAAGGTGTTAATTCGTTAGCCTCTACAACTGTATTCACACAAAAATGTTCTATTTAGGATGAACATGTTTTATCAAACCTTACTGCCCAGAGATTGTGTATTTATTAAGACATTTCTCCTAGTTAACAAAAACCTGTTTTATCAGCTCTTATTGCCCGCAGAGACTAGTTATCCAGATATGTCCTTCCATCTAGGAAGGACTTGTTTTACCAATCCTACAATTATTTATTTACTCATTTTTTTTTTGTTTCGCATATTTCTTATTAAATCACTTTCATTTATTTTGTAAATTTGTAGGCAATACTCATGAGAAGTTGCAGCAGGGCAAAAAAGGCAAATCTCAGAGCGAAAGGGTATCAGATTCTCAAGATGGTGCACAGAAAACAACAGTTATAACAAAAGATGATGTAGTAGATGGTGAGCACAGACAGAAGACCAGAGCAGAACCTGGAGGTAGAGTAGAGGTTGTTGATAAGGAACAGAAGTCCAAGGCACAGCTTAAAGCAGAACCTGGCGGTAGAGTAGAGGTTGTTGATAAGGAACAGAAGTCCAAGTCACAGCTTCGAGCAGAACGTAGGGCAGTTCAGGTAGGTTGTTGTTCTTGTTGAGACTAGAGTTGCTGATCTGGTTAATCTTACACAACCACTGACAAGTTCTGTTCTTGTCATCATGTAACCATCAAGATGGTTTTTGTGTGACTTTTCATAGCATTCTGGTGTCAAGTCAGGAGACTGTTGGTTCTTCTTCTGAGATGGTTCTTCTATGAAGCCAGGCTGGTTCTTCCTCTTCTGCATTCTCACTAGATTGGGATTTCAGATTCTCTAATAAAGGCTGCCAATCTGCCTCAGATTATCAGCCACGCCATACAGTTTGTCTTGGAAGCTGGTGTAAGTGGGCCACCTCTTTCTTCTCAGGTCTGCATACTGTAGGCAGTTCTGATGGACAGGATCTGTCATCATACTTGCCAAGCCACAATGGCACAGGCTGTTGGTGCCTATCTTGACCTAGTATATATGTGGCGTCTCATTCTGTTGTGATCCATCCGGATGCGAAATATGATAGTCTGGTCCATTCTGAACAGTTGGCAATATCCATGTGTTTAGGGTGTTCTTTTTTTCACTTTGCTTTATAGTACCATTTGTCGTTGATTTTTGCTTCTGCATAGCTGACCAGGTTGTCATCTTGAGGCATCTCTGCAGGCTGGTTCAAGTTGTTTGTTTGCATTTATTCTTATCAATCAAGTTAATCACTCTTTGTGATCTGAGTGGTTTGCACAGAGAATGTCAGTGTTTTGCAACCTCATTAGGGAGAGCTGCAGTAGCTTAGTTGTTAGTCAACTCACTTCTCAGGCTATTGGTCCGGGTTCAATTCCACAGTAGACATGAAAGAATATTTTTCAGACCGTAGCGGCTCTCAAGTCAACCCGGCTTCATTTGGGTACCAGGAAAAGCACTAGGAAGTAAAGATGGCAAGGTGATGTTGATCACATATCATGTGCCGACGGTCAATAAAAAATACTCATCTAACACCATATTACCCAATATACTGAGGTATTAAACTAAGTTCCTTTACGTTTATTTTACTTCCATTAGGCCGCTACGGAATGTAGGACAGACGCATTCGATTTCGGCCAAGCTGATTTGTCTTTAACCTCTTGTTCTCAGTTAGAGATAGATATACAAAAAAGTGGCACAGTGATCATTCCCGAACTATCCATGGACATTTTTCAAATAGGCAGTTTAAGAAAGAAGTGTTCTATTTCTAGATCTTCCAAGGAGTCGTCATGTTCTACCTACAGCCACCTCTCTATTCTCTCTATTCTCTCTGCCTGTCCTAAATCTATTTGGTTTTCATCTATGTCTAGTCTATTAAACAGAAACTAGGATTAGATCAGAGTTCAAGTTATTCCCTCCAGATTAGTTTGCAATGCTTGAGTTCTCAACAAGCAACACCACAAAGAAAATTGTAGAATTTGATCACGATTACTTAATTCCCAATTGCTGACCAGACTAAAAGTTACATGTTTCCAGGATACACCCAGTGATTGTGAGTTTACCAAGTTAGTTGTCAATATTTACAAGTTAACCATCAATGTTTACCAAGTTAGTTGTCAATGTTTGCCACGTTAGTTGTCGATGTTTACCAAGTTAGCTGTCAATGTTTGCTCTAACTCAAGTTCAATGATAACCTTGTTGTTTCTCAACAGGAAGCACAGAGAGCTGCTAAAGATGGCAAGAAAAATGATTCCACTAGTGGATCTTCCGTGGTAGCAACAAGCTCTGCAAGTACAACAACGGGTTTGTATAATTAGGATGAGATGAGGTACATCTACAACATTGAAGAGTGGTAATATTACACCTCCAACATTGAAGATTGGTAGTATTACATCTCCAACATTGAAGATGATTGGTAGTATTACATCTCCAACATTGAAGAGTGGTAATATTACATCTCCAACATTGAAGATTGGTAGTATTACATCTCCAACATTGAAGATTGGTAGTATTACATCTCCAACATTGAAGATTGGTAGTATTACATCTCCAACATTGAAGATGATTGGTAGTATTACATCTCCAACATTGAAGAGTGGTAATATTACATCTCCAGCATTGAAGATGATTGTTAGTATTACATCTCCAACATTGAAGAGTGGTAGTATTACATCTCCAACATTGAAGAATGGTAGTATTACATCTCCAGCATTGAAGATGGTAATATTACATCTCCAACATTGAAGAGTGGTAGTATTACATCTCCAACATTGAAGAATGGTAGTATTACATCTCCAACATTGAAGAATGGTAGTATTACATCTCCAACATTGAATATTGTTAGTGTTACATCTCCAACATTGAAGAGTGGTAGTATTACATCTCCAACATTGAAGAGTGGTAGTATTACATCTCCAACATTGAAGATGATTGGTAGTATTACATCTCCAACATTGAAGAGTGGTAATATTACATCTCCCAAAATTGAAGATGATTGGTAGTATTACATCTCCAACATTGAAGAGTGGTAATATTACATCTCCAACATTGAAGATGATTGGTAGTATTACATCTCCAGCATTGAAGATGATTGGTAGTATTACATCTCCAACATTGAAGATTGGTAGTATTACATCTCCAACATTGAAGATGATTGGTAGTATTACATCTCCAACATTGAAGATTGGTAGTATTACATCTCCAACATTGAAGATTGGTAGTATTACATCTCCATTGAGAGTGGTAGTATTCATCTCAACATTGAAGAGTGGTAGTATTGCATCTCCAACATTGAAGATGATTGGTAGTATTACATCTCAACATTGAAGATGGCAGTATTACATCTCCAACATTGTTTATATCTTATCTAGATCAGATGAAGTACCTGTCAGAAGGGTTCTCTTTAAATACTGAAGATAAAATATATCTAATGTGGCGTCTGTACGAGCTTGATCACAACCCAAGAGTACCTGTTTCAAATCCACAGCGGGCAGAGTGGACGGAAATTTGTTTGTGTGGACTTTCACGAATGATAAAACAGACCGCACTGGGGTACTCGTTTAGCAATGTCATTGGTAGTGAGTTCACGATAGATGTGTCTTCATTTTCATGGCTGCTTTGTTTGAGTATTCTACTCTAATCTCATTGTCATCTTCCATCTGATGTTGAGAATATTCCAGATACTTGAATCTGGACTTGTTTAATTTGTTATTTATTTTGATATTACATGTTGTTGTTTTTGGACAACATAACCTCTTTTTCTTTATATTCAGCTAATCCTTTCTCACTTTCTACTCATAGTACTAGTTCTGAATGTGACTATTTCCTTTTATCATTACAAGACAAAACCTCTAGCTTTAAGCTGATTTATATTTTATACAGGCAAGTAAAGCGACAAGTCAAAACCAGTAAATGATAAGCCTAAACCTGCAATGATAGTAAATCTGCACTGACAAGCCTAAATCTGCTGGAGAAATTCGAACAGGGGAGAAAAGGTTCAAGAAAAAGTCTGCAGCAGATGCAGTAATTCATGCGAGAACGGAAGAGCAGATGTGGATGAGGAAGGAAAATGAAATTCTGTAAGTTTGAGTTTTAGCAGTAGACTTGTTTGTTAATTGTATTGTTTGTTTGTTGTTAAATTATTTGTTTTAATTTAATTGTTAAGCTGAGGTTCTACTATGACTGTATTATAAGGTTCTACTTTCTTGGACGTATTAGTGTTTGCGGTATCATGAGTAAGACACATTACAAGTAGTCAATTTTGCTATTTGGCACTGCCTTCCTTAGCCAAGACATCAGCATTCTCATTAATTACAATGCCACAGTGAGATGAAATCCACTGCAAGTGAATTTTACCTTTTTGACAGCTGGACAAGTTCTATTCCTGGGTTCTGTACTATGCTGTCAGCAGATTTAGCCTTCAGGGCTTGTATAGTTGTCTATGTTCTTCTTCGCACGCTCCATATCGACCACTTGTTAAACCACTCTT
The DNA here is from genome assembly GCA_020796225.1 of Arion vulgaris. Taxonomy (NCBI): domain Eukaryota; kingdom Metazoa; phylum Mollusca; class Gastropoda; order Stylommatophora; family Arionidae; genus Arion; species Arion vulgaris. The sequence continues at coordinate 6,567,315 of CM036758.1, forward strand.
TGTGATTTGTATGTGATCTGAATCTAAGAGCGATTGTACATTGTGCCAGTTATCCGCCCACAAGTAGTCCAGCACATCCCATTTCTGTGACGCTTTTATTTACTAGGTAGCTTCCTAGGCCCTACCTCAATGACCTCTTACGACATGTCTTGTAGGTTGCAGTGTTACTATTCTTTGCTCCCTTGAGAGTCCCGGCTATACACTGGCGGTTGTCTGTGTTCAAGATATTATGTTAGTATCTAAATAATATCATCTAGTGGTAACTAAGATGCTGTGAATGAAATGACAAAAGTCAGTGTCAGCAAACCAGATATGATCCAAAACCTGGTTACACCACCAAGTGATGGCCCTGGTAACATTCTCCATCCATCACTGCAGTCTGACTAATCAAGTATGCAAATTGTCCCAACATTCTCCATCCATCACTGCAGTCTGACTAATCAAGTATGCAAATTGTCTCAACATTCTCCATCCATCACTGCAGTCTGACTAATCAAGTATGCAAATTGTCCCAACATTCTCCATCCATCACTGCAATCTGACTAATCAAGTATGCAAATTGTCCCAACATTCTCCATCCATCACTGCAGTCTGACTAATCAAGTATGCAAATTGTCTCAACATTCTCCATCCATCACTGCAGTCTGACTAATCAAGTATGCAAATTGTCCCAACATTCTCCATCCATCACTGCAGTCTGACTACTCAAGTATGCAAATTGTCTCAACATTCTCCATCCATCACTGCAGTCTGACTACTCAAGTATGCAAATTGTCTCAACATTCTCCATCCATCACTGCAGTCTGACTACTCAAGTATGCAAATTGTCCCAACAATTAGTTAGTTAGTCTTTCCTCTTGGGCCTGTGGGCGGCGCATAGGCAGCAGGGTCATAGCTCTCCATGTCTCGCGGTTCGTTGCTATTTGTTTTAAGTCTTTAATGTTTACTAGGCCCATCGTTGAGCCTTCTCTGGTGATGGTTCTACGCAGAGTCTCTCTTGGTCTTCCTCGTTTTCTTTTTCCCTCTGGTGTCCATATGAGGGATTGGTAAGGAGTCTTCTCTCATCCATTCTAAGTGTGTGGCCGATGTAGTTCCAGCGGCGCTTTCTTATAAAATTTGATACATTTTCTTGCTTGGTCTCTTGTCTTATTTGTGTATTGGGTCTGAAATCTGACCATTTGAGGTTCAGTATTCTTCTAAGACATTTATTCTCAAAGTTATCTAATTTTCTTTCTAGAGCTTTTGTTGCTTTCCAACTCTCGCATCCATAAGTTAATACTGGAATCACACAAGAGTTAAAGATCTTTAATTTTGAGTGCTTGCTGAGTGAATTGGACTTCCATATATTTGACAATTTGTTAAAAGCACTTGATGCCAATGCGATTCTATGTGGAATTTCTGGCGCTGTATCCCCGTAGATGACATCATACTCCCTAGGTATGTAAAACTTTTGACTTTTCAAGAGTGTAGTTCCTAACAATGCTGTGTTGAAAATGAATGTGTCAGACCGAAATGTGCAGATACCACAACCATTTTTATAAACTGCAACACATCACAATAAATGCCATTTTAGGGCATACTTCTTCGAACGCTCCATATTGATTCACTCTTTGTGATCTGTATATGATCTGAGCACAAGAGCGATTGTACATTGTGCCAGTTATGTGCCTACAAGTAGGTCAGCACATCTGATTTCTGAGACGCTTTTTATTTACTAGGATAGCTTCCCTAGGTCACTACCTCAGTCATCTCTAACGACATGCCTTGTAGGTCGCTGGTACTATTCTTTTCTTCCCTTATAAGCCTCGGCACCACACTGACGTCAGGGCATATGAAAAAGATGTAGATATCATCATATGTGGATCAAGACTGAAATGAAAGATAACAGAACTCAAATTTCATTTCATCTCCAGAGGGAAATCACTCAAGATAGACAATAGCATCCTGAACCTTGGTTTCCAGTACTTTCACCACAACATTGTTGGAGCTAATGCAAGATGTATGGCTTTACTGGCAACTTTAAAAGAGGTACATTCTAACATATGTTTTGAAGTTTAAGTTTATTCATTGATCATAGACTCATGAAGTAGTTTGTGGTTTATAGGGCAGCAAACAAACTCTCTGTACTTTGATATTTCAGTCTAGGTTCATGATCTAATCAAGCAGTCAATGTTATGGTTTTGTTGGACAGAAACAAATTTCTTATTTAGAGTTATTGGTTACTGCACTGACGTCACAGCACTCCAGGCAGTCCTGTAGGTGCTCAGTCTCCCCCAACAGATTTGAAAGGTATGCATACTGATGGTTCCTGTGGCTCGCTAGTTAACACACTTCTCTCTCTGCCCCTCAAGCATCCAGCTCTACTTGTAATTCCAAACTCCTTAAATCGCTGGATTGATTCAACATCAATTTTAGTGTCCTCATCCAACAGTAGGTCGCCAAAAGACGGAAGAACATCTCACTTAGCCATCCTAAACTCCCCAACAATCAATACTTTTAATGCAAGCATGTCAGCTCTCTCATTGCACCCGCATGACCAGGACAGTAGATCCACATGATTCTCTGTAGATTGGAAACTTCTATAGACAATGTCCATTCATACGCAATCTGCAGTGTAGAAATAATTAGACCAGTGAAACAATTTACTAGAGACAAAATCGCCTTGTCTTGCCGGGCCCCAAGGAAGCAAAGAATAGTACCACTACAACATACAATGCATGTCGTAAGAGACGACTGATGTTGGCCCTAGGTATGCTACCCTAGTAAATAAAAAGCTCAGAAATTGAATGTACTGGCCTACTTGTAGGCGCATAACTGGCACAATGTACATTCGCTCTTAGGCTCAGATAACATACAAATCACACAAAGTGGTTGACATGTGGTCGATATGGAGCATTCAAAGAAGAAGAAGACTAGAGACAAAATAATAAAAGATAAAAGTTAATTTGATACGGTCCAACAACATAACCAACCTACCAACCAAAGATCTAACTAAAGCAAAGGATACAGTAGACAAGTGAGGTGACAAAATGATGGAATAGTAGTGAAAGACATTACCTAGAATACTTCTTCTTCTTTGCGTTCGTTCTTACGACCAATTTTAATCACTCTTTGTGATATGTTTGATCTTGGCCAAGAACATGTATACGTTGCACATTGGTTTGGCAGGCCCCTAAACGCATAGACTTCTACACGTTTAGGACATGTGCATCCGATTTCAGCCAAACCTCCTTAGTCGCCTCTTTTGACATGTGTGGCAGGTAACAGTGGTTCTATTCTTTACACCCCAAATTTGGACCCGGTAACCACTCGGGCGACCTAGAATACTAATCAGGAACCAATCTTTGTCCAGCTATACCATCATACTTTGCCTTGTTGATATATCGTGTATCTGTTATTTGATAAAGGCATTTTGTTAGGAATGTCAGTTTAGTCTCTTGTTTTACTTTGTAAAATTATCTGACTAGATGTTATGATATTTTACTTTTTGGGTAAGTAATTGTATTACAGTAGCATATGGCCGAATGGATTAGAGCGTGACTCCCATGTGGGACGCCTGGCGAATGGATTAGAGCGTGACTCCCATGTGGGAGCATCTGGCCGAATGGATTAGAGCGTGACTCCCATGTGGGAGCATCTGGCTGAATGGATTAGAGCGTGACTCCCATGTGGGAGCGTCTGGCCGAATGGATTAGAGCGTGACTCCCATGCGGGAGACCCGTGTTCAATCCAAGCATTTTTTCTGTTTTGGGCATAAATGAAAAATTCTAACTTAAACAGCTCTGTGGCGACTGCGCTAGCCATGCACCCATTAAATTCCTCAGGCTGTTGTCCCACCTGTCCTACCCTGCCCTAAAAAGCGGTACTACAGGCAGTAACAACAGTTTAAAACAAAAATTACATTACATACCACTAGTACAACATGTTATAAGAAAAAGAAGAAATGGAGATATGTTGGGCATACCTTGAGAAGAAATGGAGATATGTTGGGCATACCTTGAGAAGAAATGGAGATATGTTGGGCATACCTTGAGAAGAAATGGAGATATGTTGGGCATACCTTGAGAAGAAATGATCAAAGACTACCAAAGCAGGCATTGAAGTGGGATACAAAAGGTTCAAGAAAAACAGGACAACGTAGGGAAACCCTGAATTGAACTTTGCTGAGAGAGGTAACAAATATCGGACTCAAACGCCCAGGACAGAGCGGTATGGAGAAATTACTTGCGGGCCCTATGTAACGTATAACTGTACAAGAGGAATCAATATATAATTATATTACATATATAAAACATGTTGATGAATAGAAGCACTTTGATAGCTTATCGACTGCATTTTATCTTCTAAAGGTCATCACTAAATACAGGACACCTGATGAGAAGGAACTGTCCCGTGACCTTGAAAAGAACTTTCTTAACCCTTGTATTTCGTAAGTAGAAATAGTTGCTTAACCCTTTAGCTGCTAAGGACGTGTATAGACGTTATTCCCATTCACAGCTAAAGACACATTAACACGTCTGTTATTATCTCTCCTCTGTGGACTAAAGACGTGTTAATACATTGTACATTTCTACAGCCACTGCTATAGGTGTACATTCACATTTGTGACCTAGAAACAAAGAGTAGCTATTTGTAGCTCCGTCTTCAGAAAGTGTGTAGCAGCGAAAGGGTTCAGTTAGTTAGCCAATGAACTGAATGCAATAACAGAAGACTACAGACATTAACAACTCTATATTTCACTAAAGGAAACCGAGTAGTTACCGGGCCAAATTTGGGGTGTAAAGAATAGAACCACTGTTACCTACCACGCATGTCGTAAGAGGCGACTAAGGAGGTTTGGCTGAAATTGGATGCACATGTCCTAAATGTGTAGAAGCCTATGCGTTTAGGGGCCTACCAAACCAATGTGCAACGTATACATGTTCTTGGCAAAGATCAAACATATCACAAAGAGTGATTAAAATTGGTCGAAGAAGAACGAACGCAAGAAGAAGAAGACTAAAGGAAACAATTTCTCTCTATCGCGATCGTGAAACAACTCAAATAACAATTGTATGTAATTTTGCGAATTTGAAATGCAGTTCAAAACATATTTATTTTTGTTATCCCTCTAGGTATATCAATTATTGTCGACCAATTAGTACAGGTATGGGAAATGCAATCAAACATTTGAAGTATCATATTAGTCAGATACCAAACGATATGGAAGACGAAGAGGTCAGTATCTTTCTTATTTCTTACTAACATAAACACTTGGTAAATGTGCTATCTCTTAGCCTTTACGCCTTGGCGTTTAGGGCAGTAACAAACGTACACCATTCTTCCCTGTTCATGGCCTTCCTCTGTATTGTGTTCCAGCTATGATTCATTTCCTTCAGCTCTTGCTCTATCGCTCCTCCAGGTCGCTTGGGTCTTCCACGCTCGCCTACCCTCTGGAGTCCATCTCAGTGCAGTTTTCGTGTCGGAGCCAGTCTCCATGCGCATCACATGTCCAATCCATCTCCAGCGCCATCTTCGGATGATAGTGCCCATATTCTCTTGTTGGCATCGTGCAAGCAATTCTTGATTCGAGATAGTAGTCGGCCAGTACACCGTAAGAATTTTCGCAGACAAGTTGTATGAAAGGCGGAGAGTCTGGACATATCCTGTTCTGTCATTCTCCAGCATTCCGATCCGTACAGCAATGTTGACAGCACACAGCTGTTATAGATACTAGTCTTGGTTCTGATGCTGTATTGGGCAGATTTCAAGGCGGTCTGAAGGGTCATGAATGCACTTCGTGCCTTACTCAGTCTGTTTTAATGTCAGATCCAGCGCCTCCTTCATTGCTAATAACACTTCCAAGGTATGTGAAAGCGGTTGTATCTCGGAGGGTTTTACCTTCTAGTTTGACTGGTGCTGGGGTTGCTATGTTCAGAGTCATTACTTCAGTTTTCTTCTGATTTATTTTTAGCCCAACCATCTCACTATATTGGTTAAGGCGGCAGGTCTTTTCCTGGATATCTCTATGTGTATGAGATAGAGTGCGATGTCATCTGCAAAATCTAGGTCTTCCAGAGTGGATGTGAGCGTCCATCTAATACCTCTTGCCTTATCTTCCGTTGTTTTACGCATCACCCAATCTATGACAGTGTTGAATAATAGGGCTGACATAACACATCCTTGTCGCACGCCTGTTTTGACTTCAAACTTTAGTTCTGAAGTTTCAACACTGCATGCAAACTTGCTGTAGCAGCTTTTATAATATTTATAAAACACAGTGGGATTCCATACCATCTTAAGATACGCCATAGACTTTCGGTGTATGCTATCAAAAGCTTTTTCAAAATCTACAAAGTTGATATAGAGTTTGCTTTGCCATTCTGTGCATTGCTGCGCTATGATATTTCTAAGAGCAAATATTTGGCCTATACAGCTCCGTCCTCTCCGAAATCCTGCTTGTTCCTTTCTTAGTTTCTTATCCACAGCATCAGTAATACGTTGTACGATGATTTTGCTTAAGATTTTACTTGGGACAGAAAGCAGTGTTATTCCACGCCAATTATTACAATCGGCAAGGAGCCCTTTTTGGGGATCTTGATGATGACTCCTCTGTTCCATGCATCAGGTATTATTTGGGTATTCCATATAGTAGTAAACAAGGGTTGCAATATATTAGCTGCAAGTTCGGGGTCTATTTTGAATAGTTCTGCGTTTAAGTTATCATTCCCTGGTGCCTTGTTATTCTTAAGAGATTTAATTGCTGTAATGATCTCATCCCGACTGGGTGTTTCAATGCCAATTTTAATTCATCTGTTGATTCTGGTATGTCTTCTACTACCGTTGGCGGTGGTCTATTTAGCAATTCTTTAAAATGCTCTGTCCATCGTATTTCTTGTTCCTTTTCCGTTAAATGTGCTATATAAAACTAATATTTCATTAACTACCATTTTCTCTTAAATTGGAGAAACCCACAAGATCCTATAAGATGACTAAACAGAAAATAGCACACAGCAATCTTTCGCCTAAGAACAGGTCACTGCAGACTCAACCATCACATGCATAGAATAAACCCTGCTCACTCTGCACAGAGTGTGTGTGAGTCTGAAACACAGACTCCAGAGAACATTCTACAGTCCTGTCCATCATACATCATCGTACAAATTTGGGAACAAATTTGCTTCCAAACTGCCGTGCCGCAGAGTTTGAACCAGGTACTCTTGGTGATCAGTCACGTCGCATGCCACGTGCCACAGACATAGTCAATAACAGCTATTTAGCACATTTCTGATTGTCCAGCAGACATTTCTGACAATGTTCTGTTCTATCTCTAAAGTTGACATTTCAATTTGTTGCATTATTTGTATATATATGTGTGACATGTGTATTTTGATATGTACATGCTACAGACATCATTTTGTATATGTTGACATGTGTCATTTTGTATATGTTGACATGTCTCATTTTGTATATGTTGAATGTCATCATTTTATATGTATTTTTGTTGGACATGTGCATTTTGTATATGTTGACATGTCGTCATTTTGTATATGTGACATGTCATTCTATATGTTGACAGCATTTAACTGTGAAGTCTGACATTTTGTATATATGTGGACATGTAATGTCATTTTTGTATATGTTGACATGTTCGTATATTTAGTATATGTTGACATCAGCATTTGTTATGTTGACAATGTACCATTTTGTATATGATGACATGTGTCTTTGTATAAGTGGGACATGTTGTCATTGTAAGACTGCAGTACATGATTCTATATGTTGACAGGCTATTCGTAAAATGTCCAGTTAAGTCATAGACAATTTATCCAATGAACATCATCAAGCAACTCGAGGCAGTCCCACTATGCAAATTTACCAAAATTGATAACAGATGTTATCTTGTTTATGCTGAGTGAGTACAGCTGTTGTGTTGTAGTAACACTTACAGTAATATAATATAGACACAGACTATTGTTTTGTATAACTACATGTGTTGTAGAGATAAAACATGTTGTAAGAGATAGCGTGTCAATAAATCAATACAGGACACAGACTGCAGTACATTGATTACTACAGAACTAAAAGTCAAATGTCCAGTTAAGACTACAACTAAATTATATAATTAATTTTTCACTAAAAGACAATATCTAATCTCATGAAATTCAACTAATTCATAAATGCCCTGTGATAATATTGTAGACTCAGGAGATGAATACATCCTGCTTCACATGTTTAAGTAGTACATGACAACAGATTAATATATTGAATTTCACACCTTTCCATTTTTCTTCTTTGTGGTATCAACCTCCTTTTTGTTTGGCTTCTCTTGTTTTCTATTTCTAGAGAAGTCATTTTATTTTATTGTTTAAAATTGTGCTCTGCAGTTTCCCCTTCATGACAGGGACACCTCCCACTTCCTGATCAAATATATAACAGAACAAAAAATCAAATCCCTCCCTGTGCTATAGCAAGATATATTAATTATTGAGTTCTCTGAAAGGAGTTAATTCTTAGTTTTTCTTGTTTGTTGGCCTGAATGCTCTGATATAACTAAAAATGATGTTCGTCTTTAGGTTGAAAGAGGTGTGCCTTGGCTTAAAGATGCTTTAATCCCCTACATAATAAACAAAACAACCTCACCCTGTGCATACTGTTACAAAGTAACCAATGACCATATGTTTTTGTTATCTTCCAAATTAGAAATATGAGTAATGAAATTTATATGTCTTACTGTTTTACGCTTCCCAAACCAGGTCATCACTGATTGGTCAGTTGTTTCATACGGCTTTTAAAGGAGGCAAAACATTTCGTGTCATTGTCGTAGAAGGTAGACCCCGAAGTGAGGGTAAGTATCTTAGCAGTGTGAGAACCACTACAGGTTATTGTAGTAGAAGGTAGACCACGAAGTGAGGGTAAGTATCTTAGCTAGTGTGAGAACCACTGCATGTTATTGTAGTAGAAGGTAGACCATGAAGTGAGGGTATCTTAACTAGTGTGAGAACCACTGCATGTTATTGTAGTAGAAGGTAGACCATGAAGTGAGGGTAAGTAGCTTAGCTAGTGTGAGAATCACTGCATGTTATTGTAGTAGAAGGTTGACTATGAAGTGAGGGTATCTTAACTAGTGTGAGAATCACTGCATGTTATTGTAGTAGAAGGTAGATTATGAAGTGAGGGTAAGTAGCTTAGCTAGTGTGAGAACCACTGCATGTTATTGTAGTAGAAGGTTGACTATGAAGTGAGGGTAAGTAGCTTAGCTAGTGTGAGAACCACTTGCATGTTATTGTGTAACAGGGTGTGGGAGGGCAAGTCGCAAAATTAAGTCCCCTTGGTTTCAGTCAAACAAAAACGAAATCGAAAAATCACCTGGTTTAAAAATAGGGGGAGTACAGTCCCTTGGACGAAGGATGTCGAAAGCAAGCTGACCATTGGTCAATACAAGTCCGGGGAAAAGTGCATAAAAAGGCGCTACACGGCAGTTCACGGACAGGAGACCCTAGAAGTTAGCAAGGAGAGACGGTCTGTCGTCAGATAGGGGGGAACAAGGTAGTTCGTCCAGTGAGGAATTCGATACAGGTAGTAGAGTGAATAATAATTCTCATTTGCCACATGTGAATCAGTAGATGATAGCTGACGAAAGCTAAGACAGCCAGTTTATAATCCAGTATATTCTCATTTACCACGTGCAGATCAGTTGATGAAGCAAGATAGCAAGTTTGTAGAATATTCCTGTATATTCTCATTTACCACTTGCATATCAGTTGATGGAAGCTAGGACAGCCAGTTTGAAGAATATTCCTGTATATTCTCATTTACCACTTGCATATCAGTTGATGGAAGCTAGGACAGCCAGTTTGAAGAATATTCCTGTATATTCTCATTTACCACTTGCATATCAGTTGATGGAAGCTAGGACAGCCAGTTTATAAAATATTCCAGTGTATTCACCTTTACCACGTACGGATCGGTTGAAGAAAGCTCAAGACATCAGTATAAAATATTCCAGGTTCTCATCAGCCAGGCGTTGGTCAGAGGCGCTTTATTAATGAATAGATTTAGTTAGGAGTGTTTTTTATTTTGTATCATTGTATTTCAGGGTCGTTTGATTTAGCATTACAGTGAAATGTTTTAGGTATGAATTTGTGTGAATATTTTGTAGAATTGTCGTTTTAATAAAAACGGAGAACCACCTGGTTTGATTCTCCCATAGATAACTATTCAAGAACCACATGTTAGTATATTGTTGTGTGGTCAGACAAACGTGAGGGTTGATAGTCAGCAGGGTAATAGAATAATTATATATATTAGACAGGCATGAAACCTATACAGTTACAATTGTAGTAGAAGGTAGATTATGAAGTGAGGGTAAGTAGCTTAACTAGTGTGAGAACCACTGCATGTTATTGTAGTAGAAGGTAGACCACGAAGTGAGGGTAAGTATCTTAGCTAGTGTGAGAACCACTGCATGTTATTGTAGTAGAAGGTAGACCATGAAGTGAGGGTAAGTATCTTAACTAGTGTGAGAACCACTGCATGTTATTGTAGTAGAAGGTAGACCATGAAGTGAGGGTATCTTAACTAGTGTGAGAACCACTGCATGTTATTGTAGTAGAAGGTAGACCATGAAGTGAGGGTAAGTATCTTAACTAGTGTGAGAACTACTGCATGTTATTGTAGTAGAAGGTAGACCATGAAGTGAGGGTAAGTATCTTAACTAGTGTGAGAACCACTGCATGTTATTGTAGTAGAAGGTAGACACAAGTGAGGGTAAGTATCTTAGCTAGTGTGAGAACCATTGCATGTTATTGTAGTAGAAGGTAGACCATGAAGTGAGGGTAAGTATCTTACTGTATGAGAACCACTGCATGTTATTGTAGTAGAAGGTAGACCATGAAGTGAGGGTAAGTATCTTAGACTAGTGTAGAACCACTCATGTTATGTAGTAGAAGGTAGACCATGAAGTGAGGGTAAGTATCTCAGCTAGTGTGAGAACCACTGCATGTTATTGTAGTAGAAGGTAGACCATGAAGTGAGGGTAAGTATCTTAGCTAGTGTGAGAACCACTGCATGTTATTGTAGTAGAAGGTAGACCATGAAGTGAGGGTAAGTATCTTAGCTAGTGTGAGAACCACTGCATGTTAATGTTTATGTAAACATCAACATTCTTATTTTGAGGCATACCAGTATGCATAACTTGTGCAACTGAGATAGAGAATACCCTTTATCTTCTTCGTTGAAATCTTCAAAATGTATGTTTTCTCTTACAGCATTGATGATGTAGTTCTTTTGTCCGTAGAAGGCCCATTCTTGATCACAGCATTGCTGGCCAGTGTATCTGCTCTCTCATTGCCCTTCACCCCCAAAATGACCTGGGACAAAGATGGTCACCAAAGGGCAACGATGATCGTCCAATCAATCAAACAAATGCTATATGAATATGTAACAACAGGCACCAAACATTAGAGAAAATATTCTGAAAGAGATAACCTGGATACCAAAGTTGGTTTATCTGTACATCCGTCACACTCTGCCATGAGAAAGTGCATGCTGACAAACTCGACTACCATTGTTAGTATCAATGTACCTGGATTGTCCTCCCTGTCAAGCGAATCCATAGTCTACAATGTCAACTGTCTTCTTCCCTAGATCAAGGACCCAAACTTGCACCACACTTTCATAATCATGAGTCATTTGAGCAAACTGTTCAAAAACAATGACACTATCCAAGCATCTCAGTCCAGCCAGATGTACCAGCCTTTGTGATTCAAGAACACACTCTACCAGAAATACAAAGAAAAAAATGCTGTTACCTAGAAATAGCAGAGAGAGAAGATGGGAGGAGAGCAATAGTTGTACTGCAATGTTCCACTAGGAATAAGATGATTTAGTTGTAGTAGGAAAATAGTGATAGTTGCAGGCCTATGCTTCACTAGGAACAAGATGATTTAGTTGTAGGAAAATAGTGATAGTTGTAGGACTAAGCTTCACTAGAAACAAGATGATTTAGTTGCAGGGAAAATATGATAGTTGTAGCCTAAGCTGCTTAGGAACAAGATGATTTAGTTGTAGGAAAATATATAGTTGTAGGCTATGCTCACTAGAAAAGATGATTTAGTTGTAGAAAAAGAAGTTGTACTGCTTATTAGAAAGATGATTATTGTAGGAATGATGTTGTAGGCTGCTTCACTAGGAACAAGATGATTTAGTTGTGGAAAGTAAAGGCACATTAGGAACAAGATGATTTAGTTGTGGAAAATAGTATATTAGCATGTTAAGAACAAGATGATTATTGTAGGAATGGTTGTAGGCCCTATTAGGAAGATGATTGTTGGAAATGTGATGTTGTGGCATGCTCTAGAAACAGATATTTATGAGAGGAAAATAGTGATATTGTGATAAGTACAGAACAAGATGATTAGTTGTAGAAAATAGTAGTTGTGGCATGTTATAGAAACATTAGTGCAGACACATAGTCCTATGTAACTGGAATAATTATTATTGTAGTAGTAGTAAATGAAAGGGATGTAGTAATAGTGTTAGTAGCAATAGTAGTGGTGGTAGTTATATGTATTAGTAATATATTTATAACAAAGATCAGAATACTTAGAGCATGCATATACCCAGTGGCTACGTATGGGTGTGAAGCATGGACATTTAATAAGGCAGTGGAAAAACACTTATGTGCTTTTAGTGTTACAGAAGAGTCCTCTGTATATCATGGACAAAAAAGAGAACAAATTGATCTATCCAGAAAGAACTCAAAATCAAAGAAAACTGGCTGATGCTACAAATAAGAAAGAGAAAATTGAAGTATTTTGGACATATAAAGAGACACAAAGTTTTGGAGAAGGCCATTATGGACCTCTCCGACAAAAAGGAAGACCACAGAGAAGATGGATTCAGGATGTAACTGATGATTTGAGCATGATGACTACAGAGGCAGGACATCTGACCTATGAGAGAGAGAGAAATACGAAGGACTGTTAGGGCAGCAAAGTTCTGTTCAGGACAAGATATTTGAAGAGTGTATTTAGTAATGGTAGTATTAGTAGTAGTAATAGTGGCATTATCAGTCAGATAGATAGGTACCTTAATATGACACATTCTAACACATTTATACCTGTCTCCAGGCAAAGCGATGCTAAGGTATTTAGTCAGGTGTGGCATACCTTGCTCCTACATTTACATCGGTTCTGCATCACATGCCATGAGTGAGGTGAGTAGATTTCTCTGCTTTTTTGTTATTCACTGACAGGTAGTATAGGTAGCTGGCATAACACAGGTGTTTGTGAACTGGAATCAAGTTTTAAAATAAGTTTAGTCAGATCATCATCACTGCACATCGAACCAATTAGTCCATAGGTGCTCCGATCTCCTTAGTATGTCTCTCAGCATGTGGCAACTAACAACACCAGTTCTGTGTTGGTTTACTATTTTTCCTTGGCTACCAGCATAGTGTTCTTGTCTAGCTACACCACATTTGACTCGAAATTCTTGCAATCTGGTTAGTGTTGTAGATTCATCACTATTACTTGAATCATGTACACATCCTCTCTCCCTTAGAGAATTTATAATATCAGCCTGGCCCATTGCTCGCCCGCTTTTTAAAGCAGCCATACCTTTTTACAGCAACAAATCTTGTTAAAACCATTAGGTATTTGTTGTCTGATTCTATATGTTTTGTGCCGTGTAACAAGTGTGTTTCTTCACTTCTCTTGTATCCTTTGTTTGATAAAGATCTTTTGGTCGAAACTTTGCTGTGTATTGTTATTGTTTTTGTAAAACTACAGTACTTTGTTTTTACGTGTTTCGCAAAGTGAGTAGGAATTGAACAGGGAAGCTGTCCATGAAATGAGATAGTAGTGTAAGTGCAGCTGAATGCAGTATCGCCCGTGTGTTGCCGGGGCCCACAATGGAAGCAAAGTGTAGTACCACTACAACCTGCAAGGCGACTGAGGTAGGGGCCTAGGAAAGCTACCCTAGTAAATAAAAAGCATCGCAGAAATTGGATGTACTTGTAGGTGCATAACTGGCACAACATACAATCGCTCTTAGGCTCGGATCACATGCAAGTCACAAAAAGTGGTTAACAAGTGGTCGATGTGGAGCGTTCGAAGAAGAACGCAGTATGAGATTTGCTTGCCCACTAGACAAACAAAATGTTATACGATTTACTTACTTGACATATCTAGGTGATCAAGTCCCAGTACAGCTTCTAATGCAATCATGGTGACATCTCTCCCTGTGTTGTGTCCAATGTCGTCTCTTATGACATGCCTTGTAGGTTCATCATCATCAAGTAGCTTGTCACTTCTGGAACTTAACTCCCATGACAGCAGTCCTGAAAGACTCTGCTCTGTGCAAGTTGGCTGGCACCAGCAGCAGTCATTCTCAGATCGTCAATGACATCTTGCACCTATCATCTTCTAGGTCTTTCTCTCATTCTTCTTCCAGGCACCATTCCCTCCAAAATTATTTTCTCTGGCACTCATGTCGTTTGATGTGTCCTAAATATTTAATTTTCCTTGTTTTTATGCTCTTTAATAGCCAACTCTCTTTATTATCAAGCTGTTGCAGAACAGAAGCATTTGTTCTTTCTTCTTCCCATGACATTCTAAGTGATATGCCTTGTAGGTTGCAGTGTTAATATTCTTTCCTTCCCTTGCAAGCCCTGAAAACACACGGGCGATGTGGGTCCATAATTTCTCTCATTTTTTCCTCAGGCACAGAGCCGCAGTAGCATAGTTGTTAGTGAACTTGCTTCTTAGGTCAGTGGTCCGGTCCATAGTGAGCGTGGAATATTTTTCAGACTATACCGGTTCCCAGGTCTACCCAGCCTCAATTAGGTACCAGGAAAAGCACTGGGAAGTAAAGACAGCCTGCGTGATGATGATAACATCATACTATCCATTATACCCCAAGGTATGAAAAAGGGTTCCTTTACAATATTTTTCTTCCTCAGGCAACAAAAGTGTTCCTCGGTGCTGCAGCAATGTTTGCTATTGGTGACATGTATTCTCGATGTGGCAACTCTATGATTGCAGCTTTAGCTAAAGCCAACAATATACCAGTTCTTGTTTGTTGTGAGACTTACAAGTTCACAGACAAAGTGCAGCTTCACACTGGTGACAGTAATCTACATAGTGAGTATCACATATACACACACACACAGCAACAACATACTTAGATATTACATGTTTAATGGGGTCACGTATGGCAGAATCTATTGGATTGCGAGTTTCTAGTCAGGTGACCCGGTTTAAATCCCCAGTAAGTCCAAGGCGTTTTTATCTGTCAGGGCCATAAAGAAAAAAAATATGACCACAGTTTTGCTGCGACTGCACTAGCCATGCAGCCAGGTAGTAGTAACACTACTACCTTTAAAGCATTTCATAAGAAGCAACTGAGGTAGGGGCCTAGGAAGCTACCCTAGTAAATAAAAAGCGTCACATAAATCGGATGTGCTTGTCTACTTGTAGGCGCATAACTGACACAACATACAATCGCTCTTGGGCTTGATCACATATAAATCAGAAAGTGGGGTTTAACAAATGGGGTCGATATGGAGCATTTAAAGAAGAAGAAGAAATGTTCTATAAGATAAAGTTCTATACACAACAGACTTAGATATCACATGTTCTATAAGATAAAGTTCTACACACAACAGACTTAGATATCACATGTTCTATAAGATAAAGTTCTATACACAACAGACTTAGATATCATATGTTCTATAAGATAAAGTTCTATACACAACAGACTTAAATATCACATGTTCTATAGATAAGTTCTTACACAACAGACTTATAGTCACATGTTCTATAAGATATTCTTACCAAGCTTAGTCATGCATGTTCCATAAGATGAAATTCTATACACAAGATTTAATACCATGTTCCCAGGTTCTACCACAGCCTCAAATTAGAGTACCAAGAAAAGCACTAAGTAAAGACTAGACCTGCTATATGATAAATTCATACACCATTATACCTCAAGGTTATGAAAAAGGTTCTATACAATATTTTCCTTCCTCATAAATAAAGTTATATACACACAGCTTAGATATCAATGTTCTATAAGATATTCTATCTGAACAACTCTATGATTGCAGTTCTACAATAAAGTCACATATACAACAGTTCTTGATTTGTTCTAGACTAAAGTTCACAGACAAAGACAGTATCACATGGTACAGTAACTCTACAAGTTAGATATCACATTTCACAAACAAGCTATACACAACATACTTAGATATTATATGTTTAATGGGGTTCATACCATGGCTAGAATCTATTATTGTAAAGTTCTATCGTACCGCAGATTTAATGCCTCAGTAAGTCCAAGGCTTTTATCATTTTCATGGATAAAGTTAAAAACAGACTTGATACCATAGTTTTGCTGTTCACTCACTAGCACTATGCAGCTAGTAAGTAAGTTCTACACAACAGTACTTAAAGTCATTTCATAAGAAAATCTATAGGACACAGAAGATACCATAGTCTAAATAAAAACACAACAGATTAAATATCTTGTCTCTTGATAAGTTCTCACAACAGGCTAAATACAATGTTCTTAGAAGTCTAACACAAAATTAAATCAGAAAGTAAGGTTTAACAAAAGACTAAATCCATAGGGTAGATAATTTAAAAACAGAAGAATATATGTTCTACAATAAAGTTCTAACACAACAGACTTAGATATCATATGTTCTATAAGATAAAGTTCTATACACAACAGACTTAAATATCACATGTTCTATAAGATAAAGTTCTAACACAATCAGACTTAAATATCAATTTCTACAAATAAAGTTCTACACACATCAGACTTAAAATATCATATGTTCTACAAATAAAGTTCTATACACAACAGACTTAGATATCATATGTTCTATAAGATAAAGTTCTATACACAACAGACTTAGATATCACATGTTCTATAAGATAAAGTTCTATACACAACAGACTTAGATACCATATGTTCTATAAGATAAAGTTCTATACACAACAGACTTAGATATCACATGTTCTACATAATAAAGTTCTATACACAACAGACTTAGATATCATATGTTCTATAAGATAAAGTTCTACACACAACAGACTTAAATATCATATCTTCTACACAATAAAGTTCTACACACATCAGACTTAAATATCATATGTTCTACAAATAAAGTTCTATACAAAATC
This sequence comes from Arion vulgaris, assembly GCA_020796225.1. Lineage (NCBI taxonomy): Eukaryota > Metazoa > Mollusca > Gastropoda > Stylommatophora > Arionidae > Arion > Arion vulgaris. The sequence goes on from CM036758.1 coordinate 6,584,489, forward strand.
AGACATCACATGTTTATGGGATCGCGAGAGAGATATGTTCTACACAATAAAGTTAGTGATTTCAAAACAAACTCCATTTCTTAACTTTCATTGACAATGTGACGACATATACACTGACACTATGTTTACAATTGTCTTATCCCTACAGCCCGAGGCAAAGATCTAGTTTCTATTGGACATAAAACTCCAATCCTAGCCAACTGGGAAGAGATTGGACTAGGTCTGTTGAACCTTATGTATGATGTCACAAGTTCTGAGTATATCACTGCTGTCGTTACGGAACTTGGAATGCTGCCTTGTACTTCTGTGCCGGTGGTTTTGAGACGACAAGAAGATCTGTACTAGTTTAGCAATCAAATTGTAGAATTGTACTTTCCATAATGTTCAAGATGTGATATAAAAACTTTCTATAAACTTTAACTTTACTTGATAGAGTACTTTCTGTAATTTCTTTACTTGATAGAGTACTTTCTATAATTTCTTTACTTGATAGAGTACTTTCTTAATTTCTTACTTGATAGAGTACTTTTCTTTCCATTACTTCTTTACCTGATAGAGTACTTTAATAACTAAGGGAGCACCAAAAGTTGCAGACATTCATCAATAGATGCTTGCTCAGGATACTCAATCTGCGATGGTATGACAGGACCACAAACAGGGATCTCTGGGATAGAACAGGACAACGACAGGTGAAACAGAGATACAGAGCAGAAGGTGACGATTGATAAGGACACACACTGAGAAACCCCTAACATCATCACAAGACAGGCTCTCTGATGGAACCCCCAAGGCAATAGAGGTGGGGAAGACCGGGAACACTTGGAGATGGAATGCAAGAAAATGGGGAGAGAGTGGAAAGATCTGGAAAAAATGACCTTGGATAGGCAGACTTGGAAGACCTTGGTTGCAGACCTATGCTTCCCTAGAGGTAAAGAAGACCTTGGTTGTGGACCTATGCTTCCCTAGAGGTGAAGAAGACCTTGGTTGCAGACCTATGCTTCCCTAGAGGTAAAGAAGACCTTGGTTGTGGACCTATGCTTCCCTAGAGGTGAAGAAGACCTTGGTTGCAGACCTATGCTTCCCTAGAGGGGAAGAAGACCTTGGTTGTGGACCTATGCTTCCTAGAGTGAAGAAGACCTTGGTTGCAGACCTATGCTTCCCTAGAGGAAAGACCTGGTGTGGACTCTACATGCTTCCTAGAGGAAAAGCACATAGAGTTGTGGACCCATGCTTCCTAGAGGAAGAAGACCTTGGTGAAGGACTCTATGCCCTGGAGGAGAGAAGACCTTGGTTGTGGACCTATGCTTCCTAGAGGGAAGAAGACCTTGTTGTGGACCTATGCTTCCCTAGAGGGAAGAAGACCTTGGTGTGGACCTATGCTTCCTAGAGGGAAGAAGACCTTGGTTGAGACCTATGCTTCCTAGAGGGAAGAAGACCTTGGTTGTGGACCTATGCTTCCTAGAGGTGAAGAAGACCTTGGTTGCGACCTATGCTTCCCTAGAGGTGAAGAAGACCTTGGTTGTGGACCTATGCTTCCCTAGAGGTGAAGAAGACCTTGGTTTTCAGACCTATGCTTCCCTAGAGGGAAGAAGACCTTGTTGTGGACCATGCTTCCTAGAGGAAGACCTTTGGACATTTCAGAGGAAGAAGGATACTATGTTTGAAGTAAAGAAACTTTCTATAATGTCAATACTTATAGTAAGTAAAAAGTATAAGTAAGGGACCTTTCATACCTTGAGGTTTATTGTATCGTGTCATGCTCATATTTTCATTGACTTTCGACACACAATGGCTGATGTAATCAACATCAGGGTGACCCCCTTTACTCCCCATTGTTTCTACTGGTACCAAATTGAGGCTGAGTTGACCTGAGAGCAGGTACGGTTGGAAATATATTCAATGCCCTCTATGGAATTGAACTCGAACCACTCACTCAAGAAGCTAGTTCACCAACAACTATGCTACTCCACTCTTATACTTGATAGAGTAGCTTCTATAATTTCAAGATGTGATTTGAAACTCTCTTCTCTGATGTTCACTAATAAAAAATGTTTACAAGAATATATTAGTATGAGATTGAAATATCTTTCCTTGCTATGAAATGTTCATACAATAAATACAAAATAAATAATTCCTCTCGTACCGTTATCGTTACTTAGGTTCCTGCAAGCAATTTTTGCATACTGCTCAATCCTGGACATTTCGCTCAATCTCCTCCATGGAACTGAGACAGATATTTCTTGCCTCATCAAAGTATGTTGCAGGGTCTCCTTAGCTCGTCCTCTATCATGAACCCTTTACATCCGACTTCAATGCCTTCTTTGATATTCTTTGATCATTTCTGTTCATACAATGCTCATACCTTATCATTATTTGAATATCATGTAGAATGATAACAGTTGAAAGGTCAAGAGTTTGATGAATGAACTATAGAGTCTGGTGAATGGAGTTTGGTGAATGAGAACTTGTTTGCTGTTTGTATGAAAGTGGATATTTCACAATTAGTTGTTGCTCCAAGTTTTCAAATCATTGCAAATTTGTTGGTTCTGTATGGTTTCATTATTTGATCATTTATGTGTGTCCTGACAATATGTATATGTTGAGGTTCCCGGATGATTTGGATTTATCTAGTATATGATGACATGGATGACCAGATTTCAACGAAGAAGATAAAGGATATTCTCTATCTTGGTTGTGCATATCGATAGTTGCAGCAAGATAGGAAAACCATGACAGAAACCCCAGTAGATACATCAATCAACATAGAACGGGAGTTGTTAGTCTAAACTCATCGAAATACATGCTTGGTAGGAGATGGAAGCAATTACGGACATGTGCGATGAAAATGAACAATAGATACAACACCAGTACATGAGTCTATTGAAGGGTATGGATACATGCAGTACAACATAAAGTCATCAGATAACAGGGACACACCAAGCGCATGATGATGTTTCTGGGTGATATGGATGCCCATACTTGTTGAGGTCACTCAATAACATGGATATATAATAAACAATAACATGGATATATAATAAATAATATGGATATATAATAAACAATAACATGGATATACAGGGTGTTCAACTTAAAAGCAGCCTGTGAATGGAGCTAATCTGGCATATATGTATGGAAATGAGAAGGTTCAGTTATGACGTAGTATAGGTCAAGGTTGTGTGATGGTGTGTAATTGTAGTGCGGGAAGGGGCGATGAACAAATGTGACGTAGGACAAGCTAGTCGGAACCGGTTTAAATAGTAAATAGATGAGATGCAATGCGTACCTGGCAAATTTCTGTTTATCACTGGGGCTGCTTTTAAGTTGAACACCCTGTATAACAAACAATAACATGGATATGTAATAAACAATAACATGGATATGTAATAAACAATAACATGGATATGTAATAAACAATAACATGGATATGTAATAAAGTTAAAACAATAACAATTGCCCTAAGCCTTTTCAGACCTTAGAGTAGGAAGTGCCTGTCACTTCATTTTTTCTAGTCCCTGGTGTGCAGGAGTAAGTAGGCCCAGTTCCTTTTTTTCACTCGTGGAACGTCGAGTGTGAGATTGAACCCATTTGTGTCAGAGTCAATAGGCGAACACCTATGCATTACGCTAATCCACTCTACATAATGGATATATAAACAATAAATTTGGATGTCACCACATAGCGTTGATATATCCAGGGCAAGGTTATACCAGTGGATAACCCTCAATGAATGATGGTATCAGTGGATAACATGGATATATCAAGTACATGCGGATGATCGTGAATAACATGAATATATCCTGAACATTTTGATGTCAATGCATTTATCTTTGCATGTTGAGGTCATTGCAAGGGTGTACTATCTATTCAACTTCTAGATGATCTGTCTCTCTGGCTTTGAGAGCAGCTCCCATGCTCAATCCACAGTAAGGCCAAGAATTTTTTTTGTTGGGGACATAAAAGACAAATCCTATCCTAAACAGTTTCGCTGCGACTGCACTAGCCATGCGACCATTCAATTCCTCTGTCTCATGTACCCCTGTACTACACCACTCTAAAACGTGATATTGCAGGCAGCAACGACAGTTTTATTAAAAAAATTTTGTTTAAATTTATATCTACTATCTCATTGCTGCGAACGCCTGCATGTCCAGGACAGTAGATCCATGTAAACCTCTGGTGGTTGGAAACTTAATAGATGATGTCCACTCATTGCTGCGAACCCCTGCATGTCCAGGACAGTAGATCCATGTAAACCTCTGGTGGTTGGAAACTTAATAGATGACGTCCACTCATTGCTGCGAACGCCTGCATGTCCAGGACAGTAGATCCATGTAAACCTCTGGTGGTTGGAAACTTAATAGATGACGTCCACTCATTGCTGCGAACGCCTGCATGTCCAGGACAGTAGATCCAAGTAAACCTCTGGAGGTTGGAAACTTAATAGATGACATTCACTCATACCGCAACCTGCCATTTTGAACTTACTGAAGTATCGACTGAGAGTCTGACACAACAAAAGCCCCAGTAAACGGAATCCCAGAACTACTGGAAGGCAGTAACGACATCAACCTCCATCCTCATTCTGAAAGTAGTTGTCCCATTCCATTCTGCATCAACCCCACCATGCGCACTATCTAGGAAACCCCAGCCTGACTTCTCACCATGATGCACAGGCCCATCAGTATAAACAAGAGCATCAGCACTTGCATTATCTGCTATTAACTGTTCAATTGTGCGTTCAGCCTTCATATTGATCCAATCTCTACATTCTCTTCCAAGAGTAATGATAACATTGCAGAAGTTGGTCATGCTACTATCTGTCAGGATCTATTCTTCCCTTTGTAGTCGCAACTGTGGTCAATACCTTTGATGTATCAAGAACATGATGATATCATTGGACAGCTTGGATGTATCCAGTTTATTATCAGGATATGGATATAAAATGTACATTTTATTGCATAAAACACTTTCCTGACAAATACAGTTCTGTGAATAAGTCTGGATTTCTGATGTTTTATCTTGGTTAAATTCTTTTGTCTTTGTTAAGCTGTTTGATCTTGGTTAAGTTGATGTTTTGTCTTTGTTAAGCTGTTTGATCTTGGTTAAGCTGATGTTTTGTCTTTGTTAAGCTAATGTTTTATCTTGGTTAAGCTGATGTTTTGTCTTTGTTAAGCTAATGTTTTATCTTGGTTAGCTTGATGTTTTGTCTTGGTTAAGTTGATGTTTTGTCTTTGTTAAGCTGTTTGATCTTGGTTGCTTGATGTTTTGTCTTTGTTAAGCTAATGTTTTATCTTGGTTAAGCTAATGTTTTATCTTGGTTAAGCTGATGTTTTGTCTTTGTTAAGCTGATGTTTTATCTTGGTTAAGCTGATGTTTTGTCTTTGTTAAGCTAATGTTTGATCTTGGTTAAGCTGATGTTTTGTCTTTGTTAAGCTAATGTTTTATCTTGGTTAAGCTGATGTTTTGTCTTTGTTAAGCTAATGTTTTATCTTGGTTAAGCTGATGTTTTGTCTTTGTTAAGCTAATGTTTTATCTTGGTTAAGCTGATGTTTTGTCTTTGTTAATGTTGTTGATGTTTTGTCATTGTTAGACAAGCATTGGCTCGGAAACATGGACAATGAACAAACAGTTAGAAGACAGAATTGATGCATTTGAGATGTGGATATATAGAAGAATAGGCAGAGTTTCATGGACAGACAAACAAGTTTTAGGAAAACTAGGCATGAAGAAACAATTAAAGAGAAATAAAATTCAGACAAATAAAGTATTTTGGGCACATAAAAGACATGACACCATGATAAAATTGTTACCAGAGGGAACATTAAGGGCAAGAGGAAGACCGAGAGATAAATGGGAGGGAAACTTTAAGAAATGGACAGGTTACAATTTGGCAGAGTGCAACACCAAGGCAAAAGACAGAGGATTCTGGAGATTTATTGCAGCCAACCTTCGATGTGGAGATGGCACCTGATGGTGTTGTTGAGACAACATATCATTTCAAAGCTGATGTTTTGTCGTTGTTACACTGATGGATGCTCATCTTAACTAGAGATGGGTTGCCTCTATGAAGCTGCATGTCAGTTTGAATCCCTTGAGAGTTCCCCATAGCTTGCACTGTAAGCTTCTGTCATGAGGCCATGCTTCGTTTCATTCATGTATGTATGATAAAAAGTAGTTTAATTTCTTCTCCCCACCCTTTCTTTTTCTCTCTCTTGCCTGTCACAACCCTGACATTTAGAATATCAACAAATGCACACCAGTCTTCTCTATTCTTGTACTCTGTATTTTGTTCCAGTTGTGATTCATTTCGTTTAGTTTCTTCTGTTCTTCATGTCACCTTGGGTCTTCCAGCTTTTTGTTTACCATCTTATGTCTACTACAGTGCGATCACATGTCCGATCCGTAGAAATCCATAACAGGCATAGCATGTAAATGATTCAAGTAATAGTGATGAATCTACAACTTTAGCTTGACTGCAAGAATTCCAAGTCAAATGTGGTGTAGCTAGACAAGAGCTACCGGTAGCCAAAGAAGAATAGTAAACCAACAAAGAACCGGTGTCGTTAGTTGCCACACCCTGAGAGACAAACTGGCGAAACACGTTAATACAAAGTACTGTAGTTGTTTTAAAATACAATAACAATACACAGCAATGTTTTCACCAAAACTTTATCAAGTAAAGGATACAACATAAGTGAATAAATTCACTTCTTACACAGCACACTACATATAGAATCAGACAACAAATTCCTAACGGCCATAAAATGAAATTCTTTCCACTTCTAGTTTTTTTCATTTTTTGTTTTTAGTCACAGATTTTCATTTTAGGGTTGTTAGGAATTTGTTGTCTGATTCTATATGTTCTGTGCCGTGTAAGAAGTGAATTTGTTCACTTCTCTTGTATCCTTTGCTTGATAAAGACTTTTAGGTCGAAACGTTGCTGTGTATTGTTTATACATTTTGTAAAACTACAGTACTTTGTATTTACGTGTTTCGCCATTGCTACATAGTTTTACTGCAGTCTTCCTTATTTTTTTTTAGATCCAGAAGCACTTGAACTTTCAGCTCTTCGGCTCGGTGCCATGAACATCGTAACCCTTCGGTTCAGTGCCACGAACACCGTAAATCTGGGGAACCTGTGCTTTTACTGCCAGCCTGCGGATTTGAACCTGCACTCACAGAGAGCTAGTCACCCGTAGTCCAACGCGCTACGAACACGCTGGGCAGGCGGGCGTCTTCCCTTATTTAGAGACATACTGAGGATGAGATCGGAGCACATATGGACTAATTGGTTCAATGTGCAGTGATGATGATCCAATGACTAAATTAACATTTGGTAGTCTACTGGATCTACAGTTTAGGAGATTTGACTTAGATCAATATAGTTATTGGTTATTAAATTGACGTCATTGTATGCCGGCAGACATATAGGTGCTCATTCTCCTCCAACAGCTATTGAAGAGTATGCATACATACTGATGGTTCCTGTGGCTCACTGGTTAAACACACTTCTCAGTTCTACGTGTACAACAGGTAACTCACACACTCTCCAGTTCTACTTGTCCAACAGGTAACTCGCACTCTCCAGTTCTACTGGTACAACAGGTAACTCACACACTCAGTTCTACTTGTACAACAGGTAACTCACCCTCAGTTCTACTTGTACAACAGGTAACTCACACACTCAGTTCTACTGGTACAACAGGTAACTCACATACTCAGTTCTACTGGTACAACAGGTAACTCACACACTCAGTTCTACTGGTACAACAGGTAACTCACACACTCCTCAGTTCTACTGTACAACAGGTAGCTCACACACTCCTCAGTTCTACTGGTACAACAGGTAACTCACACACTCCTCAGTTCTACTGGTACAACAGGTAACTCACACACTCAGTTCTACTGGTACAACAGGTAACTCACACACTCCTCAGTTCTACGTGTACAACAGGTAACTCACACTCTCCAGTTCTACTAGTACAACAGGTAACTCACACACTCAGTTCTACTTGTACAACAGGTAACTCACACACTCAGTTCTACTTGTACAACAGGTAACTCACACACTCCTCAGTTCTACTGGTACAACAGGTAACTCACACACTCAGTTCTACTTGTACAACAGGTAACTCACACACTTAGTTCTACTTGTACAACAGGTAACTCACACACTCCTTAGTTCTACGTGTACAACAGGTAACTCACACACTCTCCAGTTCTACTTGTACAAACAGGTAACTCCAGACTGCTTAAATCGGTGGATCGATTCAACATCTGTTTTAGTGTTTTCATCCAACAGGCAGTCGCAAAGTGACCAAACAAATCACCCTTATCCATCTTCAACTCCCCAACAAGCAATGCTATGCTGATGATGCAAGCCTGTCTGCTCTCTCATTGCCCAAAACACTTGCATGCGCAAGACAGGTAATTCCTGTAACCAATGCGTAGGTACTTGAGGGCACTATGGAGGATATCCAAAGCCAGTGCTGCGTCGGAAGGTTACGTGTCACTGTGTGGGAACGGAAGGGATAAGCATAGTCACAAAGCTGAAAGTTTACCAGGCCATAGTGCTAACAACGCTGCTGTACGCAAGCGAGACATGGACAGTGTATAGCAGACACGCAAGAAAATTAAACCATTTCCACACAAGCTGTCTACGCAGAATACTAAAAATAAACTGGCAGGACAAAATTCCAGACAGCGAAGTCCTCACAAGAGCAAAGATCCCAAGCGTCAACACCCTGTTGCAGAAGGCCCAACTGAGATGGGTCGGTCACGTTGCTCGAATGCTTGATAAACGTATCCCAAAACAGTTGATGTATGGCAGCTTGAAGGGGGCAGACGTTTAGCTGGTGGACAGAAAACGCTTTAAAGACACTCTTAAAGTGTCTCTGAAATGCTTCGATATAGACAATACGTGCTGGGAATCCTTGCGCAAGATCGCCAAATGTGGCGCTGTAACAACAAAGAGGAACCCGAATAGCTGAGAATCATCGTATTGTTGAGTCACAGAGAAAACGAGCAGCCCGAAAAGACAGAGCACACACATGTCTAACCTTGATCATGTATGCCCCACCTGTGGTCGGGATTCTGTTCTAGGATTGGACTCTACAGTCACCTCCGCACACACCAGAGAGGTGCAACAGTACACGTCTGAGATTGTTGTCATCATCGCTGCGATGGACGGCTATTACTTGAGGGCAAGTTAGTTTTATCTTCTTGAGCTATCTCTGGTCATGTGCTTATTTTATTGTGGACCACAAACTGGGCAGTCAGCTTCAGGTATGTCAGGTTTCCCAAAGCTTAGTTTTCAGGTCGACTGGGTGTGGCCACATGTTGCTTCTCAGCTCACTCAGGAGAGAACAGTTTTGCAGGATATGCTCCCGGTGTCTGTTCAGCCTGCTGACACTGGTAGAGAGTAGTTTGACATATTCCTAGTCTATATAAGTGTTTTTTGAGTCTTGTGCGTATTCAAAATAGAAGGACCGTGTCTGTTTTGCTTAGGTCGTTGAGGAAGTCTTTTCAATATCATATCCACATGGAAAATTTCTTCTTGGAAATTTTCATATCGCATACAAATTTGGTAATGTTAGTATTGAGGCCGGGTTAGGGCCCTTAAAAATTATTTATAATGATGATGTGATAATAAATCACTTTTTTGATAATAAATGATGATAGTATTATTTTATAAATAATTTTTATATTTACAGTTTGAGAACTTTCACATATATTGCATAACTCTTACATACGTTTTTAAAACGATTTAGATTTTATTAATTATACAGCCTCTTAAAATCAATATATATCTAAAACACTGATTCAAATATTATGTAGATTTATATTTTTAAAACAAATGTGATATATTAAAGTAAAATGTACAGCTTAATATAGAACTATTAATTTTAAAACTATTGCTAAAGTTGTCCCCCTTTGAAGAAAAATAAATTTGCACGAAAATCGTTATCGTTTGTATATAGTTATATAATCCATTTTTTTGGTGGAGAAAAGTTGCTAAACATTAAGTAAGTAGCTTCCATATTTCTTATCCGCTGAGAGATTAACAATGTAACTTTGCACATTGTATGTAAGCACGTATGATTTGTTAAATCCATTCTCGTTCAACGCTCACGCCAAACATATTTTCATAATCCTGATTGCCTCCCCTCTAAGCAGAACGCCCAATAAGGGTACATATACTTTTCTCGATATACTGCATCCGGACAGGTCGGTGGTTCGATTTCAAGATGTTTTGCGCTGAAATTATTTATCTGTTGTTTAGTTGGTATGTTTTACAAGATCTTCCTGTACCTGTCTAGCATTTGTTTCCCTATTATCTTACGATTTTCTTGCCACGGACAATATTTCTATCAAGATATCGTTCTATCTCTTTGTGTTCGTTCTAGAACAATCACATATAAACTAATCTCTTTATTTGAACCATTATGTAGATAATTTACAGCGAAAGTACAATATATCTGCACCTTTCGTTCAATATCTGAATTTATTCTTCCAATGTTCCATATCGATTACTTGTTAAACAACTCTTTATGATTTGTATGTGATCTGAGCGGGATTGTACATTGTGCCTAGTGTGCGCCTACAAGTAGGCCAGCACATCCGATTTCTGTGACGCTTTTTATTTACTGGGGTAGCTTCCTAGGCCCCTGACCTCAGCCATCTCTTACTGTAGCAGCATAGTGTGTTCTAAACTGGTACACAGCACTTTGGAAGGGAAGAAGAAGAAAAGAGGAACAAGAAAGAATATGAAGTAAGAACGTTCTTATAGTCTGCACTAACTCACACTCAACAGAACTTATAGTCTGCACTAACTCACACTCAACAGAACTTATAGTCTGCACTAACTCACACTCAACAGAACTTATAGTCTGCACTAACTCACACTCAACAGAACTTATAGTCTGCACTATCTCACACTCAACATAAGATACTATTCATTTACAGAAGGCTGTTCGTTATTTACTTCAACTTATGAGAACTTATAGTCTGCACTAACTCACACTCAACACAAGATACTATTCATTTACATAAGGCTGTTCGTTATTTACTTCAACTTATGAGAACTTATAGTCTGCACTAACTCACACTCAACACAAGATACTATTCATTTACATAAGGCTGTTCGTTATTTACTTCAACTTATGAGAACTTATAGTCTGCACTAACTCACACTCAACACAAGATACTATTCATTTACATAAGGCTGTTCGTTATTTACTTCAACTTATGAGAACTTATAGTCTGCACTAACTCACACTCAACACAAGATACTATTCATTTACATAAGGCTGTTCGTTATTTACTTCAACTTATGAGAACTTATAGTCTGCACTAACTCACACTCAACACAAGATACTATTCATTTACGTAAGGCTGTTCTGTTATTTACTTCCAACTTATGAGAACTTATAGTCTGCACTAACTCACACTCAACACAAGATACTATTCATTTACATAAGGCTGTTCGTTATTTACTTCAACTTATGAGAACTTATAGTCTGCACTAACTCACACTCAACACAAGATACTATTCATTTACATAAGGCTGTTCGTTATTTACTTCAACTTATGAGAACTTATAGTCTGCACTAACTCACACTCAACACAAGATACTATTCATTTACATAAGGCTGTTCGTTATTTACTTCAACTTATGAGAACTTATAGTCTGCACTAACTCACACTCAACACAAGATACTATTCATTTACATAAGGCTGTTCGTTATTTACTTTAACTTATGAGAACTTATAGTCTGCACTAACTCACACTCAACACAAGATACTATTCATTTACATAAGGCTGTTCGTTATTTACTTCAACTTATGAGAACTTATAGTCTGCACTAACTCACACTCAACACAAGATACTATTCATTTACATAAGGCTGTTCGTTATTTACTTCAACTTATGAGAACTTATAGTCTGCACTAACTCACACTCAACACAAGATACTATTCATTTATGAAGGCTGTCTCGTTATTTACTTCAACTTATGAGAACTTATAGTCTGCACTAACTCACACTCAACACAAGATACTATTCATTTATGTAAGGCTGTTCGTTATTTACTTCAACTTATGAGAACTTATAGTCTGCACTAACTCACACTCAACACAAGATACTATTCATTTACATAAGGCTGTTCGTTATTTACTTCAACTTATGAGAACTTATAGTCTGCACTAACTCACACTCAACACAAGATACTATTCATTTACATAAGGCTGTTCGTTATTTACTTCAACTTATGAGAACTTATAGTCTGCACTAACTCACACTCAACACAAGATACTATTCATTTATGTAAGGCTGTTCGTTATTTACTTCAACTTATGAGAACTTATAGTCTGCACTAACTCACACTCAACACAAGATACTATTCATTTATGTAAGGCTGTTCGTTATTTACTTCAACTTATGAGAACTTATAGTCTGCACTAACTCACACTCAACACAAGATACTATTCATTTAATAAGGCTGTTCGTTATTTACTTCAACTTATGAGAACTTATAGTCTGCACTAACTCACACTCAACACAAGATACTATTCATTTATGTAAGGCTGTCTGTTATTTACTTCAACTTATGAGAACTTATAGTCTGCACTAACTCACACTCAACACAAGATACTATTCATTTATGTAAGGCTGTTCGTTATTTACTTCAACTTATGAGAACTTATAGTCTGCACTAACTCACACTCAACACAAGATACTATTCATTTGTGTAAGGGCCCGTTCTGAACTTTATTTATGATTAGGAAACAAACAAAATCATGAATGAGCTCACTAGCCTAGGAACTTAATACAACACCAACAATCCCACATACAGATATTTATACAAATCCTCCTGTCTAACCGGTCCTGCCTGTCAACCAGTCCTGCCTGTCTAACCAGTCCTGCCTGTCTAACCGGTCCTGCCTGTCTAACCAGTCCTCCATGTCTAACTGGTCCTGGCATGTCTAACCTGGTCCAGCTTGCACACACAAACAAAAGGAATATATAATTTCATAAGTCAACATATGATGATCGTGAACAGTCTCATTACCTAAATACTGCAGTCTTGATAGGAAAGCAAACGAAATGCATAGAGGCACACCTCCGTCGCTGCTGAAGAAGGGGCGATCAGGCTACAACATCAGCGAGGGTATCCCCACACAAAGTCTCTAGTGCCTGGACTGGAAATGGTCAAGTCCCCAGAAAGGAGTCACAGGCTTTCTCTTCGTCCTGGCTCCTGGTCTGGAACTGGTCAAGGTCTAGTATGTTTTAGTTACTGGAAATCATCCTAATTATCTTATCCTAGTCTATATAGGACCGTTCTCTTGGGTTTTTGTTGATAATATCAGCATCTACTGCTACGGAGTATGTGATTGAGATAGACACAACAGGTACTGCTCCAAAAGTAAAGTGCCTCACTGCAATTATATGTCAATTATTTTGCACAATATACAGAATACCAAATGCAAATTGTCACAAATATAGCACTGGTTAAAATAATACGCATTCATTATTTTTCATTGAATCACGCAGTCATTTATCTATCAACTATATAAGATCACACAGTCATTTATCTATCAGCTATATAAGATCACACAGTCATTTATCTATCAACTATATAAGATCACACAGTCATTTATCTATCAACTATATAAGATCGTTCTCCTAAAATTTCCATAATTAAGTGTCCAATAATATTCACATCGAGAGCCGCTGTAGCGTAGTTGTTAGTGAACTCGCTTCGCAAGGCTGGTGGTCTGGGTTCAGCTCCCGCAATGTGCGTGGAATTTTTCCCGACCGCGATGGTTCTCAGGTCGACCCAGCCTCAACTGGGTACCAGACATGCTCTGGGAAAGTAAAGGCGGCCGGCGTGATGCTGACCACATCACCCATCGTGTGCCGACGGTCAATGAAAATACAGGCCTAACACTGTATTGACCTATATACCACGAGGTATGAAAGGGCTCTTTACTTTTTACTTTTTAATATTCACATCAATTTCTTAATAAACTGTTCCTCTGTATTTTTCTCTTCCGACTATTACTCTCTCATTCCCAAAACCGAAACTCTATAAAGTTATTCCACTCAGTCTAAACGTCAAGCATTCTTCTCAGGCTCTCATCAGTGAGTCCTTCCCTCACTAGCATATGTCCAAAAGCCAACTTCCCAAAACTATCATATCTTCAACCAAAAGCCCAGCTGACCCCTACCCTGGTCTCGAGATACGCGACTTAAAACAGGCGTCCGCGAATAACCCGGGATAAATCACTTGCTCGAGTTTGAACTGGTCAACAACCATGGACTGGTAAACAAGTAATTTAATGCTAACTTGGTCAAGGACGCAAAGAGCAATAAAGGGGTTTTGGGTGGACCTACGACCTTTCCTACGTAACAGTGCCACACTGTTACATTACGACTGCCTTTGTAGACCGCAGTTACTATTCTTTGCTAACTTGCAGACCCCAGCAACACACGGGTGATATCTGAATTTGACAAATATCTATTAATCAATACTATGCAAGGCTTTGTGATTAGAGTCCTGTGTTTGGTCATTTATTTTTTACCGTAAGCCCTTAATACTTGTTCACTGTCCATTTATTGACCATATTCATTGCTTCCGGTTCTTCCCTTGGAGTTCTTAAAACTCATTTTTCTTTTGAAGACATAGTGAACCACATTTGAAAATACACTATGAAGGTTGATGTTCAAAACAATGCGTTTAACAACAGCATAAGTGATTTCTTAAATTGCACATCAGACATCATGAAGAAACTACACATCAGACATCATGAAGAAACTGCACATCAGACATCATGTAGAAACTGCACATCAGACATCATGAAGAGACTGCACATCAGACATCATGTAGAAACTGCACATCAGACATCATGTAGAAACTGCACATCAGACATCATGAAGAGACTGCACATCAGACATCATGTAGAAACTGCACATCAGACATCATGAAGAAACTACACATCAGACATCATGAAGAAACTACACATCAGACATCATGAAGAAACTGCACATCAGACATCATGTAGAAACTGCACATCAGACATCATGAAGAAACTGCACATCAGACATCATGTAGAAACTGCACATCAGACATCATGTAGAAACTGCACATCAGACATCCTGTAGAAACTACACATCAGACATCATGTAGAAACTGCACATCAGACATCATGAAGAAATTGCACATCAGACATCATGAAGAGACTGCACATCAGACATCATGAAGAAACTGCACATCAGACATCATGTAGAAACTGCACATCAGACATCATGGAGAAACTACACATCAGACATCATGTAGAAACTGCACATCAGACATCATGTAGAAACTGCACATCAGACATCATGAAGAAGAAAAGAAAATATAAATTCAGATGTTCATAAACATTTTTGTACAAGGAAATAATCACTAATCTTATTGTAAGAAAGCATATTGATTGAGAGCTTGCCTGGGGCTCTGCAAGGGAGCAAAGAATCGTAACAATGCAACCTACAATGCATGTCGTAAGAGGCGACTGAGGTAGGGACCTAGGAAGCTACTCTAGTTACTAAAAAGAGTCGCAGAAATCGGATGCTGACTACTTGTAGGCGCACAACTGGTATACAGTATTACAGTCGCTCATAGGCTCAGATCACATACAAGCTACAAAGAGTGGTTTAACAGGTAGTCGATATGCATCATTCGAAGAAGGTGGGGGCGGGGCGATAGTGGATCAGTAGAATTTGGGGCGTGGGTGTTCAGACGATTAGGTCGGTGGCTGCATTAATAATATATATTTTTAATTTTTAAATAAATATCGGGATTTTGCGATGGAATAATCATTTTAAATTTGAATTCTGCATTTTAATTCATCTTATGCCCGTCTTACACGATCCACTTTTTCATCAATTTTCTATTTCATGTTTAAAATCATTTGAAAATTGACCATGTATGACAGAAATATATATCAATTTTCTATGTCAAAGAGAAAATAGAGCATGCATGACAGAAATATCTATCAATTTTCTATGTCAAAGAGAAAATAGAGCATGTATATATGTGGGGAGCGTCTGTAGCTCAAGCGGGAATATTAAGCTCGCACACAAACCTAAGCGTACCTGGTTCAAACCCCACGGTGGGCAAGTTTGGAAGCAAATTCTTTTCCGTGGGAATTTTACAAAAGGTACAATAAACCTCACCGTTCAGAAAGCAATGGCAAACTACTGAACGTGCAAGTGATGTCTAGAAAATCAGCGACAGGTTTACTGTGGTTGATGGCTACGTCCTGTAACGGATATGCCACGATTTTCATTTATATGTGGGGAGGGGGGCATTGACAAACTGTTATAATGTGGAGGGCGTTACAAAGTTTATGTTGTGCAAAGTGGGCGGTGAGTCGAAAAGTTTGGGAACTAGTTCAGTCACGACTGAAATTTTCTACAATCTACATTATCATCATCATCACCAGGTGCCTTGCCGGCTGGCGTAGGCAATCATGGATCTTCACAAATCTCTGTCGTTGGTGTTTGCTATCAACTCAGATGTTGACGCTCTACCGTGCCATGAAGTCAGACTATCCAAAATGTTCTGTCTCTGTCTTCCTCTGTCTCGTCTACCCTCGATTTTACCGGTTGTCACAATGTGTTCTAAACCTCCTCCTCATCACATGTCCGAAAAATGATGACTGCTTCTTTCTTATATTGATGATAAGCTTTCCCTGTGTCTTGATCTCATTCAACACCTCAACAATAGTCATTTTAGTAGTCCATGGGATTCTCATCATTCTTCTATAAAACCACATTTCTGTGGCCCTCAGAGATTTTTCGATCTGTGTGTTCATTGTCCATGACTTGCATCCGTATGTCAGTATTAGTTCTATGTAGCACTGAATAACTTGCATTCTGATCGGGATTGACAAGGACTTGTAGATAATGCTTCTCATTTTTAGGAACGATGTTCTTGTCTGTCATGTTTCTCTTTATTCACCATCTGATGTTACCAGGACTCCCATCTACAAAACTTTAAAATAAATATAAATAAATTTATCTAATCTCACTCAAACATTTTCGGCTTCGAAAAGCCGTCCAAATAAAATTTTTACATGATGATGATGTGATATAATCATATTGTAAATTTTGCGAACAAAATGTTTGTACTTAAAATTAGTTTAATTGAAACAATATTATAATTTAAAAATATCAATTGTATATAACAATTTTAACATTTTTTATTAGTAATTTGAGAAAACTAAGAGAATATGGAATTCATTAATGAACTTATTTTAATTGCTTTAAATTTAATTTACAAAATAGCTTACTAATTTTGATAGCAATCAATTTATTTTATTTATATTCAATAAATGACAGATATAAAGTTATCGCCCGTGTTTACGTTATTTACCCTGCTAGCATGCTGTATAATTCTAAATCGGTATTCAGAAAGCATCCATCATGTGGACAAATCGAAATGGACCACCTTTTTATGGTCCAATTACAGATGGCGAAACAAGTAAAAATAAAGCACTGTAGTTTTACAAAATCAATAACGATACAGCAACGTTTCAACAAAAAGGCATTACAGTTACAGAATTACGCACTTAGTCACATGCCATATACTATTGTCTTTCCCCAAGTGAATGATGGAATTGGTTGTCCACTCCTGCCGTTAAGTGTATGGGTTCAGTTATCAATTATATGAGGACTATCATCATAGCACTCAGGACATGTCCATAGATGCTCCGATCTCCGTCTCAGCAAATTCAGCAGCGTCCAGCGGCCCAACACGCCAGTTCGATGTTGATTAATCAATCTCTTTGCATATTTAGTATTTCGTTCTTTTCGGGCTGCACCAATATTGACACCCATCTCTCTCAATCTGACCAGCGAGTGGGATTCACAGCCCTGAAACTCCTCTGTTCGGAAAGACTTCCTCAATGCGTGAAGAATGTCACTTCGATCCATTGCAGCTTCTTCTGATATTGTAGTCAAGCCAGCATTACCCTAACTCCTGCGTGCCCAGGGACAAAATGAAGATGATTTCGCTGATCATTGTCTGTACCAGTACCTCCACCCAGTTACGTCTCACCATTCTTGATTCGACTTTACGAATCATGCTCATGGAGTCACTGAGTATGAAAACACAAGAATAGTTGTGAGATGCCAACCATTTCACCGCCGCCGTAACCGCCCGAACCTCCATTGTCAAACTACTTGGGGTTGTTGCGTAGGCCCCACTGGCCTCTCTTATTATTTTTCCTCCTGAGCGTGCTGAAAAAGCCCACGTACAGCGTTGTTGGCAAATGACTGAACCATCGGTGTAAATAGCCACATCTGTATCATTGATGATGTCATTCAAGAGGGCCTCCACCTCTACGCTAATCAGTGATAGATTATTTTTTTGGCAGTTTTTCTTAATAGATGTAATAACGGTGAAAGCAGTCTGAAATTGAGGTGGCACAGCAATCCATTCCTCTCCTGTTTCAATTCCGGAAGGATCACATATTTTCCTAAAAGTATCTTCCGCTTGACTCAGCCATGATCTGCCTCTCTTGAGTCTACACCCTTTCTACTTAATGAGTTCTTCATGGAGAGGATGTTCCTTGTTTGTATTGATTTTTAGATATGATCGAGCCCTCAAGTTTCAGTTCTGTTAAAACAATAGTGGGAGGTCGAGAAGGAATCTCATTGACACTCCTGGTGTATCTTTGGTGCATTCCAGAATGATGCGCGTAGCCGCTTTCTGAATTCTTTCCTGTCTCACTGTTTGCGTAGAGCTAATTGTTAGGAGAGCGCATGCTTATTCTGTACATGACAGAACAATACCTTGGTACAAGAGCACAAGAAGGCGTTGCTCAATGTTAACAGCCATCATGATTCTTAGTGCGGATAGTGCGTTGCGAGCCTTGGCAATAACTTGGTCGATATGTCGATATGGTCCCTAAAGCATAGACTGCGATCAAATTTTACACCCAAATAGCTCATAGATGTTGTTCGAGTGAGTATATGTCCATCTAAAGTGACATGTGGTGTTTCAGACTTCCCATTGGGTATGGGTATGAGCTTTAATCTTCATTATAGGGTCAGATGAGTCGTCCTTGTTGTGTTAAATCCGTGTTTATGTAGTGTGGTCTTGATATTGTCTAGCCATGTTTTTCTTGGTCTTCCCTTGGCTCTAGTACATGATATCTTTTTATTGTATGCTGTTATTGGTGGTTGGTTGTATTCCATTTTCATTAAATGTCCAAGCCACTTCATTTGTTGTCTTTCAATGTATTCGGTGCATGAAGTTATGCCACTCTGCTTCTGATGTCCTCATTCTTAGTCTATCTTTCCTGATGAACACACACAAAAAGATACACACACAAAAAGATACACACACACACAAAGAGGCACACACACACACACAAAGCTACACACACACATAAAGCTACACACACACAAAACTACACACACACAAAGAGCTACACATACACAAAGAGGCATGTCTAATATTAACATATTTTCATATCTTGTAGATAGAACATGATCTCGGTTTTCGACGCAAAAAGTGGACATCAGAGATAACAGAGACGGCGTAAAGCATTGTTTATGAAGCGCACAGAAAAGCCCGTCCTAGAATTCTCTTCGCATCCTTAAACTGTGAGGCAAAACAGAATTAGATTTAAAAAAGGAAGTATATAAAACTGTATCTGTTATAAAAGTATTTAAGCAGAATAATTCCATGGACAGCTAAGAAAATAAATGTGGAGGTTTTAAATCAGGCATGCACACAAAGAAACCTTATCAAGTTTAGTTTAGTTTAGTCGTCGGATCACCATCACTGCACATCGAACAAATTAGCCCATAAGTGCTCCGATCTCTCCTCAGTATGTCCATCAGCGTGTGGCGACTAACGACACCGGTTCTTTGTTGGTTTACAATTCTTCTTTGTCTGCCAGCATAGCGTTCTTGTCGAGCTACACCACACTTAACTTTGAGTTCTTGCAGTCTGGTTAGTGTTGTAGATTCACCGCTATTACGTGAATCATGTACACGCCCTCTCTCCCTTAAGAAATTTATAATATCAGCCTGGTCCATTGCTCGTCCGCTTTGGACAGCAGCCATACCTGCAAGCTTTTCCGCACGTTCATTCCCCTTACACCTGCATGCCCTGGCACAAAAATAAAACTGATCTTTGTCAGCTTAGACCTCCCCAGCGATTCTATCCAATGTCTCCTAGCCCATCCTGTTTCAATCTTCCTGAGCATACTCATTGAGTCACTGAGAAAACATGCATGGATAAAAGTCTGTGATTCTAGCCAAATCATCGCTTTGGTAACCGCCATGATTTCCATAGTGATGTAATAGTCTATCCTGGGTGTTCGATATTCTGGTTCACAGGCGCCAAATATGTAACCGTCAAAGCTTTGCTACTGATAACTATTTAATATTATTCTTCTATCTCTCCATTGGCACTAATATGTAACAGTCTATTCCTTGTGATCTCTACTAATATTACCCTCAACATGTATTTACAACTACTGTCAACACCATCCACAACTACGTACATAGACTACAAATAAAAGAAATGGCCGTCAAGTACATCGTACATCTATGTGAGAATCAAACCCGATTCTCAACTTTTATTTCTTTATATTTACTTATTTAAATATCTCATCTATGTTCAAAATAATAGCACATACATCAAATTATCAAAATAAAGAAAGTCCTGAAAAGAAAATCAACAATTCAAAACACATACCAATGCACATAGCTGAAAAAATATACCTACTAACTAATATTGATTGTCTCCCTTAAGTGATATCTAATACCCTGACATCCTATCTCTAAAAATGTTCACCGTACCACTCTACCTTGCTTGCGATGTCCTTAGAATAAACACTTGTTCAGTCACAAATACGTTATACCGCTTCTAGCTAGAGTTGCTGTCCTAATAGTATACACGAAATGTCTCTGCTACTGGCTAAAATAATGCATCCTGAAAAAAATGGCTGACATCTCTCTCTCATATACTGTTATAGCCTCTCCGTCGGGTCTGGCCCTACCCTTTTAGTTTAGCTCTACCGCCTAGTTTTCCAACTCTGACAACTAGTTCTCCGGTTCTAATGTAACCGGTTCACCAATTCTGAACAGGAACTCTCTCTGATTTGGACAAAAATCTCCGTGGAGGTCTACATCTACTTCTTAGTTGGGTTCTCTCTCTGTCTGCAACTCAGTTCAATTCTACTTTCTAAAAGTGTCTCTGCCAACTGCCCCTCTGCCAAGTGTGTGTGTGAAGATGTATGAGTGTGTCTCTTATTCTAGACAACACTTCTGGACAAGTCAATTCTTTCTGTCTGTAACTGTCTCAGACTACCCTCACTGCCTGTCCATGGGTGCCTCTCTGTCCCTCTGTCTCTGTGAAGTGTGTGTGAATCTACCATATGTATTCTATTTATCCACTGGCAATTTTCTTTGTTTCCAAATCAGTCATTCTCCTGTTAGTGTATTTCTCACGGTCAAATCTATTTTGTTGGCCTGGAAAACCCAGCTAATTTGACAATCGTGACCGGACAATCACCCAGACGTTCAAAAAAGAATACAATTAACCTCTCTGGCTCCAGGAAAGAAAAACAGGGCATAAATTTACCTCTAGTTAAAAAAAAGTCTCCTTGCTAATATATCTGGTCTGTAATTATACATTCCCAGATCAGGTATATGGTTACTCCTTTTTAATTGAAAATACGTGCCTAGTTGCAGCTTGGGACTAGGGAAAAACCTGGTGTCATATTCCCTGCTACAGTGAGACTGCTCGTAGTCACGGCAAACCACCACTGTCTTCCTTCACAACATCACCTCCGACCTGAGCAGTGAAAGCCCACGAGCTCCGCACATGTCGAATCACCGAACCATCCGTATAAATGATTACATCATGCTCAGATGCGTTCTCAGAAATTAATGCCTGAACCTCTGCCTCCACAACAAGTGGGTTGTGTTGCCTGCATTCTTTATCAAGTTCGATGCATACAGAAAAGGATGTAGCGATTTCTCTTGGCACTGGTATTCATTCTTCACCAGGATCAATGTCTTCAAGTGTACACACCTGTTCAATACAGTCCTCGGCCTGACCCATCCAAGATTTTCCTCTTTTAACCTATTTCCTTTTGTCTCTTTATTTCCAAGTGCAGAGGATGTTGTGTGTCAGCATTGACTCGAAGGTATGCTCGTGCACGGCTCATCAGTATTCTATACTCCATAGTAGGATAGTCAAGGAGATAGCGCATCGCCCTGCACGACGTGTCTTTAGTGCAACCAAGTATAATGCGCATCGCCTCGTTCTGTATTCTTTCCAGTCGTTCTATCTGACTATGACTGAGAGTCAGGATCGCCAGCGCATACTCAAGCACAGAAAGGACCAGACCCTGGTATAAAAGACAAAGATGGCGCTGTTCACAATCCGCCGTAGCCATTACCCTCATCGCCAGCAAACCTTTCCTCGCCTTCATTATCACATGAACTATGTGTTCCGTAAAAGCTAGACTACGATCGAAACGCAGCCCCAGGTATTTCATAGACTGAGATCGCTCCACCACCTCTGAACACAAAACCACAGATGATGTTGGAGTGTTGACGATGTGGTTGTTTAAAGAGAACCATGTCACCGCTGCTTTGTGGGGTTGACCAATGCTCCTGCTTTAACGCACCATCTACCTATGCGGTCGAGTTCTGACTGAAGTTCCTCCACAAGCTGTTCTCTATCCTGCCCTGACGATACACCAACACATCATCTGCATATGACATTGTCCTTCCTCTACCCGTGATCTGCTCTTTGTGATGCTCACAGTATAGGCATTGAACAACACCGGAGATAATGGTGACCCCTGTGGTAAGCCAGGGTGGATTGTTGTTGGTGATGACGCCCAACTGCCACATTTAAACACTATCTTTCGCTGGAAGAGGGCCGCAAAGATCCAATTGAGGAGGAATGGGCTGATATTGAGTTCCGTCAGCTGTACCATTAAAAATGCAACGGCACTCTATTATAGGCATCTTCAAGGTCAATTGCAGCAGCACATGTCTCAATGCCCGAGTGAAAACCTTCATAGACATCGTAGGCGAACACCGCTGCGTTACGCCATGTTCTCTATATGGGCGGTACTCCAAGGGTGGGTGGAAGGAGACGTACCTCTCTAGTTGGCAGGATATTTTCCTGGCAATTATTTTCTCCAGCAACTTGCCTATTGTATTCTGCATGGTGATTACCCGATAGCCCTGAATTTTTGTGTGGTCTTTGCCAGAGGTACCAGGTAGCTGTGCAACCATTCTTCGTTGATTATTGCAGTCGTAATGCTTTTGTTGTAGATGCCAGCCAGTTCTTCCCACTCCCCATCAGACAACCCGCCAATGTCACCATATCGTATGCCATCTGGACCAGGTGCACTGTTTTTTGCTCTCCGTACAGCATCCTTGATTTCCTCCACCGTCACCAAATCATCTACATCTAATTCCTGGTTCTTACATTTAGCTGCATATACGAGCAGGATCCGATGTCCATGTTCCTAAACGGAGTGCAACGGTTCTCTCCATTAAAGAAGCAGCTATCCAGTTTACCAGCCAAGGATTAACTTTACATTTAATCAAAGAGCGCACCATTATTGAATAATTCACCTTGTTATAAGCATCCTCCAAGTCGATGGCCACAGCAACAGTCTCTTGCTTGGATTGAAAGCCTTCATAAACATCATATGCAAACGTGCCAGCATTGTTCCATGTCCCTTTCATTGGCCGGTAGCTACCCAAAGTGTCAGGAAGAATGTGGTCATTCTCCAAGTGACACATTACCTTTCTGGCCACTATCTTCTCTAGTAATTTGCCATATACATTTTGCAAGGTGAGTATGCGTAGCTGCTGAGCAGTTTAGGATCCTTCCCATGTTTGTGGAGCGGTCGTAAATAACTATGAAGCCAATCCTCGGGTACCACATCATTCTGTACACTTTTATTACTGGGATTACCCCAGGGTTCTCCTCTATCACCCGTGTTGTTTAATATTTACACAGCAAATGTAGCTAAAATTCAGCCAACCGGATTGGGTCGGACATTGACATTTGCAGATGATATCTTAATATATAGGACTGGGTCAGATAGACGAGAGATGGTTGACGACATTCAGAAAACATTGCATACCATCTCGGGTTGGTGTAGAGAGTCTCGCTCTCAGGTCAATCCTGAAAAAGCGTGTATGTTGTGGTGCTCGTTGAATAATCACATCGTCAAGGCTGACCTACCCTGTGTAATCTTTGATGAACATACCATCGAGCGCAGAGACAGGCTTCGCTATCTTGGAATAACCTTTGATCGTAGTCTATCTTTCAAACACCATATTGAACAGACAATACAACAGTGCAAGCGTGGTCTTGCGGCTCTCAAAGTTATGGTGGCCGCACACCTTGAGCAGAGACTACTTGCCCTTTGTTCGATCGACTGGTAATGTCAGTGGTAGATTACGGACTCGGAATTCTTACGATATCAAGATCACAATGTGAACGACTCGAACGGGTTCAGAATGAAGGTATGCGTATAGTTCTGGGCTGCACTAGAGATACCCCATTGTGAAGATGAGATATATGCTTGGCCTTCTGTCACTACGCTCCCGTCATGCAATCGCCCAAACCAAGGCATATATGCGGTTACTGCGGATAAGAGACATCCACAAGAACACTAATGATGTTAAGGGCACGAGAATCAAGCGTGGCATGTCGTGGATGGCCCAGGCTGAGAGAACGATTGGCCAGGTGACTACGGTTGCGACTCTACCAAAAGGGGAAGAATGGATCCCAACAGATGGAAGCATGATGAACTATCTCAACGTTATCATTACTCTTGGAAGAGAATGTAGAGATTGGGGCAACATGAAGGCTGATCTCGCAGTTAAGCAGCTGATAGAAGATAATGCAAGGGATGATGATGTTGTTGTATATACCGATGGGTCGGTTCAACGTGGTGAGAAATCCGGCTGGGGTTTCTTGGCTAATGCGCATGGTAGGGTTGTTGCAGAGCGAAGTGGGGCATACAGGACAACTACTTCTAGTATGAGGATGGAGGTTGAGGCCGTTACTGCTGCCCTCCATTGGATTTCTGGGACTTCATTTACTGGGGCAGTTGTTGTATCTGACTCTCAGTCGATGCTTCACAAGATCCAGAAGGGCAGGTTTCGGTATGAGTGGATGTCGTCTATAGAAGTTTCTAACCTCCAGCGGCTTACGTGGATATACTGTCCTGGGCATGCGGGTGTTTACGGTAATGAGAGAGCGGACAGGCTTGCATCAACAGCATCGATTGTTGGGGAGTTGAAGATGGATAAGGGGATATTCTTCGGTCTCTTCGACACTCTCTGTTGGATGAGGACACTAAAATCGATGTTGAATCGATCAAGCGATTTAAGCAGTTTGGAATTACCCGTTGTTCAAGTCGAACTGATGCCTGAGAGGCAGAGTGAGAGGTGTGTTTAATCAGCGAGCCACAGGAACCATCAGTATGCATACTCTTCGATATCTGTTGGGGAGACTGAGCACCTATGGGCTTGCCCGGAGTGCAATGACGTCAGTTTAGTAACCAATAACCAATAACATTTAGCTGCAATGGATTGTCTTGCAGTGTTTCGCCCTACAATGTCTTTCTGGTCACTCTGCTCTAAATAGTGTGCAAACAGAGCCCTACCCTTGTTTTCATCTGTCCTCTGCCAGGTAAGATCCAAGCTCTGGAAGTCAATAACACACCGATTATTTACTGTACCATTCATACTTCTGTGCAATCGCCAGAACAGATTCAACGATTTGTCATTGCCCACACGTTGACAGAACTTAGCCCACTTCTCACTTTTACCATCCTTGCAAGAGCTTTGAAACACCCTGTTTTATTATTCATTTCTTGTTTCAACTGCAAGATGTCAGCAGGATGGGTAGTTTCATTTTTCCTGGCAGTTTGCCACCTCCTAACAGCACACCGCTTGTATATCCACGCCTTCTCCACCTCGTCATCCCACCATGGTGGCTGTTCCCAACGTTTACTACTGTTGGTGTGCTTGCCTCGTTTGACACACTTTATTCTACTGACAACGTCTTGCCCTGTGGTGTCGTACTGGAAAGAGTGCGTTACTGGCCTGTGTTGTTTTGATCTACCTTTGTTCACCAGTATGATGCACGGACGGTGGTCACTGCCATGGTACCCTAAAATCCCCCATCTGCACACAGCAGTGAGTGTAGGGGATACAAGTGCCAAATCAATAACACTATCCTCATCTCCTGGGCGACTCGCAATTCTAGTGACACCGCTGATATTGATGCACAACAATTCCGTGGTCTCAAGTGCTAGTTCGAGATCTTCTCCTTGTGTATTCGAGGAAATGTTGCCCCATGATCTACCCTTTGCGTTGAAATCACCACAGAAAATGACATTATTGCTCTCATGACTTATAATATCACTCAAACACTGCCATTTCTGTGTGTCCACTTTCGCATTACAGGCATACACGTTGACCAGCACAAACGGTTTTTCAGACTGGACTTTAATCGCCTGAAGTTGCAATTCGTCATCATCCCATCGAGACATGTCTACTTCCGACACATCAATGCTATTACGGACTAGAATTGCTAGACCCATATGTCTTCTGTTGTAGTAACATTTGAAACCAGTCATGCGTAGCACACCACCATCGCCCAGTCGCGTTTCTTGAAGAGCTACGATGTCTGCTCTGTACACAAGGGTTTCAAGAATTAGCCGGCGTTGATGCGCACTTGCACAGTTCCATTAGACAATGCGTATATTATTGAGTCCCAACGGACGTATTTAAGCCGTGTACGTCGTGCGCCTGCTCGCCGACCCTGTCTTGGCCTTCGTCCTCTTTTGTTTCTACGTTTGATCGTAACGTTATTGTAATCGACGTCCGCCATCTTGAACTGATCGAAAACCAAAACAAACCGTCACCACACGCAAATAACACACACTAAGGAAAATTCCAGCACAGATGCACGAAACTCCGTAGCACCGGCGAAGATCCTCAATGAATGGACTTCCTATTCACTTTGCATAGCTATCTGCATATGAAATTAACCATCCCTCTTAGACGAAATATTAGCACCTCACAAAAACAACACTTTGGCGTTCGCCAACTTGAACCGGAAGTCCATTATCAAAAGAATAAGAATCCGACAATCAAGGTTCTTCGATCGGGCATATCATGAGACGAGAAGGTTTAGAACATTTGGTGACGACAGGTACAATTGAAAGGGGAGAGATCGTGGAAGACAGAGGGAGAAGATGTTGGATGGCCTGACATCATGGTTCGACAAAAGATCGACGTAGTACTGATTACATGAAAAAGCAAAGAGAGTTGTGGAGAGACATGATCGCCTACGCCGGCAGGCATGGCACTTGATTGATTGAAGCAGAATAAAAATGTATGTAAATAGTCTGTACCAATAAAAAAGATTGCGCATTTGTTTCTATATCCGGTACTGTATGAGATACTAATAGTACTATATATAATAATAATAATACTTCTCATATTGGAATACGTTACACAGAGCCTGCAAGTAATTTCTCCATACCGCTATATCCCGGGCAAGTTGCTCACTATCTCCCATGGAATTGAGACCGATATTTCTTGCCTCGCTCAACAAAGCTCCCTTCAGGGTCTCCCTATGGCGTCCTCTCTTTCTTGAACACTTTTCATCCCACTTCAATGCCTGCTTTGGTATTCTTTGATCATTTCTTCTCAAGGTATGCCCAACATATAACAGTTGTTACTAGTGGTTGATCAGACATTTCTCTGATTTCTCCTGAATCCGTTCCATTTTATGTTCATTATTTTTCGCAGACATCTATTTTCAAATGCAAACTTCTATTACTATTGTCCTAACGAATTCTCAAAATGAGTATATGTTATCTGTGTTTGTATTTTCGACCTGAAACACATCATTTTTAAAAAGCTAGCTGTCCACAATTGAAAGTGTCCGAAAAGTGTCATTCTTTATAATAATAATAATAATTCCTATCGTACCGTTATACGTTACATAGGGCCTGCAAGTAATTTCTCCATACCGCTCTATCCTACGCAACTCGCTCAATCTCATCCATGGAACTGAGACCAATATTTCCTGCCTCTCAGCAAAGTTCGTTTCAAGGTCTCCTTAGATCGGCCTCTCTTTCTTGAACCCTTTGCATCCCACTTCAATGCATGCTTTGATATTCTTTGATCATTTCTTCTCAAGTGTGTCCAACATATCTCCATCTTCTCTTTCTTATAACAGTTGTCACTAGTGGTTGACCAGACATGTCTCTGATTTCATCATTTCTCCTGAATTTGTTCCATTTTATATTCATTATTTCATTAGTCATTCTTTAAAGATCCCATAAGTGTTCCAACCGGTAGATAAATTGGTCACTCAAATGAAAGATTTTTATCTTTTTTTTTCCCCATTCATCCTCTATGACTTCAGGCGTATTCAGCAGTGTTCCTCCGCATTCGGGCGAGCCTTACTTCGACTTCTAAAGGTACTTGTAATTTAGATCCCCAATTAAAATATCAGGAAACGTGTAGTCCAACCATGAACTGTGTGCACACAGCCAGTATTAACACGGTAGGAGGTTACTAGAAAAGCGTTTTATCTATTTGTCTCACTTCTGTGTATACTGTATTTCCTATCTATCTATCTATCTCGCTACTGTTACTTTCCAATACTGGTATTATCCTGCTACTTGTACATTAAATACTCGTTACTAAATATCTAGTTGTTTTTCACTACTGGTATTGTCCCACTACTTTTGCATCAAATACTCATATTACCAAGTACTCAGTTTCTTAGTGTTGCCGATTACTATTTAGTCCTTATATTACTTCACTATGTCCACCCACCCCCTCCTTTCATTAGAACAAACCACAGGTACCATCAGAATACCTATCCTTTGACAATCTGCTGGAGTATACTGTGCACCTATGTGTCTGCTCAGATTCCTGAGGTCTGTTTAATAAGCACTGTAGTGCTTTTATGGTAATCAAGTAGTAGTATAGTATATTCCTTTGTGGAACATCGCTTTCATCACAGCCCACCTGAAAAACTCTTTGTGGAACATCGCTTTCATCACAGCCCACCTGAAAAACTCTTTGTGGAACATCGCTTTCATCACAGCCCACCTGAAAAACTCTTTGTGGAACATCGCTTTCATCACAGCCCACCTGAAAAACTCTTTGTGGAACATCGCTTTCATCACAGCCCACCTGAAAAACTCTTTGTGGAACATCGCTTTCATCACAGCCCACCTGAAAAACTCTTTGTCTTCTTCCTCCTCTTCCAGCATCATATTCAAGGTTTCTATGATGTCCTGCTGCCACCTTTGTCTGGGTCATCCCCTGCCTTGTACTCCAGGAACCATGCCTTCCATTAGCGTTCTGATCTTCACTGCGTTATTTAACAGACAGAACCACCAACTGTTCCAACCTCTTGACACTATTTGAGAGAAGAACTGTGTCATCTGCATCCCTTAATTCTGGAATAATATTTACAATTGTAAATGGGTCAAAATATTTGTGGATTTTGTCATTCCTAACATTTCTCATTGTATGTTCTGCATAAATGTTGAATAAATATGAGGAGAGTATGCATCCTTGTCTTACTTCCCTGCTAACCATTCTGATGTTTCTCCAGCTATTCTGACTGTTGTTTGTAATAAAGTGTTTCTATTAGAGAATCAAATGTGATGGGAAATTCATTCTGATGTTTCTCCAGCTATTCTGAATGCTGTTTGTGATAAAGTGTTTCTATTAGAGAATCAAATGTGATGGGAAACTCATTCTGATGTTTCTCCAGCTATTCTGACTGTTGTTTGTGATAAAGTGTTTCTATTAGAGAATCAAATGTGATGGGAAACTCATTCTGCTGTTTCTCCAGCTATTCTGACTGTTGTTTGTGATAAAGTGTTTCTATTAGATGAAGTTAATGTGATGGGAAACTCATGTTGTACATTGTCGAACACTTTGGTGTAATCTATGAAACAGGTATGGAGATCCACATTATATTCTCTACTCCGTTCCTGTGCCAATGAATTATGGGGTGACCCGTTGCAGTGAAGTTGGAACCGATCTTATGAACTATATTCTCTACATTTCTCAAGGTTGTTTCTCATGTTAAACATGCAGTCTCTGGTGCCTCTGCCATGTCTGAAACCTGCTGGGACTTCATGTAATTCATATTCCAGTTTTCTTTCTATCCTTTTCATAACGTACAGTATGATTTTGCTAGCATGGCTGATTAATGCGATAGTTCAGTAATGGTCTGACACTACTAAATAATTACTAACTATGTGATGACCAAAGAACTATTTGACACAAACTTGGGGACAAACCAGACATATATTAATTTGACATAAACTTGGGGACAAACTGTTGTATTCATCAGACACATATTTGACACAAAGTTGGAAACAAACTGTTGTACTCATCAGACACATTGCCCGAGTGGTTACCAGGGCCCAAATTTGGGGTGTAAAGAATAGAGCCACTGTTACCTGCCACATGTCGTAAGAGGCGACTAAGGAGGTTTGGCTGAAATCGGATGCACATGTCCTAAACATGTGAAAGTCTATGCGTTTAGGGGCCTATCAACCAATGTGCACGATACACGTCTTAGCAAAGATCAAACATCACAAAGAGTGATTAAAATTGGTCATAAAGAACAAACGCAAAGAAGAAGATCAGACACATATTTGACATAAACTTGGGGACAAACTGTTGTATACATCAGACACATATTTGACATAAACATGGGGACAAACTGTTGTATACATCAGACACATATTTTACATAAACATGGAGACAAACTGTTGTATACATCAGACACATATTTGACATAAACATGGGGACAAACTGTTGTATACATCAGACACATATTTGACATAAACATGGGGACAAACTGTTGTATACATCAGACACATATTTGACATAAACATGGAGACAAACTGTTGTATACATCAGACACATATTTTACATAAACATGGAGACAAACTGTTGTATACATCAGACACATATTTGACATAAACTTGGGGACAAACTGTTGTATACATCAGACACATATTTGACATAAACATGGGGACAAACTGTTGTATACATCAGACACATATTTGACATAAACATGGGGACAAACTGTTGTATACATCAGACACATATTTATTTGATAACACATTCTGTAATCTGATGTCTGTATGTCACAGTTTCCCATGTTACCTTCATATTGTATTTGATTATATTACATACTTATAACAGACATAACATGTTGGCAATCATTAAGTCAACCTTCAATGTGGAGATGGTACCTCATCTGATCTGGACAAGAGATAGAACATTTATGAGATCTATAACAGTCAACCTTCAATGTGGAGATGGTACCTCATCTGATCTGGACAAGATATAGAACATTTCTGAGATCTATAACAGTCAACCTTCAATGTGGAGATGGTACCTCATCTGATCTAGATCCAGAAGCAGATGAGCTTTCAGCTCTTCAGTGCCATGGACATCGTAACCCTTTGGTTCGGTGCCACAAACACTGTAAATCTGGGGAACCTGTGACTTTTCTGCCAGTCCGCGGAATTGAACCCGCACTCACAGAAGGCTAATCTAGAGATATAAATTGTTGGAACAGGGATCAAAAAGGGAAACTACCCATAACTTGTGGTAGTAGCAAAATTGCCAGCTTTGTCTATAGTTCATTCCAAAATTTGTGAACACATTAAGGTTTAATTTGTACGAATTCTACCGGATAGATAACAGTAATTTTTTGCAGTCTTATATACCTCACGACAGTACGAATTCATGTTTAACTAATTGGTAGGTAGCTTAGTTGATGTAAAAAACGTTTTTGTTATATAATTTTGCATAAGCACAACAAAATGATAATAAAAGTTGAGAATTTACGGTAATGCACAAAATGGTGGCGAATGTTTGCAAAGGCTTATCCCTTTATAAATAGAAAGGTGACATTGTGAACAAATGATATCTTCAACTTCTATCAATGAAAATAAATGGTAGGTGCATACGCCAAAGACAGTCTAATGATACATCGTGAACTGATTAATTCCACAGAATTCCCGATTTTGACTTGCACTGAATTGCACGTGGAACATCATACTGTTAAACTTCTACATGTATACCAATCAACATCGCTGTTATTTTACTAATAACATATAATGAAAATCTTACAGCTCTAAAGGTTTGGGTGGGCAAAAATACGTTAGGTAGGTTGCCACTATTACCTATGTAAAAAACAATAATTTCTGTCAAGTGGATGATTTTATATCGGTCTGTAAAGATGTTCACAATTTGGAATGACTATAGTATAAGATTTGATTGCACTGGTTCAATCATGGATTTCTTTCTTTCTCGAATCCTGTTTGCCTCACAGTGTCGGGTCAAGAAGAGATTTCTAAACGGGCCTTGTATGGCTTGTAGATAGTTCTTTCATCGCATCTGTTATCTCTGAGGTCCATCTTTTCGTGGTCGAGCCTTTTGCTTTGTACCCATTGTATGAGCAGCATTGCTCAATCATGGATGGTATGACATAATAAGACCATGACAGTTGACTGGCTGGTCCTGTCAAAGAAGCTGATTCCAGCAATTTTGTCTGCAGTTTTCATATTCCCTAACGACAAATAATATATAGTGAAAACTTCTTGTGAAGACGTCAATGATATGTGTTCCAAAAAAACTCAAACATATTTTCCTTGTTCAGTATAGTCTTGTAGAAATAATAGGTCAGCGCTTGGTGATTTGGGAGACATGGATCTAGAAGGCTCTCTGTGGTGTAGATGTTAACTGCTCGCCTGTCATTCCAAAGGTACTTGGTTTAGTCCCTTGTGGAGCCATCAGGATAGTTTTCCAGAGATCCCTGATCTCAGTGTAGGCGAGACCGAGTTCCTAGTCATCAAAGACAGACAATAAAACGCAGGTCCCATGTTCAAATTGAGCATGTAAAAGAATCCCTGGAAATTCAAAATTGAGAAGAGCTGGCTAGAAAGCAGCTGCTCAGGCAAAATTTATGATAAATATTTTTTTTAAATGTCAACAAAAATTGTTCCCCATCTTCTAAATTACATAGGGAACCCTGCCCATGCCACGGAGGTGGTGCACCACCGCTGAGATCTTCATGTGTAAGAAAGATATAGGAGCCCACATGGTTACTCACTGAAGTGCAATGATGATAATCCTATCAATCAAGACTACCACTGTCTATAGAAAGTGAACTTCACATGCCAAAAACAACCTACATGCTGAATGAATGAAACAAATATTCCAGCTTTGCTGTTAACTAGCAACACACCATACTAATGTTTATCAACTCAAATTATAACTGCAAGTTTCA
The DNA here is from genome assembly GCA_020796225.1 of Arion vulgaris. Taxonomy (NCBI): domain Eukaryota; kingdom Metazoa; phylum Mollusca; class Gastropoda; order Stylommatophora; family Arionidae; genus Arion; species Arion vulgaris. The sequence goes on from CM036758.1 coordinate 6,617,896, forward strand.
AAATGATTGTTCTAAAATGAAAGCAGTACAGGAAGATAAATATGATTGAAATGGCAAATATGATTGAAACAGCAAATATGATAAATCCATGTCTGAATATAGTCATGTGTGCAAACATTTCGAAAGACAATTGGTTACTAAATTTCTTACTAAAATAGAAGGGTCTTAAGTCGAATGACTGATTCCATTGTGTCAGGTTTTTACCTGAATGGCTCGGTTTTAGATCAGAAGCGGCATGCCACCTGCCGAGAGTATTGCACAAATTCTGTAGCTCCGACAATCCTAGGAGGTCTCTGGAAGAAAGATGCACTTATGAACAGAACTGTGCGGTCTGGATTCAAACCTACGACATTCGAAACGTAAGACAAAGGCTTAAGAGGTCCCCACTGGTTATTCCAATTGGTTATTGTGGGTGATTACTAAAACAAACTCATATTATTTCTAGCAGAACCATAGGTGCTCATGTCCCTCCACCAGCAGATGCTGAAGGATATGCATGCTGATGCTTCATGTGGCCCACTGGTTAAACATACCAATAATATGATCAGACATTTTACCCAGCTTTGTTCATAAAATATTCCTAAATCCTACCAATCACAGAATAGATGCAGTCGCAACAGAATAGATGCAGCTGTGGCAGAATAGTGCAGCTGTGACTACAATTATGATGGGAATGTAGGGACAGGCATACAATTATGATGGGAATGTAGGGACAGACATACAATCATGATGGGAATGTAGAGACAGGCATACAATCATGATGGGAATGTAGAGACAGACATACAATCATGATGGGAATGTAGAGACAGACATACAATCATGATGGGAATGTAGAGACAGGCATACAATCATGATGGGAATGTAGGGACAGGCATACAATCATGATGGGAATGTAGGGACATGACTACAATCATGCTGGGAATGTAGGGACAGGCATACACTCATGCTGGGAATGTAGGGACAGGCATACAATCATGCTGGGACTGTAGGGACATGACTACAATCATGCTGGGAATGTAGGGACAGGCATACACTCATGCTGGGAATGTAGGGACAGGCATACAATCATGCTGGGACTGTAGGGACAGGACTACAATCATGCTGGGAATGTAGGGACATGACTACAATTTTGCTGGGACTGTAGGGACAGACATACAATTATGCTGGGACTGTAGGGACAGGCATACAATCATGCTGGGACTGTAGGACAGGCTACAATCATGCTGGAAATGTAGGACATGACTACAATCATGCTGGGACTGTAGGGACAGGCATACAATCATGCTGGGACTGTAGGGACAGGCATACAATCATGCTGAATGTATACATGACTGACAATCAGCTGGGACTGTAGGACAGGCCAATATCATGCGGGACGTAGGGACGGACAACAGAGCTACTAAGAGTGCAATCATGCTTTGAAATGTAGACATGACTCAATCATGCTGGGACTGTAGGGACAGGCATCAATCATGCTGGGACTGTAGGGACAGGCATACAATCATGCTGGAAATGTAGTGACATGACTACAATCATGCTGGGACTGTAGGGACAGGCATATAATCATGCTGGGACTGTAGGGACAGACATACAATTATGCTGGGACTGTAGGGACAGGCATACAATCATGCTGGAAATGTAGTGACATGACTACAATCATGCTGGGACTGTAGGGACAGACATACAATTATGCTGGGACTGTAGGGACAGGCATACAATCATGCTGGGACTGTAGGGACAGGCATACAATCATGCTGGAAATGTAGTGACATGACTACAATCATGCTGGGACTGTAGGGACAGGCATACAATCATGCTGGGACTGTAGGGACAGGCATACAATCATGCTGGAAATGTAGTGACATGACTACAATCATGCTGGGACTGTAGGGACAGGCATATAATCATGCTGGGACTGTAGGGACAGACATACAATTATGCTGGGACTGTAGGGACAGGCATACAATCATGCTGGAAATGTAGTGACATGACTACAATCATGCTGGGACTGTAGGGACAGGCATACAATTATGCTGGAACTGTAGGGATATGCATACAATTATGCTGGGACTGTAGGAACAGGCATACAAGCGGTTACAGTTGTATAATATGTTTGACACTGTGTCTGTAGGACAAACCAATTTATGGAAGAGGAGGACAAGGAGTTACAAGAGTGCAATCTTGCTTTGATTAGAACTATTTTTGTAGAACTATTTCAAATCTCTTTCCGCCCATGCGGTGCCGGGGACAGCAAGGAAAGCTAAGAATAGTACCACTGCGACCTACAAGGCATGTCGTATGGGGAACTGATGTAGGACCTAGGGAAGCTACCTAGTAAATAAAAAGCATCGCAGAAATCGGATGTGTTGGCCTACTTGTGGGCGCATAACTGGCACAACATACAATCACTCTTAGGCTCAGATCACATAGAGTGGTTAACAAGTGGTCGATATGCAGCGTTCGAAGAAATCTCTTTCCCTAGCTGGTAGTAGTTACCCAGAGTATCAGGAAGGAAGTATTCTGTCTTTAGCTGGGACATTACCTATGTGATCACATTTACATCAGAAATATGTTATACACATTTTGCAAGGTGATGACGAGGTAGCTAGTCAGCAGTCGAGAATTCTTTTCAAGTTCATGGAGTGATCGCAAATAACTAAGAAACTAATCCTCGTTGCATTGCAGCAGCATTACGTTTGTTGTTGAAAGCTGTCATTGCCATCTTAATATCTATCTCATCAAGTTGCCTAATGTAGCTGTTTGTGTGTTCTTATCAACCAAGTTAACCACTCAGTGTGACCTGTGTGGTGAGCCCACATACCAGCTGAACAGTGTCTGCAGCAAGGCCAACCCACGATTTGCCCCGCTTTAACTGATTCCCACTTCTGATGCTGAGTATCTCAGCGAGGACCTTGTTGCAAAAGATGATCCATCTCATAGTTCTCTTGAGAGAAGACAAATTATAACACAGAATACTATGCCAGCAAGAAGCTAACAATAGAAAACCCATCACTCACACCTCTCAAAAATATCCTGTCTAATAGTAAAGTGATTGTAGACTGTTTAGTGTCATTGTTATCACCGTAGATATGGCCAAGAGTGTTTTCTGTTGGGGAAATAAAGAAAAAATCCTAACTGTAACAATTTCAGACGACTGCACTAGCCATTAAATTCCACAGGCTTATGACCGCTCTGTTCTACACTGCCCTAAAAAAAGCGGTATTACAAAGAGTAACAACAGTTAAAGTTACTAAAAGAATTTAAAAAACATTGAACTGTTTCTAATATGTCCTGATAGACACACAGGATGTGATTTTGTTGTTAAAAAAAAAAAAGAGGTCAGCATATTTGCCAGGCAGCAGAAATTGCATTTCCCTGTCTGTCTTGTGACCGCATTTTAAGATAGAAGATGGCATGCCATCTGCCGAGAGTATTGAGTAAAGCACGAACTTTGAACTCCCAGCAACAATCCTTGAGGTCTCTGGAAAAAATGCACACGTGAACAGAACGATGCGGTTTTGAACCCACAACATATGGGACACAAGGTAAGGGCTTAACCACTGAGCCACCCTGACAATATAGATGATGTAGATGTTTAGTTATCAATACTATCAAGATCAGTTACACATAGAAATTGTGAAATAATTATCAAGGAATGATAGTAATCATTTTACAAATATATTAAAGAGCATTATAAATATAAAATCACAAGTAAATGACCAGACAGAGCAGACTAAATACAATTATACAACTAATGACAAGGACAGATTAAACACAACTATAAATACAATTATACAACTAATGACAAGGACAGATTAAACACAACTATAAATACAATTGTACAACTAATGACAAGGACAGATTAAACACAACTATAAATACAATTGTACAACTAATGACAAGGACAGATTAAACACAACTATAAATACAATTATACAACTAATGACAAGGAAAGATTAGACACAACTATAAATACAATTATACAACTAATGACAAGGACAGATTAAACACAACTATAAATACAATTGTACAACTAATGACAAGGACAGATTAAACACAACTATAAATACAATTATACAACTAATGACAAGGACAGATTAAACACAACTATAAATACAATTGTACAACTAATGACAAGGACAGATTAAACACAACTATAAATACAATTGTACAACTAATGACAAGGACAGATTAAACACAACTATAAATACAATTATACAACTAATGACAAGGAAAGATTAGTAAAGTAAAAAAGTAAAGGAACCCTTTCATACCTCGTGGTATATAGGTCAATACAGTGTTATGCCTGTATTTTTCATTGACCGTCGGCACACGATGGGTGATGTGGTCAGCATCACGCCGGCCGCCTTTACTTTCCCAGAGCATGTCTGGTACCCAGTTGAGGCTGGGCCGACCTGAGAGCCGTCGTGGTCGGGAAAATTCCACGCACATTGCGGGAGCTGAACCCAGACCACCAGCCTTGCGAGCGAGTTCACTAACAACTACGCTACAGCGGCTCTCATAAGGAAAGATTAGACACAACTATAAATACAATTACACAACTAATAACAAGGAAAGATTAAACACAACTATAAATACAATTATACAACTAATAACAAGGAAAGATTAAACACAACTTTAATACAATTATACAACCAATGAAAAAAAGTTAATTGCATATCCTTTACAAGACTTTGCAAATCAATGAATTAATGACAAATTAAACACAACTGTACATACAACCAATGACAGATTAAACACAACTGTACATACAACTAATGACAAGGATAGATTAAACACAACTGTACATACAACTAATGACAAGGATAGATTAAACACAACTGTACATACAACCAATGACAGACTAAACACAACTGTACATACAACTAATGACAAGGACAGATTAAACACAACTGTACATACAACTAATGACAAGGACAGATTAAACACAACTGTACATACAACTAATGACAAGGACAGATTAAACACAACTGTACATACAACTAATGACAGATTAAACACAACTGTACATACAACTAATGACATAACAACTGAAACTAGAGGAAGATTAAACCTTACATACAACAATGTACAGATAACACACTGTACACAATTGACAAGGACAGATTAAACACAACTGTACATACAACTAATGACAAGGATAGATTAAACACAACTGTACATACAACTAATGACAGACTAAACACAACTGTACATACAACTAATGACAAGGACAGATTAAACACAACTGTACATACAACTAATGACAGATTAAACACAACTGTACATACAACTAATGACAAGGACAGATTAAACACAACTGTACATACAACTAATGCAAGATACAGATTCAAGACTTAAAAAACTGTACATACAACTAATGACAAGGACAGATTAAACACAACTGTACATACAACTAATGACAAAACACAGATTAAACACAACTGTACATACAACTAATGACAAGGACAAGATTAAACACAACTATACAACAACTAATGACAAGGACAGATTAACACAACTGTACATACAACTATGACAAGGACAAACTAAACAACCTAACAACAATCATCTAGAGGAAAGATCAAACACATAATATGACATATAAATACACATATGAAGAACAAAATGAATGAAAGTTGACTATAAAACAAAATTCAAGATCACATTAACAAAAATTCAAAATGACTAACTACATTAAAAAATAATTTCAAGATTGCACCACATTAATTCAAGTTAATTAATTTCAAGATTGCACCACATTAATTCAAGTTTATATCATACCAATTTAAGATGATTTCATAACACAATTTCATAACACAATTTCATAACACAAATTTAACACAATTTCATAACACAAATTTAACATAATTTCATAACATAAATTCAAGTCTACTTCATAATACCAAATTCAGCAAGATAACAATACAAAAGTTTGTGATGATTACATTAGCGAAACACGTACAAACAAAGTACTATAGTTTTAAAAATACAGAAACAGTGACGATAAACAGCAACGTTTCGACCAAAAGATATAATTTATATTTTCACTTGATTGTATATTGTTTCTCTTCTTTTCCACTTCTAGTTTTGTGTTACACTCATTTCGTTATGTTTTTATTCCCAGTTCATTAGATACATTTGCATGTTTCGTTATCATCCATTTGTAAGTGTTCTCTATAATTCGTCACTCCTGTTGTGTCGTTTGCTTGATAAAGGCCTTTTGGTCGAAACGTTGCTGTTTATCGTTACTGTTTCTGTATTTTGTAAAACTATAGTACTTTGTTTGTACGTGTTTCGCTATTTACCAAGTTTTACTGCAGTCTTCCCCTATGATGATTACATTACAACATGCCCAATGATTACATAACAAAAATTCAGCAAGATTACATAACAAAAATTCAAGATAAAGAATACATAACTTGAGAATTAATAAAGCAACAAGACAACTGCAAAGTTTGAGCTGTTACAAGGAAAGTGTTGTCTTCATATTGTCAGTGTAGTAGTGACATGTATCAACGAGGTCTTAGTAGCTGCAAGTGCATCTTTTAGAAAACCCATGAAGCGATGGACATCCTCAAAACTACAGTACATTGGCACTGGAGAGATACGTATCACCCTTGGATACCGTTTATCACACTGAAAAGTAAGCAATATGAACAAATATATGAAAATCAAGTTGGAAAATTTATCACATTTATTTGTGTGAAAAAGGATAAGCAATAAAAAAAAACATTTTTCCAATGAAGACAAAGACGCTATAAGTATAAAAATAACAGAGACTGAAATTGGATAGACCATGTCCTGATGGGGTTGTTACGGATGCAGTAGTCATGCAGGATTTTGTCTCTATACAATGTATTGTTTCAGTTTGGAATATCTTCATTGCAATCTGATATGTCCATAGGTGCTCCGATCTCTTTCACAATATCTCCAACAACGTCCAGCGACAAACCGCACCAGTTCAATGTTGATTGATGAGCCTACTCATAAACCTGATGCGCTGTTCTTTTCTGGTCACTCCAATCTTCAATCCACGCTCTTCCAATCTAGCAGTTGGTGTGAATTGGTTTAAATGAAAATCCTCTTTGTGTCCACACTCTATGAGGGCATTCAGAATGTCAGCTCTATCAATTGGCTGACCCCATGATATAGTGGCAGAGTCAGCCAGTGTGTCTGATCTCTCATTACCATCAACACTCATGTGTACTGGAGCAAAGATGAGTATAATTCTGCAAGTTAGTAATGTATTGTAGTGTTGGTAAGTATGTGAATTTCCTTCCTACTTAAACTTCTTTCCTTATCACAGCGGGTGCATACATTATTAATTGGTGAAGATTTATTTGGTCGGAATTATTTATTCATGTGAAAATTTTGCCTAGGCAGTGAATTAGCAGCCTACTTTTATGATTGTCAATATCCAAGTACCCTTTGACTTGCTAAACTGGACGCCTGTTGGTTGCCGGAGCCCACAAGGGAAGTCAAAAATAGTAACACTGCAACCTACAAGTCATGTCATAAGAGGCAACTGAGATAGCGGTCTAGGGAAGCTACCCTAGTAAATAAAAAACCTTGCAGAAATTGAATGTGTTGGTCTACTTGTAGACGCATAACTGGCACAATGTACAATCGTTCTTAGGATTAGATCACATACAAACCACAAAGAGTGGTTTAACAAGTGATCGATATGGAGCGTTCAAGAAGAAGCTAAACTTGAATATGGAATCTATATATTGTTATCAAACTTTGATAGGTCTAGACTATACAGAAATAATGGAAGGCAGCAGTAAAACTATGTAGCAATGGCCAAACATGTAAAAACACAAATTACTGTAGTTTTAGAAAGTATAAAACCAGTCGTTGTATATCATATTGTAAAACTACAGCATGTATTGTTCATGATGTTTCCCATAGTGTTCTGAGACATCTACCTACTTCTCTGTATTTGATGATTATACAGTGACTTTCTTATCTCTTCTTCTTGCTATTTTGATGATTATACAGTCAGACATGTTCTTATCATTCTTCTTGCTATTTTGATGATTATACAGTCAGACGTGTTCTTATCATTCTTCTTGCTATTTTGATGATTATACAGTCAGACATGTTCTTATCATTCTTCTTGCTATTTTGATGATTATACAGTCAGACATGTTCTTATAATTCTTCTTGCTATTTTGATGATTATACAGTCAGACATATTCTTATCATTTCTTCTTGCTATTTTGATGATTATACAGTCAGACTATTCTTATCATCTTCTCTTCTGCTATTTTGATGATTATACAGTCAGACGTATTCTTATCATTCTTCTTCTATTTTGATGATTATACAGTCAGACGTGATTCTTATCATCTTCTATCTTGCTATTTTGATGATTATACAGTCAGACTATTCTTATCATTCCCTTTTTCTTGCTATTTTGATGATTATACAGTCAGACATGTTCTTATCATTCTTCTTCTTCTTGCTATTTTGATGATTATACAGTCAGACATGTTCTTATCATCCTTTTCTTCTTGCTATTTTGATGATTATACGTCAGACGTTTCTTATCACCTCCTTCTTGCTATTTTGATGATTATACAGTCAGACAGTTTCTTATCATTCTTTCTTGCTATTTTGATGATTATACAGTCAGACATGTTCTTATCATTCTTCTTGCTATTTTGATGATTATACAGTCAGACATGTTCTTATCATCCTTCTTCTTGCTATTTTGATGATTATACAGTCAGACATGTTCTTATCATCCTTCTACTTCTTGCTATTTTGATGATTATACAGTCAGACTATTCTTATCATTCCTTCTTGCTATTTTGATGATTATACAGTCAGACGTGTTCTTATCATTCTTCTTCTTCTTGCTATTTTGATGATTATACGTCAGCGTGTTCTTATCATCCTTCTACTTCTTGCTATTTTGATGATTATACAGTCAGATGTGTTCTTATCATCCTCCTTCTTCTTGCTATTTTGATGATTATACAGTCAGACGTGTTCTTATCATCCTTCTTGCTATTTTGATGATTATACAGTCAGACGTGTTCTTATCATCCTTCTACTTCTTGCTATTTTGATGATTATACAGTCAGATGTTCTTATCATCTCTTCTTCTTGCTATTTTGATGATTATACGTCAGACGTGTTCTTATCATCCTTCTCTTCTTGCTATTTTGATGATTATACAGTCAGACTGTTCTTATCATCCTTCTTCTTGCTATTTTGATGATTATACAGTCAGACATGTTCTTATCATTCTTCTTGCTATTTTGATGATTATACAGTCAGACATGTTCTTATCATTCTTCTTGCTATTTTGATGATTATACAGTCAGACATGTTCTTATAATTCTTCTTGCTATTTTGATGATTATACAGTCAGACATGTTCTTATCATTCTTCTTCTTCTTGCTATTTTGATGATTATACAGTCAGACGTGTTCTTATCATCCTTCTACTTCTTGCTATTTTGATGATTATACCATCAGACGGTTCTTATCATTCTTCTTCTTCTGCGTTCACCCGCTATGGATTCAGGCGTAGTCAGGGTGCCTGGGCAATTCTGATTTTTGCATAAAGGCATTCTTTCCTTTTTATCAGGTGTTATATGTGCAATTTGTTTCATGAGATTTCTAAGATTGTTGCTAGAGGTATGGAGTTTGTGCAACACTCTGCAAACAGATGAAGTAGCTATCGACAAAGATGGAGCCACATAGGAAAACCCGGTGCAATGAAGTCAATTCTTCGCCTTGAGATCATTGAAAAGTATCTTAAAAAAGCTTTAATGACTTCCTGAGAGAACAAGCTGAAGATCACATTAAATGCTGCAGTTATCAGGATGACTCAATGTGATAAGAAATGTGTATGATCAATGTGCAATGGGAACTATCAGCAGACACATATTTCATCATCTACAAACAGAGAATGAGTACTTATGGGACTGCTTAAATTGTCATAACATCAGTTGTGTTAACTAACCGACAACTCAAACAACTTACCAACACTCCACGTTTCTCCAATTCTTTAAACACCTCCTGTATAGAAACATTGAAAGCCAATGATAGCTGGGCCCCTCTCTGTTCAGGATCTTGGGGGGTGAAGATATCTATGTAAATATTATCACCATCATCCTTGGTGTCTTTCCCATCTGGTCTCTTGTAGGTCTGTAGTATACAAGACTCTAGGTAAGCAGTCAGCAGAAGTGATTTCCTTCTCAGATCTGTGAGACTTGTCTTGTTGAAAATCTATTTTGGGATAGATGTGAATCTATTATGTTGAACCTGAGAGGTACAATAGACAGACTTCATTTATATTACAGATATAAGATTGATACAACAGACTGAGACATCACATTTATTACAGATATAAGATTGATACAACAGACTGAGACAGTATATATATTACAATACCAGACACAACAGACTGTTTATACTATAGACAACATTGAATATTTAGACAATATTTCCAGCAAACAAAGGGAAGGAGGTATAAGACTTGTATCAGAATTTGGAGTATTTCATTAACATAGAAATAAACAAATAAAGTTATCCTGAAAAACTTTAAAAAAGATGGAATGATATATGCTCAGTTTACCTCTAAGCTGGCCTTAAGTGGAGCACACAAGAAACCAGGTGTGTTGCTGATTCGATAGCCCCTAGCTCCTGGAATAAGGTCCATGTCTGAAAGAAACACATAAAAAGTATATAACATCTGCCATGTAGCATGTCTATAGCAAACAATCGTTTCCAACACAACCTACCTAAAAGACTGAAGAATAATTAATCAGTTCTTCAACTTTCTTCATTGTGTTCAAAGTTCTTTAATGTGCTGTTGCCAACATTGTCTTGATTGTTCCCTTACCTCATTTTTCAGAAATCATGCCTGCTATTGAAATCGTGGCATATCCTTTACAGGATGTCACCATCAAGCACAGTAAATGAGTCATTGATTTTCTAGGCACCACTTAAACATTCAGTAGTTTGTCATTGCTTTCTGAATGGAAAGCAATGCCTTCTATTACAGCTCTCTAAATCACTGTGATGTTTAATGTGAGCATAACATTTCAGTTTCCAAGACATGATATTGTTTATGAAATAATATACATGGTGGCAGATAGTCAAGTGATAACCAAGTGCAGTGAAAATTCCAAGGTTTGATGCCAGCTTGGGATAACAATTATGTGTGTGCACACAGTTTGTGGTTGGACTACATGAGACCCTGATTACAGTACCTCTGAAGTTGGAATAAGACTCATCTGAATAGCGAGGGACATTGATGATAAGGAGAGCAAGCCTTTATGCAAAACTTTGTCAGAGGTTCCATGACTACGCCTGAATTCATAGCAGGTGAACACAGAGAAACAAAAAGAGACCCAAGTTTCTCACTGTTCATGTCTTGTAAGATATCTCATTTTCCTGTTCTTTGTCCAAAGTGTTCTATGATATTTCTGCAGTCTTTGTTTCAAAGGATTTGATTTATGATTCCCATCCATACAATACACACAGACACACACACATGAATGCATGTCCTCTGAAGTCTGACTTTTGTTTCATTGCTTATATTATGCCACAGGCTTTTGACACAATGCTCTCATTTTGATCAGTCAAATGGCCAATGGTCTCCATTTTGTTATGCTATTGATCAAGATTTACTTTTGACTTTAGTACTACCTATTTCTGTTAATGATATTTGATCAAGTTTACTTCTTGACTTTAGTACTACCTATTTCTGTTAATGATATTTGATCAAGTTTACTTCTTGACTTTAGGTCTATTAGATTGGGTTTCTTAAAGTGGTGTTTTATTGTTGTACTGTATATGTTATGTCTGTCATATAGGAAGTCTAAATTTCTCGCTTCTGTTGTATCTTTTGCTTAATTAAATCCGTATGATTGAAACATCGCTGTATATTGTTTTTTGTACTTTGTAAATCTACATGATAGCGGGCGTCTGTAGCTTAAGCGGTAGTGATCTCGATTCCAACCTAAGTGTATCTGTTTCAAAATCTGCAGTTTGGAAGCAAATTTACTCACATGGACTTTTATAAATGGTAAAAACAGACCTCACCGTTCCGAAAGCAATGGCAAACTACTGAACGTATAAGTGGTGCCTAGAAAATCGACGGCTCGTTTACTGTGGTTGATGACAAGGTCCTGTAAATGATATGCCATGATTTTCATTCAAATCTACATGACTTTGTTTTTACATGTTTCAGCATTGCTACATAGTTTTACTGCAGTCTTCCCTTATATTGCTAATACTAACTGATAGACTGGGAAGTATCAGAGCTTGCTTCTATTCTCCTTGATCAAGTTGAAAGCTCTGATATGCTCTGAATGAATATCTGAGGAAGGACATGAACTATCAACACATCACACATTAATATCAAATGGACAGACGTTCAATGTCAAGGCTGCGAGATTGGAAAGAGATGTAGGAATGGATAAGAAGATGCAGATGGATAAGAAATATTGACGAGAATAAAATGATAAATAAGAAAAGATGACAGATAAAAATAAGATGCAAGATAAGATGATAGATAATAAGATAAGAATAAGATGATGGATAAGAATAAGATTCAAGATAAGAATAAGATGATAGATAAGAATAAGATGCATGATAATAATAAGATGATAGATAAGAATAAGATGATGGATAAGAATAAGAGGCCAGATAAGATGATAGATAAGAATAAGATGATAGATAAGAACAAAATGATAGATAAGATGACAGATAAGAATAAGATGACAGATAAGATGATAGATAAGAATAAGATGATAGATAAGAATAAGATGATAGATAAGAATAAGATGATAGATAAGAATAAGATAATAATAAGAGGGTGATAAAGAAGAATAGTATGTATACAAATTGAAAGATAGATAAGGATAAAAGTATAAAATGTAAAACAAGAACAGAATGAAAAAAGAAGGAAAGAATGGGCAAGAAGTAGATGAATAAGAAATAGAAGATGAACAAGAAGTCGAGAATGAGATACAAAATGTACATACTATTATCCATAAGGAAACGTGTGGACATATCATGACCCCACCAGCCCATCAGACGAGGAAAGTTGTTGTCTCTGTATGTCTCATGTATAAAAAGTGCAGCCAGGCCTCCTGCACTTGCATTCAAATACTGTAACAAAGGATACAATTATCAACCATATGCAATCTCAACTATAGAGTCTATGATGTAAAATTGAAGGCAATATATCTAGTTAAACATTGTGAAACAACTAAATTATAGTTTGTGATTATATCAAGAGCTAAATTGTGATTCAATAATTGACTTGTGGTTTGGGATTATGTCAACTTCTTCTGCTTCAAACGATTCATATCAATCACTTATTAACCACTCTTTGTGATTTGTATGTGATCCAAGTATAACAGTGATTGTATGTTGTGCCAGTTATGCGCTTACAAGTTTTCCAGCACATCTGATATCTGTGACGCTTTTTATTTACTAGGGTAGCTTCCTAGGCCCCTACCTCATTCGTCTCTTACGACATGCCCTGTAGGACACAGCGCTACTATTCTTTGCTTCCTTTGAGAGCCCCGTCAATGCACGGGTGAATTGTAGCTCAATAACTCACATATGGTTTTGTATTATGTCAACAATGAAAGTCTAATATCTCTTCTCTCTCTCGGGATCGTTCTTAGGCCGCTTTTATCATTCAATTGTGATATATAAACAGCCAAACATCAAGAACGGATGTATGTGCACGACCTTCAGTACCTATTTGAGCTCAGGTGCTTATCCTTCGGCGGTGTGTTCGATTTCAACCAGCGTTTACTGGGTTCGCTCTCCATTAGCCTTTTGCTGTCCAAAGCCAAAACCCACAAGGCAGCAGGCTGCTATTTTCTTTCAGGGCAGCGACCCGTAGGCGACCTGCCCTCCCGGGCTGATGAGCATCATCTGCCCAGCTATACCCGTCTTGTTAATGGACTGCTTGGTTTGCCTACCGTCCAGTTTTGTGTACGTTCACGGTTTGTCCCCAATCAAGCTACAAGGCAGCAGTAGTATATCTCTTCTATGTAACCTCTTCTAGTAGATGATAATGAAGATGATTTTCCTATTCACAAGCAAACCTCTATTACCTTGTATGTACACCAACAAGCAAAGTCAACACCCCAGTTATGTAGATCAAGAGGTACATTGCCTGCAGCATGAGCTAGATCCCAACCAACATAGCAGCCCTGATCAGTGATAAAAGAATATGTTTTAGCAACTAGATCTAACATTAAATAGCGTTACAGTTAACATTAAATGGCGTTACAGTTAACATTAAATAGCGTTACAGTTAACATTAAATGGCGTTAAAATTAACCAGATCTAAACTTAAGTAGAGCTATCATTAATATAGGGTATCTTCTTCTTCTTCTTCAAAATCTCCATATCGACCACTTGTCAACCACTCTGTATGATTTGTATGTGATCTGAGCCTAAGAGCAATTCACGTTGTGCCAGTTATGCGCCTACAAGTAGGCCAGCACATCCAATTTCTGCACTGCTTTTTATTTTCAAGGGTAGGATCTCTAGGACCTACATCAGTCGCCTCTTACAACATGCATTGTAGGTTGCAGTGGTACTATTCTTTGCTTCCTTGTGGGCCCCGGCACCACATGGGCGATATAGGGTATGTATAGCATCATTAATATAGAGATATAGAGCTATAATTAAATAACCAAAAATAACATTAACTATATCTAAACGTAACTGATAAGCTACTGTATTTAAAAACAGGTTGTGGCTGAATTAAATTTAGGTCCCATTTTCCCATTGCAGGTGTATGTACAAATTCTGCTGCTGTTTTCGTAATTAGGAACAGATTTTTATGAGTAATATACTGTTTTGTAGGTAAATACATTTTCATTAAGATCAATCTAAAACAATTGTTTGTTCATTTTTCTTAGGAAATTTGTAAATGTAAAATTATTATTTACAACAGAAAAGCATTCAAAAAATAGAAAAATATCCCAACTTTAACTTTTGAATTTTGTAAACATTTACTACCTTTCACTTGGTGGTTACTGTATAGTATATCCAATAATAAGAAAAAATCCACAAACACAGAAAATTTAACAATATGTAGTAAATAATTTACACTTCTCATCGTCTATGACCGTATCGCTGTGATTTCCGTGAGTTCCAGGAATCACATTTTCAACCTAACAAATCTAGTATCTACTATACCTTAGCCTTGCCAGCTTTAGTTATGGTTGGGATATCAAAAAGTTGACCTGTGTAGTACTGAACTCCAGAGAAACAAACAACCGCAATCTTGTCTCCCTCCTCATTTATCTTGGATAAGATGTCTTCTGTTCGGAGATTGAACTCACCCTGAGAAAGAGATCAGAAATGTCTTGCTATCTTGTCATTTTTAAAGAGATAACAAAATATAGACAATATTTTGGAGACTTGTTATATTTTGTTTCTTAAGACCGCTATTGGAGTACAAGTTTTCACAATTTCTCTATGTACAGTAGTACTGGGGATTGGTTATTTTTTTATTAATAGGACCATCATCATTGCACTTCGGTGAGTAACCATATGTGCTCTGATATCATTCTTACACAGGAAGATCTCAGCGACAGTGCACAAACTCCGTAGCACTGACGAGGGTCCCCGATGTAATTTTGAAGATGGTGAAATTATTTTGTAGAAATTTTATTTTTAATCTTTCTAATGAATTTTGCCAGACATCGTCTCGCATTTAGGGAATTTATAATATCAGTCTGGTCCATTGGCTTTCCAGCCTGGTCCATTGGCTTTTCAGCCCGCTCTTTTTGAATTTGAACTGCTAAAGGTTCTTTTATGTGCTCAAATTAAACACAGGACCTATGTTTTATCGCCCGTCTTCGATGGGACTAGGAACTCGATCTCACCTATGATCAGTGATTTCTTGGAAAAATATCCTGATGGTTCCAAGAGGGAGCGAACCAAGTAACTTTGGAATGAGAAGCGAGCACCTAACCGCTACGCCACAGAGACACCCTGGGTAGGGGGAGATGTTTCTATAATTTTTTTTTCCTAATAGATGAGTGTAAACTCTTGCTAGTGTATGCAATGTTGTGAGTTGTGAAAGTTACTAAGAAGGAAATCTAGGTAAACAAATCAATCTTCAGTCTTGTTGTGTATCGGCATGTGAAACACTTGAGGAAAGAAACCAAACAGAAACCATAATCCCTTTAACTGAAGTTGAACATGAAAATTGTGGTATATCCTTTACAGGACCTAGCCCCATCAACACCAGTAGGCAAGTTGTTGATTTTATAGGCACCACTTATATGCTCAGTAGTTTGTCCTTACTTTCTGAATGGTGAGGTCTATTTTTACCATTCGTAAAATCCACGGGAACTAATTTGTTTCCAAACTGCCCGTGGTGGAGTTGGAACCAGTAACTCTTGGGTTGTGATCTAGCTCACTACCACTAAGCCACAGACCATACATATATATAAACAGGACAGATAACATCGGACAGATAACTCTGTCATCATGACACTGTTCCTGTCAGTTACAACATGAAGTAAAAGAAGTCAAACCTTTGTGTGACTGTTGTCTAAACCTGGAGGAGACTGCACTTCATCCTGGTGATATCTGATGATAACCAATGAACTGAGTGCAGCAGCAGCAGAAGATACACAAGGAACTTGAATGTATACAATAGATATCCCAAACAAATAGAAAGAAATGTTGAAGGCAGTACAATATAACTCATGAACACTTGGATTCTCTGTTATGTGTATGCTATATGTAGTGATCCAAGCCTTTTTCAATTGTAAAACCATATTTCTAATTACTGTCAAAATAATTTGACTACATGAGTACGTCAACCACTTAACTGCACTCTAACCACTTATTTGTATATGTGCTTCAACCACATCAGTGCTCCAACCACTTGACTACATCAGTGCTCCAACCACTCGACTCCATCAGTGCTCCAACCCCTTGACTTCATCAGTACTTTAATCACATCAGTGCTCTAACCACTTTATATTACCACTCTAACCATATGACTGCCTCCCTCTCTCTCTATATCAAACTACATAGTATAAATACAATAAAAGTTAACAACAAAAGTTGCATACTTCTCTGGGCTCCATGCAAACCATAACATTTTTAGGATCATAACCATGTAGTTTGGACTGACTTTCAAACGTATACTGTGAAATGTTATCAAAGTTGATGATATTGAATAGTGACATTGAGAACATGAACAAGTCAGAACAAGGTAATAGGATATCACTGAGTATATTCATAATTAAAAAACAACATCTAACATGCTTCTTCTTCTGTGTTCACTCGCTATGAATTCAGACGCATCCAGAGCACCTGGTGTGGCACTTCTGACTTATTTTGCATGGGCTTGCTTTCCTTATTATCAATGCCCCTCACCATACAAGCGTGCTTTCTCCAACTTCAGTTGTGCTGTTATATCTGTTCTAGATAATCATCTATTTCTAATATCATTATATATATATGTTATAGTTGTATTGTATAGATGATCATGTATTTCTAATATCATTATATTTATGTTATGTTGGTTGTACTAGATAATCATTATTTCTAATATCATTATATTATAGTTATGTTGGTTGATAGCCTAGAGTGATCATCTATCTCTATTTCTTAATCACAGCTATTCTCTACACTATTTGTTCTTGTTTGAACACTTATTCTTCGCCTGTGTGTTGCTGGGCTCACAAGGGACAAAGAATAGTAGCACTGCAACCTACAAGATGACTGAGGTAAAAGCCTTGGGGAGCTACCTAGCAAATAAAAGTTGCAGAAATTGGATGTGCTGGTCTACTTGTAGGGGCATAACTGACACAACGTACAATTGCCCTTGGACTAGGATCACATACAAATCACAAAGAATGGTTAACAAGTGGTCGATATGGAGCGTTAGAAGAAGAACACTTATTAATAAGTGACTCAAGTTAAGACTATCATGAAAGGAGGCATCCCAGCAAAATGGAGAAGAAGAAGACCAAAGAGAAGATGGATTCAGGATGTAACTGATGGTTTCAACATGACCGCTGCAGAAGAGGAACATCTGGCCTATGAGAGAGAGAAATTCTGAAGAACTGTTAAGGTGACAAAGTTCTGCTCAGGATAAGCTATTTGATGATGGTGATGACTGAAGCTGTGAACAAACTTAGTCTCAGCAATAGGATACTATATGCAAGACTTAGAAGTGTCAAATTGTATGCAAGTCTTAGCAGTGTCAAATTGTATGCAAGTCTTAGCAGTGTCAAACTGTATGCAAGTCTTAGCAGTGTCAAACTGTATGCAAGTCTTAGCAGTGTCAAACTGTATACAAGTCTTAGCAGTGTCAAACTGTTTGCAAGTCTTAGCAGTGTCAAACTGTTTGCAAGTCTTAGCAGTGTCAAGCTGTTTGCAAGTCTTAGCAGTGTCAAGTTGTATGCAAGTCTTAGAGTGTAAAGTTTTATGCAAGTCTTAGCAGGTGTTCAAGTTGTATGCAAGTCTTAGCAGTGTCAAATTGTTTGCAAGTCTTAGCAGTGTCAAACTGTTTGCAAGTCTTAGCAGTGTCAAGTTGTATGCAAGTCTTAGCAGTGTCAAGTTGTATGCAAGTCTTAGCAGTGTCAAGTTGTATGCAAGTCTTAGCAGTGTCAAACTGTATGCAAGTTTTAACAGCGAGAAATTGTATACAAGTTTTAGCAGTATGAAATTGTATTTAAACATCACTTTACTTGTCAGTCAACTGCAATATGTGAACTGTGAACCTATCAGTCATCTGAAGAGATCAATATGTGAACTGTGAACCTAACAATCATCTGAAGAGATCAATATGTGAACCTATCAATCATCTGAAGAGATCAATATGTAAACTGAACTGTGAACCTATCAATCATCTGAAGAGATCAATATGTAAACTGAACTGTGAACCTATCAATCATTTGAAGAGATCATATGTGAACCATCAATCATTGAAAGATCAATATGTGAACCTATCAATCATCTGAAGAGATCATATGTGAACCTATCAATCATCTGAACAGATCAATATGTGAACTGAACCCATCAATCATCTGAAGAGATCATATGTGAACCTATCAATCATCTGAACAGATCAATATGTGAACTGTGAACCTATCAATCATCTGAAGAGATCATATATTATCAGTCATCTGAAGAGATCAATATGTTAACTGTGAACATAGAATACTCACATGATCAGAAGGGAATGCTTTGCTCTCACACAATATTTTGTATCTGTCTTTATTTGGTCTGTAAAATGATATCTGTAATCAGAGATAGAATTAGTGCACACATGTAATTATAGATAGAATTAGTGCATACACACACATGTAATCAGAGATAGAATTAGTGTACAAACATGTAATCAAAGATAGAATTAGTGTACACACATATAATCAGAGATAGAATTAGTGTACACACATATAATCAGAGATAGAATTAGTGTACACACATATAATCAGAGATAAAATTAGTGTACAAACATGTAATCAGAGATAAAATTAGTGTACACACATGTAATCAGAGATAAAATTAGTGTACACACATGTAATAATGGATATAATTAGTGCACACACACATATGTAATCTGATTAGCCCTACCAAGAAATGTCACAATGAGTGGACCCAGTATGATTGAAAGTGTAAACTCCAAAAGTCACAACTCTTTCGAATGACAGCTGCTCTGAATTTGGTTACATGTGTTTGATTGTGCCATTTTTTAATGAAGGCCCCACCCTTTGGCCTTAGCCAAAGTCAGAGAACAGACAGGCACAGAACACACCTTGTATATTAATTTTTGTCTTCTAACTACATAGTCAATTTCTATCAAATATGCTCAAATATTCTGCAAATTCAAATTTTATATAACAAAACTACAAGCTGCTTCAATTTAAAACTAATTCTGCTGTGAAGTAATTCTGCAGAACACATAAAGAAGAGATTATCAACATAATGTATATGATCATTGGAAGCCACAGAAATGTAGTTTTACAGAAGAATACTGAAAATTACATGGACAGCGACGAAAACAAATGATGAGGTTTTAAATCAGGTCTGCACACAAAGAAACTTTATCAAAAGAATAAGAATCAGACAATCAAGGTTCTTTGCGCATAGAATGCGAAGAAAAGGTTTAGAACATTTGGTGACAACAGGTAAAATTCAGGAAGGAGAGATCATGGAAGACAGAGGGAGAAGATGCTGGATGGCCTGACATCATGGTTCAACACAAGATCGACATCAGAACTGATTACATGCACTAAGCAGAGAGAGTTGTGGAGAGACATGATCACCTACGCCGGCAGGCATGGTACTTGATTATCATTATCTCCCTGTGAATGATACAATAACAGTACCAGGTGTTACCACTTACTATTATTTCTCTTTGTACAGTATAATTTCTTCTCAGTAATAAATTCACTGAATACACATTTATGACAGCAGTATAATAGTTGTTATGGTGGATCGCCTATCATTACATCATCAAATAGGAGGATAAATAGGAGGATTATATGCAATCAATTATTGTCTCAAATTCTAAAGAGTGCCTCAGGACAAAGGATTTATTTCATTGCATCGTCCCATCGCCCGAGTGGTTACTGGGGCCCAGATTTGGGGTGCAAAGAATATAACCATTGTTACCTGCCACGCATGTCGTAAGGCGACTAAGGAGGTTTGGCTGAAATCGGATGCACATGTCCTAAACGTGTAGAAGTCTATGCGTTTAGGGGCCTCCAAACTAATGTGCAACATATGCACGTTCTTTGCAAAGATTAAACATACCACAAAGAGTGATTATAATTGGCGTAAGAGCGAACACAAAGAAAAGAGGATTGCACCGACCGAGTTTTAGCCCATATGACTCTGTCTCTCTCAGTAGAAATGGCATGCCACCTGCTGAGAGTACTACACAAAGTATGAACTATGTAGCTCAAGCAATAATCCTAGGGATCTCTGGAAAAAATGCACACATGAATAGAGCGACACGGTCCGACATAACCCACTACCTTCTGAAGCACAGCAAGGTTTAACCACATATTGTCCCAAATGAGACACTTTTCCAGAAGATAAGGTTGATACTGGGGACTGACTATGTGGAATCTAACATATCTTCTTCCTTCCTTAACCGCAGACAGATAAAGCAGTGAATAACACATCTTGTGGTATCTTGTAGGCCAGCAACAACAAAATCTCTCCACTTTGCTTGACCCATAGTCCTGATTCACAAGCTACCACAAGGCTGACAATAAGGTTGATACTGGAGGACTGTACTATGTGGAATCGAACATATCTTCTTCCTTCCTTAACCACAGACAGACAAGGCAGTCAGTGAATGACACATCTTGTGTATCTTGTAGGTCACAACAACAAAATCTCTTTCCTTTGCTTGACCCATAGTCCTGATTCACAAGGTACCACAAGGCTGACACACACTAAATATCTATCTCCATTGCTCTCTGCCATGTTATCTGTGGTATTTCTCTCTTTCATCTTCTCTCCAGAATCTACTCATGACATATCAGTAGCGCTCACTTAATAATGTCCCTTTGTTGCGCTTAGATACCCTTTGTTTACATTCCTGTGCAAGGTTACAAAACAGCGACTTTTGGTGGTTTATATATCGCTTGAAATTCCGGCTGTTGTTAATGTAAAAACACACAATACACTATTGCGTTAAAATATAATCAAATTTCAAATGTAGCTCTGGGATTTTGTGCAGTATCACTCTGTTATATAATATAATTATGAAGTTATATCTGTTTGAACTAGTCACATTCTAACTAGCTGACGATGTGCAAATTACACTGATGGGGTAGGTTGTTAATCTTCATAGCAGTAGAAATATGCTGTTACAAAAATATACAAAGTTTAGTTCTTTGTAAAGGTAACACATTAACGATACTAAATATTTTTTTTTTAAATTTTACGATGTTAAGGTAAAAGTAATAGTAGTTCATGGTGTAATCTAGAACTGAGAGTGAGATCTGAAATAAATTGAGAACTCTTAATTGAAGTTAATTGTAATGAGATTTTGTAAATTAATAAGAAAGATGAAAAATGTTTACAATAGAAATGAAAACGTAATAAAACTATAGAATAAAATAATTCAAGAATAAATTAATTTTAAAGAATTTATTTTCATCATAGTGTGGACTGGGGCATGGTTGACACATAATACTATGTCATCAGCTGACGAAAGACCAATTTGATAACTCACTGTGTCTGGTCATTTATAATATAAGCTTAAAACTTTCAAAGACAAAGATATATTTATAAAATTACTATTAAATTGCATATATATTTAACATATCCATACATGTACAAATATTATATATATATATATAAAATATATCACATAACATAAATTTACACATCTATTTCATAAATGCATAAGGATCTAGTTTACTTCTTCATGAAATATGTAACGTTTAACATAATTAATTTATACTTTCACAATAATATTTTCATTTCTAAATATACTACTAATGGTAGTTCAAACAAAAATACATATCTCCAAACATTGACAATACACATTTGTAATATAATTATACAATTTTACTAGCCCACATTAGTCATGATTAGTAGCCTAGAATTTTAATTCATAATTTACTCATACACACTTGCTCATACAATTTGTTCATACATACTTACTGACATGTAGAATGCTTACCTAGGACATCTCACAAACACACATTACATATATATATAACTGTTCTAAATTGTTATAAAGACAGCTATACAACACACAATACAGCTGGGAAAAATAAAATTGCACAGCCCAGAGGTCTGCTGTTATTTAAACTTTATGTTTTCACAGTGAACTTGTGTATTTACAGTTGGATAAGTTTGCAGCAGCTGTGTATTTATGATAAATTTTAATTCTGTAGTTTTATTTCTTACACCCCAAGCTCTTTTCTCTATACCAGCTACCATTGAATGTACAACTTCTCCTCCTTGTTCTCTAAAACCCAACCCAAAACCATTAAGTCTGATCCAGTTTGCACAGTGATGTTCTAGTATGTGTTGTTTTGGAATTATTTTATCTGGAAAATACAGTCTGTATATTGTCATGTAATCTTGTATTGCTAATTATATTTCTGAAACTGTGTCAGCATGGATTGGTCTACTGTGTGAGATGTAATTGTGAACTTTTTCAAATGCTGTATTTAATGAATTAAAAATGTCTCTTGTGACCAATGCAATATTTATTATATCCTGATTCTGTGTGTACAATTGTGTGTGTGTTATGATATCTTCTGTGAGATCTTTATAGACTTTACATGTTAAGTATTTATGACAGTGGTTACCAACAAAAGCTCTACTATGATATGCCTGTGGTGTGATTTTGTGTTTATCTAATACTTTATCTAAATGTGAACACACTGGACCAAACCTATCACACAGTGCTACAAACTCAAGTTCTAATAGGCTTGCTTGTGCTTTTTAAATCTTAGTATTGCATTTTATTTTCTCCTCCTCACTTTCACAAACTAATAAATCTGTATGTAACTTGTTTATTACTAATTTGAACATATCTGCCTGATGCTAATTATTACCATATTGTTTTAAATATTGTATAGTGTTTGAACTAGTGTATTCCTTTTCTATGTTTTCCATGATATCTGTCTATGCTGTCAGCTGCTTTTTCTAAAATTGGAGCATGCAAGCAGAAATAAAAATTATTTGCTGTTACTATATATTATATATAATTTTTCTGTTGATATGGCATGTAATTGAAGTCACATAACTTGACTGCATAAACAGCATTTAGTTAAGAGCAATTTATTTAAATCCTGATAATATATTCTATTATTTATTTTTTACTCATAACTTACAATAGTATAATGTTACAGTTCCTAATTAGATCTTCAAAACATAATGTAGTCGAGTGTTGATAACATTCAGATAATGAATAATGTCTTCTGTTGTCAATGGGATGATTCTATATAGTCACATTCAGCTAGAATTTATCATTCTAAACTTGATATTCGATACAAATAGCAATCACCCAGCAGAAATACAGCATAACAGTTTGAAAATTATGCTTAGAATTACCGCTTATTGCTCTGTAAATAACAAAACTATGTTTTAAAGGGTAAGAGAGAACATGACACAGTAGTCGGTGAAAGTCCCATCGAAACAAAACAGGAGTCTGTCTAGCGATCAAAGTTTGGAGCTCCAAGATAACCACTGACAATAAAACTTGCACACAAGAGAGAGAAATCATTCATTATTTTGAAAATGTATGATTCAGTGACACTATTTGTGCGATCGTAAGAAAAATTTGCTGTTTAGTAGCAGTACCTGCTCAAAAGTAGCGGTGTACAAAATAATTGCGGTGACCCTTTGTAAATGGCTCGTTATCTGTAGTTTTCCCTTACTAAATGTTGATAAAATATTTTGGTAATATGAGATACTTTAAAGTTTATAATAAATTTCAGATTTTCTGAAAAAAGTGACATACAAAGTAGACTAACCTGATTTATTGTACACAGTTTCACGATTCACATACATTCAAAATGGATGACAGTTATTAACTTTTTATTACCCAGCATTCAATGTGCGAAGAATGTTTTGGGTCTTCCTAAAGAGACGGTCTCTCAATGCAAATGTGACACCATGTACTGCATGGTAGTTCTTGTAAGTGGATACTACTAAATAACTGAAATACTAGAGTTTGGCAAAGTGGATGCAATCGTTGCTACAGAGAAGAACCACAGGTGCTGGACTGCAGACAGGGTGGAAACTGTCACAGGCTAGGAAAAGTGAAATCTAACATAATAACAAGTGAAAATGGATGTGCTGACCCGAAGGGCACATAATATAGCAGCTTAGCCGCTGGATACCATGACACAAAGTTCTGACAGTATTTAGTGCAAAATCATAAAAATTTGATTTTAGAGCATAGATTTCCAAACTTGTTGCCACCGCCACTTTGCACAATATAAACTTTTAACCACCCCTCCACATCATAACAGTTTGTCAACGCCCCCATATATATATATATATATTATATATATATATATATATATATATATATATATATATATATATATATATATATATATATATATATATAATGGATTATTATATATGATATAATATATATTAATATAGATTATATATATATATTATTATATATATATAATAATATATATACATCTCTATTTTCTTGCTAAATTATATATTTATGTTGTCAATTCAATGATTATTCATAAATGAAATGATGGATGATAGATAATTTAAATGCATTAAATGATTATTCAATCTAAAATCAATAATTATTTTCAAATATTTATTATTAATTTCTTTCTAGGAGCCACCAACCCTAATCGCCTGAACACCCCAAATTCTTCTGAACCCACTATCGCCCCCCTAGAGCGCTTCAGTGCCTCCGGGAGGGGTAGAGTACCGCCCACTTTAGAAACGCTGTTCTAGAGCAAAAACTAACAAGCAAAAATTGTTATTTGAGGATCATCTTCCTCCCATATGTCTTTAACTTGATCTTCTGTATCATGCTCATAGAGTAGCTGAGCTTACATTCAATGCAAACAACAACAAACTGCCCTAGTGACCGAGACTTAGAATCTTGGATTCTCTAAATACTTGTATTATTGAATTTAAATGAATATCTAGTAAAGAAAGTCTAATTTACTGTGGCAGAGATACTACTTGTGGTGATGTAGGACAGGATGGAATGTTGAAGATGATTGAGATAACCAATAACTCCCATACAAATATTGTGTGAGTGCTTACCAAAAGCAGATGAAGATTGACAGTCAAACCGTTCATGATGGACACTTCTTCCCTTTGACAGCCTTTAACAAATGAATATAAAACAGCATCTCATTCAGTAACCATGTTATAGTAATTAAAAAATAACTATATTTTCATCAGGTATATTAAGGTCGGTAGTGAGCTCGATCACAGACTCAAGCATATCTGGTTCAAACCCCACGGTGGGCAAATTTGGAAGCAAATTTGTTTCCGTGAGATTTTACACAAGGTAAAAATAGACCTCACGTTCAGAAAGCAATGGCAAACTACTGAACATATAAGTGGTGCCTAGAAAATCACGGCTCGTTTACTGCGGTTGATGGCTACTTCCTTTAGGATATGCCACGATTTTCATTTTTTAACATTAAGGTCTAAAGATGAAGAATTGACTCCATTGCTCTGGGTTTTATCCCATATGGCTCAGTCCCTCTCAACAGAAATGGTGTGCCACCTGCCGAGAGTAGTTCACAAAGCATGAACTTCTTAGCTCCTGCAACAATTCTAGGGATCTCTGAAAAAAATGTACCTGTGAACAGAACAGTGCAGTCTAGACTTGAACACAAGGCAATGGCTTAACCACTTAGCAACAGAAACCCCCATATTGAGTTAATAGAGACCCCCATATGAGTTATTTGAGACATGCAAATTTTATGATCAATGGTACAATATAGGTGACATGGTATACATCAAACTGTTCAACTTTATTTCCCAGTGTTATTGTGGTACCCAAATAAGACTATGTTGACCCAAGAGTGGTTTAGCAGTAGGAAAGTTTTCACTAGCTACATTATATTGGTATCTAAATTTGCATGTTTGTGGTCTAATGATGCAGCAACTGAAATGATATAGTCAGAAAACCAGAGCTGATCAAGATCCAACTTCAAGTGATTACCATAGTAACATACTGCAACAATGATATCAGAGAGTGAAGATAAACTCTGCCACAAGAAATGTCATGCGGAAAATGGATGGGGCGGAAGCTGTAGCTGCCTTATAAAGTGGATCTCTGGAAATTACTAAGACATCTTTGACTTGCACTCTGAAGATTGTAGGTTCGAATCTGGACCACACCATTCGTTCACTAGTGTATTTTTCACAAAGATCAATAGCAGTGCTGATAGAGCTATGGAGTTTGTGCAATATTCTTGGCAGGTTATGCTGAAAGTGGATGGGGCGAAAGCTGTAGCTGCCTTATGAAGTGGATCTCTGTTTGGAAATTATTAAGACACCTTTCTGCCTTGAGCTGTAGATGTCTTTAGTGTATCTGTCTGAATGGATGGGTGGAAGCTGGCTGCCTTAGTGGACTCTGTCGAAAATTACTAAGACATCTTGTTTCACTCTGCTGGCTCTTAGAGTGTATCTGTTTGAAATTACTAAGATATCTTTGACTTGCACTCTGAAGGTTGTAGGTTCGTATCTGGACCACACCATTCGTTCACTAGTGTATTTTTCACAAAGATCAATAGAAGTGCTGATAGAGCTATGGAGTTTGTGCAATATTCTTGGCAGATAAGTTAAGCTCCACGGACCTAGGGAAGTTAAGCCATATGGGAAACCTCAGTACAATGAAGTAAATCCTTCGCATTTAGGTCTTTTATGCAGTCTTAATCTCTACCCTTACAGGTAGAATAAAATTAAGCATTTTATGTTGAATGGAACAGGTGTATACAGAGAGCTGTTACCTATATAATAGCTATTGGAATTTCAATAGATAGTGAACAGGTGTATACAGAGAGCTGTTACCTATATAATAGCTATTGGAATATCAACAGATAGTGAACAGAATCGATACCACTGCACTACAGACACATCTATGGATGCTTGGACTCTTTCAGCAGGTGGAAAAGTCTATAAATACTGATGGTTATACACATGCCATATCCATACTTACAGTCCATGCCGCATTCTTCTTCTTCTATGAACAACTTCTGCTATGCGACTAGTCCTGTCTTTATCTTTCTTTCTTTTCTCCAATCCTGTTTTGCCTCACAGCGTTAGGTCAAGAAGGACTAGTCCTGTATGTGTCATAAACAGGGTGGTGCACTTGATTGAGGTCTTCACGGTCCCCATAGTTTGTTCTAAAGGTTGTTCCTGTTGGCCAGATTTCCATTCACATGCTGCGGCAGTCTTGCAGGATGTGCTCAAGGGACTGTTTTGGTGCTTCATAAGTGCAGGGCCGAGTCCTGAGACCCATTCTATGGAGGTGCGCTCTGAGACTGCAGTGTCCCGTTCTAAGTCTGAAGACTATGGTCTGCGCTTTTCTGTGTTTATGCACATTTACCACCAACTAAACCCCAACATCCATTTACCACCAATTAAACCCAAACATCCATTTACCACCACCAACTAAACCCCAACATCCATTTACCACCAACTAAACCCAAACATCCATTTACCACCACCAACTAAACCCCAACATCCATTTACAACCAATTAAACCCAAACATCCATTTACCACACTAAACCAAACATCATTACCACCACATAAACCAACATCCATTTACAACCAACTAAACACCAACTATACCCCAGCTAACCCCAATCTTACTTTCACTTACCAACACAAAGCCCCAACATTCCTTACCAACAGCAAAGCCCCAACATTCACTTACCAACAGCAAAGCCCCAACATTCACTTACCAACAGCAAAGCCCCAACATTCACTTACCAACAGCAAAGCCCCAACATTCACTTACCAACAGCAAAGCCCAACATTCCTTACCAACAGCAAAGCCCCAACATTCACTTACCAACAGCAAAGCCCCAACATTCACTTACCAACAGCAAAGCCCCAACATTCACTTACCAACAAAAGCCCCAACATTCACTTACCAACAGCAAAGCCCAACATTCACTTACCAACAGCAAAGCCCCAACATTCACTTACCAACAGCAAAGCCCCAACATTCACTTACCAACAGCAAAGCCCCAACATTCACTTACCAACAGCAAAGCCCCAACATTCACTTACCAACAGCAAAGCCCCAACATTCACTTACCAACAGCAAAGCCCCAACATTCCCTTACCAACACAAAGGCAACATTTGACAAGAAGCAAATGATTAAACTAGCTAGCTCCTAGTGATCCTGTGTAGTCAAACAATATTAACTTGTCACTTTCTATTGAACTGGTGATAGACATCATCTTCTAGTGCTAGGAAGCCTTTTGTTCAACAAATGGAAGAATAGCTAATAACGTCCAACATAGATGCAATAAATCAAATGATAGGACAAATGGCATCAATTTTGAAATGTAAACATGTCACTATGAACACTAAAAGAGCATTGTTCAACATAATCCTCCTTCCAATATTATGCTATCAGTGCCAAACCTGAACGTTGACATCAAATGATACTAGAAATGATAGAAGAAAACTAGTCAGAGATGAAGTGTCTACGCAGAATGCTAGAAGTATAGAGAAGAGAGGTGGTGTCTGTGGCTTAGAGGTTAGTGACTCTGTCTATTAACCCTGATGTTCTGAGTTTGAATCACGCTTCAAACAGTTTGGTTGCAAATTGTTTCGTGTGGAATTTTACAATAGAACGATGGTACCACCAGTTGAGAAAACAATGACAAACTACTGAACGTAACAATGCCTAGAAAAATCACAAACAGCGTTAAAAGCTGAGGTTGATTCGCAAAGTCCTGTAAAGGATATGCAATTAACTTTTTTATAGAGAAGAGACCGGTTTAGAAATGAAGATATCATGAAAAAGTGGGTATACATCAGTACTCAACTTTATCAAGAAACAACAATTAAATGGTTTAGCCACATAAGCGATTACCAACAGATTGCTATTCTGATACAGTGGATATAAAGCAAAAGGCAGACCTCAGAAATAATAGAGGCAGTGAAAAACACTATTTATGAAGTGCACATAAAAACCTGTTCTAGAAATCTCTTCTTATCCTGACGCTGTGAGGTAAAGCAAGATTAGAGAAACACACACAAAAACCTGTTCTAGAAATCTCTTCTTATCCTGACGCTGTGAGGTAAGCAAGATTAGAGAAACACACACAAAAACCTGTTCTAGAAATCTCTTCTT
Organism: Arion vulgaris; assembly: GCA_020796225.1. Classification (NCBI taxonomy): domain Eukaryota; kingdom Metazoa; phylum Mollusca; class Gastropoda; order Stylommatophora; family Arionidae; genus Arion; species Arion vulgaris. The sequence goes on from CM036758.1 coordinate 6,647,727, forward strand.
ATCCTGGCTGTGAGGTAAAGCAGGATTAGAGAACACACACAAAAACCTGTTCTAGAAATCTCTTCTTATCCTGACGCTGTGAGGTAAAGCAGGTTAGAGAAAACACATAAAACCTGTTCTAGAAATCTCTTCTTATCCTGGCTGAGTGTAAGCAGTTAACACACACAAACCTGTTCTAAATCTCTTCTTATCCTGACTTGTGATAAAGGTTAGAGAAACACACAAACCTGTTCTGAAATCTTTATCTGATGCTGTGAGTAAAGCATGATTAGAAACCACACAAAAACCTGTTCTAGAAATCTCTTCTTATCCTGACGCTGTGAGGTAAAGCAAGATTAGAGAAAAGAAAAGTAAGAAAGTGACTTGAATGATGTTTCTCATTTGTTCATGTATCTTCTCATGACCAAACTTCTCCATCTCATCATATATCATACTTGTATATAACTGAGAAATCTGTGCTCTCCTCCTTTGACAATCTATTGATGCAGTGTAAACTGTACTATGTCATCAAAATGATAAAATCTAATACCTGGAACGCAACAATAATAACACAAAATCAGTTCTTCTGATACAAAAAAACAACTTACAGATTTGCCCACTTGTCCACTTCCACATTAACATACTCTTTGGTTTTTTTTGGGCATAGACCTAAGGAGTTTCCACATAAGTAAACACAATCGTCGGATGGATTAACAATCGAATGGTCAGCTGAAAGCAAACACAAAGAAAACATGGTGATTTTCTGGTTAGAAAGTATTTATAATTAAAAAAATATGATATTCTAGTTAGAGAAAAGTTTTCACGGAAGTAAACACAATCATGAGAGCTGCAGTAGCATAGTTGTTAGTGAACTCACTTCTTAGACTAGTGGTCCAGGTTCAACCCTCAAGGAACATGGAATATATTTCAGACTGTAACAGATCTCAGGTCGACCTAGCCACAAATAGTACCAAGAAAAGCACTGGGAAGTAAAGATGCCCGGTGATGTTGACCACATCATCCATCATGTGCACGGACAATTAAAAATACGGACCTAACATCACATTACCCAATATACCAAGAGGTATAAAAAGGTTCCTTTTACTTTTTTTTAAAAACACAATCATTGGTTGAGTTAGCACTTTGGTGGTAGACTGAAAGTAAAAACAGATAAAACAAAATAATTTTCTGGTTAGAGAATTCTCACAAAAGTAGCTCCCCATCTTATCCATCCTTACAGTTGTCCTTTCATACTCAATCCCATGTATAATACTAATTTCCTCCGGTCCTAGGATCTCATCTTTGGTGATTCAAATTTTGCCTGACCAAATCACTCAGATATAGCAGCTTCATTGTAAACTGTGACACTGCGTAACCAGAGCCAACTATAAACTTATGGGCCTTCGGACTCTGGTAAGAATTATGGAAAATCAGACCACAACTACCCCGGGTGTCCTCACATTCCAGTATTGGTGTATATAGACGAATTCATTGTTAAATCAACACAAAATGTTAAAACAAAGTTATATTATGCAACAAGTTAAGTTTAACAATAAGGAATATCAATATTATGAATACTTTTCACCACTAAATAACCATAGACTCACATAACTGAGTAAAATTGCAAAAAAGCTTGCAATGTTCTATCAAACATCTGTAATTTCCAGTCCCCTTTTCTGATCTAGGTCAGGGAATACCCGGTCAGTTGTCTGGCCTAGTTTTCTAGTGTTGGCTGTGGCATAACAGACAGCATTTGCAGAAGAAAACAATGACAAAGACTATATAAACTATACATACTATGTAATATGTCTCCCATCTTTGGGTAGCAGAACTCTCCTCTCAAATGTCTAAGTGGATCTCGCTCATCCATCAGTCTTGCAAACTTGACATCATCCATGTCAAGATCATTGTTGTTAGCGATGACCTTGAGCTCATCCAATGGATGAACAGAGCCATTACTAACAGTATTCTGAATCTCAGTCATCTTTCAGTTATCCTGTGCTCAGATCTGAATAAAACGCATACAAACAAATGATATGACTTAAGTTAAACAATATCAATAAATATATTTAGAAAATTGCACTGTAAAGCCCATGTCAAGTTGGTACATAACTACATGTGAAATGTGATGGCTACCAAAAGTTACCAACAATACCAGAAATGACAGTCCGCAACATCAGCATTAGAAAGAAAGTTAGGACAGAACCTTGCTTGAATTATATTGAGAAAAAAAGAATGAAGTGGTTTGGCCACTTACTAAGATTGCAACCAAACTCCACTGTATATAGTCTTCCACAACAGAATATCAGTAAGAAAGGAGAAAGACTACGAAAAAATGGTTAGCAGAATCATGTCAAAAGGAAAAATAACTATCATCCAAGCCAATAGAGCAGAGCAAGACAAAAACATAAACTATGAAACTTGGCAATGACCCTGATGTTAATGACTGCCTTTTCTGATGCAGGTGACTGTCTTTTCTGGTGTTGTTGATAACTTTTCGCAGGCATCACATTTCATATGTAGTTATTTTTGTGACTGTGCTTTGCTCATTGTCCATGTTTGACTATGTCTGATTTATCAGAGGAGTTAAATTGAATGTTTAAAAGCAAATATAAAAAAAAAAAATATTTCGTTCAAATATGAACACGCAAAAAGAAAAAAAAGCTAATTACTATGGTTATCAATTACTGAGTTTACATACAGATTGTTCATTTAACAGTGAAACTCTATATTGTGAATATCCTAGGCGAAATGCTGAGGTCAAGGGGACATATACTCCTGATGGCCTCATTAATAGATTTAAGTGGTGTGATAAGAGAAATGATGAGAGGAGATTTGAAAGGGATTGGAAGATTGGTCATGGTAACAGCTTATAAGACTAGACAAAAGTACTAAAGAAACTGGTTTTATTGATGTTCATGTTATTGATGTTCATGATATTAATGTTCATGTTATTGATATTTATGTTATTGATATTTATGTTATTGATGTTCATGATATTGATGTTCATAGTTATATATGTTAGATGTTATTTGACTTAATGTTATTGACATTAATGTATTGATGTTCATGTTATTGATGTTCATCTTATTGATGTTCATGTATTGATATACTGTTAACATTTTTATATCAATAGTATTGATATTAATGGTATTGATGTTAATGCTACATAAATTCAATATCAGCCCATTCCTCCTCAATTGGATCTTTGCGGCCCTCTTCCAGCGAAGATAGTGTTTAAATGTGGCAGCTGGGCGTCATCACCAACAACAATCCATCCTGGCTTACCACAAGGGTCACCATTATCTCCGGTGTTGTTCAATGCCTATACTGTGAGCATCACAAAGAGCAGATCACGGGTAGAGGAAGAACAATGTCATATGCTGATGATGTGTTGGTGTATCGTCCGCAAGGATAAGCAGCTTGTGAGGACTTCAGTCAGAACAACAGCATAGAGATGGTGGCTTGGCAGCATTGGTCAACCCCACAAAGCAGCGGTGACATGGTTCTCTTTAAACAACCACATCGTCAACACTCCAACACCATCTGTGGTTTTGTGTTCAGAGGTGGTGGAGCGATCTCAGTCTCTGAAATACCTGGGGTTGAGTTTTGATCGTAGTCTAGCTTTTACGGAACACATAGCTCATGTGATAATGAAGGCAAGGAAAGGTTTGCTGGCGATGAGGGTAATGGCTGCGGCGGATTGTGAACAGCGTCATCTTTGACTTTTATACCAGGGTCTGGTCCTTTCTGTGCTTGAGTATGCGCTGGCGATCCTGACTCTCAGTCATAGTCAGATAGACCGACTGGAAAGAATACAGAACGAGGCGATGCGCATTATACTTGTGCACTAAAGACACGTCGTGCAGGCGTATCGCTATCTCCTTGACTATCCTACTATGGAGTATAGAATACTGTTAGCCGTCACGAGCATACCTTCGAGTCAATGCTGACACACAACATCCCTTGCACATGGAAATAAAGAGACAAAAAGGAAATAGGTTAAAAGAGGAAAATCTTGGATGGGTCAAGCCGAGGACTGTATTGAACAGGTGTGTACACTTGAAGACATTGATCCGGTGAAGAATGGATACCAGTGCCAACAGGAATCGCTACATCCTTTTCTGTATTCATCGAACTTGCTAAAGAATGCAGACAACACAACCCACTTGTCGTGGAGACAGAGGTTCAGGCATTAATTTCTGAGCACGCATCTGCGCATGATGTAATCATTTATACGGATGGTTCGGTGATTCGACATGTCCGGAGCTCGTGGGCTTTCACTGCTCAGGTCGGAGGTGATGTTGTGAAGGAAGACAGTGGTGGTTTTGCCGTGACTACGAGCAGTCTCACTATGGAAATCATGGCGGTTACCAAAGTGATGATTTGGCTAGAATCACAGACTTTTATCCATGCATGTTTTCTCAGTGACTCAATGAGTATGCTCAGGAAGATTGAAACAGGATGGGCTCGGAGGCATTGGATAGAGTCGCTGGAGAGGTCTAAGCTGACAAAGATCAGTTTTATTTTGTGCCAGGGCATGCAGGTGTAAGGGGAATGAACGTGCGGATAAGCTTGCAGGTATGGCTGCTGTCCAAAGCGGGCGAGCAATGGACCAGGCTGATATTATAAATTCCTTAAGGGAGAGAGGCGTGTACATGATTCCCGTAATAGCGCGAATCCACAACACTAACCAGACTGCAAGAACTCAAAGTTAAGTGTGGTGTAGCTCGACAAGAACGCTACGCTGGCAGACAAAGAAGAATTGTAAACCAACAAAGAACCGGTGTCATTAGTCGCCACCCCTGATGGACATACTGAGGAGAGATCGGAGCACTTATGGACTAATTTGTTCGACGTGCAATGATGGTGATCCGACGACTAAACTAAACTAAATAAATTATGCTATTGAAATGAATTATATTTATACTAGTATTAATATGCAACAACTAGAAGTGAAAAGATAATTACTCAAAGAAATAACAGACAATTACAATATTTTAGTTACATCAACAGATATAATACCAGGTTGAGCTGAACAATAACTTTTGCAGATGACATCTTCTCTTAAAGGAATCAATTGTACAGACAAGAAATGATCCAAGACATTCAAGAAACATTGCATATCTATCATCTTGCATTGATGCTGGGAGTCACACAATAAGGTAAATTCTGAGAAAGTGCGCATGTTGTGGTGCTCTTTGAACAATTTTATAGTCAAGACTCATCTTTTGAAGTCCCTTTGATGGACAAGTCATCGAGCGTTACAGGATACACTATAACCTTTGCGCAATCTATTTTTACTAAGAATGAGCACTAATAGGTCTGCCCGAGTGCTCGACATCAACTCAGTAACCAATTACAATGAATATAATGTTGAATATTTTATTTTTCTGCATTCAGAAAACTGATCATGCCTTTTTTGCTGGGATGAAATTCAGTTTTCTTAAGGTTATAAGGTAGTGGACCTCAAAAATAACAGAGACAGTGAAAAATACTATTTATGACGTACACACAAAAGCCTGTTCTAGAAATCCCTTCTTATCCTGATGCTGTGAGACAAAACATGATTAGAGAAAGAAATGTACCAGCCTTATATAGACTCATCTAAGGTTGTAACTTGTTGGTGGCTTCTGTGTTTAAGCCATTTGTCTTGCATTCAGAAGGTTTGCTGTTCAAACCCGGCCTGTGTTTGATTCACAAGTGTATTTTTTTCTGCTGATGCTTTCAGATTTTTTTTTTTTTTAAATAGGATCTACCCGTCGTGCCACCAGTGGACCCAGTACGAGTGAACATGTAAGACTCAAGAGCATCATGAAACTTTCGAATGAGAGCGATCCGATTTTGTTGAATTGGGTTTTATTTTGCCATCTGGTGTTTAATGAAAGCGATCTGAGTTTGTTTAAATGGGTTTTATTTTGCTATCTGGTGTTTAATGAAAGCGATCTGAGTTTGTTTAAATGGGTTTTATTTTGCCATCTGGTGTTTAATGAAAGCGATCTGAGTTTGTTTAAATGGGTTTTATTTTGCCATCTGGTGTTTAATGAAAGCGATCTGAGTTTGTTTAAATGGGTTTTATTTTGCCATCTGGTGTTTAATGAAAGCGATCTGAGTTTGTTTAAGTGGGTTTTATTTTGCCATCTGGTGTTTAATGAAAGTGATCTGAGTTTGTTTAAGTGGGTTTTATTTTGCCATCTGGTGTTTAATGAAAGTGATCTGAGTTTGTTTAAGTGGGTTTTATCTTGCCATCTGGTGTTTAATGAAAGCGATCTGAGTTTGTTTAAGTGGGTTTTATTTTGCCATCTGGTGTTTAATGAAGGCGATCTGAGTTTGTTTAAGTGGGTTTTATCTTGCCATCTGGTGTTTAATGAAGGCTCCCCCCTTTGGCTGCGATCAAGTGAGCACTAAACTTTGATCTTAGCCAAAAAGACAGAGAAGCAATAATATTCAAAATGGCAAATTGATACCTCAGGATTGTGACTGGAATTACAGTACAAAGTGTGTAATTCCAGTCACAATCCTCAGCAGATGGCAGGCTATTTCTGCCGAAAATGATCAAGCCATATGATGATATGGGGAAACCTGGTGCAATGAAGTCAATCCTTCACCATAACTGCACTTTAAACTTTATAGGAGCAGCACCATGATGATAGATCTGATTTATGAAAGTCAAGAACCATGTAACTATCAGCATACTCTAACTTATCTAAATTTCTCACCTGTGTGGTGCCGGGCCCTCAAGGGAAGCAAATAATAGTACCACTGTGACCTACAAGGTATGTTGTAAGAGGCGACTTCTTCTTCTTTGCGTTCGTTCTTTTCGACCAATTTTAATCACTCATTGTGATATGTTTGATCTTTACCAAGAACGTGTATACGTTGCACATTGGTTTGGTAGGCCCTAAACGCATAGACTTCTACAAATTTAGGAGATATGCATTCAATTTCAGCCAAACCTCCTTAGTCGCCTCTTACGACATGCTTGGCAGGTAACAGTGGTTCTATTCTTTACACCCCAAATTTGGGGCCCGGTAACCACTCGGGCGTAAGAGGCGACTGATGTAGGACCTAGGAAGCTACCCTAGTAAATAAAAAGCATTGCAGAAATTAGATGTGCTGGCCTACTTGTAGGCGCATAACTGGCACAAAGTAAAATCGCTCTTAGACTCAGATCATATAGAAATCACACAGAGTGGTTAACAAGTGGTCGATATGGAGTGGTCGATATGGAGCGTCAAGAAGAAATTGAAATTTCTGTTCTGTAACTGGCACTTTATCTATGGCAGACCAGGATGTTTTTCTTTCTGAGTTGTCTCCTATAATGGTTCCATACTTCAGTGGTTTGCTTACTTGGATCTCCTTTCCCTAGATGGAGCCACAGCCAACTATAAACTTAAGGGCCTACAGACTCAGTTAAAAATTACGGGAAATCAGACTACAACCGTAACGTGACCTCACATTTCAGTATTGTTATATATAGACGAATTCTTTTTAATAACACAAAATGCTAAATCAAAGCTATATTATACAACAAGTTAAGTTTAACAATAAGGAATATCAATATTATGAATATTTTTCACCAATAAATAACCATAGACTTACAGAATTGAGAAATATTGCAAAAAATGGTTGCAGTGTTCTTAGGCACTTTGGTAAAAATCTTTCGTTTGGATAAACTCGAAATTTCTCTTATAGTTTTGTAACAATTAGCATTGCCACGCGACGCACGACAACGGGTCGGGATTCACCCTACTTTTTGATTTTCCGAGATTCCCGGATGTTTCAGACACATATATATAGAGTAGTTTTTTTCGGCCAGACCTTTCTTCAAATTTTCGTGTGAGAGTTGGAAGAAAATACTGCATCATCTCCATACTACAAGCAAGTTAATAGATAACGGTGAGTTTCATTGCAATTATCTTATACTAATTGTTACAACTTGAGAATTAGACAACATAATTTGAAATCACCACCCTGTTTAACATAAGTGTATGAATTTTGGAGCATGCCTTATAACAAATATTTTTGTAGTTCAATTTCTTGCGAGCCATGTGTAAACTGAAATGTCGTCCGATCGCATCGCGGCATCGGCAGCCATTTTTTTGGGTCAAATTTTGTTACATTAAATAACTAAAATGATTCTGCCTATTTATTAATATTATTAAAACATATATTAACTGCAAGAGTGTAAATCACACAACAAATATTTGTATTCTGTGTTTAAATCAATTATTTATAAGATTGTTATCTGTAATACTAGTAATAATAAATAGTTAAATTAGTTAGTTTAAAACCGACTTTTATTTACTTTTTAATTTTAGAACTGATTTACATAATTTACATTAATCAATATGATTATAATTATTTATAATTATAAATTATTAAGTATAAACATGTTTTTATCTCTGCAGATTCACTGATTTTGTCATTTCTGAATTGATTTAACTTGAACCATGATGGATAGCAAGAAAGGTATTGAAGATCTCAGGTCATATTTGACGCAGTTTGAAGCAACGTACCCAGTTAAGAAGGGGTATGTAGCACAGCTGCTGTTGGATCGTTGCAGACCTGCTATTTCTGAGGTGGTAAAGAAGGTATCAACTATTGGCAATGTTGCGCTTGCAACAGAAGCTAAGTATGTTAATGAAGTGGGCCTTACATCTTCTATTCAAAGGTTTGATAAACTGATAAGAGACAAAAACAGATTCTTAAGTAAGCATTGGGCATTCCTTATGGAACTCTACCAAGAGCCATTTGTAATCCCATTTAAAGACTTAAAGTCAAATGCTGTTATTATTACAGTTCCATTGCAATCTTGTGATAATGTGAATAATGATCTCTTCAAAGAGTCTGTTTCAGGTACATCCCCTATGAGTTTGCGATGCAGCTGTAGCTGTGAAAGTTGTGCCAACACGAAGCGGACATTTGGAATTATGAGAAGTCGGCGTAGAGGTTTGCTGCGGAAGATTGTAGAAATCAGGAAAGAGCAGAGAGAAAAGTTTGCAGGAACTTCTCTAAGGCGGATGAAACAGACCCTGAAGAGGAAGGAAGCCACCATAAGAAAGCTGAAAGACAAATGTAAGAACTTGTATGTGAGAGAGTCTGAGTTGGTTAAAGTTAGAGAGGCCTTGTACATGTCTAAATTAGAAGTAAACGACTTGAACTCCATCGTAGAAAGTCTTCATAAAAAGCTTCAGAAAAGAGAGAAGCATATTGATGAGCTGAATGATCAGCATCTAAATTATAAATCTCAAGTTTCATTTCAGCATAAACAAGACCAAATAAGCCATGTGAAAGACATCCGCGAAGCCAGAAAGACCATCAACAACATGGGAGCATGCATTGAGAATGACAAGTCCATTCAGGAGGAAGAGAAGGCTGCAGAGAATAATATTATCGAGGTAAAGATGGATGGTAAGCAGTTTGGAACGCCTCTGAGGAAATGTATCTACAACTGCTTACTCCATCAGGTAAGTATTAATCATTGTTGTCCTGTCATTTCGTACATTGTTAAACATTTATGTGGTAAAGAATTGTCAGATGTACCCGTTAACTCTGTTGTTGCTCAGATGTCTTATGAGCTAGGCATTCTGTCCGATGTCCAGATAGGACACCTGTTGTATCATACAAGCATAATTAATCTTGCTTGGGATGCAACATCATTTAAAGGTCACCATGTTAACGAAATTCATGTTAATTACCGTGATCTGACAAATAATTCTTTCAAATCTTTAATTTTAAACTTAGCTGTACTTGCAGGAGGAGCCACTGATGACTATGTCCCACACATTGCATGCTCCCTTGGTGATATCATCAACACATATAGTGATTACCGTGGCCTATCAGCCATTGATGTTAAAACAACTATACTCAGTCACATAAAGAGTGTAATGTCTGATAGAGCATCAGTCAACCACTGTGTGAAGACAAGACTCGAGGAAGAGTTTGATATCAATCTAGTGGAGCTGAAGTGCAACGTCCACCCACTGGATGGACTAGCATTGGTTGCAAGGACTACACTGGCCGAAGTAGATGCAGCCTGGGCTCTATTGTCTCCTGGTGGAAGGAATGGATGTGTTGCTGCGGATTTAATCCACAGTATATCTAAAATGAGGTTGGTATCTAACCGTTCTTATTGATGTCCTGTATGCTTTATATATGTGTATTAGAAGATTAGGACTAGTTAATGAAATATAATTGTGTTAAAACGATTTGATGCATAATTTGTATCATCATCATAGCTTGTCCTGAGCAGAACGTTGCCACCTCTGCAGCCGCCATATTCAAACCATCAGTTACATCCTGAATACATCTTCTCCGTGGTCTTCTCTTTGCCGGTATGCCTCCTTCCATAATGGTCTTCTCCAGTCCTTCATGTCTTTTTATATGTCCAAAATATCACAATTTGAAATTTGTCTTTTGAAACTTATATTTGGTCCAACTGATTTACTTTCAGGTACAAGCAGGGTTACGGTGATCCAGCAGGATTTGCAACATTTCTCAAGAGAAGCTACAGCCAGGCATCATTCTTAGATACGTTGGAAACAGACTTCATGTTCTGTTCCACATGGCAGCAGTGATTTACAACCTGAGGAAGAAACTGCTCCTGTACTTTGAGACAAAGTGTGGCCGAAAGAGTGAAATGATAAAATTTATCACTTCGAAGATGAACAACCCCAGTGTCATGATTCAGCTGCAAGTGCTGGGTCTATTCTCAAAGATCCTGACTGGACCATGGATGCGTGATCTGTACAAAAATGAGAAGCAACGCTCCAACCTCCAAGTAGTAAGTAAAACTTGTAATAAATGACATAAACTGTATCAATGTCCAGTAGATTATGTAGTTGTGTTTCCAGTGTTCTTCTATCATTATCCATTTGCTAGATTTTGTGACAATTTACATTTACTCCTTGTTCAAAATTTTCTGTGCTAAAACTGATCTATAATATTTAAATGTTGTACAGGTGAAAGACGACACATTAAACAAGGTCATGGAAAAATTAAAGCAAGTGCAGGAACAGCCATCCTACCTATGCAGCTACACACATGATTTATTTGGTGAACCCCTGGATGAGTCGGTCAATAGTTTACGATTAGTAGATGATGTAATGTGTGATAAATTTAGAGATGTTGTAACTCGTCTGGCAAAGGCCTTCATTTGTAAGCTTACTCTCCAGCTGGGTCCATATTTGTCTGGAGCTCTTTCCCGGCCAACAGCCGCCATGTTGGAGGATACTGATGCGGCTCCTCCGCACAATATCCAGGCGGAGAGAACTCTGGGTATGATGGATGCTTTATGGCGAAGAGCTCCAAATGCCAAAATTGGCTTCATTGATGGAAAAGTGAAAAGCATTGAGAATAGAACTCTTGATTGGCTGGAGCGTTCCCTGGTTGAGCAGATTCAGCTAATCAATTTCATAGTTCCTCGTGGAGCCAAGGAGAGGCGTTTGAGAGCTCAGAGAGACAAAGATACACATGAAGCTGAGGCCAGAAAGCAGACTTTAAAAGCTAGTAAAATAGATAGGGCAAATAGGAATAAATTAGCATTAGAGATAGAAAATGTCATTTCAAATAATTTACCATTATCTAGTTTAGCCATGTTTAGCAATGTTAATGAAGTAGACTTAGATATTCTTAATAAGTTTGTTGTCATGGATAATTCTTTGTTTGGGTATGTTTTTGAGCATGTATGGAATATAGAGGGGAAAGACACTACCTACATGGAGCAAGCTGTTTCTTTCAAGGTCAAGAAAACAAATGGCAGACCTGTTCTCAATGTACGACTAATATGGAGAAAACAGAACGCAGACAATCCATTGTCACCAGATAAAGAATCATCAGAAGAGTACTTCTTCATGGCCGTGTCAAAGTTGTTGGCAGATTTTGTCTGTGGCGACATCACATTTCTGTGATTCCCTAGTGTTTCATAGTCGAGGACACATGTAAGTATTTTATTTCTCATTTATAGTCATTAGTACAATATTTTTTAAGATAGCTCCAGGGTATTGAGGTATTATTGCTAGTCTATTTGAGGCGATGAAAATGATATGTCACAATCATGTACTCAACAATTTTTTTTTTTAACATGCAATGTGAGATATTAATTGCTAATTATTACTCTAATTAGTGTTACATAACATCTACTACATACGCTCTCTACATTCTGTGCATGATACTTGCTGATTTAACATCATTCTTTCTGCATTACTGTTGTAGTTTAATGTGTATATCACAAATTCCAACCCAATATGATATAGTCAATATATTCATTATTCGAAATATGCAAATATTTTTGAATATTAATGAGCTCTGTATGCATTAAAACATTTCAACAATAAAATCAGTGAATGTTTGTGTGTTCCATACAAAATGTATGGTTTATATGGTCTTTATTAGAAACAGAAATATTTAAGATAATATAAGTGTGTTGCATTACAGTGACACAGTTTTATAGATTCATATTTTTAATTTACCTATATTTTCATGTATTTATTATTTAGCAAATTTTAATTCATAAAATATTCATAACTTTTTTCAGAATTGACGTAAGACTTGGTGAGGTATCGTTTAATTGCAAATTCCAATACCTTTCTAATCATGTACTTTTTAATGCTGTAGGACTATTTCAAAAAAAATATCAAAATACCTAGTGTTCTATCAAACATATATAAACTCCAGCCCCTCAACTGAACCTCCGTGAGTCTGCAGGCCCATACGTTTATTATAGTTTATAGTTGGCTGTGGTGGAGCTTATGACTTGTGCATACTTGATGTTCCCGTTATTGACCATATAAGAAAGAGATTTGGTTAAATAACTCTTATCACCAGCTACCTCACTGAGCGCACAATAGTTCAATACTGAAAAGTTCTTTATAGCAACATTACATAGTCATAACTATTCTAATTATTTTAGTAGCTGTGCATTTTGAAGTTGATAACTAAAGTTTAGTCTAAACAGCTTTATACAGCACGAAATATAATTTATATGCGCTCCATATATATACATTCAATCATAGTTAACATAAAAACTACATACTAACATTCCTCATTAATCCTCAACATTCCTGCGATTCCACACATATAAGACTAAGTTATTCACACTAAGTTATAACTTATTCGTATCGCAACAATACACAAAACAAACATATTATTCCAACCTGAAACAGATTAGGTTCAGAAAGTGTGGTGAACATTAGTTGATATCATTGATCATGCACTTTAAACTATACACAAACACATGAGACTAAAAAGTAGTGAAAGTATATGATTTTACTCACATCTAGTCCGCTATCCGTCTGCAACATAATCATTGCAAACTTCGTTTTATATTTCACACAACACTTTTTCTGCCAGAATTTTACGCGTTACCAGTTATAATAATATTATCATCAGGCTGCACAAACCAACTTTGGAAACACAACTCGTAACTAAGACTGCTGTTAAAATTTTAACTTGTCTCTCAACTGAACCCTTTGTCACGGTCCTTCGTGATTTTTTCCTTTTCAAGTTAACAGTCTAAAGACTGATGTTAAAATAATTATATCATGTCTATTTTTAAATTCAGATTTGTTCAAACATCGGTTTTAAAATATGTAGATTACCAGTCTCCCCGGTCAATAACAATTACAATCAAATTACAATGCCGATATCAATGTACCATATATTCCTATATTATTCTGTTGTTCTCTTTCACTTCTTTTATGTTGGACATTCTTAAGTTAAACTTGTCCCTTTCATGCATATATAGTGTATCATGTCATCAGTGGTGCTGTGATTACGACAGTAGAAGTCTGAATTCCGATCTCCGTGATTGCCTGTCTATGAGTTACATTTTTGTAATGAAAATGAAAGGTAAAAAAAAAAAACCCGATCTGTAGAAAATCAATATGAGTATAGAGATTTAAATTACTTACAATATGCAGTTAACATTGTAAATAATGTAGTACCTACCTCTTTTAGTAAGTATATATTTGTATTGTTAATAAGCAACTGAAATGTAGATTATCGTGAGCTGCACAAAACGGGAAAATAAATTGTCACAATTCTGAAAACCATTTCGGCCATCCAGTTGACAGTTGACTTAGTTGCTGATTGATAGTTGATTTTTACTTTAAAAAATAATACTGGACATCAACTTTAATAAGACAATGCTATATCACATGTTCAAACTGTCAATTACACTAAGATGTTCAAAATGCTATAATGATGGCTATCAATTTCAACCACAAAATTTGTAGATGAAATTTAAAATACAATAAATTGAATGCTACTAGATAGTGAGTTTACTAATAGTACAATTAGTTAATTTCTAACATTATTTCAGAGGCCGAAATAGCTCAGTTGGGAGAGCGTTAGACTGAAGATCTAAAGGTCCCTGGTTCAATCCCGGGTTTCGGCATATCCGGCGACCTCTATAATTTTTTAAAAATTTATCACCACATTACTGGAAAAGACGATTCTGCCACGACATTCATGGCCTGAGTGTTACTGCTAGCTATACCGTTTTCTGTTATCTGGAGTTCTGACCAACTGCAACTATTTCCTTTAGTCACCTTTCTTATTGACGATGGTTTCCCATGCGAGTCCCGTAATCTTATCTATGCCATTATCTGTAAGCGGCGTAACAAGGCTTATATCGGCAGGACAGGCAAGAGGCTCAGTGACCGATTCGCCCAACACTTGTGCAAATATAGGCCAATGCTCTGTGACCCTGTAGCCACCCATTTCAATGATACTGGCCATTTAGGAGCTCACGATGTCCAGGTCACAGCCATCAGATCGTGTAGTCGATTTGCTCTGAAGAATCGGTTGATTTCTTTGTATGGTACCTTGCGACCACGTGGGCTCAACGTATTACATTCCTATGCTTCTTAGTACTTTCTCTTCCCATGCCTTGTAATCTATATGGGTATATGTTGCATGTATTCAAGTTATATATTTACTAGATTTTTCATTGTTTCTCTTCCGTTCTATTTCTAGTTTGTATGTGTGTTGTTTTTTTTTTTGTTACATTTATTTCGTTATTCGTTTTCATTCCCAGATTTTCGTTTTTATTTCCAGATTTTCATTAGAAACGTTTGTTTTTGGTCGTCCATTTTTTTTTTAATTTGTCACTCCTGTTGTTCGTTTGCTTGATAAAGGCCTTGTTGGTCGAAACGTTGCTGTATTTTGTCATTGTTTTTGTAATTTGTAAAACTACAGTACTTTGTGATTACGTGTTTTGCCAATCAAATAGTTTTACTGCAGTCTCATCTATTTTGTGAACTATTCAGCGAGGAATTAAAGTGTTTTCTCTGGTGCTTGTGGTGGTGGATGATAAACTAATTGCTTCAACCAGATTATCATGTGCCTTTGTCATGTTCGTAGTCAACGGTTCGATCTTCTTCTAAATCTTTGATAAACAAGACATTGATAAACAGGACAAGAGATTCTCAACATGAGACAATCTCTCAATTTTCCATTACTTGACAACCAGTTAAAGGAACTATTTTCTATGGAAGCTCCCTTCAGGTGAACAGTAAAGGACATGCCCTGGTCTATTTTAATACTGAGTCCTATAGCCCTTCAACAACTACAGTATACAATAGAACATATTCCTTGTCTTTACATATCTGAAGAAATTTTGCATTTAAATTCTTTTGTAACCTTGCTTCATAACTGTCCTGAAAAACTTTAAAATCGCTGATCAGATCTGACGCCAGCCAATCTTCAACATCTTTATTATACCTTTCTTGTACTGCTGTAGCTCGTGCTTGTGGATTCTTATGAAGAACGACATGCGCTTTTGACATATAAGATGAAAGGTTAGGAAACACAGTCGGAACAGCATCAGGTTTTAAAACTACACAACGTCTGTCAATAATGTGTTCTACATCATTTGTATCTGTATATTTATCTGAATGTATTAAATCTTCTTCTCTAAAATGTTTGATACAAACAACACTATGTTTCGTGGGAAGCCAATCTTGACGTGGAATATTTGTGATCCAATTGTCGCGAATTTCCTTACGGTTTTCAGTTGGAACCTTGAATGCTTTAACGCACGATCGCGAGAGAGAAAGGATGCTTTAACGTAGGATCGCGAGAGAGAAAGAATGCTTTAACGCACGATCGCGGGAGAGAAAGAATGCTTTAACGCACGATCGTGAGAGAGAACGAATACTTTAACGCACGATCGCGAGAGAGAAAGAATGCTTTAACATAATCTCCCTCGTAATTTGATCTACAATTTGGTACACAACACTTTCTAGGCATCGTTATTTTGTTGTTAATGAAGATATTTATTAAATTATAAATATATAATTATACAACAATTAACAGATGAACTAATCCGGTAGTAGTAATACAGGAGAATAATAATCCGTTTGAAGATTTTTGAAGACTCCGCCTCACCTATCTGCCATTAAAAATGGAGCGTTATGACCAGATAATAGATCGGTTGTGACTCTGCGCCCTTGCGCAATATCGCTCTCCACACAACTTTGTCATCATTTAGTTTTTCTCATGTGCTGGGACCTATAGAAAAGTTCATCATTGAGGCCTTGCAGACATCTTTATATCTGAGCAGTGATCTACCCTGGTGTCTCTTCCTGAGCCGAAAGCAAAGATGAAGCGTCCTCTTCCTTTGTGTCTAGCCTGGGCAGCTGATAGGAAGAATGTGCATTGCCTAATTTGCACAAACTAGCGGGGATTGCATGAGATGCTAGAAGCTGAAAAGTAATACACACTTAATCATCAACTGCCTTATGGTCTCTCCATCCGGATTTTTGGTCAAGGTTTACTCTTGTAGCCCTCTGCATTACCATGCTGACTCACAAGGCAGTGGTGATTTTCATCAGGGTTTACTCCCTAGCCTTTAGCTCTCCGAGCCCTCTCCACACGGCAGTGGGATATAGTGTAATAATAAACATTTTTATAAGTAATATACATGATATGATAGGTAAGTTGGACAAAATAATCGACATGAAAATATCCTGCAAACTAGAGACGATATATTTCATTTTCCTTACTATTGGACGATTCTGTCCAAATATAGAGACATGGGATAACGCAGTGGTTTTTGCCCATGATGTGTTTTATGGTTTTCACTCAAGCATTGTTGCAATCTGTTGTTGCAATCATAGGAGTCCATCGAAGTGTTTCCATGGAGGCGCAAAATGGAGACAAAAAATGTCCTTGTTAGTTTACTAAGCGGAAATGGAGAAGACCAGATTCACAGAAAACTGTTTTATAACAAAATCAAATTTGCAGGGGGTGATACCCCCCTTACCCTCCTTGCATTAACATATGGACGCCCATGGCAGCAATTGACCTTGAGGATGAGTACAATAGAGTACCTTAGAATTTGTTAATGGTTCAGTTAAATTAACCCTTAACCCATTCTTCTTCAAATATATCTCTGCCGTCCTCCTCCAGCGATTGTGACAGTTGAGTTTCTGCAACGTCACTAATACACACTGGTTCACTCACCATTGTCTCCAGAGACGTACAGCGCTTACACTTGGGAAATCATAGACGAGCAGATCATGGGAAGTTGGTGAACAATGTCATATGCAGACGATTTTTTTGGGTGAATCGCCAGCGCAAAGATCGAGAGCAGGTTCTGAAGGAACTTTAGTCAGAATTCGACCGCATACATATGCGTTGTGGGGAAGGAGCTTTAGTCAACCCGACAAAAACAGCGGTGACATGGTTCTCTTTCAACAACCGTCTTGTCAAAACGCCAACTGTGACTTTGTGTTCGGAGGAAGTGGAGAGGTTGCATGCAATGAAACACCTGGGATTGCGGTTTGATCAAAGCCTTGCTTTTACATAACACATAGACCATGTAATAATGAAGGTTAGGAATGACATGACTGCAATGAGGGTAATGACTGCGACAAGCTGTGTACAGATTCACCTAAATCTCTTATACCAAGGTCTGGTCATGTCTGTGATTCTTCTTCTTCATTCTCACTAGATTGGGATTTCGGATTCTCTAATAAAGGCAGCCGTCTCTTCAGATTATCAGCCACACCATACATTTTGTCTTGGACGCTAGTGTAGGTGGGCCATCTCTTTCTTCTCAAGTCTGCATACTGGGGCAGTTCTGTAGGATATAATTCCTCCAGATTCACGGTGTTCGTGGCACCGAACCGACAGGTTACGATGTCCATGGCACCGAGCCGAAGAGCTGAAAGCTCAAGTGCTTCTGGATCGGAAAAAATATAATTCTTATGATTTCCGCTTCTCCGTTTGTTCCGACCTCTTCCCGCAGTAAGTTTTGACCACCCTCGTGATGGTAGGTCTGAAATCTCCGAGGCAGATTGGCGACCGTAGAATCCGTTATCCCATTCCTCATTGTGAGGGTCGTTGCACCATGGTATGCGCCTTACGGCCTGGTGCATCCCTTTTCTGCAAGCATTTGTTTCGGGTTTATCATGTCTTAGCGAACACATGCATTCGATTTAATCCAAAACTTCTTAGTCACCTCTTACGACATGCGTGGCAGTTAACAGCGGTTCTATTCTTTACACCCCAAATTTCGGCCCCGGTAACCACTTGTGCGTTCTGTGATTCAGCATGCTCTGGCCATCCTGACTCTCAGCCATGTGCAGATTATCTTCTTTGTTTATCCAACCACGGAAGACAGAACAAGGTTACTGATGGGTCTACCCCAGAGTCAATGCAGACATACAACATCCACTGCACGTGGAAATAAGAAGAGAAACTGGAAACATAATTAAAAGGGGGAAATCCTGAATGAGCCAGGTCGAGGACTATTCAACAGATGTGTTCACTTGACGATATTGAACCCGGTGAAGAATGGATACGAGTGCCAACAGAAAACAATATGCCTACATCGTTTTTCAGCATGTATCAAACTTGATTGAAACCGCATACAAAAAAACCCAGTGGCCGTGCAGGTAGAAGTTCAGGCATTGATTACTGAGAGCTCGTCTGAGGCGATGTGGTCATTTACACACATCAGTCAGTAGCTCGGTATAAGCGGAACTCATGGGCTTCCACCGCTCAAGTCAGATGGGATGTTATGAAGGAGGGCAGTGGTAGCTTGTTGTGACCACAAGAAGTCTGACGACGGAGATCATGGGAGTATCTCTAAAGCATTTGTCTGGCTGAAGTCAAGTTCATGCTTGTTTTCTCAGTGACTCAATGAGACATGAGATGGACTGTGTTCTTGTGAAGACATGAGAGGGACTGTGCTCGAAGACAATGTTTCAAGTCTCTGAGATCTAGGATGACAAACATCAGTTTGATTTTGTATCAGGGCACGCAGGGCACTGAACACGCCGATAGGCTTACGGGTATAACTACTGCAGAAAGTGGACGAGCAATAGACCACACTGATTTTCTGAATGCCCTAAGTGAGAAGAGATGGCGTATAAACGATTCAAGGAATTATGGTGAATCTACAACCATAACCAGGCCGCGAGAAGTCCGCCTTGTTAAATGTCCATGCTTCACACCACTACGTTGCCAGTGGGAATATGCATGCTCTTAGTATTCTGATCTTTGTTTTCCTATCAGTTAAATTCCATACCGTTTTCAGTTGTTTGATTGTTTTGTAAGGTTATGTTTGTTTTTCTTTTAATTTCCTTCATCCCATTTCCATCTTTCTTTTATTCGTAGTGAACCGAGATATTCAAAACTGTTCATTCTTTTATTCGTAGTGAACCGAGATATTCAAAACTGTTCATTCTTTTATTCGTAGTGAACCGAGATATTCAAAACTGTTCATTCTTTTATTCGTAGTGAACCGAGATATTCAAAACTGTTCTTTCTTTTATTCGTAGTGAACCGAGATATTCAAAACTGTTCATTCTTTTATTCGTAGTGAACCGAGATATTCAAAACTGTTCATTCTTTTATTCGTAGTGAACCGAGATATTCAAAACTGTTCATTCTTTTATTCGTAGTGAACCGAGATATTCAAAACTGTTCTTTCTTTTATTCGTAGTGAACCGAGATATTCAAAACTGTTCATTCTTTTATTCGTAGTGAACCGAGATATTCAAAACTGTTCATTCTTTTATTCGTAGTGAACCGAGATATTCAAAACTGTTCATTCTTTTATTCGTAGTGAACCGAGATATTCAAAACTGTTCATTCTTTTATTCGTAGTGAACCGAGATATTCAAAACTGTTCATTCTTTTATTCGTAGTGAACCGAGATATTCAAAACTGTTCATTCTTTTATTCGTAGTGAACCGAGATATTCAAAACTGTTCATTCTTTTATTCGTAGTGAACCGAGATATTCAAAACTGTTCATTCTTTTATTCGTAGTGAACCGAGATATTCAAAACTGTTCATTCTTTTATTCGTAGTGAACCGAGATATTCAAAACTGTTCTTTCTTTTATTCGTAGTGAACCGAGATATTCAAAACTGTTCATTCTTTTATTCGTAGTGAACCGAGATATTCAAAACTGTTCATTCTTTTATTCGTAGTGAACCGAGATATTCAAAACTGTTCATTCTTTTATTCGTAGTGAACCGAGATATTCAAAACTGTTCATTCTTTTATTCGTAGTGAACCGAGATATTCAAAACTGTTCTTTCTTTTATTCGTAGTGAACCGAGATATTCAAAACTGTTCATTCTTTTATTCGTAGTGAACCGAGATATTCAAAACTGTTCATTCTTTGATTCGTAGTGAACCGAGATATTCAAAACTGTTCATTCTTTTATTCGTAGTGAACCGAGATATTCAAAACTGTTCACATTGTCTATTTTCTGTTTACAATCCATAAATGAAAACAATGGCAGGCGATTGAAGAGAGGCCGATCCTGGATGGCCGAGGCAGATGATGTTATTAAACAGGTCTGTGTTGGCTGAAATCG
This sequence comes from Arion vulgaris, assembly GCA_020796225.1. Taxonomy (NCBI): domain Eukaryota; kingdom Metazoa; phylum Mollusca; class Gastropoda; order Stylommatophora; family Arionidae; genus Arion; species Arion vulgaris. The sequence continues at coordinate 6,668,548 of CM036758.1, forward strand.
GATGCACATGTCCTAAACGTGTAGAAGTCTATGCGTTTAGGGCCTACAAAACCAATGTGCAACGTATACACGTTCTTGGCAAAGATCAAACATATCACAAAGAGTGATTAAAATTGGTCGTAAAGAACGAACGCAAAGAAGAAGAAGAAGAACAGGTCTGTACTCTAGATGAGCTGAGGCATGGTGAAGAATGGATGCCTACACCAGAGTTGTCAGTACACTTGGACGCCGCTGTAGAGAATGGGCCCCGGGCGTCGTCAATGCGGAGATTCTTGCACTCGTGGATCAGCACTCCGATCCAGGTGATATCATTATCTACACCGATGGCTCTGTCAAACGTGGTACCAGATCATTGTGGGCTTACTCAGCACAACGAAACGGTCGCACACTTCATGAGGGCTGCGGAGCTTTCGAGGCAACGACATCGAGCATAACTATGGAGATCACCGCTGCCTCCAGGGCTCTGTCATGTGTGGCTGAGCAACAGGTTACCCATACGATTATCATATCAGACTCGATGACTAGACTTCAAATGATTCAATCTGGAAGTATGCGTGTGGAATGAGTGGACATCATTCGGAGATCACATCTTAAGAAAATGACGTGGCTGTACACACCTGGACATGCCAGAGTGCGGGCTAACGAGCGTGCTGACTCAAGCGGGCAGAAGTATGGACGGAGCCGATATCATCAATGCGGTACGCTCTCAATTTGTGACATGGGCAAGTCTCAGACACTGGAACGAGTTCGAGAATTAGGCGTTAAGTTTGGACATGCTAGACAGTGTCGTCTTCGTGGTAGAGAGAGAGAAGATATAGTAATCAACTTCTCATGGGTACGGTGAGCAAATGGACTTTGGGATTGCTGCTTCAGCGGAGGACAGAGCACGAATGGGAATGCCCAATGTGCCATGACGTCGATCGCATAACATAACATAACATTTGATACTTTCTTTACATTAATACGCAGAACGCATGGCTGTTGAACTTTCTATTTAATATGTTGGAATAAGTATAAACTACATATTCATATATAAATACTCCATTTTTAGCATTGCCTTACCCCAATTAATAGCGTTGTCATAAATGATCAAGAGTTTATTTGTCCTTAATGTTTCATTAGTTTTATCCATAGCAGACGATTATGCACCAAATTGCAAAGGATCTCACTTAAAGGTGGATTAGAATTGATGTTTATATCATATCCACGCAAGGCACCCTCATAGCTACTTAATACTGTTCTTCAGCTGAAATATGCACATAATTTGCACAGTTGTTTCCCATATGTCTCGGGCGTGTATATAGATATTTATATGGCAGTTCTTCATTCTAGACATGTTCTGTATGTTCACATTGTGGTAATGATATGAGACAAGATATCAGTTCTTCTAGTCTATCTATCTATTCTATGTTCCGGAAGACATGCCATATAAATATATATAAACACACGCCCGAGACATGTGGGAAAAGCTAGTTGATGACCGAGTTATGTTAAAAACAATATTACGCAAAGGTACCTACAGAATCTTTTGATGAGACTTAGGGATGAGCTAAAAGACAAGGGCAAACTCAGAAGATGTCACAATAAAACACTTGCCAATTGACCGTATGTAAAGACTAAAAAGACCATATAGACCTATGCACGAAACATAGATATACAAATACTACTAACATCACTGGTGTTTGTGTTACTGGAAAAGGGCAATGTTCAACGCGCATCACGGTGTTCATGTTACCCAGACAGTTTAACGTACATCAGAATTTCAAGGGAAAAAACATGTTTTTTTAATAACAGTATGTTTAAAGTTTTGTTTACCACAATACTGCCATGAACACGGTCTTCCCACTTTTGCAATCTTGATTTCTTTTGTAACTCTCTCTCGCGATCACCGCCCAGACCGATGTACCAGATCTCCCCATAAATTATTTCATGTGGTTTCTGAGAATGCCATGCCATCCAATGGAAAACAGATTCCAAAATCTAGCATTGGGGCGGCTGAAAAGAAGCAGCTTTATTCATCAGGCCAAAAGACTGAATAGGCAAACTTCAGAGCTACCAAAAGTTGGCATTCCCCTAAAGTCTGTGCCAGAGCAAACTCCTTGGAAAGAGGAGACTGAACCAGAAGTATGTATCCAGACAGAAGTTAAAGGAATACTCAACAAGGATGAGCAGAACGGCATAAAACGCAAGACAGTCACTCTCAGTTTACTTGATGAAGAATACCCACATGATCTCTGGGTCCGGGTATACAGGATGGGTCAGTAGAAAATGCAGTGAAGAATGGAGGAGCAGGAGTGTACATAGAATACCCAAACAACGCTAGAGATGCGATTAAAGTACCAACGGTGAAATTCTGTCACAACTATGATGCAGAAATTCAGGCAATCAAGGTGGCAACTGAAAAGCTGTTGAATACCAGACCCGATAATCAACATGTTGTATTTTTGACTGATGCAAAATCAGCACTCCAAGCACTTCAGTCCAGAAAATTGCCAGGTCTACAGACCCTACTGTCTAAATTGTCCAAGAAGCGCATGGTCGTCTTGCAGTGGATACCCTCTCACTGTGGAATACCAGGAAATGAAACAGCAGACCGATTGACCAAGACTGCAGGAGAGCAACCGGATGTGCCAGTTACCTACCACCAAAAGAAAAGGAGGATTAAATCAATGAGAAAGCCACAAATACCAACACAAGACGATTACTATAATATGAGCAGATTGGAACAAGTTGTTATTCTGCGCCTTAGAACAGGAACAATCGGCTCCGAAGCCACATGTATACAAATTCAAGATTGGCAATTCAGCCATGTGTACATGTGGACAGGCACACCAGACTGCCCCGAATATGATACATTGAGGCAAACTCAATGGCCTAAAGAAACAACACTCGACAGAAAACTACACAGACCTCTGTGTGAGCTACAAAAGACAGTGAAGTTCATACAGAGACAACATTGAATATATAGGACACTATTTCAAGCGAACGAAAGGAAGGAAGGATTTCATGTGGAAATCTGATTCATGCAGCCTTAGCATTGGTGTGTTTACGTCATATCTTCAGCACCATTTGGAGCTTAACCTTCGGCGATGTGTCCGGTTTCAGCCAGCATTTACTCGGTTTGCTCTCGGTTCTGTAGGCATCTAGTGTTTTTTACGGTGTGTGGTAGCTATCCCCACCTCCTTAGTCGCCTCTTACGATATGCGTGGCAGGCAACAGTGGTTCTATTCTTTACACCCTAATTTGGGCCCCGGTAACCACTCGGGCGTATTTCTTTTGTAACGATTTTACTATCCCTAACCCCGGCATCTCAACTTATCCCTTGAAACGAATAAGCGCCTGAGCTGACTCTGCTTTGAGAGACTGAGAACTGTGTGATTTCAATTTTCAATGAGTGTGGCAGGCAGTTTAAGTTCAGAGTAGAAAAGTGATCTTTTAAAAAATCTGCTAACTTATTTATTCTTCCAAATTGATATTCAGTATATATATATGGAACTGCAGTAAAACTATTTGATTGGCAAAACACGTAATTACAAAGTACTGTAGTTTTACAAATTACAAAAACAATGACAAAATACGAAACGTTTCGACCAACAAGGCCTTTATCAAGCAACGAACAAACAGGAGTGACAAATTAAAATGAAACACAAATGGACGACCAAATACAAACGTATCTAAGGAAAATCTGGAATAAAAACGAATAACGAAATAAATGTAACACAAAAACACACATAAAAACTAGAAATAGAAAGGAAAAGAAACAATGAAACATCTAGTAAATATATAACTTGAATACATGCAACATATACCCATATAGATTACAAAGCAGGGAAGAGAAAGTACTAAGAAGCATAAGAATGGAATATAACATGAATACATGCAACATATACCCATATAGATTACAAAGCATGGGAAGAGAAAGTACTAAGAAGCATAAGAATGTAATACGTTGAGCCGCGTGGTCGCAAGGTACCATACAAAGAAATCAACCGATTCTCCAGAGCAAATCGACTGCGATCATCCGAGGAACATGATCGGATGGCTGTGACCTGGACATCGTGAGCACCTAAATGGCCAGTGTCATTGAAATGGGGCGCTACAGGGGTCACAGAGCATTGGCGTATGTCGCGTAAGTGTTGGGCGAATCGGTCACTGAGCCTCTTGCCTGTCTCGCCGATATAAGCCTTGTTACACCGCTTACAGATAATAGCATAAATAAGATTACGGGACTCGCATGTGAACCCATCGTCAATAAGAAACGTGCCTAAAGGAAAAGATACAGTACGCGTCTGTATCACATAAGCCCACGTGTTGCAACGCCGACGACCACACTGGACAGTGCCAAAATGAGTCTGGATATTGGACTTAAGGCGACTGTGTACCAACATATCCTTAAGACTTCTGTCCCGCCTGTAAGACACCAAAGGATAGTTGGGGAAGACAGAACGGGTCTCAGGATCTTTTAATGTGTGTTTTTGTGTTACATTTATTTCGTTATTCGTTTTTATTCCAGATTTTCCTTAGATACGTTTGTATTTGGTCGTCCATTAATGTTTCATTTTAATTTGTCACTCCTGTTTGTTCGTTTGCTTGATAAAGGCCTTGTTGGTGAAACGTTGCTGTATTTTGTCATTGTTTTTGTAATTTGTAAAACTACAGTACTTTTTAATTACGTGTTTTGCCAAATTGATATTGTAACTTAATCTGTATTGATTATGAAAGGCATGCAACAATTATTAATTAGCATCCTCTGTCCTATTAAAAAATGGCTAAATAGCAAAGAGATAAGATAAAGGCAACTATGCAAGGACTTTGGTATCTGTCCTATACAAACATGGCTAAATAGCAACGAGATAAGAAAAAGGCAACTATGCAAGGACTTGGGTAAAAAACAAATATATTTTGGTGGACAGAATCTTCTCAAAACAAAACAGACAAAATGAAATCTGTTAGAATTATAAAATAAGACATGAGACAAACACATACAATGACATTTTTCCAATTATACAGTAAGTTATCAAGTTGATATCTCATGTTGGATACAGGCTATATCATATATCTTTATCATTAGAGGTGGGTGGGGGAGAGAAAGAGGAGCAGTTTCTAGAGAACTTTGTTCTTCTTCATCCCATGCATTCCCTCTAGAACTTCTTCAAGATTCTCTGGTAACCCAATGTGGACCACAAACTGAGCAGTCAGATTCAGGTCTGTCAGGTTTTGTCATAGCTAAGTTTTCAGGTCAACTGGGTGTGGCCACATGTTGCTTCTCAACTTCCCCAGAGGAGAACAGTCTTGCAGGACATGCTTCAGTGTCTGTTACACCTGTTGACACTGGCAGAGAGCTGTTTGACTTATGGTACTGCCTTCCTTAGACAAGACATTAGCACTCAGTAAAACAAAATGGAAGCTTAAGTAGAATAGAGCGACTGAGATGGTATGATAAGATTACAAAAGCAGAACTCAGCAGATCCCAGTGGAGAAAGATCTAAGGAAGAGTCGCTGGATAGGACACACACTGAGAAGACCGACCGGAAGCATTGCAAGACAGGCAATGTTTTGGAACCAGCAGGGAAAAAGAAGTAGAGGAAGGCCTAGACATACCTGGAGAAGAGAGTTGGAGACTGATATGAAAAGGATAGGTAAAACATGGAAAGAATTGAAAGGGATGGCCGCCCGAGTGGTTACCTGGGCCCAAATTTGGGGTGTAAAGAATAGAACCACTGTTACCTGCCATGCATGCCGTAGAGGCGACTAAGGAGGTCTGGCTGAAATAGGATGCATGTGTCCTAAACGTGTAGTAGTCTATGCGTTTAGGGGCCTACCAAACCAATGTGCAACGATACACGTTCTTGGCAAAGATCAAACATATCACAAAGAGTGATTCAAATTGAGTAGTAAAGAACAAACGCAAAGAAGAAGAAAGGGATGGCAGGAGAGAGGAAGAAGTTTGTTGAAAACCTGTGCTCCATGAAGAAAACAAACTCTGCAATACAGTTATAGTAAAATCACTTGCTTTATTTCACAACAGATACAGATTACATCAAGTGTTATCATCCCATTGTAAACTAACTGTTATGGGTCTCCTAATATTTTCTGTCTCTTGTCTAGATCAGATGACATCTCAATAATGAAGGCTCATTGTAAATAATAAACAAGATTTGCTGTCTAGATCAAGTGTCATCTTCTCATTGAAAGTTGTCTGTAACCAATATCCAACATTTTCTGTATCTAATCCTCCAGTTTATTGTCCAGGGAACCAGAGACCATCGTATCAGGAATCACCGAGTGGTTGCCGGGCCCAAATTGGGGTGTAAAGAATAGAACCACTTACCTGCAACTGATGTCGTAAGAGGCGACTAAGGAGGTCGGGGTGGGACTAGCTACCCCACACCGTAAAAATACTAGATGGCTACAGAACAGAGAGCGAACTGAGTAAACGCTGGCTGAAACCAGACATAGGGATAAGCGCCAGAGCTCCAAATGTGCTAAAGATGTGACATAAAACACATCAATGCTAAGGCTGCATTAACAGATTTCCACATGAATAGAATTTATGGGGAGGTCTGGTACATTGGTCTGGGCGGTGATCGAGAGTATCAGGGAACACATTAATAAGAACAAGCTTCATTTCCTCATGGGGAATCTTGTAAATAAACTTGTTGGCTAACAAATCAAGAACAGAAATAATCTCTTCTACTGTGACGCTGCTGAAAAAAACAAAAACTAAAGGAACCCTTTTTGAGTTTTATTGGGGAATAGTGTTAGGCCCATATTTGTAAAAATTGATCATTAGCACATGATTGGTGATGTAATCAACATCATGCTGGCCACCTTTACTTCCCAGTGCTTTGCTGATACAAGGTTTAGGATCAGCCATTAGGGTTGGACAAATTTCACCCCATTGTGGATTGAACCCAGACCCCATGCCTAAGAAGTAATTGCACTAACCGCTATGTTATCATGGCTTCTGATGCCTGCCGAAAACCTATGCTATATTGATCAAAGGGAGGAAATCAACCTTTGATCTTCAGTAGATGTCAGCAGGCGAAACAGACACCGGATCATGTGTGCAAGACTGTTCTCTCCTGGGTGAGCTGAGAAACAATGTGTGGTCACACCCCGTTGACCTAAAACTAAGTTTTGGGAAATCTGACAGACCTGAATCTGACAGTCCAGTTTGTGGTCCACAGTAAAATAAGCGCATGACCAGATATAGCTGAAGAAGAATTTTCAAAGTCTTCAAGGTTGTAAGGGAAAGGACTGAATTTTGTCCAGACGAGAACAGGATCTAGCATGACCATTTAATCAAAAGTATAAGAAAAATAAGCAGGGAAAAAATAGTTGTCTTGCATCCAACCCACTATGTCATAATGGACAAATAAGGAGGACTATACATTGTGCCGGCAGAAATATTATTATGGAATACAAACTACAACAGAATAAATAATAAAATTATAGCTACACTACTAAGCAGGACTCTATCAAGGAAGCGTGGTGGTCGCATGCTCTGGCTGAAGCGATAGGATGACTGTTTTTCTTAATATTTCTCTACTATCTGCTTTTCTCAGTTTTCAAATCACAGAATCAACAGCTTCAAAAAACTGTATGATTCATTTCTTGTTTCCTCTTCATTCAGCCATCAAATCACAGAACCAATAATATCTCTTGTCATGATTCTGACACTTTTTCTTCTTCGTTCTTCTGTCAATAATCAAAACACAGAAACAAAAGCTTCAAAGAACTGTATGATTCACTTCAGAAAATGCATAAAGTTCCACAGGTTTAGAAGTAGCACTATCTCAGTAGGCAATATTGTCTCCTATCTTCCCCGTGGCAACAGACAATGTGTTCTGTAGTTTCTGATCTCAGTTCACATATAAATAAGTCTATATCACCAGTCTGTTTGTTTTCTGTACATCTGGTTACTAAGTCTGTTGTAGCATTTTGTTCAGAGTCTAAAGATATAGTTTGTTCTTCGTCTCACAAGTGGTTGGATGTCTTTATATTTAGTCTGCAGTTAAGTACGTCTGCTTACACTGTTTCTTAAATACTTCATTTGTCTGCCCAGCATGTTCGTAGCACTTGGACTACGGGTGACAAGCTCCCTGTGAGTGCGGGTTCAATTCCGCGGGCTGCAGAAAAGCCACAGGTTCACCAGATTTACGTGCTCGTGGCACCGAACCGAAGGTTTACGATGTCCACGGCACCAAGCCAAAGAGCTGAAAGCTCAAATGCTTCTGGATCAGTTTTAAAAAATACTTCATTTATCATAAGTTTTGATTCATGAAATGTCATTCGATTCTACCGGAGATATATGAAATGCCATTCTCAATCTGCTTGATTGTACCAGAGACACATTGAAATGTCATTCTCAATCTGTTCGATTGTACCAGATACATTCTCAATCTGTTCGACTGTACCAGAGGTACATTGAAATATCATTCTCAATCTGTATGATTGTGCCAGAGACACATTAAAATATCATTCTCAATATGATTGTGCCAGAAATACACTGAAAAACTCTGAAACAATCTTCACCCTCCTACTACCCTTCTCTCTGTGGTAGTAAAGCTCTTTTTTAAATTATTGTAAGAAAACATAAAATAACATTAGGTTAAACATTATCAATAAAATAACAGGTTAAACATTATCAATAAAATAACATTAGGTTAAACATTATCAAGAACTTTAAAAGTCTGTCAATTATATATTACAGAAAAAACATTACAAGAGAGGCTGCTGGGAAGGAGGGGTCTGATAAACGGGCATACTGTGAGCAGGGCTTTGGCTGTAACCAGTTCCAGGACCCACGTATTGTTGCACAGGTAGGGCAGGATTATGGTTTCCGTTCATCACAGGCAAAGCTGACACAGTTCCAGCTGAAAGATGTGGGTAGTTAGGCATTTGAGCTCGGCTGTTGTGTCTGAATGAGATTAAAGAAAGCATTGAATAAGTCCAAGCAAAATTATATCCAGAATATACAAGTGTTTTTTATGTTAGCTGATACAAACTCAGGCGTAGGCATGACGCATATGACTGATATTTGCAAGATGATTTGCTTTCCATATCACCAGTGCCCCAAGCCATTTAGGCGAGCCGTACTCTGACTTCTGAGGTACATGCAATTTAGATTCACAGGTAAAGGATCAGGGTCTTCTGTAGTCCAATAGTGTGTCATCTTTATACCAAGAATTTCTGGCAAAGCAGGCCTCAAACCCAGGAATTTCCAAGGCACATGGTCACTAGCACAGTGTTATCAATTTTGCCATCGCTGGCCCCTGCATGTGCTTTTAAATCTAATCTCTACTACTGCCTTGTAGTTCGATTGGGGACAATCAAAGCCTAGTGGAGTAAACCGTACATAAAACTGGGCGGCAGGCAAACCAAGTGGTCCAAAAAAAAGACTGGTAACCTGGGCAAATGACAACAACCTGGGAGGGAAGGTTGTCTAAGGGTAGCTACCTAAAAGAAAATAGCAACCTGCTGCCTTGCAGGTTGGCTGGGACAGCCCAAGGCTGATGGAGAGCGAACCCAGTAAACGCTGGCTAAAACCGGACACATCGCGAAGGATAAGCACCAGAGCTTCAAATGGCGCTAAAGATGTGATGAAACACATCAGATTTCCACATGAATAAGACAATTTATGGGGAAATCTGGTACATCAGTCTAAGCGATGATGCACGCGAGAGAAATCTAATCTCCTTCTTCTGATGCACTCTTAGGTATCAACTTGAACATGATCAAATAAAACCAATTCTATAACCAATGTTCTGTAGATATTTTGTCTGTGTCATCAGAAATTTCTATCTTGAGCTTGCTTCAGAATCAGTATATCTGGAGTTTACTATTCTCTACCATGTGCAAGATATATTCACAAAAATGTACTGTTTCAGAACATGCATTTGTATGTGGGGACCAGATATATGTAGCAGTATGTCAGGACTGGCTCTAAGTTGTACTGAAGAACTCTCTTTCTGTCTTACATAGGTAAACCCTTCTCTTTCTTGTGCCTTTTGTAAGCTCGGTTGGGGCATAGACCCCAACTAACTCATGTCATGTTTAGTTATCTCTTGCAGTTCCTTCGACTTCTTCAATATATTGTTAATCTCTGCTACTAAAAATGGGCAGTTAGCAATGTATTGTCCGATTGTATATTTCGTTTGTCATACAGGAATTTCTTGGCTTCTATTGTATCATTTGCTTGATAAAGAAAGGCCTTTTGGTTGAAACATCGATGTATATTGTTTTTGTGCTTTGTAAAACTACATCACTTTGTTATTACGTGTTTCACCATGTCTATTTGATGATGTACTGATTGTCGCAAATTTAGATGATATTGTCAAATCTCATCTGCAACACTAATAACTCTGAACTTTGTAAGAGATCTGATTCATAGATGACTACTTGTCACATATATCACATTTCGTCTGTGTGGTGTCGGGGTTGCAAGGGGAGCAAAGAATTGTAACACTGCAACCTACGAGACTACTGAGGTAGGGGCCTAGAACTACCTAGTAAATAAAAAGCATCGCAGAAATCAGATGTGCTGGCCTACTTGTTGGCGCAGATGGCCATGCAAGTAGGCTAGACAATACAAATCATATGGAGCATTTTTCCCCCAATACAGAAGCACTTGAGCTTTCAGCTCTTCAGCTCGGTGCCATGGACATTGTAACCCTTCGGTTCGGTGCCACGAACACCATAAATTTGGAGAACCTGTGGCTTTTCTGCCAGCTCACAGAATTGAACTGCACTACCAGGGAGCTTGTCACCTGTCGTCCAACACGCTATGAACACATGGGCAGGGAGCATTCAAAGAAGAAGATATATCACCTTGTATTTTCTATAATGAGCTCCCGTTTGGCTTTTCTATTGGAATTTAGTTGGGAAACAATATTTGTCAAATTGCCTTTTCTATTGGAATTTAGTTGGAAAACAATATTTATCAAATTCTTTTGACATTGAATTTAGTTGGAAACAATATTTGGCAAATTGCTTCTTTTATTGGAATTTAGTTGGGAACAATATTTGTCAAATTGCCTTTTCTATTGGAATTTAGTTGGGAAACAATATTTGTCAAAAATATATTTGAAAACAAATAAAAAATATCTTACGCAGCATGAAAAGATTGCTGGCTAGAGGGAGCCATCTGTGTCTGTGTGTATGTCTGTGCGGGCTGGGGTCCACCCATGCTAGCAGCCAAGGACATATTAGGCTGTGTCTGAGACGGGGGACCACCCATCCCTCCTGGTCCACCATATTGGAGCTGTGTACCATATACCTGAAGAAAACAAAATTGGTGACGTCAGTTATTACAGAAACAACAACAGCCATGTCAGCCCTATGTTCCACAGAAGGTTAGTAGTAGTAACTATAGTTATTGTAGCCATATATTTCACAGGGAACAAGTAGGGATTTAGTATTAGCAACTATAATTGGGGTAGCCCTATGTCCCACAAGGAATACAAAGGTTAGTAGTAGTAACCGTAGTAAGTGTAGTCCTATATTTCACAGGGAACATGGTTCATTATTAGCAACTATAGTTCACCTGTGTGTTACTGGGGTCCGCATGGAAACCAAAGAATAGTAACACTGCGACCTACAGGGCAACTAATTAAGAGGCAACTAAGGTAGGGGCCTAGGGAAGCAACCCTAGTAAATAAAAAGTGTCGCAGAAATCAGATGTGCTGGCCTACTTGTAGATGCATAACTATCATTACATACAATCGCTCTTATGCTCAGATCACATACAAATCACAAAGGGTGGTTTAACAAGTGGTCGATACGGAGCGTTCGAAGAAGAAGCAACTATAGTTGGGGCAGCCCTATGTCACACAAGGAATAATAAGATTAGTAGTATTAACTATTGTCAGTGCTGAAAGATACAAGTCATCTATAAATGCCAACTTCTATCTACATCAGTTTAGAAATGAAGATATTAGGGAAAAAGTGTACACAACATCAGTATAGAACTCCATCAAGAAACAACAAATTAAATTATTCGGCCACATAAGCAGATTACCAACGTACAGTCTCAAAGAGCAATGCTACACCGATACAGTGGATACAAGCAAAGGCAGTCCACGCAAAAGGTGGACATAAGAAACAACAGAGACAGGGAAAAACACTGTTTATTAAGCGTACACAAACGACTGTTCGATAAATTACACAAAACAGAATTAGAAAAAAAATGTATGTTGTCAAATATGGTGTCGGGTCCATACATTTCTTTGATGAATGGCACATGATGCTGTCAACATCACATTGGCATGGGACCAAGCATGTTCCTCAACATCACATTGTCATGGGACCAAGCATGGTCCTCAACATCACATTGTCATGGGACCAAGCATGTTCCTCAACATCACATTGGCATGGGACCAAGCATGTTCCTCAACATCCCGTATAGATTCTCCATCAATGGGATACCAACATGTTTAAATTATTGGCATACAAGCAGATTTCCAACATCACATTGCAAAAGCAAAGCTAAAATCACAGTGGATACCAAATGTTCAAAAAGGCATGACCAACATGGTCCAAAAGGTGGACCCAAAAGCTCAACATCACATGGCATGGGAAAACACTCATCATATTGTCATACAAGCGACTGTTCATCAAATTCACATCAACAAGAATTATAAAAATGTATGGATCAACATGTTCCTCCCAAAATCATTGGCATGGGACCAATGATGCTCAACATCACATTGGCATGGGACCAAGCATGTCCTCAACAACCAAACCACCCGAGTGGCTACCGGGCCCAAATTTGGGGTGTAAAGAATAGAACGACTGTTACCTGCCATGTATGTCGTAAGAGTCGACTAATGAGGTTTGGCTGAAATCGGATGCATGTGTACACTAGGGAATGCTAATCCGAAACAAATGCTTGAAGAAAATGGATGCACCAGGCCATAAGGCACACAACATGGTGCAACGACCCTCACAATGAGGAATGAGATAACGGATTCTACGGTCGGCAATCTGCCTTGAAGATTTAGCCACGCAGTAAGAATGTCAGACCTACCATCACAAGGGCGGCCAAAACTTACTGCGGGAAGAGGTCGGCACAAACGGGAAGCAGAAATCATAGGAATTATATCCTACAGAACTGCCCCCAGTATGCAGACTTGAGAGGAAAGAGGTGGTCCACTTACACTAGCATCCAAGACAAACTGTATGGCGTGGGTGATAATCTGAGACAGACGGCTGCCTTTATTAGAGAATCAAAAATCCCAATCTAGTGAGAATGCAGAAGACAAACTGTATGGCGTGGTTGATAATCTGAGGCAGACGGCTGCCTTTATTAGAGAATCGAAATCCCAATCTAGTGACAATGCAGAAGAAGAAGAAACAACCAACCAAAAATGATGTCATCTGCTGAAAACTTCTGTCTTCATCATTTATCAACATAAACTTCAAAATCTACTGATAGATATTGTGCACCTATGTGTATACTGGGTACCAGACATACTCTGGGAAAGTAAAGGCGGCCGGTGTGATGCTGACCACATCACCCATCGTGTGCCGATGGTCAATGAAAAATACAGGCCTAACACTGTATTGACCTATATATCACGAGGTATGAAAGGGTTCATTTACTTTTTTACTTTTTATGTGTATACATCTGTGGAGGAAAGATATTGCTATACCTGCGGTTGATGGCCCAAATTAGGGGGGACACCCACTCCTTGGGGTATAGGGCTGTAAGTTCCTTGACCTCCCATGGAAGTCTTCAAGGTGGGGTAACCATACGCTGGCGTCTCTTTCATCAGGTTGTGGTACATCTGAAGAGCATCCATCACTTTTTTGTTCAACTCTACCAGAGTGGCATGTTTCCTGGGGGAACAAGACAAGTAAATTCACTTTTTAGAAGTACAAATTAATAGGGTATGAGAGACAAATACAGAAATAACAGATGATTATCACAAGTACACAAACAAACACAGATCAGTACTAAAGTCTAGACATATACAAATGATCATCACAAGTACACAAACAAACACAGATCAGTACTAAAGTCTAGACATATACAAATGACCAACACTAGGTGTTACACATATAAGGACATCAACACTAGGACCTACAGATACAAGAAAAGTTAACTGAATGTCTGTTAGAAAATGTTAACTGAATGTCTGTTAGAAGGAAATGTTGAACTGAATGTCTGTTAGAAGGAAATGTTGAACTGAATGTCTGTTAGAAGGAAATGTTGAATTGAATGTCTGTTAGAAGGAAATGTTGAACTGAATGTCTGTTAGAAGGAAATGTTGAACTGAATGTATGTTAGAAGGAAATGTTGAACTGAATGTATGTTAGAAGGAAATGTTGAACTGAATGTCTGTTAGAAGGAAATGTTGAACTTAATGTATGTTAGAAGGAAATGTTGAACTGAATGTATGTTAGAAGGAAATGTTGAACTGAATGTCTGTTAGAAGGAAATGTTGAACTGAATGTCTGTTAGAAGGAAATGTTGAACTGAATGTCTGTTAGAAGGAAAGATCAAACTTGAACGACAAAGTAAAATGCTAACCTGTCAATTTTTTCCAATTCTGCATCAATTAATGGCCCCATTGCCTTGCATTGTTCTAATATTAGCAAAGAGACAAATGAAGATTAAATCATTAAATGAAAATAATTATATCAACACAGTTTAAAAAAAAAACCTAACATGTATATTCTCTCTTTCTTTTGGTGATGTCCTTGACGCTTAGGGCACAACAATGCACACCATTGTTCTCTGTTCTTGGCCATCCACTGTTTTGTGTTCCAGATGTAATTCATTGCTGTCAGTTTTTGTTCTACTATTCTTCTCAATATACTTCTTCTTTATACAATATATTCTTCTTTATACTGGCCAGAGTCCTCCTCAATCGCTTAATTGATCCCCTGGAACAGGACTTACTCCCTGAGACCCAATGTGGCTTCAGAGTGGGTCATGGAACAGGGGACATATTTGCTGCTCGCCAATTACAGGAGAAATGCCAAGAGCAGCACCGTAACCTCTACATGGTCTTTGTCGATCTGAAGATCATGGAAAAATTTGGATGCCCAGTGAAATTTATTAAGATCGTCCAACAGTTTCACGAGGGTATGATAGCACGTGTACTTGATGAAGGGAAGTTGTCGGAAGCCTTCCATGTCACTAACGGCGTCAAACAGGGCTGTATACTGGTCCCAACACTCTTCAGTATGATGTTTACTGCCATGCTCATGAAAATGGGGTAAAGATTAGATACAGGACAGACAGTATCTATTCAATCTTCGGAGGTTAAAATCCTTCACCAAGGTTAAAGAATCAACTATCTCAAACCTGTTTGCTGATGACTACGTCCTCGCTACCAACTCTGAGGAAGAAATGCAGATTTACATGGACAAGTTCTCAATGGCCTGTGATAAGTTTGGCCTCACCATTAACACCAAAAAACAGAGGTCATGTTCCAGCCCGCCCTTAGAGAGCAGTACTACGATCCTGTCATCAATATTAAACACCAGCATCTCCTGCCAACGGACAACTTTGCTTATCTTGGCAGCCTCCTATCCAGACATAGATTCTGAGTTCAACAATAGGATATCCAAAGCCAGTGCTGCGTTTGGAAGGTTACGTGTCACTGTGTGGGAACGTAAGTGGATAAGCCTAGCCACAAAGCTGAAAGTTTACCAGGCCATAGTGCTAACCACACTGCTGTATGCAAGCGAGACATGGACAGTGTATAGCAGACACGCAAGAAAATTAAACCATTTCCACACAAGCTGTCTACGAAGAATACTAAAAATAAACTTGGCAGATACCCAAGTCCTCACAAGAGCAAAGATCCCAAGCATCAACACCCTGTTGCAGAAGGCCCAAATGAGATGGGTAGGTCATGTTGCTCGAATGCCTGATAAACACATCCCAAAACAGTTGATGTATGGCGAACTTGAAGGGGCAGACGTTCAGCTGGTGGACAGAAAAAAAACCGCTTTAAAACACTACGTGCTGGGAATCCCTTGCGCAAGATCACCAAATGTGACGCTGTAACAACAAAAGAGGAACCTGCATAGCTGAGAATCATCATGTTGTTGAGGCACAGAGAAAACGAGCTGCGCGAAAAGACAAGAGCACACAACACACACATGTCTAACCTTGATCATCTATGCCCCACCTGTGGTAGGGAATTCTGTTCTATGATTGGACTCTACAGTCACCACAACACACACCAGAGAGGTGCAGCAGCACACGTCTGAGATTGTTGTCATCATCACTTGCGATGGACGGCTACTATATTCTTCTCAATGTGATTTTTGTATCTTCCATGCTTTCGTTTATCATCTGGTGTCCATCTCATTACAGTTTTCGTGACAGTTAGTCTCCATGTGCAACATATGTTTGATTAATCTTCGGCGTCTCCTTTGGATGATGGTGTTCATATTCTCTTGCTGACACTTTGTAAGCAGTTCTTGGTTAGAGATAGTTCACAGACAAGATCTTTAACATACAAGTTAAACATGAATATTCATCATTGCTTAGTCTCTATCAGTCATCAGATCACAGCATCAGCAGCCTTAATTCACTTCTTACATGTTCTGTCAGTAAGCAGATCACAGCACCAGCCGCCCATGTGATGTCGGGGCCCGCAAGGGAAGCACAGAATAGTGTCACTGTGACCTACAAGGCATGCCATAAGAGGTGACTAATGTAGGACTTAGGGAAGCTACCTAGTAAATAAAAAGCATCACAGAAATCGGACGAACTGGCCTACTTGTAAGCACATAACCTAGCACAACGTACAGTCGTTCAGGCTCCGATCACATACAAATCGCACAGGGTGGTTAACAAGTGGTCGATAAGAAGCGTTCAAAGAAGACAGCACCAGCAGCCTTAATTCACCTCTTTGTAATTCACTTCTCATTCGTTCTTCTGTCCGTCATGAGATCACAGCCAGTCGCTTCAGCTAAATGTATGATCTGTATAATTTCCTTCATCCTTCTCATTCAGGTCTATATCAGATCACATGACGTCTCTGAAGTCGGGGAAGGCTTCATGAATGGCAAGGGACACTGATATAAGGAAAGCAAGCCCTCACGCAAAACTCAGTCAGATGCGCCATACTGGTCGTCCTGGCAACATCTGAATTCATAGCGGGCAACGAAAGAAGATCACATGACCAATGTGTAACAAACCAACTATTACAAATATGTCAATGTGTAACACACCAACTATTACAAATATGTCAATGTGTAACAAACCAACTATTACAAATATGTCAATGTGTAACACACCAACTATTACAAATATGTCAATGTGTAACAAACCAACTATTACAAATATGTCAATGTGTAACACACAACATTACAAATATGTCAATGTTAACAACTCAACTATTGACAATATGTCAATGTGAACTACACCAACTATGCAAATATGTAATGTGTAACACACCAACTATTTCAAATATGTCAATTGTAACACACCAACTATTACAAATATGTCAATGTGTAACACACCAACTATTACAAATATGTCAATGTGTAACAAACAACTATACAATATGTCAAAGCAAAACATATTAAATATGTCAATGTGTAACACACCAACTATTACAAATATGTCAATGTGTAACAAACCAACTATTACAAATATGTCAATATTTGAGACAACCTAACATTAAATGTCTAATATATAAAATATAATAAGTTTTTTTTCTTTTAGGCACAGTGTGCATTTCCAGGCGTGCTCCATCCTCCACTGTAGCAGCGATCCTAATGTCCACTTGCTCATATACCCATGAGAAGTTGATTAGTATACCTTCTCTTTCTACCACGAAGACGAAAATGTCTGGCATGTTCATACTTAACTCCTAGTTCTTGCAATCAGTCCACGCAATTGGTCCATTGTCTGAGATTCCCCCATATCACATAAATCAGCATGCGTCACATTGATGACATCGGGTCTGTCCATATTTCTGCCAGTTCGAGTCAGGCCATTGTTTGCAAGAAAGTCATCTTTGGGAATGGAGTATAGATTGTCTGTTGCACTTTACAACATCTTGTCATAGTTCAAATGTGGTCCCTTTCAGGGCATTTTCAGCTGGGGAAATCAAAAATGACAAGTCATGTTGAGGGACTAGGGAGATGACTAACCACAATAATGTTTTTGGACAAGAAAATATGAATTAGATGTGAAGAATGGGTGGGTGTGCAGTCATGATGGTGATGCTAAACTCTGTTGTCCACATGTCTGTTTGTATCGCACAGTAACATGGAAGTGATGAATGACATCTCTCACAATGGAATGTGCCGAACCAATGGATATCCAACCTCTTCCTCAAATTCTCAGATGGTGACACCACTGTTCTGTATGACAAAAGTCCACAATTAGCCAATGATATTGTTATATTAGTTTGTTGTGAGCCCACCATTCAGAGAGCCAGCCGGAATGTAGTCAGCTCCACACTGATATGCAGCTATTTTTGAAGCGATTCTACAACTCCTTCATTTGTGTGATACTCACAATGTTGTTGTTGAAAACACTCTGAATCTTCCAAATAATGTCCACTTTGGTATGGCCAAGCTTTTGGCAAAATTTGATGCAATACCATTACTCAAGTCGTTTCGCTATTTTGCGCCAATTAAAATCTTCTTCATTCTCACTATATTGGGATTTCGGATTCTCTAATAAAGGCAGCCGTCTGCCTCAGATTATCAGCCCCGCCATACAGTTTGTCTTGGACGCTAGTTTAAGTGGACCACCTCTTTCTTCTCAAGTCTGCATATTGGGGCAGTTCTGTAGGATATAATTCCTATAATTTCTGCTTCCCCATTTGTGCCGACCTCTTTCAGCAGTAAGTTTTGGCCACCCTCGTGATGGTAGGTCTGACATTCTTACTGCATGGCTAAATCTCCAAGGCAGATTGGCGACCGTAGAATCCGTTATCCCATTCCTCATTGTGAGGGTCATTGCACCATGTTATGCGCTTTACGGCCTGATGCGTCCGTTTTCTGCAAGCATTTGTTTCGGGTTAGCATTCCTAGCGGACATGTGCATCCGATTTCAGCCAAACCTCCTTAGTCGCCTCTTACGACATGCATGGCAGGTAACAGTGGTTCTATTCTTTACACCCCAATCTAAGAATGTCACTACACTCACTGAAGACTGAATGCCAGCATCTGCAAGCGAGAAAATACTCATAAATGCTCATGAAGGTTCCCTACACCCTGCTGTCTGAGGATGCCTCCTGTGCTTCATTTGTTTCTGAAGGTTCAATGCTTTGTGAACAAACTGTTTACATATATCAAAGATTGATAAATTGACAACACACAAGAAACAGCAATGCTCATAACAACAGCAATAAAAAACATGAACTATTCTGAAGCACTTACCTTCCAACATCAGCATATGGTGCGAGTCAGGTTGTGTTTCCCCTGTGGGGTCTGCATTCTGTATCAATGTGAGAACTTCATCTATTTTTGCCTGAATGAATAGATAAAAACAGAATATATGCAGATCTTCTTGTCATAGTAGTAAAAAATACTGGCCAGAATTCCTAATAGCCGCCATCGTAGCGATGATGACAAGTCTCAGACGTGTGTTGCTGTATCTCTCTGGTGTGTGTGGAGGTGGCTGTAAAGTCCAATCCTCGAACACAATCCCCTACCACAGATGGGGCATGTGTGAACAAGGTTAGACATGTGAGTGTTGTGTCTTTTATCGCAGCTCGCTTTCTCTGCGCCTCAACAGTACAACAATTCTTACTATGCGAGTTCCTCTTGTGTTGTTACAGCGACACACTTGGAGATCTTGTGCAAGGGATTCTCAGCACATGGTGTCTATGTCAAAGCATTTTAGAGACACTTTAAGTGTCTTTAAACCTTTTTCTGCCCACAAGAATACCTAACTATAATATCTGTCTTACCTCTGATTAGGAGTTAATACGTGCATAAAAGAAACATCATCTAGTGGCCTGCCATCATAACAGTTGTACATAATTTCTCTATATCATAGAACAGATGTCCTGTCTTTGTTATGTTAAACAAAGTATCACATCTAGCATTCATTTTGTTTTCCTGTTTCATTTTCAAATATCTTCATTCCAGACATGTCCATAGGTGCTCCAATCTCCTTCACAATATCTCCAGAGACTTACCGCAGTAGTTCGATGTTGATTGATGAGCAGATTTGTCTTCCTCTACTTTCCCAGATGAGGGAATGAATCAAGGGAATTAATATAATCTAATCTTTGAACGATAATATGTCTATGGGAAGATTAACACTGATTTCAAAACATATACTGTCTTGCAGGATCACAAATTTACGGGGAAGGTCCTCAGAAGTAAACAATGAGGAAAGATAAGGATCGATAGTATTGCATTTACCACTACCCTGGCAGCACTTTAAACAACATCAGTGACATCTTTCTGCATTGATTACAATCTGAAGAATGGAAGATTGGTTATCACAGCAAGCATGGGAGGCCATGAGTCATGAATCCTTATGAAGATTTACAATGTGACAAAAAGACAACACCCGACAGTTGTTGATGAACCGAGACCTGGACTGAAATCTAGTTCGAAGAAAGACAGCTGATATGATGTTTTGTTACACTCCCACTGGATGACCTACTTATTCCTGTGTAGAAGAAAAGCAACACTCCATCTTATATACAAAAATCTTAAAAGATCTTATGTGTGTTATGGCCAAATACTATCAAACCAAGAGCTATTTGCACAGGGTTAACAAGAGAATAGGAGCACCATCATAAAAAATAGATCCTGGAGATGTATTGGACAAATGATACACATTGAGACTAACTCTGACATGAAAACTGCACTGAGATGGATACCAGAGGGTAAACAAAAACATGGAAGACCAAAATTGACCTGGAGGAAAACAGTAGAACAAGAACTGAAAGAAATGAATCACAGCTGGAACACAATACACAGGGAGGCCAAGAATAGAGAAGAATGGTGTACATTTGTTGCTGCCCTAAGTGCCAGGGGGAGTCACAGAGAGGGAGAAAGAGAAGAGTAACTGAAGAAATCTGATAATCTCTGGGAGACATTGCCTAGCCCTACAGACAGTAGAGACATTGCCTAGCCCTACAGACAGTAGAGACATTGCCTAGCCCTACAGACAGTAGAGACATTGCCTAGCCCTACAGACAGTAGAGACATTGCCTAGCCCTACAGACAAGATCAGAGAGCCGCTGGCTGTGTTCCTAAAAATGTTCATCTGTAGGACTAGGTAATGGGTGCCATAAGAAATAAGAGTTTGTGGTTCAAATACTGTGTTTGGTAATTTGTTTTTTCCAGAAGCATGTAATACTTATTTAGAATAGAGGATGAGTGACAATGTTAAGTATATAAGTATTTGATATACCTCCGATATAAGATCTGTCTTACCTCATCAATCTCCTCCTCTCCAGGAGAGAGGAGCAATGTCTTCACCTGCACTTCCTCATTGAACTGCACAGATTTCTTCTCCTTAACTGCAAAAAAAAACCATCATAACAGGTTTTGAAAACCATCAGTAGAGGTTTAAGCAACACAGAAAAAAATAAGACAACTGAATACAGCTTGAATGCCAAGTTTTACCCGTAGGTGTCCAGTCCCTCTCAGCTAACTAAAAGTGTCAGCTGTAGAACTCTCATATGGTAGATCTGACAACAATTTCAAATTGTGTCCACAACTCAGAAAATACTGGCACCTATCTTCAGCCTGGGTGACTGGAGAATCAAACATTCTAGGGAACCATCTTCTTTACTTACTCTCAGACATCAACTGAAATGTTGAAATAGAACAGTGGTCATCCTGTTGTCAATGAGTTCCACAGAACATATCTTGCAATAGAACAGTAGTCATCCTGTTGTCAATGAGTTCCACAGAACATATCTTGCAATAGAACAGTAGTCATCCTGTTGTCAATGAGTTCCACAGAACATATCTTGCAATAGAACAGTAGTCATCCTGTTGTCAATGAGTTCCACAGAACATATCTTGCAATAGAACAGTAGTCATCCTGTTGTCAATGAGTTCCACAGAACATATCTTGCAATAGAACAGTAGTCATCCTGTTGTCAATGAGTTCACAGAACAAATCTGCAATAGAACAGTAGTCATCCTGTTGTCAATGAGTTCCACAGAACATATCTTGCAATAGAACAGTAGTCATCCTGTTGTCAATGAGTTCCACAGAACATATCTTGCAATAGAACAGTAGTCATCCTGTGTCAAGAGTTCCAAGAACATATCTTGCAATAGAACAGTAGTCATCCTGTTGTCAATGAGTTCCACAGAACATATCTTGCAATAGAACAGTAGTCATCCTGTTGTCAATGAGTTCCACAGAACATATCTTGCAATAGAACTGGTGAACCTTTCTTCCTTCCACTTGGAATATTGTATATATATTTAACGTCTCTTGTATAAACTTCACTGTCTTTTGTAGCTCACACAGAGGTCCATGTAGTTTTATGTAGAGTGTTATTTCGCCACGTCAGTGAGTTTGCCTCAATATATCATATTCGGGGCAGCCTTGAAGTATGTGCTCTGCAGTCTGGGCTGCCTGTTCATATGTACAATGTCTGAATTGTCTATCTTGAATTCTGTATACATGTGGCTGCAGAGTTGATTGTGTCTTGTTCTGAGATGCAGAATGACAACTTGTTCCAATCTGCTCATTTTATAGTAATCGTCTTGTGTTGGTATTTGTGGCTTTCTCATTGATTTAATCATTCTTTTCTTTTGGTGGTAAGTAACCGGCACATCCAGTTGCTCTCCACACAGCATCTTTCTTGGCCAGTCAGTCTGCTGTTTCTTTTCTTGGTTTTTCACAGTGAGAAGGTATCCTCTGTAAGACGACTGCGTGCTGCTTGCACAGTTTTGACAGTAGGTTCTATAGAACGACAACTTTCTGGACTGAATTGATTGTAGTGCTGATTTTACAACCATTGGGGAGCTAGAGATGTTCTTCTTCTTATGCTTCTTAACACCAATTTTAATCCTCTTGTGATATGTTTGATCTTCCCAAGAACGTGTATACATTGCACATTGGTTTGGTAGGCCTAAACGCATAGACTTCTACACATTTAGGACACATGCATCCGATTTCAGCCAAACCTCCTTAGCGCCTTTTACGACATGCGTGGCAGGTAACAGTAGTTCTATTCTTTACACCCAAATTTGGGCTTGTAACCACTGGCGGCTAGAGATGTTAATATCAGAATCTGCAAACAGACTGGACAAAAGAAATATACAGTACTAGTAATCACACTACATCCCACCCACCTCACACACACAGTGAGAGAATGCTAAGATGGAAGAGTATGGGATGTCTGAACAAGCAATCTTACCCGCAGGTTCTGGTTCAACTGCAGCTGTCAAATCTGCTGTGACAAAGTTGGCTGGAAACAAACCCTCACCTCTATGATTGGAACCCTTCCACCAGTTAGGATCCCTTCAAAGAAAGATCAAATATTTGTACAAAAAGTTAAAGCAAACCAGTTGGCCCCATTGTTAAGGCACCCAAACATCTCAATGATAGCTAAACAACAGATGATCGACAGCATTTTCATGCCAACTCTGTGTTACCAGAGCCAAAAAATGAGTAATGAGCAAAGCACAGTTGCAGAAAATAACTACATGTAAAATATGAAACCTACTAAAAGTTACCAGCAACATCAGAAAAGACAAGAGTCACCAACATCAGAAAAGACAAGAGTCACCAACATCAGCATTAGAAAGTTGGAACAGAACCCCTTCCTTGAATTACATTTAGAAACAAAGAATGAAGTGGTTCCACAACTTAATAAGAATGCAATCAAGCTCCACTGTATACATAGTCTTCTACAACAACAGAACATCAGGAAAGAGGCGAGAGAAAACCTAAAAAGATGGTTAGATGGCATAGCAGAATCCTGTCAAAAGCAAAAATAACTATCACTCAAGCCACTAGAGCAGAACAAGACAAAAACAGAAAACTAGGCAACAACCCGGTAACGGTGTGATGAAAAAAGAAGAAAAGTTCAAACAAAACATTTGTTGAAGTACATGTGTTGACAGAGGTCAAACAATAAGAAAGTCCATGTAATACATTTATGTTAGTGTGTTAGATCAGTTAAGTTATGGCAAGCAATTAGTGCACTGACATAGTTATGTGGTTAGACACCAACATTAAGTGATTAGAGTGCAGACATAGTCCCGATTAACAAATAAAATTGTAAACATTCATCTTGGTATCTGCAGAAGAAGAACTGAGATGATAGGGCATACATGAGGGCTTATGGAGAGAAAACAGATCCAGTGTGCAAGAGGTGAAAAAAGATGCTGGATAGAACATCCTTTTCACTCATTAGTGATTCCATTCACTGTGGCATTGCAGGCAATAAAGTGAATACTGATTCTAGCTAAGGAGTGGCAGTGCCAAAGAGCAATTACCAACTTGTCTTTTCAGAGGTCAAAACCTCATCAGAAATCTGCAGTGACTGGAAACAAACACTGATATGATTATGGAAAGACTTCAAAGACCTAAGCAGAACAGACCAGGTCATTATATTTCACTACGCACGGACACTGCAGACTCAACAAACACTTATACAGACTAGGAATAGTCAAACAGTTCTGCCAGTGTCAGCAGGCAGAACAGACCAACATCCTGCAGACTGTCCTCTTCTGTGGGTGAAGCAACATGGCCACACCAGTCGACCTAAAACTAGCTTGAAACCTGACAGACCTGAAGCTGTCTGCCCAGTTGTAGTCCACAAAATTATACGCATGACCAGAGATCGCTGAAGAAGAAGGAAGAACATACCTTGAGAAAACCAGAGAAGAATATAACAAGAAGTGCCTCCTGGAACCTGCAGAGATAGCGAAAGAGAAAAGTCTAGAAATATATGGAGAAGAGATGGAAGGTGCTATAAGAGATAACTAAAGATAGGAAGACTTGGCATGAGTTGGTTGACGGCCTAAGCCCCAACTGTGGATAAAAAGACAGAAATTACATTCCTATGCTTCTTAGTATTCTCTTCTCATGCTCTATATTCTACATGTTCAATGTATATATAAATATATATATAACTATACTTTGGCCACATCAAGCGTCACGATGGCCTGGAAAGAACAATACTAGAGGGCAGGTCCCAGGACGCAGAGGCAGACCAAGAAGAAGATGGCTACAAGATATTAAAGAAACAATGAACATGACCATCGACAAGTGGGTGAACTGGCAAGAGACAGAGTGAATTTCAGATGTGCTGCAAAGAAAGCAACGTCCTATAAAGAATACACATCTTGATGATGATGATATATATATATAATTTTTTTTATTGTTTCTCTTCTTTTTTCCACTTCTACTTTTTTGCATTTATTTCATTATTCATTTATAGTCACAGATTTTCATTTTAGGGCAGTTGGAATGTCTCTGTCGAAGTCTATATGTAGTGTGCTGTGAAATTCATCACAACTTTTGTATCGTTTGCTTGATAAAGATCCTTGAGTTGAAACGTTGCTGTGTATTGTTATTGTAAAACTGCAGTACTTTGTTATTACGTGTTTCACCATAAAAAGACACAAAAGAGAAAGATAGATAGTCAGTCGAGTTGTTAGCACATTGTCTCAATTAGAAGATCACAATAACAATTGTTAGGCTCTTGTCCTTAAACAGTTTAGAAATGAAGAACATAATCTGGGTCATGGTAAATAATGTCAATCACAACTAACAGATAAGTCAACAAGTAAAGTGTACAAATCAAGATAAGTGTTACATACATATAAATGGTTTTAAGAACAGTAGCAGCGTGACAGGTGCGATGTTGACACAACGTCTGCCACTTACCAGGCTCTTGAGATAACAAACAAGGAGAAAGAACTCCTGTCAACAACAGTGACAAGATTGCGTAACTCTTACAATTGGGTTAATGATTATGTATTTATAAAACATGACAGAATGGGAGCACAGTTTTCATTGATATCAGTGATGTTGAAAGTGAGACTATGGCACACACACACCACACAGACAGACAGAGACATACTACATACATACATCTACAAGTATATATATATATATATATATATATATATATATATATATATATATATATATATATATATATATATCCTTGGGTGAAGAAAGAATATGTTACAAGAGTATGTGTGATGATTAAAATGTCTGTATACAGTTTTACTAAAATGGGACAAATTATGGAGAAGTGATGAAATCAAGAATTTTCACTCAGTATTATATTTCTATGGTATGAGCGCAAATAATGAACATGGATCAGATATGTTACCATCAGTAGTAGTGGTGGTAGTACCAGTCTGTCAGATGTACCTAACATATCTCAGTTTGAAAAGTATCAAATGTGATGGGGCAAGCTGATTGTGACCATTAACTGTATTATTTTCCAGGTAGCAGTATGTAAACAACAGCTCATAACAAAATGTATCATATCATGCAATTCTAGAACTAACAAGTTATAACTTCAAGATAGTTGACTTCTATGCAGACATTTTGTCTTGTATAACCAACATTCTCATAAACTGTTGCACAGTAGTTGTGCCAGTTATCGATTTCGATTAAAAGGACGGTTAACAACATGCTCCCAAGTTATCTTGAAAACAAATTAATAAATGACCATGCTAGGTACTCTAATGTACTGGAAAATACACAAGTAATGATGACCAAACAACATATCCTGTAAAGGAAATAGAAGATGCTATGATCTCTGGGAATGTTTTTCCGCTGCTAAAAATAGTCCAAAAAAGAAATCGTTAGCAGAATATAGCAGTGGATATAGAACTTCCTATGTGGAGAACAGTAATGGAAGGCATGGTACTGGAGTACGAGGTAGGGGACGACCAAGATTAAGGTGACAGCAGGACATCAAAGAAACTGTGAACCAAAAGTTGGAAATCTTGCTAGGAGTTTTTCAGGCCAGGCTGTGATGAAAGTGACATTCTGCAAGGGACATGCTACTATTTGATGTGGAAGACATGCAATGGTTAAACTCCAGGGAAAGAAAAGCAGAATGGCTGACATACCAGAAGCGTGCATTCTGTAGATGTACAAAGCTTACTTACCCATCGTCCAACACACATATTAACTCTCCAGCTTTGAAAGTTAATTCATTGTCCTCCACAGCTTCAAAGTCATATAAAGCTCGAACCTATCAATGACAAAATAGTAAGATCAATGAGATGAAGAGCAGAAATATGCAAATATATTCTTGTATATACATCTGTAGCTCAAGCGGTAGAAAGCTAGATCACAAACCCAAGCGTACCTGGTTCAAACCCCACGGTGGGTAAGTTTGGAAGCAAATTAGTTTCTGTGGGATTTTTACAAAAGGTAACAATAGACCTCACTGTTCAGAAAGCAATGGCAAACTACTGAACATATTAGTGATGCCTAAAAATCAATGACTCGTTTACTGTGGTTGATGACTACATCCTGTAAAGAATATGCCACGATTTTCTTTTAATTTATATGAACCAAATTAGATCAAGTATAATTTTTACATCAAAGATCATGTTTGACAAATCTTCAACAATTTATGTCTCTTGTTTAAATTAGACCCACAAGTTCTCCACATCAAAGGTTGGTTATAACAGATCTAGAGTTTTAGCTAAACATATTCAGGTGGATGGTTATTTAGTGTTTCAGATGACCAGTTGTTTGATGCAATAGGTGACCACTTTTGTGCCACAGGGGACTGCTTATTTGATGGCACAAGTGACTGCTTATCTGGTGACTTACCAGCTATTCACGTGACAGGTTACTTTGTATTATTTGTTGGCACTCACTAGAACCTATCAATATCATAAAAGCTTTCTATTCTGAAGTATCCTGTTGTGTAAGAACAGATGTAGGAAACTCAGACTGGTTCACAGTCAATTCGGATGTGAAGCAGGGCTGCATTATGTTACCAATGCATTTTGGGATAGCTATAGACTGGATCATGCGCAAATGCACCCAAGATGATCAACTGGGCATCAAATGGCTTAATAACAGCAAACTATTTGATTTTGACTTTGCCGATGACGTGGCCATATTGAATTCAACCACACAAGCAACCCACAAACTAATGAGCAATCTTTGCACACTTGCAGAACAGGTTGGTCTCCAGATTAATTCTGCCTAGGCCAAAATTATGGACCTCACAAACTCGACAGACAACATCGTAATAAATGGCCAAACACTGGAGAAAGTTAAACATTTTACATATTTGGGTAGTAAAGTGACAAAAAACGGAGACGCAATGAAAGAAATAAACTCTCATATTGCTATAGCAGCTAGTGCCTTCACTAAGTTAACAAATATCTGGCAATCTCAAGACCTGAGTATATGTACAAAAGTTAAATTGTTTAGGTCATGTGTGATTCCTGTACTGACCTACGGTTGTGAAAGTTGGAAATCAACAAACAAAATTTATAAGAAACTAGACAGCTTTGAGAATAAATGTTTCCAAAAATTATTAGAAGTAAAATGGAGTGATTTCGTTTCTAACAACACAGTGAGAGATAGAACACACCAACAACCCGTATCAAATATTATAAGGAAACGAAGGTGGAAATATTTAGGTCATGTTCTTAGATCAAACGAAGCACTAAATCGACAAGTCCTATGTGGTCACCAGTTGGGAAAAGAAAACGTGGAAGACCAAAGACCATTCTTCGAAGAATAATCCTACAAGAAACTATTGGGATGTAAAACCATACAAGATCTCCAACTGCTAGCACGAACCGCATCACATGGAGATCTAAAACCTCTGCCCTATGTGCCGCCTTTGCACGAAAGGAACAAACTAACTAGAACCATGTCTCTCGAAAAGACAGTGGGTAGTTATATTGCTTAATTTTATCTCCATCTTAAACCAGTGTGCCAACTCCTTTCTGGTGAGTCCACAGTGACAGGAAAACCAGTGGAACCATCAGCATGCATATCCTTCACCATCTGCTCGAGGAGACTGAAACCTATGGGTCATCTGAGCGCACATTTGATTTGCATATATCGATTTTAGCCTGTGTCCTGCAAGCTGATGATCTCCATATGTTGTCTAATGAGTTGAGCACATATCTTTAATATCCACAACAGCCCATCTGCCCAGCGTGTTCGTAGCGCGTTGGACTACGGGTGACTAGCCCTCTGTGAGTGCGGGTTCAATTCCGCGGGCTGGCAGAAAAGCAACAGGATCTCCAGATTCACGGTGTTCGTGGCACCAAACCGAATGGTTACGATATCCATGGCACCGAGCCGAAGAGCTAAAAAGCTCAAGTGCTTCTGGATCGGAAAAAAAAATAAAATAAATATCCATAACAATATGTACCGACCTTCCTGATCTCCTTTTGCACAGGTTTAGACTGAGCCTGTGATGGCTGAGTGTTGCTGTAAATTGGATACAAGCTGCTACCAACACTAGAACCACCAGTAGTTGAAACAGCTCTACCAGATGTTGATTTGCCTGGATCCTCTTGCAATGATAAAGCAATCGCTGTGAAATAAACAAAGAAAAAGAGAACAATATTTAGCAGGTATAAGTCCTGGTCTAGACACTTTTGTCCTTTAACTGCTCTCACATAACCAGTTATGACGTTTAAAAACTGACATCATAGTACTAAGGACAGATCCCTAGGTGCTCAGTCTCCATCATCTGATAGTAAAGAAATATAGATAATAGGGATCTATGTTGCGTTGTAAAATGGGACGAATTCAGGGGAAGTGATGAAATCAGAGAAATGTCTGATCAACCACTAGTAACAACTGTTATAAGAAGGCGAAAATGGAGATATGTTGAGTCATACCTTAAGAAGAAATGATTAAAGAATACCAAAGCAGGCATTGAAGTGGGAGGCAAAGGGTTCAAGAACGAGAGGAGGCCCTAGGGAAACCCTGTTAACGAACTTTGCTGAGAGGCAAGAAATATCTGACTCAATTCTCTGGAAGAGATTGAGCACGTTGCTCAGGACAGAGCAGTATGGAGAAATTGCTTGCAGGCCCTATGCAACGTATAGTGGTACCAGAGGAATATATATATATATATATATATATATATATATATATATGACGTGGAGGAAGGAGCAATCTGACTATTTTCCATGCATTCCTGATCTCAAAGTAAGTGAGGGTAAGTTCCTATCAAAAATGGACAATAAAACGTAGGCCATGTGTTTAAGTAAAAGATCCCTTGGGTGTTAAAAATTGATAAGAGTAGGCTAAAAAGCAGCTACATCGGGCAAAACTTAATTTTAAAAATTACTAGTACCTATGAAGTTGTAGTAAGGATCGCCTGAATGGTGGACTCTAGTGAAAAGGAAAGCAAGCCTTTGCGTAAAAATTAGTCAGAGGCACAAAGTTAGGCAAAAAGACAACACCTTAATTTATAGCAAGTGAATTTTTTGTTACTGTGGTCTCCTTCCCTCTAGTTAGAGCTTATAGTGACTCTTGCTCACTTATGTTCCCATCAATGAAGATATGGGGTATTTCACCGTAGTCTGTCCAGCAGTGAAAGCATGGCTATTTGATCCCAACTGCTTTTTTTTAATATAAAGTATGAAACTAACTTATATTGCACCTGGCACCCCATTTCTGGAGGTCATTCATGCATCAACATCTAGAGACAAACGTGGATGTGATAGGTCCCCTATTCTGCTGGAAGCCCTTAGTCTAACAGACAAGACAGCTATTACTACTCACCTTTGGCTATGTCATCCTCCTCTTTTCTAACTGTTGATGGATCTGTTGTGGCTTTCTTCTGAAGATTGACACACACAAACAACAACAAATGAGTACAGAATACCAGCACCAGATTTATAGTGCAATTATGTGGTTAATACTGGTAGTGCAGTTCTTCTTCAAACGCTCCATATCGATCACTTGTTAACTGTGTGGTGTGATCTGAGCCTAAGAGCGACTGCACGTTCTGTTAATTATGCGCTACAAGTAGGCCAGCACATCCAATTTCTGGGGCTCTTTTTATTTACTAGGGTAGCTTCCCTAGGTTCCTACATCAGTCGCCTCTTACGATATGCTTTGTATGTCACAGTGGTACTATTCTTTGCTCTCCTTGGGACCCGACACCACATGGGTGGGTAATGCAGTGATGTGGATATTCAAATGTGGTTAGATAGTGTAAACACATAGAATGGTAGTGCAGTCATCACATGGTTAGATAGTGTAAACACATAGAATGGTAGTGCAGTCATCACATGCTTAGATAGTGTAAACACATAGAATGGTAGTGCAGTCATCACATGCTTAGATAGTGTAAACACATAGAATGGTAGTGCAGTCATCACATGGTTAGATAGTGTAAACACATAGAATGGTAGTGCAGTCATCACATGGTTAGATAGTGTAAACACATAGAATGGTAGTGCAGTCATCACATGCTTAGATAGTGTAAACACATAGAATGGTAGTGCAGTCATCACATGGTTAGATAGTGTAAACACATAGAATGGTAGTGCAGTCATCACATGGTTAGATAGTGTAAACACATAGAATGGTAGTGCAGTCATCACATGCTTAGATAGTGTAAACACATAGAATGGTAGTGCAGTCATCACATGCTTAGATAGTGTAAACACATAGAATGGTAGTGCAGTCATCACATGGTTAGATAGTGTAAACACATAGAATGGTAGTGCAGTCATCACATGCTTAGATAGTGTAAACACATAGAATGGTAGTGCAGTCATCACATGCTTAGATAGTGTAAACACATAGAATGGTAGTGCAGTCATCACATGCTTAGATAGTGTAAACACATAGAATGGTAGTGCAGTCATCACATGGTTAGATAGTGTAAACACATAGAATGGTAGTGCAGTCATCACATGGTTAGATAGTGTAAACACATAGAATGGTAGTGCAGTCATCACATGGTTAGATAGTGTAAACACATAGAATGGTAGTGCAGTCATCACATGCTTAGATAGTGTAAACACATAGAATGGTAGTGCAGTCATCACATGCTTAGATAGTGTAAACACATAGAATGGTAGTGCAGTCATCACATGGTTAGATAGTGTAAACACATAGAATGGTAGTGCAGTCATCACATGGTTAGAGTGATACTGGTCAAGTAACTAGAATGATGATGTAGTAAATTATAATGGCAATGCAGTCAATTAGTTACAATGTGAATTCAGTCAAATGGTTAGAGTGTTGGCACAGCCAAGTATTGATTAAATTCCTGAATACAAAATTTCAGGTTACTGGGAACAAGACCAGGTGTAGAAACGACTCACTTAGACTTATGCTTATATTTACAGGAAGAACAGCAAACAAGTTCACTTTGTGTGAGTTGATAGACTGCATTAAAATAGACACTACCAAGAACATGTCTTATCAATCACTATCTACAGAGATTTCTTTATTCATGAAAGAATTTAGTTTTATTTAGCAAAGTTCTGTCTTTTCCCTCAATCCACCAAGTTTAAGTACCAGATTGTTGGGGAAGGGGGTATACTAGGAATCGAAAATCATGGTGGCAGTGGTTAGTGTATTTGCTTTCTAGACTGGTGGTCCCAGGTTCAAAATCCCCAGTTTGATTGTGAAATTTTGCACACCCCAAATGGCTCTCAGATCAACTCAGTCTCAACTAGGTACCAGAGAAACACTAGACAGTAAATGGCTCTCAGATCAACCCAGTCTCAACTAGGTACCAGAGAAACACTAGACAGTAAATGGGTCTCAGATCAACCCAGTCTCAACTAGGTACCAGAGAAACACTAGACAGTAAATGGGCCTCAGATCAACTCAGTCTCAACTAGGTACCAGAGAAACACTAGACAGTAAATGGGTCTCAGATCAACCCAGTCTCAACTAGGTACCAGAGAAACACTAAACAGTAAATGGGTCTCAGATCAACTTACTCTAAACTAGGTACCAGAGAAACACTAGACAGTAAATGGGTCTCAGATCAACTCAGTCTCAACTAGGTACCAGAGAAACACTAGACAGTAAATGGGTCTCAGATCAACCCAGTCTCAACTAGGTACCAGAGAAACACTAGACAGTAAATGGTTCTCAGATCAACTCAGTCTCAACTAGGTACCAGAGAAACACTAGACAGTAAATGGCTCTCAGATCAACTCAATCTCAACTAGGTACCAGAGAAACACTAGACAGTAAATGGCTCTCAGATCAACTCAGTCTCAACTAGGTACCAGAGAAACACTAGACAGTAAATGGCTCTCAGATCAACTCAGTCTCAACTAGGTACCAGAGAAACACTAGACAGTAAATGGGTCTCAGATCAACTCAGTCTCAACTAGGTACCAGAGAAACACTAGACAGTAAATGGCTCTCAGATTAACTCAGTCTCAACTAGGTACCAGAGAAACACTAGACAGTAAATGGGTCTCAGATCAACTCAGTCTCAACTAGGTACCAGAGAAACACTAGACAGTAAATGGGTCTCAGATCAACTCAGTCTCAACTAGGTACCAGAGAAACACTAGACAGTAAATGGCTCTCAGATCAACTCAGTCTCAACTAGGTACCAGAGAAACACTAGACAGTAAATGGTGCTCAGTCAACCAGTCTAACTAGGTACCAAGATGAGCATACACATGTAGAATAGGCTAACCAGATGATCAGTCTCAACATGGTTAGATAGTGTAAACACATAGACAGTAAGTGCATCTCAGATCTAATAGTCTAACTAGAATGTACAGAACATGCTTAGACATTTAAAATGAAGGTCATCAGATCACCATGCTTAATAGTGAAAACCATAGAAGGTACAGTAGAAGGTTAATGGTCTCAGAATGCAGACTCAGTCTCACAGTGGTTAAAAGAAACACTAGACAGTAAATGGTCTCAGATGTTAGACTAGTTCAAACATAGTGGTAGCAGTCAACATGCAGAAGTGTAAACAATGATGGTGTGCAGTAAATCATCTTAATAGGAAAACCATGAGAAGTACACGGTAGATAGTAAAATGGGTCTAGTCAGCTCATCTCATGTTAGGTACATGGTAGAAACAGATGATGATAGTAAATTATAATCAATCAGTCTCAACTAGGTACAATGGAACAAAATGTTAGATGTACAATGGCTCAGATAAATCTGAATCAATTTAGGTACTAACAAGAGGGAGAAACACTAGACAGTAAACAGGGACTAGCAATCAGTCTCAACTTGTGTAGTTGAAGAGAAACACTAGAAAAGAAATGGCTTATCAATCACTATCTCAGAGTTTCTTTATTACAGAGAAACACTTAGACAGTTGGCTTCTCAATCCACTCAGTTTATACATTGAAGGTACCTAGGAAGAAAATCATGGTGGCATGGTTAGTCTAATTCTTCTCAGACTAGGTCCCAGGCAAACCCAGTTGAGTAAATTTGCAAATGGTCTCAGATCAACTCAGTCTCAACTAGGTACCAGAGAAACACTAGAAGTAAATGGCTCTAGATCAACCAGTCTCAACTAGGTACCAGAGAAACACTAGAAGTAAATGGTCTCAGATCAACTCAGTCTCAACTAGGTACCAGAGAAACACTAGAAGTAAATGGTCTAGATCAACCAGTCTCAACTAGGTACCAGAGAAACACAGACAGTAAAATGGGTCTCAGATCAACCAGTCTCAACTAGGTACCAGAGAAACACTAGACAGTAAATGAGTCTCAGATCAACCCAGTCTCAACTAGGTACCAGAGAAACACTAGACAGTAAATGGTCTCAGATCAACCCAGTCTCAACTAGGTACCAGAGAAACACTAGACAGTAAATGAGTCTCAGATCAACTCAGTCTCAACTAGGTACCAGAGAAACACTAGAAGTAAATGGCTCTCAGATCAACCCTCAGTCTCAACTAGGTACCAGAGAAACACTAGACAGTAAATGGTTCTCAGATCAACTCAGTCTCAACTAGGTACCAGAGAAACACTAGACAGTAAATGAGTCTCAGATCAACCCAGTCTCAACTAGGTACCAGAGAAACACAAAGAAGTAAATGGTCTCAGATCAACTCAGTTTCAACTAGGTACCAGAGAAACACTAGACAGTAAATGAGTCTCAGATCAACTCAGTCTCAACTAGGTACCAGAGAAACACTAGACAGTAAATGGGTCTCAGATCAACTCAGTCTCAACTAGGTACCAGAGAAACACTAGACAGTAAATGAGTCTCAGATCAACTCAGTCTCAACTAGGTACCAGAGAAACACTAGACAGTAAATGACTCTCAGATCAACTCAGTCTCAACTAGGTACCAGAGAAACACTAGAAGTAAATGGTCTCAGATCAACTCAGTCTCAACTAGGTATCAGAGAAACACTAGACAGTAAATGGGTCTCAGATCAACTCAGTCTCAACTAGGTACCAGAGAAACACTAGACAGTAAATGGGTCTCAGATCAACTCAGTCTCAACTAGGTACCAGAGAAACACTAGACAGTAAATGGTTCTCAGATCAACTCAGTCTCAACTAGGTACCAGAGAAACACTAGACAGAAATGGTCTAGATCAACTCCAGTCTCAACTAGGTACCAGAGAAACACTAGACAGTAAATGGTTCTCAGATCAACTCAGTCTCAACTAGGTACCAGAGAAACACTAGACAGTAAATGAGTCTCAGATCAACTCAGTCTCAACTAGGTACCAGAGAAACACTAGACAGTAAATGGTTCTCAGATCAACTCAGTCTCAACTAGGTACCAGAGAAACACTAGACAGTAAATGGTTCTCAGATCAACTCAGTCTCAACTAGGTACCAGAGAAACACTAGACAGTAAATGGTTCTCAGATCAACTCAGTCTCAACTAGGTACCAGAGAAACACTAGACAGTAAATGGGTCTCAGATCAACTCAGTCTCAACTAGGTACCAGAGAAACACTAGACAGTAAATGGCTCTCAGATCAACTCAGTCTCAACTAGGTACCAGAGAAACACTAGACAGTAAATGGTTCTCAGATCAACTCAGTCTCAACTAGGTACCAGAGAAACACTAGACAGTAAATGGTTCTCAGATCAACTCAGTCTCAACTAGGTACCAGAGAAACACTAGACAGTAAATGGGTCTCAGATCAACTCAGTCTCAACTAGGTACCAGAGAAACACTAGACAGTAAATGGTTCTCAGATCAACTCAGTCTCAACTAGGTACCAGAGAAACACTAAGAAGTAAAATGGTCTGGCATGATGTTGATCATATCATCCATTATGTGTCATTCTTCTTCTTCTTCTAACTCCCCTAGAATGCATCGACAAATTTTCCAGCAGATCTGTCTTGAGCAAGACCGATTAGTTCATTTCAGGTCTTTTCTCTGTCTACCGTCTTCTTGTCTTTCTAGGTCGTCCTCTACCTGTCTTGTCTCACAGATTCCATTTCAAAGCCACATGTGAGTGTCATAGGTAGAAGATCAAAGCTACATGTAGTGTAATCTAGAAGATAAGCCACATTTGTCATATGTGAAGACAAGCAATTGAGTGTCATGTAGGTCAAAGCACATTAGTGTCTGTGAAGATCAAACCATGTGATGTCTAGGTAAGATCAACACATGTGTGTCATAGGTAGAAGATCAAAGCCACATGTGAGTGTCATAGGTAGAAGATAATATTGACTTAACATTGTATTCCCCAATATATCACATTGTACTAAAACAAGATATTTGCGTTCACACTAGGTACTCTACTTCTACTGTACTTTGAATTGGAACACCATACAATGGTTTCAGGTAGTTTCAATGTAGGTTGCAGTGTTACTATTCTTTGCTCCTCTTCCGAGCCCTGACAACACACAGGCAAGCTCTAAGTCTGAAGAATGTGGTCTCGCTTCTATTCTGAACTGTACTTTGAATTGAATTACAATGGTACCCATATTCAGCTGAATGTGCTATATTGGCAACACTACCAACTAGGAACATGACTAATCAATAAAAAGTAACATAAAATACATACCACTTCTGAATCAGTAAAGTCACAACCTTCTGCCTTCAAACTCGCATAGAAGGATGGAATTAGACTGTGGAGATAGAAAACAAAACATAAAGTATGGCCGGCAACTGCATAGCAACAGAAAACAAAAAGTATTACAGCTGCATAGCAACAGATAACAAAACATAAAGTATTACAGCTGCATAGCAACAGAAAACAAAACATAAAGTATGACAGCTGCATAGCAACAGATAACAAAACATAAAGTATGGCGGCTGCATAGTAACAGATTATAAAACATAAAGTTTGGCAACTGCATAGCAACAAGCAAAGCTGTGGTATTTTGTTAATAATTGCTATCTATTGCAATCAATGATAACAACAACAATCTCAGACGTGTGTTGTTACACCTCTCTGATGTGTGAGGAGGTGACCACTATAGTGTCTAATCCTGGAACACAATACCCTACAACAGATAGAGCATGCATGATCAGGATTGGACAACAGGTGTTGTATGTTCTGTCTATTTACACAGCTCATTTTCTCTGCGCCTTAGCATTGCAACAATTCTCAGCTATGCAAATTCCTCTTGCGTTGTTATAGCATCACATTCTTACAAAATGATGTGTTGCCCACTTTCAGCTGACTTTCCCCGCCTGTGTGGTGCCGGGGCCCGCAAGGGAAGCAAAGAATAATCCCACTCAACGTACAAGGCATGTCATAAGAGGCGACTTATGTAAGACCTAGGGAAGCTATGTTAGTAAATAAAAAAGCATCGCAGAAATCGGATGTGCTGGCCTACGTGTGGGTGCATAACTGGCACAATGTACAATCACTCTCAGATCACATACAAATCACACAGAGTGGTTAACAAGTGGTCGATATGGAGTGTAAGAAGAAGAAGCAGACTTTCCTAAAGTCATGGCATGTTTTCAAATGGCTTTATGTGTCCATGTAGCTTGTCAACCAACCGACCCCAATTTTTTATTATCATCAAATATTTTTTTAAATAGTAGAACAGACAGTTTTTCTTGGGTATATACAGACCTTGTTTCAGTTGAAGTTTTGAGATGTATTTTTGCTTCATTTTTTGTTTTAAATAAAGAGCTTTTCAGGAACTGTCATTACCCTTCTCTTTCTTCTTGCTTACTATGAATTCTGCCTATTATGGCGACTCTGACTGATTTTTGCTTGTTTTCCTTATCACCAGTGTCACTTGCTATTCAGTCGAATCTTAAACAATGTTGCACATGGAGAATTTTTGACCCAAGCTGGTCTCAAACCTTGGAATGTCCATGACATGGGATCACTAGCGCAGCGTGTTATCAACTTTGCTATCGGCAACCCCTTGATTCATATAACTATGGTGTCAATGCGATATCCTTTTCTTTTCACACATAAAGAAGGTAAAAGTAATGAAATGTATGCATTAAGCTTTGAGTATGCCCAGCGGACCAGATAGAAGTGCGTCTCATCTGACCTGCAGGCTAGGGGTTACCAACCACTACTCTAATGTCTGGCAGAGCGGAAAATATTGCAAACTAGAACTCCATCAGGGATCGTACAAGCAAACAAAACAGAACTACTCAGAGATGGAAGGAAAATAGAGAACTGGAATAATCAGACTTGAAGGATGGATTATTTCTGATTGTATCACATACAAATTTCATCAAAACCAAAACATGTTGTCATTGTTGTTGTTAACTCTTCTTCTTCTTGTGTTTGCCAGATATGAATTCAGGCGTAGTCTGGTATGGCGCTTCTGGCTAATTTTGTGTGAAGATCTGCTTTCCTTATTATCAGTGCCACCCGCCACACCCTTCTCCGACTTCAGAAGTAAATGTTGTTGATAACTCTTCTTCTTCTTGCGTTTGCTGGCTATGAATTCAGGGATAGTCAGGGCATCTGGTATGGCGCTTCTGATCAATTTTTGTGTGAAGGCCTGCTTTCCTTATTATCAGTGCACCCCGCCATACAAGTGTGCCCTTCTCCGACTTCAGAAGTAAATGTTGTTGATAACAAAGGCTGTTTGGTTGGTAGCTCTTTCACAGACAATGCCTTGTTTTGTACATGGCATCAAGTAACTTGAGTTTTTTGTGATTTTTCTCAAATTTATCAGCCATGCTGCCATGGAGTCATACAGGCTCCTTTCTGGGTATTTCACTTTTACTCTATTTATAAATAGGGAACCTGCATCTCGCATACTCAAACAGATATGGGAAAAGAGGACAGCACACTGGACATTCCTTGATTCTGGAACATATGTTCTGGTCTTCCCAAAGGAATCATCATATCCTTGGCAATATAGACTGAGCTGTGACCTACACAGACCAAGACTGGTTCCATCACCCATGTGTGCATGTGGACAGACAGCCAAACACATCCTGCAAGACTGTCACCTTATGAATCAACTCTGGAAAGAACACTGGCCAACAGAAACAAACATCCATGAACAGCAGTTTGGAAGCCTTGATGAACTAACAAACACAGCAACATACATCCAGAGAACTAGACTTGTGTTGACATTGAATAACATTGAATGAGAAGATCCTTCCCAATGAGGATGAATCAGTTTCTTTGGAGAGCCCAGAACCTCCTTTCAACTCCTAAGCCTACCTATCCAAAATCCACTTAGCGATTCTTCTGTACGGAGCCTTCCAGGTTAAACTTGAAGTTTAGGTCATTATCTAGCTTTGCGGGCAATGTTGAGTTCTCAGCATGCTGCACTACAAGAAGAATGGTAGAATTGGGCTGCTCTGGTGCAGTTACTCAATAGCTAAGCATTGGCAAAGCAAATCGCAACACTAGAATTTACTTGTTCCCATAATGCACCACACTCAAGAGGCTTACGAATCTTGGTTAGTGGCCTAACCCTGGGGTTCACACAAGAGCAACATGGATACCTTAGCAACCCAAATAAAACATGGAAGTGACAAACAATAAAGAAACATAGACAACTGAATGAATCATACTTCAGTGATGGGTCATCTCTGAATTCTGCTTGCTCCGCCCATGTTTTTATCATTAGTTTCAATTTCTGGGCAACTTTTGGATGTGCCTGTTGGATAAATAATACAAAAGTTACTAGATATACCAGCGTAGATCATCTGTGTGAATAAAATTGTAATATTTTTGTTCATTTAGTTTTATGGTGGTTTTTTTTTGGTGACCAATTGGGTTGTTCAGTCATATTTTCTTTCTGCAATAACAAATTTCTTCTT
Source organism: Arion vulgaris (assembly GCA_020796225.1). NCBI lineage: Eukaryota > Metazoa > Mollusca > Gastropoda > Stylommatophora > Arionidae > Arion > Arion vulgaris. The sequence continues at coordinate 6,708,627 of CM036758.1, forward strand.
TTTTTTTAGAACATGACTGTGACATGCAATTTCTATTTCTTCATTTGAACTCACAAATGTATTTGTTCTGTTGTGTCCTTGTTTACAGTGAGATCTGTGCCTGTTGGTCTGATGCATCCATTTGTTCAAACCAAGTTTGCAATATCTTCACTGCACTCTGGACATATCCATAGTTCTCCAGGCTTCTTCTAATATCTCCAACAGCGTCCAGGGACTGACTGTACCTGCTCGATGTTGACTGATGAGTCTACCGTTCTTTCCTTCTTCAGTCCCTACTTAAATATCTCTAATATTTTTTGGGGTATTCTATGTACACTCCTGCTCCTCTATCCTTGAATGCATTTTCCACAAATTGGTGGGTACCTTTGTTCATTTATGACTACATCTTATTGTCCTTCCACTGTAAACGACAGCACATTGTCTTCTTCTTCTTCAACCCTAGGGAGGCATAGGTCTGCAACCGAGACCTTCCAAGCCCACCTTTCCAGATCTCTACATTTTCTTGAGTTTCATCTCCAACTCCCATCTCCAGGGGTTCCTGGGCCTTCCCTTACTTCCTCAGGGTTTCCTCAGCACATTATACTACAGGCAAAAAGGGCTCGACAGGCTCAGCTATCGCTGCCTCACTTAGGCTGAAAGGGATCAAATATCGCAACCATACTGTAAATGACAGCACATTGTACTTATGCCGAAAGGTCAAATATGATAAAGAGATAAATATGTAGCTATACTTAAACAAAGAAGACAACAATGACAACAAAGACAGCAGCAGCTGGTGTACCTTATGAGAGATGAGTGTTCTGCATTCAGAGACAAAATCTCTGGAACATATCTCTAGATGAAATGGTTTGCCACAATTGTTGACACAAGCATCTAGAAGCTGTAAACATATTTTATGAAGAATTTGATTATATCATTCAAAAATCATTTCTTTGCTGTATGTATCATCTATGTGCTGAGTGTGTCATCTATGTGCTGTGTGTATCATCTAGGTGCTGAGTGTATCATCCATGTGCTGTATTTTCTGAACTGAGTGTATCATTTGTGAACTGAGTTTATCATCTGTAAGCAGAGTGTAGCATCTATGAGTTGAGATTAATTTATAATCTGAGAGTAGCATATATGAGCAGAGTGTAGCATATATAAACAGAGTGTAGCCTCTATGAGCAGAATTTAATTTATAATCTGAGTGTAGCATATATGAGCAGAGTGTAGACTCTATGAGTTGAGATTAATTTATAATCTGAGCGTAGCATATATGAGCAGAGTATATAATCTGTGAGTTGTGTCTATAAAACATATTTCTCAGTGTTTATGATTTGTTTTGTCTATATCTAAAGACATATACAGACTTTTCACTCTTGTATTTTCCTGTAAAGCATGAAGAAACGTTTGACATGGAATATATTTGTTTGCATCAGCGGTATGACCTAAAAGTCAGCTATACACCCTATTTTAGTTTGGACAGTTTGTTTGGCAGTCTGGTACCACCAACCAGTTTAAATCCACCAGCACTGGAGAGTGTGTTTGTCGGCAGATGGTAGTCGATATGGACACTAGCTGTGCCGAAACTCTATCTCTAGAGGTCAGCATCACACAAAAAAATAAGTAGAAACATTCACTCTGAGATGTTGTTTATCTGGTCCGCGAAACTATCTCACAATAAGCAGAGCATATACACCACTACCTTCTGTCATAGGTATTTTTTTCTTAAATCCCTACTCACTTTGCCTGACATTCATGTTGTAGTCTGTTCCTAGGGCCACCACGACGAGGTGGAGTAGAGTCTTGATAAATACCAGCTCACTGACCCTGGTGCTAAACTGACACCTTAAATGTGTTGCATCTAATACCCCACTTATGTAACATATAACATAATGCTTTATGCTTACTGTTTGAGCTTGCATGGAGACAAAAGGGACTTTGTGATTCAGTCTTTTGATGACAGACCTTAGACAATCTTTGGCTCTGAGGATGAATACACAAATTAATACTTCAAAAAATCTACTGTCATTTTTCATGAGAAACTCTTTGTAAAAGTCAAATCACCTGAGAAACTCTTTGTACAAATCGCATGACAAACACTTTGTACAAGTCAAATGGCATGACAAACACTTTGCACAGGATAAAACAGTAAATTATGTGAGCTGTGTATCATTCTGTCAACTAGTGTATCATCTGTAAACTAAATGCATTATTTCTAAGCGCATGATCTGCGATCTGAGTGTATCACATGTGAAATGAGTGTGCGAGCCGAGTTGACAGAGCTTAGTGTATCCTTCTGAAGACACAAGAGAGCATGTAGTCCATTGAATAATTTGTCAGTCAATGGCCAAGAAGACCCTAGAGGTTTGAAACTTCTATATATGACATTCTCTCATCGTTGCTTCCTGCAGATACCTCCTAATATCCAATATTCTAAATTCCCTAATGGAGAGAGAGGACATGTAAATGATTCAAATAATAGTGGTGAATCTACAACCCTAACCAGACTGCAAGAACTGCAAGCCAAGTAATAGTGGTGAATCTACAAGTCTAAACCAGATTGCAAGTCAAATAATAGTGGTGAATCTACAACCCTAACCAGAGTGCAAGAATTGCAAGTCAAGTAATAGTGGTGAATCTACAACCCTAAACCAGCCTGCAAGCCAAATAATAGTGGTGAATCTACAACCCTAACCAGAGTGCAAGAATTGCAAGTCAAGTAATAGTGGTGAATCTACAACCCTAAACCAGCCTGCAAGAACTGCAAGTCAAGTAATAGTGGTGAATCTACAAACCTAAACCAGATTGCAAGTCAAATAATAGTGGTGAATCTACAACCCTAACCAGAGTGCAAGAATTGCAAGTCAAGTAATAGTGGTGAATCTACAACCCTAAACCAGCCTGCAAGCCAAATAATAGTGGTGAATCTACAACCCTAACCAGAGTGCAAGAATTGCAAGTCAAGTAATAGTGGTGAATCTACAACCCTAAACCAGCCTGCAAGAACTGCAAGTCAAGTAATAGTGGTGAATCTACAAACCTAAACCAGATTGCAAGTCAAATAATAGTGGTGAATCTACAACCCTAACCAGAGTGCAAGAATTGCAAGTCAAGTAATAGTGGTGAATCTACAACCCTAAACCAGCCTGCAAGAATTACAAGTCAAGTAATAGTGGTGAATCTACAACCCTAAACCAGCCTGCAAGAACTGCAAGTCAAGTAATAGTGGTGAATCTACAAACCTAAACCAGATTGCAAGCCAAATAATAGTGGTGAATCTACAACCCTAAACCAGCCTGCAAGAACTGCAAGTCAAGTAATAGTGGTGAATCTACAAACCTAAACCAGATTGCAAGTCAAATAATAGTGGTGAATCTACAACCCTAACCAGAGTGCAAGAATTGCAAGTCAAGTAATAGTGGTGAATCTACAACCCTAACCAGAGTGCAAGAATTGCAAGTCAAGTAATAGTGGTGAATCTACAACCCTAAACCAGTCTGCAAGCCAAATAATAGTGGTGAATCTACAACCCTAACCAGAGTGCAAGAATTGCAAGTCAAGTAATAGTGGTGAATCTACAACCCTAAACCAGCCTGCAAGAACTGCAAGTCAAGTAATAGTGGTGAATCTACAAACCTAAACCAGATTGCAAGTCAAATAATAGTGGTGAATCTACAACCCTAACCAGAGTGCAAGAATTGCAAGTCAAGTAATAGTGGTGAATCTACAACCCTAAACCAGCCTGCAAGAACTGCAAGCCAAATAATAGTGGTGAATCTACAAACCTAAACCAGATTGCAAGTCAAATAATAGTGGTGAATCTACAACCCTAAACCAGCCTGCAAGCCAAATAATAGTGGTGAATCTACAACCCTAACCAGATGAAGAATTGCGTCAAGTAATAGTGGTGAATCTACAACCCTAAACCAGCCTGCAAGAACTGCAAGTCAAGTAATAGTGGTGAATCTACAAACCTAAACCAGATTGCAAGTCAAATAATAGTGGTGAATCTACAATCCTAACCAGAGTGCAAGAATTGCAAGTCAAGTAATAGAGGTGAATCTACAACCCTAACCAGACTGCAAGAATTGCAAGTCAAATAATAGTGATGAATCTACAACCCTAACCAGACTGCAAAAATTGCAAGTCAAGTGATAGTCAATCTACAACCCTAACCAGACTGCAAAAATTGCAAGTCAAATGTGGTGTAGCTAGAGAAGAGCACTAGATAAAGAAGAATAGTAAACCAACAAAGAACTGGTGTAGCTAATCGCCACACATGGAGAGACACATTGAGAATGAGATCGGAGCACTTATGGACTAATTGGTTCGATGTACAGTGATGATGATCCGACGACTAAACTAAACATCATATATATATATATATAAAATCATCACTAATGAAGGCTACTAGACACAGTTGAGGTTAAAATTAGATATTCCTTACATGGCACATTATCCTATAGTCAATCATGATTGATGAAGACTCTCACCACTAGAATGTTGGGCGATACAGTTAGTCTTCCTTCAGGAATTATTCCTATAGTCAATCATGATTAAATGAGACTCTCACCACTAGAATGTTGGGATACAGTTCAGTCTTTCCTTCAGGAATGTATTATCCTATAGTCAATCATGATTGATGAAGACTCTCACCACTAGAATGTTGGGCGATACAGTTCAGTCTTTCCTTCAGGAATGTATTATCCTATAGTCAATCATGATTGATGAAGTATACTAATTCTTCTTCTTCTTTACCCCTAGTGAGGCAAAGGTCTACAACCAAGGTCTTCCAAGTCCTCCTATCCAAGGTCATCTTTTCCACATCTATCCACTATCTCCCAATTTTCTCGTATTCTGTTTCCAACTTCCGCCTCCAGGTGTTCATGGGTCTTGCCTTACCTCTATTACCCTGGGGTTCAATCGAGGGTGTCTTGTGATGCTGTCAGGGGTCTCCTCAGTGTGTGTCCTATCCAGAGCCACCTTCTGCCCCTTATTTTTTGTTTCACCTGTCATTGTCCCGCTCTACCCCACAGTTCCCTGTTTGTGGTCCTGTCATAAAATGTAATACTACTAAACACAAATTGGAGAATTATCTTTATTCGCTCTAGCATAAGGAACTACTGTAAGTCACTCTTATGTGATTTGAGTTCAAGTATATTATGCTGTGTTTACAATAAGGCTGCTAAATCAGAGCCTCTCAGCCTTGCATGTCTGATTTTCCCATGATTTTTCTTCTGGTTCACTCTCCCGGATGTTTACTCTAACTTGTAATATCTCAAATTTGACTCAGGCAGTGCAACTCTTAGATTTGTATCTTTCAATTGATCTTTAACATGTGTAATATGCAATTGGAACCTCCATGTTTTTCATCTCTTTCCAATTAGAGTAGATGTTTGACCTCACCTACCAGTAGTTGCAAATATTTGTGATTGTTTTTTCACCAAAATGTGGAAACAGATTCAGAAACTTGGGTGCAGAAAGCCAGTGTATAACCTTCACTAGGGTGAATCCTACATGGTTCTTCCTTGAGGGATGCATTATCTTATAGACATGACATATTATATCTACACATTAAGGTTTTTCAAAACGACTTTCAGTTGATGCTTCAGAAGATCCAGAATGGCAGGTTGCGGTATGAGTGGATATCGTCTATAGAGGTTTCCAATCTCCAGAGACATGCGTGGATCTATTGTCCTGGTCATGCGGGTGTTTGCGGCAATGAAAGAGCGGACATGCTTGCATCGATTGTTGGGGAGTTTAGGATGGATAAGGGGATGTTCTTCAGTCTCTTGATGACCTACTGTTGGATGAGGACACTAAAATTGACATTGAATCAATCCAGCGATTTAGGAGTTTGAAATTACATGTTGCATAAGAAGAGCTGGATCATTGAGAGAGAGAGAAGTGTGTTTAACCAGCGAGCCACAGGAACCATCAGTTTGCATACCCTTTGACATCTGTTTGGTGGGGGAGACTGAGCACCTATAGGTCTGCCCGGAGTGCTGTGACGTCAGTTCAGTAACCACAGATTGAGATTTTGACACAATATTTCAAGACAAACACAAACATAGTATATATATTACCCATTAGGCTGTCTTGAAACTTTTTCACATATGTCTAGTATAAGACTCCAGTCTTCGATTGTGTTCATTTCATGGGTGGCCTTTTCTGGAAGTTAAAAAAGGAGAAAATTATAAACGCAGGACTCTTTGTTAAAATATGTGTGATATTGACCACATCATTCAACATGTGCCAATAGACAGAGAAAATATGTATGATATTGACCACATCATTCAACATGTGCCAATAGTCAGAAAAAATATGTATGATATTGACCACATCATTCAACATGTGAGAATAAATAGTCAGAGAAAATATGTGTGATAATGACCACTTCATTCAACATGTGCCAAAAATCAGAGAAAATATGGTTCTAACACTGTATTCCATAATATTCTTCACTGCATGAAAACATGTTCTTTATCTCTTTATATTCAACAATATAGTGAATACACTACTTTCAGTCAATAGTCAGAGAATGTGGGTCCTGCTGAATATTATGCATATTCTTTGCCTGAAATTCAAAAGTGTCAGTTCTACATGATGTAGAGGTCTAACGGGGTCGCAATGTACTAATTTTCTCTATGCAAACCACAAAATGGGGTTAACTTTGTTGATAAAAACAAACAAACAAGATAAGGGACACTATACTTAGATTTAATAGTAAACTGTGTATGGAGTATGGTTGGGTGATATATAATACCACTGGATATGATTTTTTGGTACATGTAATGTACAATGGAATAAATCTGAAATGTTGGAACATTTACGAATATGGTAAATCAACAGATGATTTAGGCTAGAAGATCTCCAAAATAACTAAATAACGAAAAGAAAACAACCAAAAATGATGAACCAGTGATTTTAGGATGTGAAGTAATTCATTTTAAGCTGTAATAGTGTAAGTGTAATGTTATTTATTATTTTTACAGTCTGTTAGTGTTACTATTATTTAGAAAACATTTCCTTTGAAGTTATAAAACAATAATATAACAGACAATAACATAAGTCTTTAATAATACATGTCAAGTTTAAAAAGGATCTTGTTCTACCTACATCATATTCAATACTTGTTGACTCGAAGATTTATTCACAGAAAAGGGACAAATGAAGACTCTAATTGTCAATGATATTTTAAACATTGACTGTTTATATTGACTTCCTACAAACTCTACTGATTCTGTCAGCAGCAGTGAGTTGTTGAGTCAAGATGACACATTAATTATATAATCAAACAATCCTTACAACGATATGTCAAACGAAATGACTTTCTGTATACTCTGGTTCTCGTAATAACAAATGACTAAATTAACATACCGACATCAGCGTCGAAAGGTGTTGCGTTAGCAAATAAAGGCATTTTTCTTGTGTGTCCGTGTTAGCTGCTCCTTCTAGGTGACTGTCATTACATTACTAATTCTTCTTCTGTCAGCGCATGCGCGTTAGTGTGTCACGGCAATGTTTACTTCCTGTGAGCAATTTTCTAAAATTGTTTCACACTATGTTTTTTTTTTCCTTTCTTTTCTTGCTGAGTAATGAAATTCAGGTTGTCAGAAAGGGAGAATCGTTATATGCAACAAGTTGTTATACATGGAGCAGAGAGAGAAGGGGAGCGAGTTTGTGCGTGTTTGTGCTCCAGCTTTACAGAATAGAGCCAGTCTGGACACAACAACATGACTATGGAAATAAGAGAGAAAGAGAATCTTATTGACTGCTAAATTGTACTATTGATGTACTGAATTTAAATGTGTCGCCGTGTGAAAGAAGTCAACGGATTAAACTTATTATCGGCAGAAAAGCCACAAGTTCTCCAGATTTACGGTGTTTGGGGCACCGAACCGAATGGTTACGATGTCCATGGCACCGAGGCGAAGAGATAATAAACTTCAACAACCTGCAAAATTAATTGGGAGTGCCAGGGAAGAGAGAGAGAGAGAGAGGGGGTATTCCATGGGGTCGTTTGACGACGACTTGCTAATTTCATATTTTTGTTTCGTGTGTCGGTTATCCTGCAGTAACTGTCTGTTAATGTTGTAAATCTATCCCAAATCAGCTCGATTGTAGTTCCAGTGGAGAAATGGTTTTTTGCTTTTGAAGGGCATATTCCATGTTTGCTACAAACTTTATTGGCCAAACTCACGGCCAACTATATTTATCAACTATATTATAGAGAAGGTCGTGGGTCACTGTTGAATCAGGAGTCCTTACCGTTGGCGTATCCTCCAAGAGTTGGGGAAATAAATCTTCAACCTTCAATATCAAGGATAGTATGCGGGAATTATGTTTACAAGAAGTTTTCCAATAGTTTCTTATAGACTTTATTTTTATTCATTTGTGTGTGATATGCGCCAGATTTAGGGAGAGTTAGGGGGACTGCAGGTTTCGGTATGAGTGGATGTCGTCTATAGAAGTTTCTAACCTCCAGCGGCTTACGTGGATATACTGTCCTGGGCATGCGGGTGTTTACGATAATGAGAGAGCGGACAGGCTTGCATCAACAGCATCGATTGTTGGGGAGTTGAAGATGGATAAGGGGATATTCTTCGGTCTCTTCGAGACTCTCTGTTGGATGAGGACACTAAAATCGATGTTGAATCGATCAAGCGATTTAAGCAGTTTGGAATTACCCTTTGTTCAAGTCGAACTGGATGCCTGAGAGGCAGAGTGAGAGGTGTGTTTAATCAGCGAGCCACAGGAACCATCAGTATGCATACTCTTCGATATCTGTTGGGGAGACTGAGCACCTATGGGTTTGCCCGGAGTGCAATGACGTCAGTTTAGTAACCAATAACCAATAACCAATAGGGGGACTGCCTAGAGTAGTTGATAGTAGCTCGGCCTGCTAGCTGTGAGACGCCTCATAGCTCGGGTTCGAACCTACTGTCCGGCATTTGTTCGAGTCCCCTGGTCTTACTCAGGACGATAAAGTGAGTACCTCTGAAGTCGGAGAAAATCTGCCTGTATGGCGAGGGAATACTAATTACGAGTACATTGAGCACACGGCTGCCAGTGTAAAGTCATTTACAATGTGCACGCTGCTGCCATTGTAAGAAATTGGAAAAACGGATTTTCACGCAAAAATCAGTTTCAGAGATGAAACTTCGTCTGAGTTGAAAGCGGACAGAAAAAAAAAAAAAAGGGAGAGTTAGATAGCTACGAGTCCAGGCGCAATAACAATCAGGGTGCTATATAAAACAGCATTAGTGAATAAAAGGAAGCTACAGGAACCGAATAGTTCTGAATGCTAATGGTGTTTACTATATATAATACATTACCACATTATAATACATTAAATACATTATTATACATTACCACATTATAATACATTAAATACATTATAATACATTACCACATTATTATACATTACCACATTATAATACATTAAATACATTATTATAGCTTTCATATATTCCCCTTTTATTGTCGATATATGTGATGCTTATTCCAAATTTAGCTTGTTTCATGGGAAAACAAGACATTGATCAATTCTGGTTTTGTTAAATGTCGAATCATGTTGATATCTTTAGAACAATTTGAGCACGAAAAAAGCCATTATCTGTTTTCTTCAAAGAAAGTCTATTCTTTTTGTAATGCCTCGACTACATGAGCGATAGGAAACTGCTTGAATGCTCAGCAGTGGAATGGCGACCAGAAAAGCTAGTTCACTTTAGCGACGATGAACCAGCTATTTCTTGCGACGTGTATCCCCAGTGACCGTACCAGACCTGGTCAACTTCGTATAACAACATTAGCACGAGATCGCGAAACTAGATTGATAAATTTGTGCAATCGATTCCAAACAGCAATTCAGACTGCCCATAGCACAGGGAGACTTGTGAATACAAACGCCCGTCTGCCCAGCGTGTTCGTAGCGCGTTGGACTACGGGTGACTATCCCTCTGTGTGTGCGGGTTCAATTCCGCGGGATGGCAGAAAAAGCCACAGATTCCCAGATTTACGGTGTTCGTGGCACCGAACCGAAGGGTTACGATGTCCATGGCACCGAGCCGAAGAGCTGAAAAGCTCAAGTGCTTCTGGATCGAAAAACACTGTGCGACGGAGACATCACTGACTTGCAAAACATACTTCTTAACATTAGTTTCAGCTTGGCATATCTTCATTGCACTCCTAACATGTCCATAGGTGCTCCGATCCCCTTCGCAATATCCCAAACAGTGTACAGCGACTGAACGTAAGAGTTCGATGTTGATTGATGAGCCTACTCATCTACCTGATGTGTTGTCTTTTTCTGGCAACTCCAATCACAGCTCTTGCAATTTAGCAGTTGACATAGATTGGTTTAAATGAAACCCTCTTTGCCGCCACACTCTATGAGGGCGTTTATAATATCAGCTCTATCCATTGGCTGCCCCCTCCCTGATATGGAACTCAGCCAGCCAGTCTGCTCTCTCATTGTCAACGACACCCACATACCCCGGAACGAAGGTAAGTGTAATTCTGCAAATTGTTGACGCTTGTAGTGATTCAGTCGTCTCAACATTAGTTCTACCCTGGCTAAATGTCACCACACCAAACGACTGGCTTGAGACGTACATTCGTCGATTAAGGGCAGAAATGAGATCAACTTTTGATGATGTTCACTGATGAAAGCCGGTTAATTTTTTTTTTTTTAAAAATGATAGGAGAAATTGTGTCTGACAATTATGTCATGACATATTTGAAGAAGAAATCATACATGTGTGAATTCTCTCATGTTACACCGTAATCTTCTTTTCTCACTGTTTACTGAACCGAGGTCATATCACTCCGGACAGACCCATAAGGTACCCAGTCTCTCCAACAAATGTCGAAAGGTATGCATACGGATGGTTTCCATGGCTCGATGGTTAAGCACACTCCTTACCTCACACATCCAGTTTTACATGTATAACGTTAAACTCCAAACTCCTTTAGCACTCCAGGCAGACACATAGGTACCCTGTGTCCCCAACAGATGTCAAAGGATATGCATACTGATGGTTCCCGTGGCTCGATGGTTAAACAAAACTCCTCACCTCAGTTCTACTTGTATGTTTAACTTCCAAACTCCATGAATTTCTGGATTTATTGAACATTAATTTTAGAGTCGTGAAGTTACAGAAGCACACAACCCCCAATCTGTGATTTTGTTGCAAGTCTGTCCGTTATACTTTCATTCTCAAAGATGGCAAGCTGGTCTCTACTACAGGCCACCCCTGCAAGTAGGGCAGGGCACATGCACACTAGTCAGTGTGGAGATATGTGAACCTAAATAAAATTATACTGAAGGAGGAGGTACTGGTGGGACGAATTAGCGTAAGTGTTCACAAATCGACTTGGACACAAGATCAACAAATAAACAGATACAGGTATTAAGAGCTTCCGAAAAAAACAAATAGACAAACACGGACTCGAACCACTTACCCTAGTCCTTACGACACCAATCGCCTAGCCTAGCAATACGAGCGTCCTTACGTACACAACCAATGAGCCATTCTAAAAAATGACTCACGGGGAGTGTCTTTCTCAGACCTTGTTATTACCAGACACAGAAACAATCAGGTAGGGTTCGTTAATAGTGTTTGCACAGGCACATGCTATAAGTTTGTTGTGCCTGTATATATTAGAGACGAGACAATATCATACATACACACATGTATACACCGTAAGGACTAGGGTAAGTGGTTCGAGTCCCGTGTTTGTCATTTGTTTTTTCGGAAGCTCTTAATACCTGTATCTGTTTATTTGTTGATCATATTCGTTACTTCCGTTGCTTCCTCTGGGGTTCTTGTAAGAAAACTCCTTGTGCTCATCTTAGAATTAATTTGAAGCTACTTTGAATGATGTATACATGTTTGTTATATGTGTATACATGTGTGTATGTATGATATTGTCTCGTCTCTAATATATACAGGCACAACAAGCTTATAGCATGTGCCTGTGCAAACACTATTAACGAACCCTACCTGATTGTTTCTGTGTCTGGTAATAACAAGCGTCTGAGAAAGACACTCCCCGTGAGTCATTTTTTAGAATGGCTCATTGGTTGTGTACGTAAGGACGCTCGTATTGCTAGGCTAGGCGATTGGTGTCGTAAGGACTAGGGTAAGTGGTTCGAGTCCCGTGTTTGTCTATTTGTTTTTCGGGAAACTCTTAATACCTGTATCTGTTTATTTGTTGATCATATTCGTTACTCCGTTGCTTCCTCTGGGGTTCTTGTAAGAAAACTCCTTGTGCTCATCTTGGACACAAGGTAATTTTGAGTTTAACACCATGTTTGAGTAGAGGAATAACCCTCCTACACAATAGGGTCTAGAAATGTGAAGTGGCTTCATAAAATATTATTATGATGTACTGAGCCTAAAGATATGAGTTTCACAGTTCAGTTATTTTAGAGTGAACTCAAAAACAATCATGCAGGCACACTAATCACTTGACAATCATGCAGCTGATCTCTCTCGATCCCCACTTAGACTGCAGAACCAGACTTTCCCATGAATTCTGCTGTTGTCTTTAGGGTCCATTCCTCAGTACAGCTTCTCATGAAACTGTATTATCGGGCCAGGTTTCGTTTCTCAGGCCTGCTAGCAACTGGCAGTATGTGCTCTGCCGTCATAACAAGCTCCACATTGAATACATCAACTAAGTCAAGTAAAACATCATGATGTGGCTGAAGTAATGTTGCTTCACTTTATCCCAGCGATGGTAAACGGTTTACTTGCAGTGTCAATAAATAATTAATAGATTGTCAACAGTACATGTTCCCCACAAACCACACAACAAACTGACCAGAAAAACAATATAAACTCGATAAAATCGTGAAGTTTATTAAAATCAATCTTCAATAAAATGTTTTTGCTCAACAATCAAGTCAAAAAGACAAATAAAAAAATTGAAACCAGGAGTACTGAGTAATGACAAGTCATTTATAATCTATTTATTAGCATGTGGTGACTTTGTTGCTATGCCCATAACAACAAGATGATTTCAGTAAAAAAATGTTTTGAAAGAATGAGGGTAATCTTTGGTCAATTATTTGAGACTAGCGGTGAACATCAGATGGTACGCATTGATATACTTCTTAGAATAACAATAAACCAATTATCAGGCCCTATGTGCCACCTTTGGCACGAAAGGAACAAACAAACTAAGTTATCAGGTGCAACAACAAGAGAATAGTAAACAATCACAATTTTTATAGTTAGAAGTAGAAAACTGTAATTTGATCGGTCACTGCATGCAGACATACTAGAAGATGTTCAAGAAGACCTGGAGATAAAGTATCTGAGCATACTCGCAGGCTTTGAGTAAACAAGATTTGTGATTCATATATTAACATTTGACAAGGTCTATTTATCTTGAATGTATGATGGTTTTATAATCAACAGAATTGAAATGACATTAAATGCTTCTTGCAGATAACTGCCCCATCATCTACTGTAGTCGATAAAGCGAATCATCTACTGCAGTCGATATATGCCCCAATCATCTACTGCAGTTGATAACTGCCCCAATCATCTACTGCAGTTGATATCTGCTCATCTCTGCAGTTGATAACTGCATCATCTACTGCAGTTGATATCTGGTCCATTCTCTACTGTAGTCATAAACAATCATCTACTGCAGTCGATAACTGCCCCATTCATCTACTGCAGTCGATAACTGGTCCATTCTCTACTATAGTCGATAACTGCCCCATCAGGTACTGTAGCCACCACTAACATCCCATCAGCAATTGTAGCCTAGCCAATAACTGCCCCATCAGCTATTGTAGCTAACAGTGATGGAATCAGTGGTGATATAGTTTAACATTTGTGTGCAGACTGACCAACATTACCATGTAAACTAATGATCAAAACACAACAAATATCAGACCCCAAAATATATCAACATCTGCTCTGAAGAAACACAAGAAGCATTTAAAGTTAAGACCAATACTGTGATATCCTGGTTATAGCTTATGAAAATATTCAAATTATGCACCAACAATAAGAAACAATGTAACTATGGGGTCATGAACCAACCAGTTTATTTGTCTGCAGCAGAGAATCAACCAGTTTATTTGTCTGCAGCAGAGAATCAACCATAATCAAAAGATATAGATTTGTTTTGAGTAAAAATCAATAAAATATGCATTATAGGGAGGAGATCAGAGCAATTATGGACATGTCCGACGATCCTCAAATGAACAATATTATGTACTGGATTCAAATATCAGATAATTGAATAATAGAGAGAATGTTTCTAATACTGCACACATAGCAGCTGTTTTATTAGAAATATGTATATTAAAATATCATCACTTGCATTTAGTTAGCGTTGAGCAAAAAATATATATATATATAAATTCACCGGAATGTTTTAATAAAGTTAAAATAAGTATTGTGCAAGAAATACCCTGACAAGGATAAATTAATGAGAGACTGCAACTTCTAAATCACCTTGATACAAGGATAAATTAATGAGAGACTGCAACTTCTAAATCACCTTGATACAAGGATGTCTTGATACTTGGGAAAGAAATCTTGAACGTGTATAGAAGTGCCTCACACCAAACAAGTTGTGTCTCGGTATACAGACAATCAAAGCAGCAATGTTGCTGCGGCAGAAATAAAATAATAATACAAGTACCAAAAATAAATGCACATAATTATGGAGAACTAGTTATATAATATGATTATTAATTGTATTAAATACTGAAGTAATAGGGACCCCATATAGCCAGACACAAGCATTCAGGTAAGCTGACTAGTTCTTACTAGTATTATCTTACTATCCTGAACATGTTGCTTGTGAGAACATAGTCTCCAGGTCCTTTGGAATGAGTACTCAGTGCTGAAACCAATTTGCTAAGCCACTAGTAAAAAGGTTTAACACAAAAAGAAAGGAAAATGGTACTTTATATACACATAAAATGTGCAGCAATGGAACCAGGAATACAGGCACCATGAACAGCATATGTAATACTGAAAAGTATCAATAATTCTATAGACAAGTCATGATCACAAGAAGATATATAAGAGATTCTTCATAAAAATAATTATTGAAGATAAATGTATACAAGCAGCTTAAGAAAGGGAAATATCTTAACCCCCCCAAAAAAGGAGAGTGAAATATACTATTTGTCAAATATGAGAAGGCTCATAAAATAATAATCACTTCAAACATAAATTAACACTTGGCTTGTCCAATGTATATAATTCTGAGTAGATTGTGCGTTAGAGAAAATAATCAACTTCTCAAAACTGCCATTTGTTGAGTGTGCAAATACTCTGATCAAAGTGTGATAGTGATATCGTCAACTATATATTCACCATTACAATCATGTTTCCAGTGAATTGTGATAAAGGTTTGAATGACCTGTAACCAGATAAATTTTAAATTAAAAAAAACCATAAAAGGAAACACTATGGAAATCATAATCAATAAACAAAACACAATGGTATAGAACACGATGTTGAATTACATCAACTCTAATGCTGGATTATTATGATCAATCACAGAATGTCCATGCTGGATGGCCACTTGATGAGTATTGTCTTCTAATCTTTCTTAGTAGCTGCCTCTTTAGCCTGGTGAGCCTGCAGAACAGCAACAGCTTCCTCCACCTACAGAATAAAAAAACCCAACACATTAGACACATTCATTAATATAACATTGAGAAATGGTATTCAGATATAAAAAACTAGTTGCCTTTTATACCACTTTTTGTGTGTGGTATAGAGCAAGAGGCATGTGCCTTGTGGAATGTAATGGCCTCATGGCTAGTGCAGTCACAGCAAAACTATTCAGGATAAGATTTTACTTTGTGCCCCAGACAGAAAAAAACACAGCCTTACAGTGGATTGTAGCTGGATCTCCCGCATCTGAACCAAAATTTCCAGCCTGTCTTTCCATCATATAAACACTTTAATTATATTATCAGCAAACAAAAATATCACACAACCGCGCAGGCCATCTTGCTAAATGCAGGTTGTGTTTGATGGCACATTTTATCTTTGATCACCGAAAAATGATGGAATATTCTCTGACCGATATTTAGGGATATGCAATGTTTAAATTCAATACTGAAATCACCTGAAAGCATGGGTTCTTAGGGTTAAATCATTCATTTCTACACAGTGTTGGAATAGGAATAGAAGTCTTTACAGATACCGTCCACAGAACAATGGTCATATGTTACATGCAAGAATATTTGGTTCATGAACATGTATAGACATGTAAACCTGATGTCAAGAAGTGAATGGAAGAGGAAGAAGCTGACATCTCAGAGATAGTCAATATGACAAATAATATAAACAAAGATGGATGGCATGTGTAGGCTTACCTTCAGTTTCAGAGACTCCTGGGACTCCAACATGTGAAGCAGCTCAGAGTTGTCAATCTCTAGCAGCATTCCAGTAATCTTACCAGCCAGTTCTGGATACATATGTTGGATTAGTGGGAACAGTCTTTCTCCCAACATCTGCTTCTGTTCCTGGGGAGGAGCCGCAGCTAGCATACTGGCAGTCAGTGGATCTTGTCCTGGGATAAGTACTGACTGCTGGGGCTGCAAACGGAGCACAGGTTCATTAGAAATGTTTCAGAATGAAAACATTTGTATTTCTCAAAACAAAGTTGGTAGATGACCATAATACAAATGGTAATTATTATCATCTTTGTATCAGTTCACATTTTATATACAGAAGATTTCTATCTTCACTTCAGTTTGTTAACATATGCATCTACATTTGAGGGTTCAAATCCTTGGGTTATACTACTAAAGAAGACCATCAGGTAGCGAACCATTGAAACGGGCAACCTCAGTCATTTTAGTCGGTGGGCCAATGTTTAGGAAAACAAAGATCAGAATACTAAAAGCATGCATATTCCCAATGGCAATGTACGGGTGTGAAGCATGGAACTTTAACAAAGCAGTGGAAAAACATATATGTGCTTTTGAATATACCTGTTACGGAAGAGTCATCCATATATCATGGACAGAGAACAAATAGATCTATCCAAAAGAACTCAAAATCAAAGAAAACTGACTAGTGCAACAAATAAGAAAATTGAAATATTTTGGATATATGAAGAGCTGGAGAAGACCATCATGGAAGGAGGCATCCTGGCAAAGAGGACTACAGATAAGATGGTTTCAGGATGTAACTGATGGTTTGAGCATCATGGCTGCAGAGGCAGGACATCTGGCCTATGAGAGAGAAATTCGAAGGACTGTTAGGGTGGCAAAGTTCTGCTTGGACAAGTTATATGATGGTCAATGTTTAGTGATTGAGTACCATTTGTATTGCAAAATGCTGAGAACTCTGCAATGCCCACTAGACTGGAAGAGTGAGCCGGGCAATATGGGCATTGTGATTGATCAGCAGAGAAGTTGAAGTTAACATACTTTTTTTTACTTTAATCCCGTCATGCCTAGTGACACATGGGGCTTCAGAAAGGACTTTCCATGCTCTCCTGTCTCGTGCAACCTTCAGCGCAGAGCCCACGTCAGAGATGCGGTGTCCAGTTCCTCTTCCATCATGCGCCTCCATGTTGTCCGTGGTCTGCCTTTCTTTCTCTTTCCCTCTGGTGTCCAAGTGAGGGCTATCCTTGCAGGCATTTCTTGTCTCATTCTCATAACATGTCGGAGCCATTTCCATCTTCTCTTTTTGAGTATGTCATTCATTGCCTCTTGTCTTGTGTCTTGGAGTAGTTGGTTATTGGATATTTTTACTGGCCAAAAGATTCCCAAGATTCTGCGAAGACAGAGTGGTGGAAAACTGACAGCCTGCTAGTATCTCCTTTGGTCATCCTCCAACACTCCGATCCGTAGAGCAAAACAATGCTTTTATAGAGTTTAAGCTTTGTGGTCCTGTTGTAGATTTTGGACTTCCATACTGGTTTCATTCTGGCAAAGCGGTTCTGGCCTTACTTAGACGTGATTTTATATCTTCCTCTGTGCCACCATTTAGTGTCAGTACGCTACCAAGATATGTAAACTGCTCAACCCTTTCCAGTGTTTCATTTTCTAACATTACTGGTTGTTGGATTTCACTGTTTGTCATAATTTTTGTTTTTCCTGTGTTTGTTTTGAGGCCTACTGTCTTTGCCGTGCTGTGAAGTATTGTACTTTTCTCTTGTATATGTTCATATTTGTGTGACACCAGGGCTGTATCGTCTGCAAAATCCAGATCCTCAAGCATCTCGAAAGGGGTCCATCTTATTCCTCTTGGTGCTTGTTGTTTTATAGCATTTTGAAGTTAACATACAACAATTGCTAACTGTTACATGCATGTATATCAGCTATCTATAATTAGATTATTATTTCAAGATGTAACACATTTTTTACACATCTCGTTCTTTGTGAGATTTATTTATACAACACATGTGTTTGTCTACAATCTAATGTTGGTGTAGTACTATCTTGTCGGATGTGCATAGAGGAATCCCAAATTGTTCATAACATTAGGTGATGGGAGAACATCATTTTACCATGTCTTCTACTTCTTCTAACGCTCCATATTGACCACTTGTTAAACCACTCTTTGTGATCTGTGCTTAACTGATTCCGTACCATGGAACACTGAAGTGGAAATATTACTTATCTGCCCGAACCACGCGTCGCTCAAAAGACGATGGCCATTTTGTTGAGTTTTTTTTTGTGTGGCGATTGAAGATTTATATTAACCGGAAACTACTTAGAAGTGATGAGTAAATGATAATTAATACATAGCATCGTGGCTTATGTTAGAAGTAGAATTGAAAAAGAGTATCATTCATTTTAGGATACCCCGTGACCGTAAAAAACTAGCGATTTTTATGAATATTCATGAAGCTAGTTTGTGAACAGTTAATAAATCATACATTCCGTCACTATTTTCTTAATGTTTGTGTATTCATAAATGGATTACATATATAAAGAGAGCAGGAACCGCATTTCGCCCCATGATGCCCATGTGCAACTCAACTCGACTCCCAGCATACTCATCGGCTCTAGAGTAGTTCCTCAAGAGAGCATGCTTGGGCTCCAAATTTCGCCAGGCGCGGGTCAAATGCACCATATCTAATTATAGTGACCTATGTTTACTGGATAAGGTATTTCAATAAAAGTCTGAAGTAAGATTTAAACCCACCCACCCACCTGTGATATCGAACGACTAGGCTGCCCAGGCAACTGTCGCGGTCCAGTTTGGTAAGATGCCTGCCTGATACTGGACTGAGCCATTGCTGCAGCCCCTGCGGGCGTTATCCCTGTCATCGGCATACCACGGGTAGTGGTTGCAGTTACAGGCTGACCTGTGATGGGACGAGAGTTGACAGCCGTGGGACGCATCTGTGTCTGGGCTGTTGGGGGCCTAGTTCTAATCTGGCTGGGTATCGTTTGAAATCCTGCAGAAATATCAAGCACCATAAACAATAAATCGAACAGAACAGAAAAAATGAATTATCATCCAATACAAATAGTTGATAAAAAAGGCAAATACTAGAAATATGTAGTCAGCTAGCGATTGACATTTCTCTTGTGTGAATCTCACGATTACAGCAATAACCACCAAAACCCTTCATACAATGTGCCCTAGAAACTTAAATAAAATGTGCATGGTCAAGCTTAGAGAATGACCAATCGTACAAAAAATAAATAATTTCCTGTTTTTGGTATATATTGACAACCAAGCATTGTACATAAAGCTGGAAAGAATGATCCAAGCTTCCATCCTTAAGTAACCTCAGCTGTCATAACGTCTTCTTGCTCTAATAGTGCATACAAATCACCATTGGTTTGGAAATGAGTCTTCTTTTCTTGCTTTTATTAGCCAGGGTGTGTTCCCTGGTGATGTCTTGATAGGGACTAAGACATGTCGATAGGCCTCCATAGGTTAGTTAGTTAGTTCCTTTCATGCCAAAGGCGGCACATAGGGCAGAGGTTTTAGATCTCCATATGATGCGGTTGGTTGCTAGCAGTTGAGACTCATATGGTTTTACATCCCAATAGTTTACTTTCTTGTTGGATGGTTCTTGAAGAGTGGTCTTTGGTCTTCCACGTTTTCTTTTCCCAACTGGTGACCACATAAGGACTTGTCGATTTAGTCTCTTTTCGTCTGATCTAAGAACATGACCTAAATATTTTGACCGTCGTTTCCTTATAATATTTGATACGGGTTGTTGGTGTGTTCTATCTCTCACTGCTTTGTTAGAAACAAAATCACTCCATTTTACTTTTAATAATTTTCGGAGACATTTATTCTCAAAGCTGTCTAGTTTCTTATCAATTTTCTTTGTTGATTTCCAACTTTCACAATCGTAGGTGAGTAGAATCACCATGACCTAAACAGTTTAACTTTTGTGCAACCACTTCCATGTCTTGAGATTGCCAGATATCCGTTAATTTTGTGAAGGTACTAGGGCAACATCACAAATAGTTTAGATCATCGTCATCCAATGCTTTTATGTATTGTGCGTATCTGACTAGTGAATATGGAGAGTTCACTTCAATAATAAAAATAAATTAATTTTAAAATGAATAACAGAATAATATGTATGCCAGACTAAGCATTTAAGGGGGGATTCTGGTCTTGAAACTTTTTCTTTGCTTTGGTATTAATGTAGAATTTGTATAACAATTTTGAAAGATTATGACTTAGAATAGCAGAAACAAATTAGTAAAAAAAAAAAAAAAAAAAAATGTCAATGTGTTTGCCATGGAAATAATAAAAGATGGCCACCAAACACAAAATTTCAAATCCCTAAGGCTCTGAAGTTAATGAATATAAATGAAATCTGTTTTCACTCTAAGGTGAGCAATTGTAATATCTAAAAATTACACATGATTTTAGGATTAATTAAGCATTACATTTTTATGAATTTTGGTAAACACCCCCAAAAACAGCTATTTTTGACCGATTAG
The DNA here is from genome assembly GCA_020796225.1 of Arion vulgaris. NCBI lineage: Eukaryota > Metazoa > Mollusca > Gastropoda > Stylommatophora > Arionidae > Arion > Arion vulgaris. The sequence goes on from CM036758.1 coordinate 6,729,541, forward strand.
AATTTTTTACCAAAAATTTATAAAAATGTAATATTTAATATATCCTAAAAATCATGTGTAATATTTTAGATATTACAATTTCACACCTTATAGTGAAAACAGAATTCATTTACATTCATTAGATTCAGAGCCGTAGGGATTCGAAATTTTGTTTTTGGTGGCCATTTTGTATTGTTTCCATGGCAAGCTTTGACATATTTTTTTACTAATTTTTCTACTATTCTAAGTTATAATCTTTCAAAATGGTTATACAAATTTTACATTAATGTGAAAACAACGAAAATAGCTTCATGATCCCCATACCCCGAATCCCCCCTTAATTAAAGAAAATTTGTGTTATTAACATCAAAAGTTATTCAGAAACCCTTTTTTCTTCTTGAAATTCTAATTAGCATTCCAACCAACGGAGTCAAATAGGGCACTAAGTATTTATCACATACAGGAATCACACATGACCTAAACAGTTTAACTTTTGTGTATATACTAAGGCCTTGAGATTGCCAGATATCTGTTAATTTTGTGACGGTGCTAGGGCAACGTCACAAATGATGAAACTTATCCTACACATGGACAGAAAGACCCCCAAGCTAACCTGCTGCTTGATTTGGCCTGACTCCTGGAGCCCATGGAGTTCTGGCTTGTCTGATCGAGGGAACATTTGCAGGAGTGAAGTACCCTCTCTGGGCTTGAGGCATTGTGGGAACAAAGTAGCCAGCACCTCCTGCACTAAACATGGAGTTGTATTGAATATTCTGTGGACAAAACAGGAACATGATGTAAAGATATATTCTCATTAATGCAGGTGAAAAGCTGTTTGAAAGCCTTTATGAACTAACAAATGCAACAATGTGCATCTACATAACCGGAATCATTGAGTAGACATTGAACAACAATGAACGAGAAGAAGACTAATACAGTGTAGTCCTACAAGAGTGACACGTTTTAAAACGTCTAAGCCTAGATAGAAACTGAAACTATGTACTCTGTGTGTCTCTTCCATATGACATCTGTAATACCAAAAGTATGGACCAATCCAAATCTACACTCTGTGACTTCTGTTGACCTATTTCTTGAGGGGAGGGGGCGCGCTTATCCCACAATTTGTGTCATCTCAAACTTTATCAAATAAAATGAGTTGCGATCTAGTTATTAATTTTTCCATCCATCAAATAGTCTGTCCTGAGCAGAGCTTTGTCACCCTAACAATTCTTCGGAATTTTTCTCATAGGCCAGATGTCCCACCTCTGCAGTCGTGATGCTCAAATCTAGTTACATCCTGAATCCATCTTCTCCGTGCTTTTCCTCTTCGCTGGGATGCCTCCTTTCATTATGGTCTTTTCCAACGATTTGTGTCGCTTTATATGTGCAAAAGACAACTGTTTACTCATTAAATAGTTCTAGTTTTTGCATAAACCACATACTACGAGACAAAAGGACAATTATTGAACTGAATACATGGATTCACAGATAACAAACAGTGGAGAATAGGAAGACCAAGGTGAAGATTGATACAAGATGTGCCTTCCGTAAACATTTAAGAAAAAATATAGGTTAGGTCATGGACATTGGTTGAATTTCAAGGGGATGTAAGAAGTGCATCATTCATTTCTGCTGAGCTTGTTTCAAGTGTGGTATATTAAATAACATGACAAAATAGAATTTAGTCAGAAACTCTGATTTTGCAAAATGAACATGTACACGGAATCAACTAAACTGAAATTGTAAAAAATAGTTTGATCTTTAGCGTCTTTCAGCCCAGAACATCTATATGGCATTCTTGGATTTACATTATCTATTCCCTTTTTGACAGTTACTAGTTGTAGCTAGACTGCAGTGACGTCTGCTACCAGTGTACTTGGAGGCAAAATAAGTCTCTGTCGGCATAGGCATCTGATAACTATGTCTCTTTAGTGTATTGGATACTTTATGGAGTGACTACTGAACAATTATAACGGTCAAATAACCTACCGGTTGGCGCATAGAGGCCAATCTCTGGATATGTTGACTGGCTAGATGAGCCCGCCGGTCCTCTTTACGTTGAGCAAGTGCCACGTACAAAGGCTTGGCCACAATGATGCGGCCGTTCATTTCTGTCACAGCTTTCGTGGCTTCTTCAGGTGAGCTAAAGCATACGAAACCAAAACCTCTGGACCTGCCACCTTCTCCCATCACCTAATGAGAGAAATGTTAAAAAATGTCATTGTTAAAAAATAGCATAGTAATACCTCTGCTGTGTAATCTTGCTCTTTTGTATGTGCTCTAGAATTAACATGTTTTAACCACTATAGAGACAAGCCAAATGGCATAAGTACTGGTGATGTGATTTACAGTGTTTAAGTTCTGATGTTTTACATCTTTTGATCCAGATCATCTGATTTTACATTGTCATCTTAAACTGTCCACACAGTAGTATGTTACAGTTGTATTGTCATAAACTGCTACATGCAACCAGTTAATCACCAATTAATGTGCTGATAAAAAAACTAGTTACAATCAACATGCTGAAATCCCCCACTTCCAAGATGCCCAGCCCCTTTCAGCTTCAAATTCTTCCTAGAGCATACAAGCTAAACACTTGTCAGCACAGAGGACTGCTACTGTCTTGAGAGCCAACTAAAATAAAGTTCCCAGCAATGGGACTATCAGAAATTTTTAATAGAGAGGAATCAACACATACAGATAACTCAAAGACCATACACATATATTTCACAGACGGAACACATACTGGAGCATGTCTTGCAAGATTGTCCTCTAGAGGAGCTGATAAGCAACATGTGGCCACACCTAGTCAACCTGAAAACTAAGCTTTGACAAAACCTTTGACAAACATTTCTTTGACACTTCTTCGAACGCTCCATATCGACCACTTGGTAACTACTCTTTGTGATTTGTATGTGAACCGAGCCTAAGAGCGATTGCACATTGTTCCAGTTATGTGCTACAAGTAGGTCAGCACATCCGATTTCTGCAACACTTTTTTTTTTTACTAAAGTAGCTTTCCTAGGCTCCTATCTCAGTCACCTCTTACGACATGCCTTGTAGGTCGCAGTGTTACTATTCTTTGGTCCCCTTTGTGAGGCCTGGCAACACACAGACATCTCTGACAAATGTCTTATACTAAATAAATATGACAAATGGGATGTTGATCAGCATTGAAAAGAAACCACAAGCACCCATGCTTGAGCTACATAAGTCTTTTGACAGTATTGAATATATAGATATTTAAAGTAAATGAAAGGAATTGTTGATCAATGTTCTGTTCATGCAAACAAAAAGAAAATGATATTATTAACAGGTTCAGAACCAGTTCAGTAAAGTTATTTGGTGTAGTTTTGTATATCATTATCTAATGATTTTGTAGCTTTGGTAGCAACAGAGATAGAGCTAACAAGGTTGTAAGCCTTAGGGCTCAAGCGCTGGTTATAACTATGGTTGATTGGACCATCATAATTGCACTACAGTGAGTGACCATGTGTGCTCCGATCTCTTTCTTACACAAGAAGATCTCAGCTGCAGTGCACAAACTCTGCAGCACCAGCGAGAGTCCCCAATGTAATTTTGAAGATATATTTGTAGGTATTTTATTTTTTAATCTTTTCTAGTGAATTTTGCCCGGGCAGCAGCTTTCCAGTATGTTCTTCTAGATTCTAAACTGCCAAGGGTTCTTTTAGTGCTCAAATTGAACATGGGACCTACGTTTTATCGTCCACTCCGATAGGACTAGGAACTCGATTTCACCTACACTGAGATCAGGAATCTCTGGAAAAATATCCATAAAGCTCCACGAGGGAGCGAATCTGGTACCTTTGGCATGAGAGATGAACACCTAACCTGTACACCAGTTATAACCATAAAGTATTACCATATATGTACGCCTCTATATTAACTATAGAAAAAATCTACATTTAACATTGTACTACCTTAGCACTGGTGATAGTTCCAAACTGAGAGAACTCTTTGCGCAGCCGTTCATCATCGACACCATCATCCAAGTTTTTCACGTAGAGGTTCACACCCTGGTAGCGGTTGATTCTCTCCAGCTTAATCTTCTCAAACTTCTCCTTGAGCTCTGCTTGGCGTTCAGCTTTCTTTTGGGCACGGCCACAGTATAGCTGTTTGCCTCCCAACTCAGAGCCATTCAGAATGGTGACAGCCTATCAGGTCATGTTTAAACAAAATATATTCAGTCAATTGTTAATGTGATAACACAGGCCAAGAAGTAATGTTTGACAAGATATAAAATATATACGTAGAATAATATTTCTTTTCCCAGTATAGCATGTTAAATTATATTGTTATAGTTTACTATTCTCTTCTTCACCCTTCGTCCCCATAGGTCCGCAACCAAGGCCTTCCAAGCCCTCCTATCCAGATCTCTCCACTCTCCATTTTCTTGCATTCGATCTCCAGGTGTTCCTGGGTCTTCCCCTACCTCTATTGCCCTGGGGTTCCATCGGAGAGTTTGTGTTCTATCCAGCGCCACCTTCTGCTCCTTATCTCTTGTTCCACCTGTCATTGTCCTGTTCTATCCCAGAGTTCTCTGTTTGTAGTCCTGTCATACCATCGCAGATGGAGTATCCTCGCAGGAATCTATTGATGAATGTCTGCAACATTCATTTTGGTGTTCCCTTAGTTATTCATGTCTCCGCTCCATATAGAAGGACAGCTTTGACATTCAAGTTAAATATCATTATCTTAGTTTTATTCCTGATCATTCTTGAACTCCATATGTTCTTCAGAATATAGTTTACTATACATCACAATTATTTATGTCTTTCAATCAAACACATCCGTTTCAGCACTGCATATTTGTGGCTGGGTTTGCTAACATATGGATCTGCATTGCTGGCAAGAATCCTTGGGCGAGACTACCAATGAAGACCATTAAGTGGTGAATGCTTGAAACAGGTAACCTCAGTCATTTTAGTTGCCTGGTAAATATTACGGTATTGAGCACCTGCATCAGAGTATCATAATGTTATGATTCCAATTGCAATGCAGCATCTTGAGAACTGCACTGCACACTAGAATGGAAAGCCTCTTTCTTCGATCTCTATTCAGCTAGACAAATTGAAGTGATGCAGCCTGTAAGACATTGCCATAATAATGCCACTATATCAATGTTGAGTATGGTCTTCTATAGTTCACAGATCCTAATTTGTTATCTTCAGATAGCAATCCTAACAACTGCTACCTTGTAGGAAGATCACATCAAGAAATATATACTAAAAACAGTTGACTAGGCCAAAAGATGTAACAAAACCCACTTTATAATAGGAGGGACAAAGAAAAATGGAAGTGACCTTGCAAACACAACACTACTGTATTCAGATTTGTGATCACGTTAGATCTTCACACAAACTACATGATGATGCCCAATTTGCAGGTCAAGATGGCAACCCTAAAGTTTCTGACAAAGCACTGTGCCATTTTTCCACATCTCATATTTATTGTCAAAAGAGCAACACAACATGACACGAACATTTTAGGCAAACAGCAAGTAACATCATCAGAATCATTTCTAGTTGGTTCCACTTTATCTGCAATAAAACACAATGACAATATTAAAAACTAAGTTACTACTAATCTTCATGGATTATAGGCTGTATCACACAAAATTATAGGCTGTATCACACAAAGAGAAAAATAAATGAGCCACATAACCCTAAACAAGCATTTACTTGGGTGGTGGATAGTGTGGCAATCTTTATAAATGGGATGTCAGCTGCACTATAAGCAACTTTCACATTGAGTAAAAATGGACATGCAGAACAAACGGTGATGCGTTCTCCTCAGAACTAGACTATACAACAAGTTCTTCCAATGAAATAGCACCAAATGTCCAATGATAGAAACATCAAGAGAACACAGTCACTATAAGCTCTAGCCATGGGGAAGAAATATGGTAAACAAACTTGGGCAAAGCGACAAGCTTGGAGACAGCAGGAGAAGCTAAATAAAATATTGAAATTGTAACTGCTATATGGTTACCTTCTCTGCTGCTTCTGGTTCCTCAAAGCTGACAAAACCAAACCCACGGGATTTACCATTGACGTCATACATGACCTGAAACAAAAAGAGTGGTCAAAACGTGTAACAAATATGTGAATAAACATAAACTATTCAAATACAATCAAATCTTCGAACGCTCCACGTTGATCACTTGTTAACACTCTGTGATTGATTTGTAAGAGCGATTGTACGATGTACCAGTTATGCGCCCACAAGTAGGCCAGCCCATCCAATTTCTGCATGTTTTTTTTTTACTAGGTAGCTTCCTAGGTACTACTTCAGTCACCCTTACGACATGCTTTGTAGGTTGGGTGTTACTATTATTTGCTCCCTTGCGAGCCCGGCAACACTCAGGCGCAATCAAATCAGAAGTGTGTATCTGGACACAATCAACACCAGTTAACAATTAATCCAAAATGTTAGCTGGGTGCACACTTTCATGAAATTGTCATTCATTAGGTATTTACTTTCTAGATCTGGAAAGTTGCAGTAAATTACTTCTTCCTCATAGGCAAGATAAATAGAACAAAGTAAATGTAGGTAAAGAACATGAAAACATGCATTCAACTGGATAGCAAAAGTCAGGAGGCTGGTGGATCATTGAAAAAGGAAAATAACTTATAAACATATGAAGAAAGCTTCTTTGACTGAAATGAGCTTTTCTCTGACTGAAATAGGCATTTGTTACAAAATTGTTTGATAGTTTACAGTAAAATTGCAACTTTCAGACAAGATGTTTAAGTATGACATTTTTGGGACCAGATTTGCCCGTTTTCTTTAATTCCTACTTGCTAAGTTTGACTGCAGTAATGCCACATTCTAAAAGGGCCACCCCTTGGATAAGGTGCATGGTCTTGGTCATCAAAATTGCAACTCTCAGACAAGATAATTTCAGTATGACATTTGTTGGGACTAGATTTGTCTTCAATTCCTACTTGCTTAGTTTTACTCAGTAATGTTCCTTGTTAACAGGGCAACCCCATTGGATAAGGTGTATGGTCTTGGTCAGTTCTGCCTCTCCTACTCTAACACCTCATTCACTTAAACTACCAAAAGGAACAAAACAACTTACAAATGTTAGACCACTACATGATCTTGTGTTGAAGAGCTAGTACCCTGGTGTATCATTGAAGATACAGAAACAACTTACAAATGTTAGACCACTACATGATCTTGTGTTGAAGAGCCAGTACCCTGATGTATCATTGAAGAAACAACTTACAAATGTTAGACCACTACATGATCTTGTGTTGAAGAGCTAGAACCCTGATGTATCATTGAATAAACTGCAACAACTTACAAACAAATGAACAAAGACAAATGACAGCACTACACAAACACAAAATAGTTAAAAATACAAACAGATATTCATACCTTGGCACTGATTATTTTCCCATACTGCTCAAACATTTCCGAAGTTCTCGTCATCCAACTCTTCACCAAAATTTTGATGTAGACATTGTTGTACTTCGATGCTTGTCACCCATCAACATAATTCTTTCCTTGGGAATGAACCGACAACGTAACTGTTCAAAGACAAAGATATTTAGTTTTACTAGAACTAGTATTGTCTGAGAAGTGCTGTAACGATAGTATTTATATCACTGTATTGTGAATCAATCAAAATCAAACTGGTAGTCGATGGATGCTGTTGGAGACATTGCGAAGGAGATCGGAGCACATATGTCCAGAGCACAGTGAAGATATTCCAAACTGAAACTGTATGTCACTGTGCTGTTGATAGAGATCACAAGGTTACATTGCCAAAACAATAACTTGATCTGAGAGTTTGGAACAGATGAGATCTCAAAGTTACTGAAAGGACACTGGAACATGTCCTCAGGTGAGATCTCAAAACATCACTAGAATTGCCACACTATACATTCCAGATAGCAATAAAACAATCAAGAAAAATTGTGTACAAAACTGGTGGCCAAAATTAAAACCATAAAACAGATCAGCTTCACATTACCAAAGGATAGTAGCAATCTGTGCATAGTTGCTAGGCTATAACACATCATAAGACAGAGATCTTATACAGTAAACATTCAATGAGATGACCATCAGATTCAGACGAGTAACATCAAATGTTTCTAACACATTAACCTCTTCTGTGTTCAACAGCTATGAATATGATAGTCAGGGTGCCTGGTATGGTTCTGCTTCTTCTTTGCATTCATTCTTTATGACCAATTTTAATCACTCTGTGATATGTTTGATCTTCACCAGAACGTGTATCGTTGCACAATGGTTTAGTAGGCCCCTAAACGCATAGACCTCTACATGTTTAGGACATGTGCATCCGATTTCAGCCAAACCTCCTTAGTCACCTCTTATGACATGCGTGGCAGGTAACAGTGGTTCTATTCTTTACACCCAAACTTGAGACCCAGTAACTACTCGGGCGAGCATGGCTCTGCTTATGGTCAGATTTCTTTATTAACAGTGTCCCATAAGAAATGATTCACTCAAAATATGCTAGAAATATAAAAACTTTATTTGTACATAAACTGCATGGTGGAAAAAAATGTACATGTCTCTTAAGTATGTTTTTAACACTTTCCACGCTTTAAGCCGCACACTGCGTCATAGAGTTGCTCCTTGTAAAAGTCTTTCTAGTTTTACTTCTACTGTTTTATTTATACTACTTTTAACCATGTTATTCTATTGGTTGTCCAGTTTTCTTCAATTTAGTATATAATAATATAGATATGTTTATTTATTGACAAGTAGTTCGGATTGTAATTAATTTTTGTTACTTCCTTGGGTTAACTGCTTAAAAATTGAGGAAATAAATGGGCGCGGCATGAGTTAATTTTATCGCATTCTGTGGACAATTTTTGGTCTCTGCTGTAAATGTCTTTGGGTGCGCCAATGACTGATGATGGTAAGTCCGCTACAAAACTTTTTTTCTTAAAAGGAGATAGTGGAGGTTGGTTGTTTAAGGTCTAAAATATGTTAATGTATTAAATAACTTTTTTGTTTGTTGTGCTCCAATGAAGGTCTAAGGGTTAATAACAGCTTGGTTTCTGTGTTCTTTTACCCTTGTTCTCTACTTTAGTAAAAGTACTATTCACCTATTTCCATACTTTTTACATTTATTTGTTGTTTGACAAAATGATTTATGAACAACTTTTACAAAGATGGCCATGCATATGTGAATAGAAGACTGATATATGACTGCAGCCAGTACCATTTCAGGGTAAGCTCTTTGGAGATCTTGACAACTGAGGTAACCATTGCTTTCTTTCAATATATTCAAAGTGAACACAGAAAACGATGTAGTTGCTGGCCTCCATTTATTGAAGAGTAGATTACGGCATTTCTCTTTCATTGATACAAATATATTCCTTTATAAAACTATAGTTAACTGTTTGGTCTCACCTGTGACAGACATGGGAAGGGGAAAGAGAAAGCAAAGCGCACAGAATATAGCGATAACTCACATTTCTTTCCATTCAGTAACATGCCATTGACCTTCTCAATGGACTGCCTAGCTGCCTCCTCAGTTTCAAAATGTACAAATCCATAGCCCTTAGATCCATGCTCGTCACAGGCAATCTAAGTCCGAGAAAGATACAAAATTACAACAGATTAAGAGCATATATATAATATTTATCTTTACTTGCATAAACATATGCATGGTTAAACTTGTTTATAACTAAAAAAAACATGTTTTAAATGCTCACTGTGAATTTAGACGTAGCCATGGTGTCTGATCTGGAACGTTTAATTTTTGCATGAAGGCTTGCTTTCCTTGTCACTATGTCCCTTGCCATTCACATGAGCCTTACTCTAACTTCAGAGGTACTTGTCATTTAGATCCCCTAGAAAGGGATGCTGGCCCTACAACACAACTATACAATCAAAACTATATGGCACCAGAGATGAGCTCCAGACAACAGTCGACTTCATCAAAAGAATGTGTCCTACAGTATAATCATCATAAATAGCGATCACAAGAAGTAGAAGAAAAAGGTGGTCAAGTGTATGGCACTTGCACAACACGATAAAATAATTGTTATCTCACCTTACAAGACAAGATATTGCCAAAAGCAGAAAAAGTATCATACAAGGCTTTGTTGTCAATACTTTTGTCCAAGTTCTTAATGAAGACATTGCCAACTCCAGACTTGCGGAGCGAAGGGTCACGCTGAGACCACATTATTCTGATTGGCCGACCTTTAATGGTGTCAAAGTTCATGGTGTCCATAGCCCTTTCCGCTGTGAAAAAAAAAAGGAATAGATGTCCATGCTTTAACGAACATTCTGCATTAAAAAAAGCGGGACTGCAATGCAATATACAACTCAAAACCTTTCAAGTCCTAAACATTTATAAATATTATCTGCTTCTGGCACAACACATCATTTTCTTCTTAACTCTTTCCACGCGCAGTTTTCCCCCTCAATTTTTAAGCAGTTAATTCAAGGGAGATAAAAAAAAACACCATCCCAACTACTTGTCAATAAATAAACATATATATATATTATTATTATATACTAAATTGAAGAAAACTGGACAACCTAATAGAATAACAAGGTTAAAAATTAGTAGAAGTAAAACAGTAGAAGTAAAACTAGAAAGACTTCTTATAAGGAAGCAACTATGATGTAGTGTGCGGTAATAGCGTCAACGGACTTCCGCCGTGGCGTAGTGTGCGCCTAAAGCGTGGAAAGAGTTAACACATAGTGGACCTGGGCAAAAAGCCATGTTTTTACAAGCCATTTGTTTTTAGAATAAATAATGAACTTTAGTGTGGCTCCTTGTAAAAGGCACCATGCCAAAGCCACATAGTGTGGTGTTTGGACCACAAGGAGTTAACGTCCATTCTTATCAACATCGTTAACCATCTTTGTGATCTGTGTAGTTTGCGAAGAGGGCCGTGAATATGTTGCGCACTGGCTCATACGCCCCTATGTTAATAGGCATGCAGAACAGGTGCATCAACATTTATAATCAAGCCATAGCATCAACATCAAGCCATATGGCATTCAACAGAGATGGGGTGCAATGTGTTGGAAATCTCACAGTACTAGACTTTGGTGTTTAGGCTGTTCATTCTGGGTTGCATATTTCTGATTTTCTTCTTAGTTGTTTGGTGCATGTTTCTGAGAACTTACTGTCTAGCATTTGTTTCCCTATTATGTACTTATTTACAGCATTTTCAGATAGTGTGTCCATTAATAGATGGAGGAAAAAAGACCTCTTACCCCCGCTGTATAGCATGCGAGTTATGACACCCCTGGTGTAAATAAAAGAACCTTACAACGAGCTAGAACAAATGATCATCCTCAACAATGATAGTGTTCTAACTATATGATCCAGCTTATACTGTGTTTTGTCATAGAATCAGAACTAGCTAGCTGGAATGAAGCAGCTTCATTGCACTAATCCTTTGTTACTTTAAGTAACATAGCACTTCCACAGTAGCTCAAAAAGTCATTCATAGAAAATTGACAACTGGTATGCAAACTACTCCCCACTGAACCACATCAAGTTCAATGCAAGTTTTTAAGAAATTATTATGACTTTCAGAACTAGTTATATTTTACTCGTGTACAAAAAAAACAAAACATCTGCAATCAATTTCTAAATAATAGATAGATGAATTGTCTCCCTGAATCCAATGATGATACACAGTGGCAGCAGTTTCATTCAATGAAAAACATCTGAGAATAGTTACTAAGTGTATGGATTGTATGTTTCATTCTTGTTAGGGGGGTGATGTTACGTATTCGGATACAACCTGGGTATGAAAACTCATTTAGAAAGCTAACTGACCTGCATGAGCAATCTCAGGAAGACAGAATACTAATATCATCAAACAAAACAGTTACAAATGTACACTAAACAAGGATGTATTGGGATGATAAGGTCCACTTAACAAGAGGTATACAACCAATGAAGGAGCAACTCAAATTGGCAAATGATAAACAAAGAATGATAAATATCTCCCTGTTGGGTTCTTATGTTGTTAGGGAAGCAAGACTTGTCTAGCTAATACATTAAGGGCCAGCATGATCTCTACTGTAGTGAAGACTGAATGAGGTTGAATAAATCCAGTCACCCTAGGAAGCATAGGTCCACAACCAAGGCCTTCCAAACCCTCCTATCCAAGCCCATCTTTTTCAGATCTCTTCACTCTCTCCTAATTTACTTGCATTCCATCTCCAGGTGTTCTTGGGTCTTCCCACTCTATTACCCTGAGGCTCCATCGGAGGGCATGTCTGGTGATGCTGTCCGTGGGTTCCCTCAGTGTGTGCACTATCCATTGCCACCTTCTGCGTCTTATCTCTTGTTAAACTTGCCATTGTCCTACTCTATTCCAATTATCTATTTGTGGCCTGTCATACCATCAGTATCCTATTGAGAATATCCATGCACCTATTGATGAATGTCTGCAACTTTTTGGTGCAATCAATCCATCCTTCAATATTTCTTCAGATTTATAAGAGTCACAGTCTCCTCTGAAGTAGGAGACTGTTCAGCTCATGCATTGTATCCACCGTTAAGTTATGCAACTGTGATAATTTATATTCAGCTCTGTAAAGCTGTCCCTCTTGGAGAAAGATATGATCTGCAAGGAGTCAAAAGTAAGCTCATATGTCTGGACAAAGAACAAGTGTAGACTCATACTCCCACCCCTCCATATTAGCCTACCTTATCGTGGTTGGAGGGTTTGTGTGCCTTTAGGATCCTTCAGGCTATGTGGCGTGGAGTCTAACTCCTGGCAGGTCTCACAAGCCGAACAGACTGAAGGTGAAAGGCCAGACCAAAGGCGGGGAGCAGGATGGGGCCTCATAAGGTGACAGTGCAGAACCCACCGCGAGTGGTAAATGCTCTGGCTGCAACCAACCCATCCCCCAGCTATGGGACAAATAGCACTTGTCCTCCCCTCTCTGAGGAGGACATCCTTTTCTTGTCTTGTCTTCTACTTCTATGACACTTTCCCTTAAGCATAGGTTAAACTACAGTGTCCAGGAGCACACCCTGCATAAAGCCTGGGTTGGTGAGCCCGGCAACAGAAGGCTGAAGTCATCTAGAGTAGAACGACTCCAGACAAACCCGGGAAGACAGATCTCGTCAGCAGGGGACTGCAACTGTCTAGAGAACAACCTCAAAAAGATGTCCTCAGAAACGGAATGTGTCAGCCATTATTGGCGGGAGGAATCGACACATACGAACAACTCAAATGGCCAAACTCCCACAGGGATCACAAACAATTGTAGTCTCTCCATAAAAATAAAGAATTCATAAGCATCCATGTGCGGAAAATGGGTTGTTAAACATATCTAAAAAATGTAACTTTTTCTTCTGCGATCAAGTTCTGCTACGCTACTACTTCGGTATGTGTCATAAATAGTGTGGTGTCTGGTCTTCACCGAACCCCATAGATTATTCTGAAGCTCTGTTTCTGTTGGCCAGATTTCCATTCTCAAACCATTTCAACAATACCTTCTTAGATGGTCTAATTATTTGATACTGTGCCCCTATTCATAAGAACATGACTTTGCTGAGCATTTGGAGCGCACAAAAAAATGTAGATTCTGTTGGGAATAAACTCTAAGACTATGGATGAAGCACTGTGCCTGGTAACCTCACCGAAACCTCTGGTAGAGCAAGTCCAACAGATTCGGCAAACGCTGGGGACCACCTGCGCATGGACATGACACAACCCAATCAAGACTTTCCAGTACAGCACAAATCGGTGAAAAAAAGGCAATAAAGCCTACTCTCTGAAGTCTCAGGCAGAATTATGTGCAAAAACATGGATAGGAAGACTTCCTATCCCACCCACCAAAGGCTAACAGGTGTGAGTACCCATGAGTGAAACTTGTGTACATGTAAGTATTTAATGAGTCATTATTATACAATATAGTTAATGACTATGCTCAGATATGTTATATGAATTGGGTTGCACCGCTTGGATCCTGCACAATTCATGGAGGTAACTCATCTCTGGTTTGATTGATTGGACATTATTGCACTTCAGTTAATAATGGTGTGTGCTCCGATTTCTTGCTAATACAGAGTTATCAACAGTACACAAAACTCTAGCACATATTCAGACATGTCTCATCTTCTCATGGGTACGGTGAGCAAATTGACTTTGGGATGGCTGCTGCAGCGGGCATATGACAGAGAATGAATGGGAATGTCAAATGTACCATGACGTTAATTGCATAACATATTCAGACATGTCTGATATGAGGTGTCCTCACATCAGTACATGTAAAACACTTTATTATAGGCAGTGCATAAGATAGTATTGATAGCAGCTATCTGATTGCATTCTTACAGTAGTTATGTCATGCCTTATGAATGTAGGCAGTCACATGTTTCGAAAACTTTTGTTTTTTATTCATTTGTTAAAATTTGTAATAATTGTTTATTGTAGCCTAGGACACTTATATGTCCATCTCTAGCGGCATGCGAACAAGGACTGACTGTACTTGTTCTTCTGTGAGAAGTTGCATATTACACCATTGTTACTCATGCTCAAAAGTCCAGTCTCCAAAAAGGTCGCAAACATGATGAGATATATATACACCAGCATCACAGAAAAAAGTTGGAACAAGACCCTGCTTGAATTGCATCGAAAATAATAATAAAGAAATACTTTGAGTTGACCACTCAGTAACTTTGAGTAACTACTAGTTAGTAAGTTACTCAACTTACTGAGTAGTCATAGCAAGTCAAAGCTTAATAAAATTAATATTAAACATACAAAATCTATAATTCAGTCTCAAAGTCTGAGGACAAACTAAAAACAAAGAAGTGGAAATTCAATTAATAAGAATGCATACATTTATGGAAAGTTGTAATAGGCTACCTAACTTTGTACAATAGTTATTCAAGCAAAACTCACCATCATGTGGCTGTTGGAAATTGACATAAGCATAACCCAACGATCGCCTGGTAATCATATCCCGGCATACTCGAATAGATAGCACTGGACCACAAGTTGAAAATTTTTCAAACAGCATTGCCTCCGTAACATCGGGATGTAAATCACCGACATAGAGAGATGCCATTGGGTAACTTGCAGCAGGATTCATGTTGTTGGTTTGACTAAGGTCTGTCTTGTACTTTGTATTAAATGGCGGTTATTTACTGGAACTGGAACTGCGTGTTGACCACGTTTCAATTGACTTTTTGTTTTATAAAATTTTGAATTTTTGGTATTTTTATTTTATAAACTTGAGTAAAGGTTTTGAATTAATCAAAACATGTCACGTTGTGTTTAGAAACACAAACTGATGCGTGATTGTCTTGACTAGAGATCCTCCTCACTAACCAACTACCCTTACTAACTGGACGTGAAAAAAGGATATGACGTCAAAAGCACATTTGTATACACAACATGGTGATGTATATCAATCCGCAGTAAATATAGAAAACTGCTCAATCTTTCATCAATAAAGCTAGTTACATTCTTGCAGATAAACATGCAAATTATGATTTACAAGATAGTTTTCCCAACTGATTGTTCAGTTCCCTTTTGTGTAACAATTGCAACGTTTTAATGTTATATTGTACCGAATAGATATATCACTACGCCAGACGTTGATAGATGCACCTCCCCTTTTACAGAGAAAGTTGGTCGCAGCTGTAACGGTCAAGCTAGTCAAGAAATATAATGACAGTGATCTCCATGAAGGCGATGAATGGACAGAATGGGACTTTCCTGGAACCCACAGAGAAAGAGTGGGAAGTCTAGAAATAGATGAGACAGGTTTTGAGGCAGAGCTTAACGATATAAAGAACCGCTGGAAGGAGCTGTATGAGACTGCTAAAGATAGGAAGAGTTGATTGTCATGCCCGATTGAGAGATCTCATCATAAAACAAGTATTTTCGTCAGCTTGAGATGACTACAATAAAACATACACAGTCAGTCTGTGACTACGTCAGAACAGTACTGATGTTGTTAAAGATATATCTCTTTTTGTTCATAGTTTTGCTGCAGGCTTCCCTTGTATCGATAATCATGCGTGGGATACTCGCTCCTTCAAGAATGTCAGTGCAGGTAATCTTCTTTTGTCATTTGATATTCATCGTCTGTCTAAGACATACTATGTAGACGTGGTTAATCTTTTTGTCGTGACACATGCAAACAGTCTATCCCCGTTGTCTGTGTTCACTCTAGAATAACCACCATTTGTGATACGAGCCAAAGAGAGACAATAGTTTCCAAGCTCTGATCTGTCTCTCCTGAAAGTTCGTTATGGATAAGGTAAATGCAATTCGGTGTTTTTTTCGGATGTGAGATAGGTGGACAAAAGTGGGAATCGATCCTTTCTTTCGTTCGCTTGAAATATTGTCTATATATTCAATGTTGTCTCTTGTATGAACTTCGCTGTATTTTGTAGCTCACACAGAGGTCCGTGTAGTTTTTTGTTGAGTGTTGCTTTGTTAGGCCAGTGAGTTTGCCTCAGTGTATCATATTCAGGGCAGTCTTGAAGTATGTGCTCTGCAGTCTGGTGTGCCTGTCCACATGTACACATGACTGAATTGCCAATCTTGAATTTTGTATACATGTGTGAAAATCGATAATAAGGACAAATTGATAAAAGGCGGTATCGATAGAGAAATCGGCAATCGTTGCACAAAAGCTAACCAAGTACTGGGACAGTTAACACCACTGTTGTCACATAAAGAGATACAGCTAAAAACTAAAGCAAATCTCATAAGAACGATTTTCGGGCCAACACTATGTTACCAGTGTCAAACATGGCCAATAACAGCAGCTAATGAGCGGAAAATCTAACGACAGATATGAGGTGTCTTAAAGAGCTGCAGGCGTGACAATAAGAGACAAAATTAGAAATGAAGAAATCAGAAGAAGACTGGACGTGAAACCAGTCATGCAATTCATAAAAGAACAACAGATTATATGGTTTGGACACCTGACAAGAATGCCCTGGTATCGCCTACCACAGAGAGCCACACAGAAAAAGTATAATGAGTACAAAGCAAGAGGAAGACCACGCAAAAGATGGAGCGATGGCATCAAGAACAGCCTTACAAAAATGAATATTAGATTACAAAGTGCCTTATAACAGACACACACAAGATCACGTTTCCCTAACACTTCTATAAAGAAGTAAATGGTGTCAGATAAAAAGCGGGAAGTCTTCTTCTTCTTCATATTTTGTCGTCACACTGCTACCGGGTTGTTACCCAGTGTCGTGGTTTTCTGTTTTTGTCTTGCTCTGTTCTGGTGGCATGTGTGATTATTTTTGCTCTTTCACAGGATTCAGCTACGCCATCTAACCATCTTTTTCCGTAAGCGGAAGTAACCAATTAAATTCAAACTAGTAAATAAAATTGCAGCTTACCTCCCTTAATATGTATTTTCTCACCTGGAATTTTTTTCTGGCTTTTCTGAAATCTTAACTGCGGACAGAGATTGTCTCATGATATGGGGAGAGAATTAGTAGAAAGTTGATCTTGTTTTTTCTAGTTTAGTTTAGTCGTCGGATCATCATCACTGTACATCGAACAAATTAGTCCATAAGTGTTCCGATCACCTACTCAGTATGTTTCTCATCGTTTGACGACTAATGACACCGGTTGTTGATTGGTTTACTATTCTTCTTTGTATACCAGCATAGTGTTCCTCTCTAGGTACACCACACTTGTAGATTCACCACTATTACTTGCATCATGTACACGTCCTCTCTCCCTTAGGGAATTTATAATATCAGACTAGTCCATTGCTCGCCGGCTATTTACATCAGCAATACCTGCAAGCCTAACGACTCATTCATTTCTCCTTGCACCTGCATGATCTGGCACCAAACAAAAATGAGTATTGTCAGCCTAGACCTCCTCAGCGACTTCAACCATGGAAATCTTTTCTGAAAGTCTTTTGTGTCATATGGAACACGTAGGGGATATAGATGGAAGCACCATTGAAGCAAATAGAGAAGGGGAGAGATAGAGAAGGTAGAAATGGTGGAAGTTAGGTTGACTTTGAGTCAAATGTTTCCTATTTTTGTTGGGGGATAAAAATCTCTTTGAGCCTAGTTACGTTTCTTTCACTTTGGAACATGAGAATTTTGGTATAATTATGTTGTTTTGGTAAGTGTCTAAGAAAAGACGGAGTATAGTGCTTGAGGGATGTTTGTGGCTCTTAAAATGATACATTGTGGTGTTGATGTTCGTACATGACAGTTGAAGAGAGTACATCATGTTTGTTATGTATGCTCCAGCGATGAGAAATTCTCTGGTCTCTATAACAACTAAGCACACAGGAAACATGAACAGTATGTGACAAACTCTTATCTCTACACAGGAAACATGAACAGTATGTGACAAACTCTTATCTCCACACAGGAAACATGAACAGTATGTGACAAACTCTTATCTCTACACAGGAAACATGAACAGTATGTGACAAACTCTTATCTCCACACAGGAAACATGAACAGTATGTGACAAACTCTTATCTCTACACAGGAAACATGAACAATATGTGACAAACTCTTATTCTACATGACACTGAAATCCAAAAAGAACGAGTAATGTGACAAACTCTTATGTTCTGTCACATGAAACAAAAACTTTGTGATATATTGATTTTTAATTTTTCTAAGAAGATCATTGATTATATTGTAAAAGAAAGTATGTGATTAATTGTTAATGTGACAAAGTATCATTGATTAATTGTTATGCGAAGTTCATTTTATTAAGTAAGCTTTAAGTTGATTGATTAATTGTTAATTTGTCTAAGGAAAGTATCGATTGATTAATTGTTAATTTGTCTAAGGAAAGTATCGATTGATTAATTGTTAATGTGTCTAAGGAAAGTATCAATTGATTAATTGTTAATTTGTCTAAGGAAAGTATCGATTGATTAATTGTTAATTTGTTTGAGGAGCAACACTAACTAGTCTAAGAAGAAATTATAGTGATGTGTTATTTGTTAATTTGTCTAAGAAAATCTTCTGAAGATTTAAAGATTTGAGTTTTGTTAGTTTGTCTAAGGAGAAACTCAAATTTGCACAAGAGAAAGGCGGCAGAACGGCAATAATGGAAATCTCTTGTGGAAGTCTTATGTGTCCAACGGATACGAACAGATATAATAGAATACTTGGCTGGTAACGAAACGTTATACCTTCATCAACATATTTCATTGTACATGACTCTGAGACATACGCTACAACTGCCCATATACGAGTACATTTGATCAATTTTACTTTCTCAGAAAATATACAACCATGATAAATTTACTTTTGATCAAAGTTATTTTTATATCAATTTTTACTTTCTCAACATAAGTTCACCAATATTGAGTATATCAATCGTTTACATCTCAAGACCAGGTCACAGATGTTGGGTATATCAACTTTTACTTCCTCAGATTTAGAGTCTCCGTAGTTGGGTATATCAATGTTACCAGATCAAGGTTAAATTAGTTGGGTAATCAATTTTACTTTCAGAACTTCCACTTAGTTGGTTAATTTCTTTTTCGATCAATGTCCGTATGTGGTTGGAGTATATCAATACTTCTCAGTCAAGTCGTGTTTGGGTGATATGAACATTCTCAGATGCAGGTTACTCTTAAATTGGTATACAATTACTTTGCCAAATCCAATACCGTAGTATGACTTTTCCTCGATCAAGGTAACCTTAATTGTTTCTTTACTTTCTTCAAGTCAATGTTACCAGACGTTGAGAGAAATGAATTCTGTCCTTCTCATCTCGTCGATACCGAAGATTGAGGTATATCAATTATGCTGAATAGATTGTTACTAGGATGATAGTTGGGTCATTTACTTCAGCCCGATCAAACTGTTTCAATGCGTGAAACATTTTCTTCGATCCTGTTGCAGTAGTTGGTATTCAAGTTTACTCATCAGAAATTTGACGTTGTTTGGGATTTCAGATTTGCTTTTAACCAATTTTAAAAAGGGTGACAATTGATTCTGAATCAATGTTACGTTAGTTATATCGATGCTTCAGATGCAAGTTACACATCAGGTTGCGATACAATTTTACTTTCTTCAATGTACGTAGTGGGATATCAATACTGCTCAGACTCAGGAATAATTGGAGTAAGTCAATTATTTCTGAAATCAAGTTACTCATTAGTTGGTAACATTTACTTTGTCAGACAAGGTACCTAGTTGGGATAATTTATTTTCGATCAATGTTACGTTAGTTGGTAATAATTTTACCTCAGATTCATGCCGTATTGAAGGTATATAAACATAGATAAGTTCATCATAGTTGGTAAAATTTATTTAGATCAATGAGCTGTTGGTATATCAATTTTTACTTTTAAACAAAGTTTTGTTATTGGCATATCAATTACTTCTCAGATCATGACTATTGATCAATTTTACTTTCTCAGATCAATGTTACCATTAGTTGGGTATATCAATTTTACTTTCTCAGATCAAGGTTACCGTTAGTTGGGTATATCAATTTTACTTTCTCAGATCAAGGTTACCATTAGTTGGGTATATCAATTTTACTTTCTCAGATCAAGGTTACCGTTAGTTGGGTATATCAATTTTACTTTCTCAGATCAAGGTTACCATTAGTTGGGTATATCAATTTTACTTTCTCAGATCAATGTTACCATTAGTTGGGTATATCAATTTTACTTTCTCAGATCAATGTTACCGTTAGTTGGGTATATCAATTTTGGTTTCTCACTGTAACAAATGTATGAAAGTTGTTCCAAGTTTTGCCAATTAATGTTGATAAAATGTACTGCAATGTATATCAAATATATAACACGATACAATCACATGGATACGTGTCGTCTGCTCCCGATCTTAACAATGGAGGTACATTTAGTATTATTTGTTTTCCCTTTTGTTCGTTTTACGAGGATATGAAAACCTGCACAAAACCACGCGCGCGGAGTAAGACATAGCGAGTTCATTGTGGTTAAAGTATGTCGTGTGAACGAATGGGAGAAAAAAAACCGTACGGAAACTAGATATTTGGATACAGTAGAACGTGGGATCATCAATAAATTCTGTTGAGGTTCAGAGTTTAGAATATCTACTCCGAGTATTGTGGCATGTTTGTTCCAGACAACAAGGGGATTATTTGAAACTTGGCTACAGGATGTTGGATTCTAGTAGTGAGACGATCTCACGATTAAGTGCCAGACTGAAAGGCGATTATTGGAAGGCTAAGTGGTCCCTGCCTAAACCGGGGAGACAACGAGTATACCTCAGCAACAAGGGAGAATATCTCAACAAGGGAGACAGATCTCAAACAGGAGTGAACGACAATCAAGAGAGACTATGGGTGAAAAAACCTAGGCAGAATCGACCCCCTTATCTTTTCTAAGAACGACCAATCTTTACTATTGACTATCGACCTCAGTAAGGCAGAACTGACCTCAACAAGAAGTTACGCACCTTAACTAGGTTTCACTGACTTAAGCAAGGGGCGACCGACCTTATCCAGGGCGATCGACTACAATCTGAGTTAAATGAGATCAGCTAGGGGTGACCGACCACAACCAGGGATCACTGACACAAACCAGGTGCGATCATCCTTTTACAGGGCGATCGACTCACAAAGTTGTTAACTTGTTGATAAGAACAAACCACACAGATCACAAAGAGTGATTAACTTGGTTGATAAGAACAAACCACACAGATCACAAAAGTGGTTAACTTGGTTGATAAGAACAAACTACACAGATCACAAGAGTTGTTAACTTGGTTGATAAGAACAAACCACACAGATCACAAAAGTGTTAACTTGGTTGATAAGAACAAACTACACAGATCACAAAGGGGGTGGTTAACTTGGTTGATAAGAACAAATACACAGATCACAAGATGTGTTAACTTGGTTGATAAGAACAAACCACACAGATCACAAAAGAAGTTACGATAGAGTTTTATGTTGATAAGAAACGAAGTCACAAGAGAAATGATAAACAGCAAGAACGTACAACAGGCTCTGTCACAACAGTGGAACATAATTATCATGTACCATAGTCTGGCGTAGGCGACCACGAATCTCCACAAACGCCTGCATTGATTACTGAATATCAAGCTAACGTAAATATAACAAATAGGAAACAATGTGTTTTCTTTATTCTGCATTATTCTATTTACTTGTCTTTCTTTCAACCTCTCCTGCACCTTTGCAAAAGGATACTACACCACCTTCCCTCCCAATTTGAAATATACATCGATTTCTGTGTACAAATGACATGAGATCTGCAGAAATACGTTCAACATCTGCCAAATGACGTGAGATTCTCTCATGTATTACTTGTGTGCGTCAGTAGCGGTTGTATCGTGAGAACTGCGACATATTCGGGTCTACAAATATATATATAGTGGTTCTCAAATAGATCTCAGAAAGACACATCATATATTTGATCATGTAACTTAAGATTATATTATATATTTTAAGTTAGCCTCAACAATGTACAACCTCCGTTCTGGCAAGATCAAAAATATCACAAGTGATTAAAATTGTCAAAGAACGAACGCAAGAAGAAGAAGAAAATATATTTAGTTTACCGTATGTTAACCTGTATGACTACATAAACCTAACAAAAGCTGTAACGATTATGTTTATCATAAGTAAATTGATGTTTAAAAGAATGAAAACTACTTAGACTTAGGAAGCCGTGAAATTATTTTTTGTTTAAAGTTGTCAAAAGTCGAAGGATTGACTTCATTGAACCAGATTATACTCCATATGATTCGGTACCTCTCCGAAGAAATGACACCGTCCGATATACAATCCGTCGCCGAGAGTATTACACAAATTACACATCTGCCGGTGCTTTGGGTTAGTTAAGACGTCATTGCACTCGAAGCAGACCAGTGCTCAGTCTCAACAGATATCGAAGAGCATACGATGGTTTATGGCTCGTGATTAACACCTTACTTGCTCTCAGGCATCCAGTCTGCAGAGAATGTGACCAAGCTAAAGGTCACACATCGATTGGTCTCATCCAGAGAGTCGCAGGACAAAGAATCCCTATCCATCTTCAGCTCACAATCGATGCTGATGAAGCCTGTCCCTCTCTTACCGTAAAGCACCGCATCCGTGACGTTCCAGTAGCGCTGGTTAGAAACCTCATAGACGACATCACCATACCGAACCCGCCTCTGGATTGAAGCATCGACTGAAGTCAGAGACAACAACTGCCCAGTAATAAGTCAGAAACCGAGGGCAGTAACGCTCAACTCCATCTACTAGTCTGTCCTGATGCCCCACCGTCTGCAACAACCTACCATCGCATGCCAAGAAACCCAGCGTTACGTTACGACCATCAGTAAGTATTCACAAAGTCACACGTCTGCCGAGTATTGCACAAAGTACAAGGCACAGAAGTCTCCAGAACAATCCTACGGGTCTCAGAAGAAACTCATCTCGTGAACAGAACGCTGAGTCTCATTCTTAACCACTGAATCCCACAAATTGTTTAGCCACTGACATCCACAAATTGTTTAGCCACTGAGATCCACAAATTGTTTAGCATGAATCACTAAATTGTTTAGCCATGACATCCACAAATTGTTTAGCCACTGACATCACAAATTGTTTAGACTAGCAAGTATAAGATTGTTTAACTTTTGTAAAGCGAACGCAAGAGAGAGTTAGTAAGTATATGTCATATGATATCTCTATGCATCTCAAATGGTTTCACATTTGTATGTTTTCATATGCAGCAGATGGTATTAATATTATGTTCCATATAATTAAACTTGACATTGTTCTATACTGGTCCAAGCACTCACATTTGTTTGTAAGCATGTTATCATAAGTACTGTGTTATGTTCTAATGTACATCTCACACAACTAAGCATGTTATCATAAGTACTGTGTTATGTTCTAATGTACATCTCACACAATTAAGCATGTTATGTTCTAATGTACATCTCACACAACTAAGCATGTTATGTTCTAATGTACATCTCACACAACTAAGCATGTTATGTTCTAATATGCATCTCACACAACTAAGCATGTTATGTTCTAATATGCATCTCACACAACTAAGCATGTTATGTTCTAATGTACATCTCACACAACTAAGCATGTTATCATCTAATGTACATCTCACACAACTAAGCATGTTATGTTCTAATATGCATCTCACACAACTAAGCATGTTATCATCTAATGTGCATCTCACACAACTAAGCATGTTATGTTCTAATGTACATCTCACACAACTAAGCATGTTATCATCTAATGTACATCTCACACAACTAAGCATGTTATCATAAGTACTGTGTTATGTTCTAATGTACATCTCACACACAACTATTCATGTTATCATCTAATGTGCATCTCACACAACTAAGCATGTTATGTTCTAATGTACATCTCACACAACTAAGCATGTTATCATCTAATGTACATCTCACACAACTAAGCATGTTATCATAAGTACTGTGTTATGTTCTAATGTACATCTCACACACAACTATTCATGTTATCATCTAATGTGCATCTCTCACAACTAAGCTGCTAACTTTTAATAATATTCTTGACTTAATGATAAACTATGAAAGAAAGCCTCTTCAATAACTATAACTCACTTCTTCCTCTTCTTCGAATAGTCCATATAGACCACTTGTTAAACCACTCTTTGTGATTTGTATGTGATCTGAGCCTAAGAACGATTGTACATTGTGCCAGTTATGTGCCTACAAGTAGGCCAGCACATCCGATTTCTGCGACGCCCTTCTCAGTCGCCCCTTCCTCAGTCGCTTCTTACGACATGTCTTGTAGGTCGCAGTGTTACTATTTAATACTCCCTTCGAGTCCCGGCAACTCACGCTCGACTATAGCTTGCCATGTGTTGTACTATCAAACGTATCAGCATGTTTCTTTCTTGAGAATGAGATCTCTATCGAGCATCATTCATAACGATATATGCTGATCCACTCATACCATAGAGAATTTCTCTTTCTCTTTCTCTCTCTGTCTCTCTGTCTCTCTCTTCCCTCTTCTCTGTTCTCTCTCTCTCCCCTTTCTCTGTCTCTTCTGTCTTCCTTCTCTCTGTCTCTTCTCCTCTCTCTGTCTCTCTCTCCTCTCTCTGTCTCTCCCTCTTCTGTCTCTCTCTCCCTCTCTTCCCTCTCTCTCTCTGTCTCTCCCTCTCTGTCTCTCTCTCTTCTCTCTCTGTCTCTCTCTCCCCTCTCTCTATGTCCTCTCTCCCCCTCTCTCTCTATATACTCTCTCTCTGTCTCTCTCCCTCTCTCTCGTCTGTTATGTCATTGGAGCTTAGGATAGCAACAAATGCTCGCCATTCATCTCTCTTTTCTTGTCCATTCTCTGTACTGTGTTACAGATGTGGCCTCATTTAGCTCAGTTTCTAATTTACTGTTATCCCCCAGGTCATCTTGTGGTCTTCCACGCTTTCGTTAACCATCTGATGTCCATCTCAGTTTGGTTTTTGTTATTCTCCATGTGTATTAAATATTCGCTTCATTTCCAGCGTCTATTTTGGATAAAAGTGCTCTTATTTTCTTGGTTGCAGATAGATTTTGGCCTGAATATGACTGAAGACGAGTTGTATGGAAGGTGGAAAGTTTACATATAGATTGTTCTGTCATTCTTCAGCATTCTGATTCGCATAGTAAAGAATTAAGCACACAACTACGGTATATATTCATTTTGAAGCTGTATTATATTGGTTTTCAAACCCATCTGAATCTCAGTACAACAACAGCGACGGATACTATGGTCTGTCTCGTAGTGAACAAGTTGCCATACTCCGCCTCCGTACCAGCCACAACAAACTTCGCGTCCACATGTTTAACAAATTTAAAACTGGCACAACTAGCCTGTGCCCCTGCAAAAAGGTGGACATGACGACAGAGTACGTACTGCAAGATTGTCAACTGATAGCAGATATAAGAAAAGAAACCTGGCCCCATAACACAGAGCTTCAGAGAAGCTGTACGGAGGAACAGTCCCTTAAAAACACGGTAAAATTCATGATAAAAGTTGGTTCATCAGTCTAGGCCAGGATCGCGAGAGAGAGAGAGAAACCATCTGAATGGTCGTGAATGCATTTCGTGCATCACTCAGTCTGCTTTTAATGTCAGATCCAGCTCCAACTTGGTGTCCGTTAACACTTGGAAGATAACATATAGAAGATAATAGAAGATGACAGTGAAGATGATGATAGCATAGAAGATACTACAGACAAAGTAAATAGAACTACATGTAGGGTCAGTCAGAAAATACTTAGAAAAGTTTACCAATCTGTTGGAAAAGGGAGGTTGCATGAAGACGATTTTCTCTTTGCAAGATACAAATGTAGTCTGAGATTGATGATACGATCCACTGTTTGACATGAGGACACTGAAATAGATGTTGAATCCATCCAGTGATTTAATCAGTTTGGAGTTACCCGTTGTACAAGTAGAACTGGATGCATGAGGGCAGAGTGAGAATTTGTTTAACCAGTGAGCCACGGAAACATTCAATATACATACTTTTCAATGTCTGTTGGTGGAGACTGAGCACCTATGAGTCTGCCGGAGTGCAGGACGTCAGTTTGCAACTAATTACCAATAACCAATAATTATTTTGCAAAGACAGCGTCTAACTAAGGCTGATTGGTATGTAGCTGGAGACTGTAGAGATGCATTTCCCTGGTTTAGGTGCAATATCAGGACTGCTTCACTTCAACTCTATAGTACTCTGTTTAAGGTCAAAAACTGGCCAACAGGAACTAACGACCGTTCAGAACAAATTATGGGGTATCGGTGAAGACCTCAAGCGCACCGCCATGTTTATGATACAAACCGGAATAGTCGCATAGCAGAAGTTGATCGCAGAAGAAGACGAAGAAGAGGTAACACAGATATTGTAGATCTGCAGTAGCTTTGTGTTTGCAGTGATTACCAAGTTTTTAATCATTTATTGGACACTCCATAGACGCCAGCTCATTTTTCTTTTCCGTTTAGACATTGCGAGCTCTATCAGTAGTGTTGATCTTACAACTTCAGATGGTCCATCTTGTCAGTCTTGTTGTTTCGTATTTCTTGTTTATCTAGTCTAGTTCAATATTGTTGTTTCTCATATCTTCTTGTTTATCTAGTCTAGTTTCATATTTTATTCTCACTATCTTCTTGTTTATCTAGTCTAGTTTCAATATTGTTATCTCTCAATATCTTCTTGTTTATCTAGTCTAGTTTCATATTTTATCTCTCAATATCTTCTGTTCTCTAGTCTAGTTTCAATTTTATTCTCAATATCTTCTTGTTTATCTAGTCTAGTTTCATATTGTTATCTCTCAATATCTTCTGTTTATCTAGTCTAGTTTCAATATTGTTATCTCTACTATCTTCTTGTTTATCTAGTCTAGTTTCAATATTTTATTCTCACTATTTTCTGTTTATCTAGTCTAGTTTCAATATTGTTATTCTCAATATCTTCTGTTTATCTAGTCTAGTTTCATATTTTATCTCTCAATATCTTCTTGTTCTCTAGTCAGTTTCATATTTATCTCTCATATCTTCTGTTTATCTAGTCTAGTTTCATATTGTTATCTCTCAATATCTTCTTGTTTATCTAGTCTAGTTTCAATATTTTATCTCTCAAATCTTCTTGTTTCTTAGTCTAGTTTCAATTTCTCTACTATTTCTGTTTATCTAGTCTAGTTTCAATATTGTTATCTTCAATCTTCTTGTTTATCTAGTCTAGTTTCAATATTGTTGTTTCTCAATATCTTCTTGTTTATCTAGTCTAGTTTCAATGTTGTTGTTTTAACAAAGTAGATTGAAAATAAATCTGTTATTTGTTTACATGTGTGGGTGTTTTAATCTTTATTCAGTGCAATCCTAGTGTTTTTTCCAAGTAACCTTCAACACTAAGTTGTGTTACTAATTTCCGTAGTTTATTCTTCGTACCCCCGCTATAAATTCAGGCGTAGTCATGGCACCTAATATAGCACTACTGACGGATTTTTGCGTTAAGGCTTGCTTTACATATCTCAGTGTCCTCGAAATTCAAACGAATCTTATTCCGACTTCAGAGGTACTTGTAATTTATATCCCCAAGTAAACGATCTGGGTTTTCTCTAGTCCAACCATGTACCTTGTGCACACCAATTATCATTTGTGGCTAATCTTGCCTCAAATATCCGAATTTCCAAGGCACGTTGTCACTAGCACAATGTTAGCAATTATGTTATCGGCGAGTCCTACTTCACAAGTTAGCCGACATCTATTTCAAAGAATAATTTCCTTCCTTCCTTTCGTTTGCTTGAAATATTGTCTATATATTTAATGTTGTCTCTTGTATAAACTTCACTGTCTTTTGTAGCTCACACAGAGGTCCGTGTAGTTTTATATCGAGTGTTGTTTCGTTAAGCCAGTGAGTGTATCATACTTGGGGCAGTAGAATAATTTCGATTTCTCTATTTATATAACATCTAACGATCGTCGATAGTAAAGTTGATAACACTCTGCGCTAGCGGCTACATGCTGTAGAAATTCCAGGGTTCAATGCCAGCTTGTCATCTTCCAAAATATTCTCGATGTGCTCACGGTATTCGGTTGGACTACATGAGACACTGATCCTTTACTTAGAAATCTAAATTACGAGTAACTCTGAAGTCAGAATAAGGTTTGCCTGAATGACGAGAGACACTTGTAATAAGAAAAAAAGCCTTCACGCAAAAATTAGTCAGAGGCGTCATATTAAGCATCATGAGTAAACCCAAATTCATAGCGGGCGACCGAACAATAAATATACAACAGCCACAAGACACACAAAAACATAATTACAAAAAACATTGGACTCCGATAAATAGTTTCTCTTGTATTTCTTTGAAAGTTGATATACTTTAGTATGGTATCATAATAATAATATGAATGCAAGTAGAAATAAATAATAGCATAATATATATATATAAATATTTACATGTATGGTTTACAAGTCAGTACTCAAGAGTTTATATTGCGAGTGCAGAAAGCTGGATTTTGCCGTGATTGATGTCCCCTTCGACAAGAATTGCCATTTAAGTGATGAACAGTTTTGTGTTGCTACATTCGCGACGGCCATATGCATATTATGCGGTGCAGGTTGCTTTTTGTGGCGGTACGCGGCTGTTTCATTCTGGAATTAGTTCACACAGGAAACTTTTCACAGGTGTTAGCATTTCGTGTGATATTCATTGGCACAGGAACGGAGCAATTATGGGTGACCCGTTGCAGTGAAGTTGGAACCGTACTTATGAACTATGAACTCAAGAGTTTACTGAAAGTCTTCATATAACCACAGATTTCGTATGTAGTTTGTAAGAGACATGTCTGATAATAAACTGTGGTTTCTGTGTACTAAAGCAGAAAATGTGTTATGGTATTTGGCCAGAAACTATAACAAATGAGGAGTACAGTGGAACTCCAATATTCGTCCCCGCCAGTATTCGTCTTTTTCGATATTCGCCCTGTTTTTCGTCATATTTCTTTTTCGATATTCGTCCGAAAGTCAATATTCGTCCTACCTCCAGAAGCCGGCAGAAAGCAGCTGATCGCCATTTTGTGTCGGTTGTTTGGCTGAAGCGCTTGTTTGAAAGTGCACGCAATAAAACTCTTGTTATTTTTTAATCTTTTGCAGTTTTTGCAAGTTATTATTACAAAAATTTAGTGACCATGGGACGTAAGAAGTGTAGTGACGATAATGGTGGTAAAAAAGAAAGAAAAGCAGTGCGAAGTACCATTGATTTAAAAAAAAATATTATTGCTAAGTTTGAAGCTGGAACACGTGTCGCCGATTTAGTAAAGGAATTTGAAATGCCGAGAACTACCATTGCTAGCATAATAAAAAAAGGATGCTATTAAATCAGCTGAAGTCGCACAAGGTGTAAAAATTCTTGCTTCTAATAGATCGCCAATCATTGAGGACATGGAAAAGTTGTTATTAGTTTGGATAACTGAAAAACAAAGGGCTGGTGATAGTGTTTCAGAAGCTATAATTTGCGAAAAAGCGAGGTCACTTTATCAAGATTTACAGAATGAAAATTTATTTTGTTATAGAATAGATACGCAATATTCGAGGCCGGGAACGAATTAATCCATTTTTAGTTAATTCCTATGGGAAAAAATTGTTCGATATTCGTCTTTTTCGATATTCATCATCCCCTCGGGAACGGATTAATGACGAATATTGGAGTTCCACTGTATTTGAAACGAACAGATTGTGTATCTTTGGAGACCATCATTAAAAGACGAAGATGGAGGTGGTTTGGACATGTATGTTGTATACCAGTACATCGGCTAGGACAGCTCTCAGATGGACAACGGATGGGAATAGGAAGGCCTGGATGTCTAAGAGAAACATGAAGAAGAACTGTTGAGAGAGTTGAAGGAGTGTGGCCTGACGTGGAGAAGGTTGGTAGAAATGCAGCAGAACGTCAACAGTGGACATCTCTTGGAGAGGCCGTATGTTTCAATCGCGGGACACAAAGAAGAAGATATAAATAGGTAGAAGAACATATTGAAGACGATTGATTAATTGATTGATATGATCATCATCATTGTACTTCAGTAAGTAACCAAGTGTGCTACGATCTCTTTCTTATACAAGAATATCTCAGCAGCAGTGCACAAACTCCGTAGCACCAACGCGGGTTCCTGATGTAACTTTTGACATTTGAAATGATTTTTTTTCCTGGGCAGCGGCTTTGCAGTCTACCCCGATTGATTTTGATCTGCTAAGGGTTCATTTACGTGCTCAGCTTGAACATGGGGTCAACGTTTTATCGTCTGTCTCTGATAGGACTAGGAACTCGATCTCCTCTACATTGAGATCAAGAATCACTTCAAACATATCCATATCGCTTCACGTGAGGAGCGAACACAGTACATTTCAAGAGAGAGGCCAACATCTTGCCTCCACCACCACATAGATCATCACTGACGACGATATGACAATGTACAAGTTATATCACTCACATGATCAAACATAGAAGTTATTCTTTGCATTATGAAACACAATATAGTTCAGATACTTTTCATTGTTTGTAAGAGGGTATAGTTCAGATATGTTTCATTGTTTTTAGAAAAGGCACGAATATAGTTCAGATACTGTTTCATCTGTTTGTAGAGAGGGATATAGTTCAGATAGTGTTTCATCTGTTTGTAGAGAGGGATATAGTTCAGATACTGTTTCATCTGTTTGTAGAGAGGGATATAGTTCAGATAGTGTTTCATCTGTTTGTAGGGAGGGATATAGTTCAGATACTGTTTCATCTGTTTGTAGAGAGGGATATAGTTCAGATACTGTTTCATCTGTTTGTAGAGAGGGATATAGTTCAGATAGTGTTTCATCTGTTTGTAGAGAGGGATATAGTTCAGATAGTGTTTCATCTGTTTGTAGAGAGGGATATAGTTCAGATAGTGTTTCATCTGTTTGTAGAGAGGGATATAGTTCAGATAGTGTTTCATCTGTTTGTAGAGAGGGATATAGTTCAGATAGTGTTTCATCTGTTTGTAGAGAGGGATATAGTTCAGATACTGTTTCATCTGTTTGTGAGAGGATATAGTTCAGATAGTGTTTCATTGTTTGTAAGATATATTCAATTTTTATGTTCATGTAGAGAGGGATATAGTTCAGATAGTGTTTCATCTGTTTGTAGAGAGAGATATAGTTCAGATAGTGTTTCATCTGTTTGTAGAGAGGGATATAGTTCAGATAGTGTTTCATCTGTTTGTAGAGAGGGATATAGTTCAGATAGTGTTTCATCTGTTTGTAGAGAGAGATATAGTTCAGATACTGTTTCATCTGTTTGTAGAGAGGGATATAGTTCAGATAGTGTTTCATCTGTTTGTAGAGAGAGATATAGTTCAGATAGTGTTTCATCTGTTTGTAGAGAGGGATATAGTTCAGATAGTGTTTTATCTGTTTGTAGAGAGGGATATAGTTCAGATAGTGTTTCATCTGTTTGTAGAGAGGGATATAGTTCAGATAGTGTTTCATCTGTTTGTAGAGAGGGATATAGTTCAGATAGTGTTTCATCTGTTTGTAGAGAAAATATAGTTCAGATACTGTTTCATCTGTTTGTAGAGAGGGATATAGTTCAGATAGTGTTTCATCTGTTTGTAGAGAGGGATATAGTTCAGATACTGTTTCATCTGTTTTTAGAGAGGGATATAGTTCAGATAGTGTTTCATCTGTTTGTAGAGAGGGATATAGTTCAGATAGTGTTTCATCTGTTTGTAGAGAGGGATATAGTTCAGATAGTGTTTCATCTGTTTGTAGAGAGGGATATAGTTCAGATAGTGTTTCATCTGTTTGTAGAGAGGGATATAGTTCAGATAGTGTTTCATCTGTTTGTAGAGAGGGATATAGTTCAGATAGTGTTTCATCTGTTTGTAGAGAGGGATATAGTGATATTTGTGTGATGGTTTATGTATTATAAAGAAGATTTGATCTAACTTTTAATGAAGAATATTGACAATACATTTCCATGACCAAGTGTATGGTACTACTATTCAGAAATGTAGGTCTGGTCTGGTTACAGTGATCACGAGATCAGATACCAGGAGGCCAAAATAACCATCGAATGGCGATACAGAGCAAAGTGGTCGCAAGACCACCCACATCACAGCACCAGAGATGGGTACTATGGTATGTCCCGTAGCGAGCAAGTTGTTATATTCCTCCTCCGTACCGGCCATTACAGACTCCGGGCCCACATGTACAACAAATTCAAAATCGGTACAACTAGCCTGTGCCAATGTGAGAAGGCGGACATGACGGCAGAGCACCTACTGCAAGACTGCCAATTGCTAGCAGGCCTGAGAAACGAAACAATGGCCCGATAATACAGTTTAGCGAGAAGTTGTGCGGAGGGGAAAGTCTGGTTCAACAGTCTAAGCGGCGAGCGTGAGAGAGAGAGAAATGTATTATCTGCGAGAACTACGAGAGTAGGAGAGAGAGAGAGAGAGAGAGAGAAGCGAAAGAGAGAGAGAGTGCTGTAGTATGGAAGGTCTACAGTATCTACTATAAAACATTTAATACAAACATATTGCAATACGAGCAGTACACAAGTCATGAGATTACTGTAAAAACCTTCTAAATAATAGTCCCGCATTGACACTCGTCAGTTGAACATACAATCGTAATAGGCAATTTTTGGTATAGGATTATTTAAAAACATTCAACAAGTATCAGAAAATAGAAACAAAACAAAATATTCTGATAATATAAATATGCATGCAAGATCGATTGTCATACAAGAAAATATTATTGGAAAATTCCAAGATAGGCAAGTGTGCGCTTAACAAACCTACCTGCCTTGACCAGAATAGTGGAATCGTCTAAGTTTTACTATCATGTTTTCAAGCTCAACTATTTCCGTTAGGGGTGTGTTTCACTCATATTCTTCTTCTAAAACTTTAGAAATCCTATAAATATGACTATGACCTGTCGGGTCAGTTCAACATTTTCTCATATGTCTACTGTACCTTGAAAAAAAACACAACCGTTTCTATAGTCGTAAAATCTCTGAGATCACAAGGGATGACGTAAACCTGAATCGTGTTTGTAAACTATTTAGTTTTGAGATGACTCAATCAATCAAGCGCCATGCCTGCCGGCGTAGACGATCACGTCTTTCTCTCCCCAACTCTGTCTACCCAGTGCAGCTAATCATGTCTGCCGTCGATCTTTTGTCCAACCACGATGTCAAACCATCCAACATCTCAACCACGATGTCAAACCATCCAACATCTTCACAATCTGTCGTCCACGATCTCTCTTTTCTTGAATGTTATCGGTGTCATCAAATGTTCTAAAGCTCCTCTCGCATTATATGTCCGAAGAACCTCAATTTTCTGATTTATATTCTGTTGGTAAGGTTTCTTTGTGTGCAGACCTGATTTAAAACCTCATCATTTGTTTTCTTCGCTGTCTATGGAATTTTCAGCATTCTTCTGTAAAACCAGAATAGGGGGAAGACTGCAGTAAAACTTGGTAAATAGTGAAACGACAACAAGTACTATAGTTTTACAAAATACATAAACAGTGACGATAAACAGCAACGTTTCGACCAACAAGGCTCTTTATCAAGCAAACGAACAAACAGATAGTTGTATTTGGTCGTCCATTTGTGTTTCATTTTAATTTGTCACTCCTGTTTGTTCGTTTGCTTGATAAAGGCCTTGTTGGTCGAAACGTTGCTGTTTATCGTCACTGTTTATGTATTGTGTAAAACTATAGTACTTTGTTTGTACGTGTTTCACTTTTCAAACCACATCTATGTGGCTTCCAGCGATCTTATTGATTGTTTGTTCATTGTCCATGATTCGCTACCATACATAAGTATTGGTTCAATATAGCACTGAGTACTTGATTTCGCAGTGTCATTAGTAGTGAATTCACACATAGTGTGTTTTCATTTCATTAATACTGCTTTCTTGAGCTATTCTATTCTAGTCTCTATTGTATCTTTCATCTGATGTTGGAATGTTCCAGATATTGAATCGATGGACTTGTTTCAGTCTTACATTGAGACGACTACGATACTTTAACTAGAAAATAACTGCAACAGAGGGGAGGAGGTGTCATTATAACTAGTACTGTTATACGTCTTAGGTGGTTCAAGGTTACTAGTTGTCCATCTGCACAGTAATCTTCCTAGAGCTATAAAACCAGATCGTCTACTATTGAAGGCTTGCAGTGACAACTGAATGAATTTCTTCTAATGTTTCTATGTACACTTAAACATGTTGGGAGCTTGAATATGCTGGAAGAAAACAATAGTCAATCAGAGACTGTCAGCGCTTCCAAGATCTTGTCCTGAAATATTGCCCTTTATTGTTACAATTAAACCTGATTATCATATCTAATGTGTCTTTGTTTCGGAAATAGAAGATATTTACTGTGATATATTCATAAATTTATGCAGCTACTATTTCTTAATCCATTCATTCCGTAATTGTCTTGACTTCCGGACACATTTATTTGATAATGTTATACTGAATTAGTCAGTATACTGGTTTTGCGTCATAAAAAAAAAAAATACCACTAGCCGATATATCGCTTCAGAAGGACAAAAGAGTTTAAATTAGGATGTATCTTCTTCTTCTTCTTCTTCTTCTTTTGTCGTCACACTGCTACCGGGTTGTTGCCCAGTGTCGTGGTTTTCTGTTTTTGTCTTGCGCTGTTCTGGTGAGCTTGTGTGATTGTTATTTTGGGCTCTTTCACAGGATTCTGCTACGCCATCTAACCATCTTTTCCGTGTTATTCCTCTTGCCTTCTTAGAATGTATTCGTTTCTCAACTCTGAGCTGCCTTTGTTTCAGACATTTAGGATGCATTTGCAGCCGATGTTCTGCAGTCATGTTGACTATGACATAGACATACATCAGATTCATATCTTTAGCTTGCGGAACACATGATGGTTTAGTAAGTTGTGATATGTGCTACGTTTACACCCATCAGAAGTTCTTATCGTTAGTTTGTTCAACAGATGGTACATTAGTCTGTTGTGAGATATAGCACATTCACACTCAACAGAAGTTGATATCTACAGAACGTATCTCACAAGTTACTTACAGAATGTATCTCAAACTCACACTGCTGACATCACTAAAATTGTAAGATTTTTTACTGCTTTTTACTGCCCTGACAATATGCAGCATATTTGTAGTGACCGTAGGCTTCCCTCATTTGTTCAATATTTTCTGGTCCACAAGAGATGTCTGACTCTCTCTGCATCCAGCAAGGTGAGGAACGGTTAGTCTTCGTAGGAAGGGCGAAAGCATTTGTGATTTGTGGTCTCTGATGACCTAGAACGTTCGCAACTCAATATTTCAGTGGTGTGACTGGACATTTTGACCACGAGATCAAAGATGAATCGGAGCTCTGTTTAATTAATTGATGGACTCAGATCAGTTTTGTTTTGTCCGCGAATTAGGAAGAGAAACCGAATTTAAAAAATGCAGAAATCGGATAGGCAAGGCTGTCTACAGTGGAGTTTGGTTACATTCTTATTAAGTGGCCAAATCACTTCATACTTTGTTTCTCAATGTAATTCAAACAAGGTTATGTCCCAACTTTTTTTCTTATGCTGATGTTGGTAACCCTGTCTTTTCTGGTGTTGTTGATAACTTTTCATAGGCATCCCAATTCACATGTAGTTATTTTTATCACTGTACTTTGCTCATTGTCCATGTTTGGCTTTGTTTAATTTATCAGAGTAGTTGAACTGAATGTCTAAAATCAAGTAAAAAAATGTTGTCCGTACAAATATGAATACACAAGAAGGAAAACTGATAATTAATATGGTTATCAATTTCTGAGTGTTGTTGGTAACTTTTCGTAGACATAACATCTCACAATAATACTAGTAAATACTAATTGTTACATTTAACAGACACGTCAAAACTTGACAACTGTAAGTTATAGATTACAAGAGATAACATTATTTGAGTATGTCATTATAAGATAAACATATTATATAAATTTACATTAATTGACATATACATTCATAATAATAATAATAATAATTTAGAAAACGAGATATAATTAAAGTTAATGCTCTCACGGTTTTGTTAATTCTTGGACATATTCAACTAGTTAGTTTATTATTGACACTACGGACGTCAGAGCACTTAAACAGTAGCAACGATGACAATCTAGCGGAAGTCGATTATAACTGGATTTGTTGTTTGTTAAATAGGGAATAAAGCTATTTAAACCTAGCCACACTCCTCTCAACCTTAGGATGAACCTAATGTTGATTATATTAGAGCGTGCAGGCAAACCAATTGAAAAACGATTTAACTGTTTTCGGATAATTCAAAGGTTATTTAACATATTAACTGAATTTGAAACATTGTCCACTAATAATGCAAGTCGAATTCCTTGCCACTGAGCAACATCAAAGTGTTTACATATTGAGTAAGTGACATGTAACAACACTAGATCAGTCTGGCTAGATCATGTAAAAGTATAACGAGAAATAAGGTTTTAATTATTTGTTTTTTCCCCTGACAGAATGACCATAGAAAAGATAAATTCAGTTCACATTTCTGTAGCATGAACAAGATAAGAAAAGTGGCAATGATCTTGTAAAAGAATAAGTTAAAGAACACAAAGCAGCATTACAAAAAATTGATAGTTGAAATGTTTTTGAAAAAAAATAAGTAAGTGAATGTAACTAAATTCCTAAACAAAATAAATAAGTGAATGCACAACTAAATTCCTAAATAAAATAAATAAGTGAATGCAACTAAATTCCTAAATAAAATAAGTGAGGCGATACAATTAAGAGAGTAAAGAAAAGGAAAACAGATAGTAAAGTTTTTATATTTGTTATAGTAAAAAATGGGAGGGTGAAGGTGGGTCCATGGCGGGAGTTGGTGATGTGGGAATAAAAGAAGCAGCACATGGAACTGATTTCTCACTGTATATAGAAAACTGATTTCTCACTGTATTAGAGAAAACTGATTTCTCACTGTATATAAAAAACTGATTTCTCACTGTATATTGAAAACTGATTTCTCACTGTATTAGAGAAAACTGATTTCTCACTGTATATAGAAAACTGATTTCTCACTGTATTAGAGAAAACTGATTTCTCACTGTATATAGAAAACTGATTTCTCACTGTATATAGAAAACTGATTTCTCACTGTATTAGAGAAAACTGATTTCTCACTGTATATAGAAAACTGATTTCTCACTGTATATAGAAAACTGATTTCTCACTGTATTAGAGAAAACTGATTTCTCACTGTATTAGAGAAAACTGATTTCTCACTGTATTTGAGAAAACTGATTTCTCACTGTATTTGAGAAAACTGATTTCTCACTGTATTTGAGAAAACTGATTTCTCACTGTATTTGAGAAAAACGATACCTAATTAGAATGTCACTAATGGAATTGAAATGTTGAAAAAGAAATAAAATATCCCAATTTACTATTATTAAAGATTAGAAACCAACAATTGATGTCAGACAGAACAGTTTAATTTTAAGGATAAATCGTGGTAAAGATTACTATAAATAGATTGTTGGTAAATGTGATTCACTGATTAGAGTAACAAGAAATTACAGCATAAGAACAAAACGATTGCCACTTTAACAGATGATCTGAGGCAGTGTAGTCATTTAATGAAAATGAATCTAGTCTGCAATATTCGATAGTACATGTTTACGATATTCGATAATATCTTCTTACGATATTCTATACTACCTTACGTCAAGATTCGATTCTAAAGTACTACGATATTCGATTTTTACCTTAGTGTCATAATCTATGTTCTTATTTTACGGTATTCGGAGCTACCTTATAGCGGTATTCGATGCTACTTCAGTAGAACACACTGCATTGTTGTTTTTAAATATCTTCTTGACCTAAAACAAGAGCATGAATATGGTCCAATGTATGTCGATATACATAATAACACTATAAATAATTAGTTAATTGATGGGGTCTGAGTATGGGGAGAGAATCCTGCTACATGTGCGTTATTTCTGGTGGTTTTTGTCCAGGTTTTTCCTCCTTGAAATAATCTCTTATTATTGTGACAAATCTGTCGTTGGAGTCTGAGGAAAATAAAAAAATATACAAATTTAGAAAAAACAAAATTGTATTAAATCAAATATTTATTCAGATTTTCTCTCCATGATATGAAATATATCTTTAGAGTTATCTTGTTTAGAACTGATCAATGTGTCTCTATGATAAAGTGGTTAAGCCCTTGCCTTGGGTTCCGAAGGTGAGGGTTCGAATCTAGACCGCGTCGCTATGTTCACGAGTGCATTTTTTCCAGAGACCCTGGAGGATGGAGTTGGTGATTTGTGCAACAATCTCGACAGATGGCGTACAATTTCTGGTGAGAAGGACAGGGAAATATGTGGTAAAACTCTGTGCTGTGAAGTTAGTTCTTCATGTAAGGCCCTTTAGACAGACGTATCACTCCAATCTGTTGGGTCTAAAAGATCTCTAACATTTTCTATTTTTGTCTGAACAGATGACTCTATAATTGCTCGTTCTATAATAGATCTCTACCATTTTCTATCTCTTGTCTAGAACAGATCAAGTACCATCTCCATAATTGCTAGTTCTATAATAGATCTCTCAACATTTTCTATGTCTTGTCTAGAACAGATCAAGTACCATCTCCCCAATTGCTAACTCTAATACATAGATTCCCAAACTTTTTTGGCCCACCGCCCACTTTGCACAACATAAACTTTGTAACGCCCTCCACATTATAACAGTTTGTCAACGCTCCCCACATAAATACATGCTCTATTTTCTCTTGACGTAGAAAATTGATATATATATTTCTGTCATACATGGTCAATTTTCAAATGATTTTATGCATGAAATAGAAAATTGATGAAAAAATGGATCGTATAAGACGGGCATAATATTAATTTAAATGCAGAATTCAAATTTTAAATGATTATTCAATAGCAAAATCACGAAAATAATTTATTTAAAAATAATAATTATTCATTTCTTCTTTAAGGAGTCACTGGCCCCTAATCGCCTGAACACCCCCAATTTATTCTGAACCCACTATCGCCCCCAGAACGCTTCAGCGCCCAATGGGGGTACTGCCCACTTTGCGAAACGTGCTAATAGATCTGTCTAGGTTTTATCTCTTGTCTAGATCAAGTAAGTGCTATCTGTCTAGATCAAGAGTGCTATCTCTTGTCTAGATCAAGTAAAGTGCTATCTCTTGTCTAGATCAAGTAAAGTACTATCTCTGTCTAGATCAAGAAAGTGCTATCTCTTGTCTAGACAGTAAAGTGCTATCTCTTGTCTAGATCAAGTAAAGTGATATCTCTTGTCTAGATCAAGTAAAGTGCTATCTCTTGTCTAGATCAAGTAAAGTGCTATCTCTTGTCTAGATCAAGTAAAGTGATATCTCTTGTCTAGATCAAGTAAAGTGCTATCTCTTGTCTAGATCAAGTAAAGTGATATCTCTTGTCTAGATCAAGTAAAGTGCTATCTCTTGTCTAGATCAAGTAAAGTGCTATCTCTTGTCTAGATCAAGTAAAGTGCTATCTCTTGTCTAGATCAAGTAAAGTGCTATCTCTTGTCTAGATCAAGTAAAGTGCTATTGCTAAAATGAAAGTTTCTTGCAATAGATCTATATTTTCTCGCTCTTGAAGTGGTGGTACTTCTAACAAAGCATTCTTTCTTCTTCTCTTCATGTTTCTTTCCCACGTATATTAGCATACTACTCTTGCCCGACTTTCCACACGCTATCACTTATGTATCTATGTATCGCAGAATCGGTATTCGTTATCTTCTTCAGGAATTCTTTTTTTCTCTCGCGAGTTACTTCACAATTTCATCATCATCAGGTGCCATGCCGGCTGGCGTAGACGATCATGGATCTCCACAAATCTCTGTTCCTGGTATTTGCTATCACCTCAGATGTTGACGCTCTTCCGTGAAATTAAGTCATGCTGTCTCTCTCTCTCTCTCTTGCGATCCTGGCCTAGACTGATGAACCAACTTTTATCATGAATTTTACCGTGTTTTAAGGGACTCTGTTCCTCGTTCTCAAGCTCTGTGTTATGGGACCAGGTTTCTTTTCTTATATCTGCTATCAGTTGACAATCTAGCAGAACATGCTCTGCCGTCATGTCCGCCTTTTTGCAGGGGCATAGGCTAATGCTGTCTAAAATTGTCTCTCTCTGTCTTTCTTTGTCTCGTCTGCCTTAGATTTTAATGGTTGTCACAATATGTTCTATGCCTTCTCTCCTCATTACATGTTCCGCCCGAGTGGTTACCGGGGCCCAAATTTGGGGTGTAAAGAATAGAACCACTCTTACCTGCCATGCATGTTGTAAGAGGCGACTAAGGAGGTTTGGCTGAAATCGGATGCGCGTGTCCTAAACCTGTAGAAGTCTATGCGTTTAGGGGCCCTACCAAAGGGACAACGTATACACGTTCTTGACAAAGATCAAACATATCACAAAGAATGATTAAAATTGGTCGTAAAGAACGAACGCAAAGAAGAAGAAGATTACATGTTCGAAAACAATCTATCTCATTTCTAATATTTTAACAAATAATTCACTACAATTGTGATATATATTACATTTCCCGTGCTTTCAAATACGAATTACAATTAATCAAAAGTGATATATTGATTCCAGATTGATGTTGAGTCGGTAAAAATGTTTTTGATTAAAGATGCCATATTCTCCGAGTTGATAGATTCCTCTATTAATATTACTAAGAAATAATTCGTGATATAGATAATAAGGATTAGAATATATGCTGAAACATCACTTAATGATCTATTATATTTAATCTTCAATATTTTCTGTCTCTTGGCTAGATCAGATCAAGTGTCATCTCCCTATTGAAGATTTTTTGCAATGAGTATTAATGGTGAAATAACGAATTAGTTCGGTTTCAAAAAAGAAAATATCAAATATTTATGTTTTTGGTAAATAGTTTTTCTCCACTTTTCTCTATTATCTATACAATATATCTCTAATATATTCCTTCTATCCCTGTATATGTACAATATGACAGGTTAGTGTTTGTCCATCTCTTGGTCTTTTCTTACTATTTATAGCGATGTCGTCATATTGCATGTACGCCTTAAATATTTTCTTTTAAATTGTTTCGGTGTCTTCATATTGTTCGATCAAATCTGGTCTGACTATTTCGTGTTCTATAGTCGACGCAGTTGATAAAAGACACGACATATTGAGGGGCTGAGGAGGAGGAGGGGGTGCTAGCTAGTTTTGTTCTTAATAAACGCTTGTCTGTAGAGCTAGACAATGAGTACCGTAAGAAATACAAATTTGTGGTACGAATCCTGTGTTTGGTAAATTGTGGTTTTTTTCTGGAAGCCTCCTAATACTTGTTCAATGTCTATTTATTGATCATATTCATTGACTCCCATGCTCCGTCTGAGCTTCTTACAACTACTATTCTCTTCATACTCATTGACTCCCATGCTCCGTCTGAGCTTCTTACCACTACTTATTCTCTTCATATTCATTGACTCCCATGCTCCGTCTGAGCTTCTTACAACTACTTATTCTCTTCATATTCATTGACTCCCATGCTCCGTCTGAGCTTCTTACCACTACTTATTCTCTTCATATTCATTGACTCCCATGCTCCGTCTGAGCTTCTTACAACTACTTATTCTCTTCATATTCATTGACTCCCATGCTCCGTCTGAGCTTCTTACAACTACTTATTCTCTTCATATTATTGACTCCATGCGTCTGAGCTTCTTACAATACTTTTCCTCATATTCATTGACTCATGTCTCTACTTCTTACACTACTTTTCTCTTCATATTCATTGACTCCATGTCTCTGAGCTTCTTACAACTACTTATTTCTTCTATATATTGCATGTCTTTTCTTAATATTTCTTCATATATTGCAATGATGTCTTAATATTGCATTACAAACATCAATTCTTCCTTATATATTGCACTGATGTCTTAATATTGCATTACAAACATCAATTCTTCCTTATATATTGCACTGATGTCTTAATATTGCATTAATAAACATAATTCTTCCTATATCATCATCATCATCAAGGTGCGTATCGTTTATAGGACATTGCTCTCTTTGCAGCACATCTGAAATTCACTCTGTCTCTTGCCAGTTCACCCACTTCGTCGATGGTCATGTTCATGGTTTCTTTAATATCTTTGTAGCCATCTTCTTCTTGGTCTGCCTCTGCCTCTGCGTCCTGGGATCCTGCCTTCTAGTATTGTTCTTTCCAGGCCATCGTGACGCTTGATATGACCAAAGTACTTCCTTATATGTTGTAATGATGTCTTAATATTGCATTACAAACATCAATTCTTCCTTATATATTGTACTGATGTCTCCATATTGCATTACAAACATCAATTCTTCCTTATATATTGTACTGATGTCTCCATATTGCATTACAAACATCAATTCTTCCTTATATATTGTAATGATGTCTCCATATTGCATTACAAACATCAATTCTTCCTTATATATTGTACTGATGTCTCCATATTGCATTACAAACATCAATTCTTCCTTATATATTGTAATGATGTCTCCATATTGCATTACAAACATCAATTCTTCCTTATATATTGACATCTAGAAGAATGTTATGTCTTCCTTTTAAATAAAACCAAAAAAAAAAAAAATATTAAGTCTGTCTTTACTTGATTTCATTCAGCGTTTCTCATGTCATTCTCAATCTCTCCAGTATCACTTTATTTGTCTGTTAGCCTGTCCACTGAATGCATCCCTCTTTTTTTTACCTATCATTATCTACAGTGGTTCAGCTCTGTCTTGCAACTGCAACTGTTTGATTGTCTATGTTTCTCCACCATACAGTAATGTTGAATAAATGCAAGTCTTGATCACTCTAAACTTTAAATTATAATTATTTTGTTTTGTGTTTGGTCTACAAAGTGTGTTCCGAGTCGGGTTCTGCATCCAGCAGAGTTGGGATCGGATAGTCTTTCTCAGAAGTTCTGCATCCAGCAGAGTTGGGATCGGCTAGTCTTTCTCAGGAGAGGTGAAAAGTGAAAATTAATGTCCTGAGACAGAGCCAACTATAAACTTATGGGACTTCGGACTCAGGTAAGAATCAAACACAAAACATCGATATTTTCCAGCCCCCCTTTTCTGATCTAGGACACGGAACCAACCCCCAGTCAGTTGTCTGGTCTAGTTATCTAGAGTTGGCTGTGCATGAGACAAAGAGGCCGATGATTATTATGTTTAAAAAATAATTCACAGTTTTTAAAATTTCTTTCTTTTTTAATCAAACTTATTCTGTTTTCTGTTGTTGATATGAGGGCATCACATATGTTGTTATTACTTCTCAATAGTAGTAATAACAATGAGATGTTTGTCTCAACAAGGACAACAACACACACACATAGAGTGATTTAGTCAGGATTCATTAGTTAAAGTATTTCATTCAAGTTAATCCTTTTGTTATCAGATGCAAGGATGAGACATTTATATTTCAAATAGAAATAAAAGGGTTAAAGGATAGAGTTAAAAATGTGAAGTTCATATTCAGAGAACATGCAAACTAACATGCTGATAGAGGTCACATGCACTTGTAGAGCTAGATAGATCTATTGCACATGCACTTGTAGCTAGGTAGATCTATTGCACATGCACTTGTAGCGCTAGGTAGA
Source organism: Arion vulgaris (assembly GCA_020796225.1). Classification (NCBI taxonomy): domain Eukaryota; kingdom Metazoa; phylum Mollusca; class Gastropoda; order Stylommatophora; family Arionidae; genus Arion; species Arion vulgaris. The sequence goes on from CM036758.1 coordinate 6,773,677, forward strand.
TCTATTGCACATGCACTTGTAGAGCTAGACAAATCTATTGCACATGCACTTGTAGAGCTAGACAGATCTATTGCACATGCACTTGTAGAGCTAGGTAGATCTATTGCGCATGCACTGACAGGTAAATCTAGTGTACATAGACTGGCAGGTACATGCAGCGAGTGGGAAGGACACATAAATACTTTAAAAATTCTTAGTTGCTACACGGAAATGGAAGACCAAGGAGTCTGTGTGTTAAGGGTTAAGCCTCGGTCTGTGGTTAGGGGTTAAGCCCTCGGTCTGTGTGGTTAAGGGGTTAAGCCCTCGGTCTGTGTGGTTAAGGGGTTAGGCCCTCGGTCTGTGTGGTTAAGGGGTTAAGCCCTCGGTCTGTGTGGTTAAGTGGGGTTAGTAGCCCTCGGTCTGTGTGGTTAAGGGGTTAAGCCCTCGGTCTGTGTGGTTAAGGGGTTAAGCCCTCGGTCTGTGTGGTTAAGGGGTTAAGCCCTCGGTCTGTGTGGTTAAGGGGTTAAGCCCTCGGTCTTGTGTTAAGGGTTAAGCCCTCGGTCTGTGTGGTTAAGGGGTTAAGCCCTCGGTCTGTGTGGTTAAGGGGTTAAGCCCTCGGTCTGTTGGTTAAGGGGTTAAGCCCTCGGTCTGTGTGGTTAAGGGGTTAAGCCCTCGGTCTGTGTGGTTAAGGGGTTAAGCCCTCGGTCTGTGTGGTTAAGGGGTTAAGCCCTCGGTCTGTTGGTTAAGTTAGCCTCGGTCTGTGTGAGTTAAGGGTTAAGCCCTCGGTCATGTAATGTGTCGAGGTTAGCCAACTCTCTCTTTGTTGTAGAGTTAAGCATCGATCATTCTTCTTAGTTTGAAGTTGCCCTCTGCTCAACATAGATTGTTCATTATGACTCTAGAGCTCTTGTTTAGATAAACAAAAAGCCCGTCTGTAGTTGCTTTGGATTTCATTCCGGTCTCATGTTTGTAAGTCCCTCAGTCTGTTAGCTGTCATGAAGACCCTCTTTCTATGATTAGTTAAGGGTTAAGCCTCGGTCTTGTGGTAATGTGATTCAGCCTCCCATAGTATGTGAATAAGGTTAAGCTCTTGTCGTCTAATTAAATTATAATATTTTGGCCTGGTCTACAAGTGTGTTCGAGGGTGATAGCAGTTCGGTCGAGTCTTTTAAGCGGTTAGCCTCGGTCTGGTGGCTTATTTCTCAGAGCTCGAAAGTGATTAGTGTCGAGTAAGACCTTACTTATGGGACTTACGGAGAATCAACAACTCGTCTTTCATGCCTAGGTTTGATAGGCACTCGGACACCCTGATAGGTTAGCGTTGGTCTGAGTTGTGTTAGGGCAAAGCCCTGATTTGTGTTAAATAATTAAGTCTCAGTTCTTTTGTTCAAAGCCTTTGTTTTCGTTGTTGATGGGGATCAAATTTGGTTAAGTCCTCTGGTATAACAATGGTGTTTGTTAACGGACACACGTCACCATGAGTGTTTAGGTAATCTTGTAGTTTTCAGTTAAGTAGCTTTGTCTCAGTCAGGTGGACTTATATTTAATAGAATAGGTTATGGATGAGTTAATGTGAGTTAAGCTCGGTCTGATGCTAAAGTGGATTAGAGGCACCTGGTCTTGTAGACTAGGTTATTGTAATGCCTCGGTCAGTAGTTATTGAAGGTTAGAGCTCGGTCATGTTTGAAGGTTAGCCTCGGTCTGTGTGGTTAAGGTTAAGCCTCGGTCTGTATTGGTTAAGGTTAAGGCTCGGTCTGTGGTTAAGGGGAAGCACTCGGTCGTGGGTTAAGGGCTAAATCTCAGTTCTTGTGGTTACAGGAAATTAAGCCTCAAGGATCGTGTGGTTAAGGGGTTAACCCTCGCGGTCTTGGGTTAAGGTGGTTAAGCTCGGTCTGTTGGTTAGTGGTTAAGCCCTCGGTAGCCTGTGTGGTTAGGTTAAGCTCGGTCTAGCTGGTTGGGTTAAGCTCTCAGGTCTGTTGGTTAGTGTTGTGGTCCCTCGGTTGTGGTTAAGGTAAGCCCTCGGTCTGTGTGGGTTAAGCCCTCGGTCTGTGTGGTTAAGGGTTAAGCCCTCGGTCTGTGTGGTTAAGGGTTAAGCCCTCGGTCTGTGTGGTTAAGGGTTAAGCCTCGGTCTGTGTGGTTAAGGGTTAAGCCCTGTTAGGTTGCTGGTGTGGTTAAGGGGTTAAGCCTCGGTCTGTGGTTAGGGTTAAGCTGGTCTGTGTGTAAGGTCCTCGGTCTGTGTGGTTAAGGTTAAGCCCTCGGTCTGTGGTGGGTTAAGCCTGGCCTGTGGTTAAGGGAAGCCCCGGTCTGTGTGGTTGGGTTAAGCCTTCGCCTTGCCTTCCAAAGGTCGTGGGTTCGAATCTGGACTGTTCACGAGTGTATTTTGTTCATATAACCCTAGGATTGTTGCCGGAACTACGGAGTTTGTACTTTGTGCAATACTCTCGGCAGATGGCGTGACAATTCTACTGAAGAGACCGGCCATATGGGGTAAATAAGCCAATCCTTGGCTTTAGACCCTTTCTGAAGAAGACCATATCCAGATCAGATTTCTATTGCAGGCTCCATGTATAGAAATATCAACTTCTTAGAGATGTTGTTTCAACCATAAATAGATTTCATGGTCAATCTTCTTCTTCTGAGTTCTTACTAGATTGGGATTTCGGATTCTCTAATAAAGACAGCCGTCTGCCTCAGATTATCAGCCACGCCATACAGTTTGTCTTCTGCGTTCTCACTAGATTGGGATTTCGGATTCTTTAATAAAGGCAGCCGTCTGCCTCAGATTATCAGCCATGCCATACAGTTTGTCTTGGACGCTAGTGTAAGTGGGCCACCTCTTTCTTCTCAAGTCTGCATACTGGGGGCAGTTCTGTAGGATATAATTCCTACGATTTCTGCTTCCCTGTTTGTGCCGACCTCTTCCCGCAGTAAGTTTTGGCCACCCTCGTGATGGTGGGTCTGACATTCTTACCGCGTTGCTAAATCTCTGATGCAGATTGGCGACCGTAGAATCCGTTATCCCATTCCTCATTGTGAGGGTCGTTGCACCATGTTATACGCCTTACGGCCTGGTGCATCCGTTTTCTGCAAGCATTTGTTTCGGGTTAGCATTCCCTAGCGGACACGTGCATCCGATTTCATCTAAACCTCATTAGTCGCCTCTTACGACATGCGTGGCAGGCAACAATAGTTCTATTCTTTACACCCCAAATTTGGGCCCCGGTAACCACTCGGGCGGTCAATCAGAATGTTTTATAAAAAATAAACATTTCGCCGGGGATACGGGACAAGTGCCCCCTTGCTTTAACGTATGGGCACACATGTATATTTAACGATACAAGGGAAGACGGCAAAATTATGTACCAAGGCGAGACACGTACAAACCAAGTAATGTAGTTTTATAAAGTAGAACAACTAGATTCAGCTCTTTGTTTTGTACTGGGATTGACTGATTTATAGCACCATTATCATTGCACTTCAGTGAGTAACCATGTGTGTTCCTATCTCTTTCTTACATAGGAAGATCTCAACTACAGTGCATGAACTGAGTAGCACCAGCGAGGGTCCCCGATGTAATTTTAAAGATGGTGAAGATATTTTGGTATAAATTTTATTTTTAATCTTTCCTAATGAATTTTGCCAGGTAGCGGCTTTCCAGCCTGCTCTTCTCGATTTTGAACTGCCTAGGGTTCTTTTGCGTGCTAAAATTAAACATGGGACCTACGTTTTATCGCCCATCTCCGATAGGACTAGGAACTCGATCTCACCTACACTGAGATAAGGGATCTCTGAAAAAATGTCTGAATAGGAGCTTCACAAGCCGAGGGAGTCTTCAGAGCGCCTGGTACCTTTGGTACAAGAGACGAGCAACCTAACCTCTACACTCCAGAGAGCCCGATGTTGTTGTACATTGTAAAGATAACTTACTTTCTTCATAGAAGTTTTATTGAGAGAAGGACGTCAGATAAGATTAAGCCATACGTACATTCCTAGAGATGTTACACAAGTTACTAATAGTATTGCATTTTTGTTTATGTAGAGGATTTATGCCTCTCTAAGCCGAGGTATGTCCTTTTCATCCAGGGACGAACCTTTTTGAATTATATCAGAGTGGTAGGCTAGTTACCATGAAAATAATAATTATATATTTTCGGAGAATCTAAGCTATATCTACGAGTATTTATGATACGAGTCATCACTATTTCTAGATATAATCAGTGACGGCTCGTCATTAAGGGCATGTAATGCAGGACCCCACCAAAAATAATGTGTAACGTGTATTTATTGTTTAATAAATTATTTGTTCATAATTATTACTTTTAACGTGATACTGATTAGCTTCAAAAGTTGAATATATAACTTAAAATATCACATAGAGTCTGAAATTCAGCGTCTTTTCTTCTTAATTAGCATACTTCACGCATTTTCAGCATACTATTTTTAGGGTTAGTATAAATGTAGTCTATTTAGACCGTCTGTTGACATAGCGACCTCTGACCTCTCTATCAACTGATTATTTAGGAATGAAAAATGTGTTATTTCCATTTATTCAGTAGGGAAATTCTTACGTTTTACGTGGCAATCAATGCACAATTAAACGGTGTTATTATGCTAAAAATTAGTCCAGTTGCGTAAATACGGAATGATTAAAAAAATAAAAGAAAATGATAGAAAAAATTTAACCATCATAGAATAGTTAAACTATTCGTTCTCTCTATCAATATACATCTGTGTATGAAAAATGTTCGTTCTAGTAAAGGGTGGATAATTTCCCAGAATAGGCAAATAATAGTCAGTACTAAATTGTAACCTAACCCAAAACTAGGATTTTTCCAACAAATTTTGTCTGTCCCCCCACCAATAAAAATTTATAACGAGCATATAAAAAAGGAGGAACAATCGTGAGGCAAAAAAACCCAAAAGAAAACACAAAAATGTAAAGAAGCAAACAATAAAAAAAGCACATTTCATCAGTATTGTTATATTATAAAATATAGGGCAGCAAGCAATAAAGGAGAAAATAAAGGAAATGTTAGAGGTAGTAGTTATTCTCGGGATAATATTGACCTATTCGACTGTCTTCAAAGTAATATCTTCAAAATTAGAACCCGGGTAGTCACTTCCTGAAACAATAAATAAATGACGGAACAAATATTAAGCTTTGAATATCATATTTCATAATGTATACATATTCTGGCAGAATTAGGAAGAAAAGAAAAGGATATAAAATTGTGTCCATATCAGAATTGTACTTTTTTTATTTCTTGCTTTTAAGTTACTGAATGTGTTGTATCATTAAATTAATCGTCAGCCTTACACTCTATATCAAGAAGACAAATCTGACGAAGGCAAGATTTCGATTATATCCTTTCAAATATGGCGATATGTTCGGTTGTCATATGTTTGCGTCCTGGCATCTACGTATGTGCTCTTATTTGTTCTGTTTTCTGTTGGCACAAATGGCTTTTATAAAGAAAATTGTGACATATCCTTTACAGACATCGCCTTCAGCCACAGTAAACGAGTCGTCGATTTTCTAGTCAACACTTATACGTTCAGTAGTTTTCCATTGCTTTCTGAGCAGTATATCAGAACATTCTGTAAACTGATATTTATGGATTGTCTGTGAAAACTTTGCATCTAACGATATGCACTATACAGTAACAAGTTGTTTTGCTTGCCGAGGTTTCTATCCCCGTAGTTAGAGTGATGCTTACTCGCTTGATGTTCTCAACATTAGATAACAGAGATATTTTAATAACAACATCTGTTGTTGCAACCGTCTGATGTTTATACCGTCACTGTTTGGTTCTTGTTGCAACCGTCTGATGTTTATACCGTCATTGTTTGGTTCTTGTTGCAACCGTCTGATGTTTATACCTCATTGTTTGGTTCTTGTTGCAACCGTCTGATGTTTATACCGTCATTGTTTGGTTCTTGTTACAACCGTCTGATGTTTATACCGTCACTTTTTTGGTTCTTGTTACAACCGTCTGATGTTTATACCGTCACTGTTTGGTTCTTGTTGCAACCGTCTGATGTTTATACCGTCATTGTTTGGTTCTTGTTGGAACCGTCTGATGTTTATACCGTCATTGTTTGGTTCTTGTTCCAACCGTCTGATGTTTATACCATCATTGTTTGGTTCTTGTTGCAACCGTCTGATGTTTATACCGTCATTGTTTGGTTCTTGTTACAACCGTCTGATGTTTATACCGTCATTGTTTGGTTCTTGCTATAACCGTCTGATGTTTATACCGTCATTGTTTGGTTCTTGTTGCAACCGTCTGATGTTTATACCATCATTGTTTGGTTCTTGTTGCAACCGTCTGATGTTTATACCGTCATTGTTTGGTTCTTGTTGTAACCGTCTGATGTTTATACCTTCATTGTTTGGTTCTTGTTACAACCGTCTGATGTTTATACCATCATTGTTTGGTTCTTGCTGTAACCGTCTGATGTTTATACCTTCATTGTTTGGTTCTTGTTACAACCGTCTGATGTTTATACCATCATTGTTTGGTTCTTGCTGTAACCGTCTGATGTTTATACCATCATTGTTTGGTTCTTGTTACAACCGTCTGATGTTTATACCTTCATTGTTTGGTTCTTGTTGCAACCGTCTGATGTTTATACCGTCATTGTTTGGTTCTTGCTGTAACCGTCTGATGTTTATACCGTCACTGTTTGGTTCTTGTTACAACCGTCTGATGTTTATACCGTCATTGTTTGGTTCTTGCTGTAACCGTCTGATGTTTATACCTCATCTGTTTGGTTCTTGTTACAACCGTCTGATGTTTATACCATCATTGTTTGGTTCTTGTTACAACCGTCTGATGTTTATACCATCATTGTTTGGTTCTTGTTGCAACCGTCTGATGTTTATACCGTCATTGTTTGGTTCTTGTTGTAACCATCTGATGTTTATACCGTCATTATTTGGTTCTTGTTGCAACCGTCTGATGTTTATACCGTCATTGTTTGGTTCTTGTTGCAACCGTCTGATGTTTATACCGTCACTGTTTGGTTCTTGCTGTAACCGTCTGATGTTTATACCTTCATTGTTTGGTTCTTGTTGCAACCGTCTGATGTTTATACCTTCATTGTTTGGTTCTTGTTGCAACCGTCTGATGTTTATACCGTCATTGTTTGGTTCTTGTTCCAACCGTCTGATGTTTATACCGTCATTGTTTGGTTCTTGTTGCAACAGTCTGATGTTTATACCGTCATTGTTTGGTTCTTGTTGCAACCGTCTGATGTTTATACCGTCATTGTTTGGTTCTTGTTGCAACCGTCTGATGTTTATACCGTCATTGTTTGGTTCTTGTTGTAACCATCTGATGTTTATACCGTCATTGTTTGGTTCTTGTTGCAACCGTCTGATGTTTATACCTTCATTGTTTGGTTCTTGTTGCAACCGTCTGATGTTTATACCTTCATTGTTTGGTTCTTGTTGCAACCGTCTGATGTTTATACCGTCACTGTTTGGTTCTTGTTGCAACCGTCTGATGTTTATACCGTCATTGTTTGGTTCTTGTTGCAACCATCTGATGTTTATACCGTCATTGTTTGGTTCTTGTTGCAACCGTCTGATGTTTATACCATCATTGTTTGGTTCTTGTTGCAACCGTCTGATGTTTATACCATCATTGTTTGGTTCTTGTTGCAACCGTCTGATGTTTATACCGTCATTGTTTGGTTCTTGTTGCAACCGTCTGATGTTTATACCGTCACTGTTTGGTTCTTGTTGCAACCGTCTGATGTTTATACCTTCATTGTTTGGTTCTTGTTGCAACCGTCTGATGTTTATACCGTCATTGTTTGGTTCTTGTTGCAACCGTCTGATGTTTATACCGTCATTGTTTGGTTCTTGTTGCAACCGTCTGATGTTTATACCATCATTGTTTGGTTCTTGTTGCAACCGTCTGATGTTTATACCGTCATTGTTTGGTTCTTGCTGTAACCGTCTGATGTTTATACCGTCATTGTTTGGTTCTTGTTACAACCGTCTGATGTTTATACCGTCACTGTTTGGTTCTTGTTGCAACCGTCTGATGGTTATACCGTCATTGTTTGGTTCTTGTTGCAACCGTCTGATGTTTATACCTTCATTGTTTGGTTCTTGTTACAACCGTCTGATGTTTATACCGTCATTGTTTGGTTCTTGTTGCAACCGTCTGATGTTTATACCATCATTGTTTGGTTCTTGTTGCAACCGTCTGATGTTTATACCTTCATTGTTTGGTTCTTGTTGAAACCGTCTGATGTTTATACCTTCATTGTTTGGTTCTTGTTGTAACCGTCTGATGTTTATACCGTCATTGTTTGGTTCTTGTTCCAACCGTCTGATGTTTATACCATCATTGTTTGGTTCTTGCTGTAACCGTCTGATGTTTATACCGTCATTGTTTGGTTCTTGTTGCAACCGTCTGATGTTTATACCGTCATTGTTTGGTTCTTGTTGCAACCGTCTGATGTTTATACCGTCATTGTTTGGTTCTTGTTACAACCGTCTGATGTTTATACCATCATTGTTTGGTTCTTGTTGCAACCGTCTGATGTTTATACCTTCATTGTTTGGTTCTTGTTGCAACCGTCTGATGTTTATACCATCATTGTTTGGTTCTTGTTGCAACCGTCTGATGTTTATACCTTCATTGTTTGGTTCTTGTTGCAACCGTCTGATGTTTATACCATCATTGTTTGGTTCTTGTTGCAACCGTCTGATGTTTATACCGTCATTGTTTGGTTCTTGTTGCAACCGTCTGATGTTTATACCGTCATTGTTTGGTTCTTGTTGCAACCGTCTGATGTTTATACCGTCATTGTTTGGTTCTTGTTACAACCGTCTGATGTTTATACCTTCATTGTTTGGTTCTTGTTGCAACCGTCTGATGTTTATACCATCATTGTTTGGTTCTTGTTGCAACCGTCTGATGTTTATACCTTCATTATTTGGTTCTTGTTGCAACCGTCTGATGTTTATACCGTCATTGTTTGGTTCTTGTTGCAACCGTCTGATGTTTATACCGTCACTGTTTGGTTCTTGCTGTAACCGTCTGATGTTTATACCATCATTGTTTGGTTCTTGTTGCAACCGTCTGATGTTTATACCGTCATTGTTTGGTTCTTGTTGTAACCGTCTGATGTTTATACCTTCATTGTTTGGTTCTTTTACAAACAGTCTGATGTTTATACCATCATTGTTTGGTTCTTGCTGAAACTGTTGATGTTTATACCATCATTGTTTGTTCTTGTTACAACCATCTGATGTTTATACCTTTTATTGTTTGGTTCTTAGTTGCAAACGTCTGATGTTTATATTGTCATTGTTTGGTTCTTTGTAACTATCTGATGTTTTACTGTCACTGTTTGGTTCTTGTTACAACCCTCTGATGTTTTACCGTCATTGTTTGGTTCTTTCTGTAACCGTCTGATGTTTATACTATCATTGTTTGGTTCTATTACAACGTCTGATGTTTATACCATATTGTTTGGTTCTTGTACAACCGTCTGATGTTTATACCATCAGTTGTTTGCGTTTTAGTTTGCAACCGTCTGATGTTTATACCGTCATTGTTTGGTTCTCATTAACTCGTCTGATGTTTATATGTCATTAGTTTGTCTCTTTAGTTGACAAAACCGTCTGATGTTTATACCTGTCATTGTTGGTTCTTGTGTTAACGTCTGATGTTTATCCATTTCACTGTTTGGTTCTTGCTCAACCGTCTGATGTTTATACCTTCATTGTTTGGTTCTTGTTGCAACCGTCTGATGTTTATAACTTCATTGTTTGGTTCTTGTTGCAAACTGTCTGATGTTTATACCTGTCATTGTTTGGTTCTTGTGCTGCAACCGTCTGATGTTTATACTGTCATTGTTTGGTTCTTTTGCAACTGTCTGATGTTTATACTTATTGTTTGGTTCTTGTTGCAACGTCTGATGTTTATAACGTCATTGTTTGGTTCTTTTGCAACCGTCTGATGTTTATACCGTCATTGTTTGGTTCTTGTTGTAACCGTCTGATGTTTATACCGTCATTGTTTGGTTCTTGTTGCAACCGTCTGATGTTTATACCTTCATTGTTTGGTTCTTGTTGCAACCGTCTGATGTTTATACCTTCATTGTTTGGTTCTTGTTGCAACCGTCTGATGTTTATACCGTCACTGTTTGGTTCTTGTTGCAACCGTCTGATGTTTATACCGTCATTGTTTGGTTCTTGTTGCAACCGTCTGATGTTTATACCGTCATTGTTTGGTTCTTGTTGCAACCGTCTGATGTTTATACCGTCATTGTTTGGTTCTTGTTGCAACAGTCTGATGTTTATACCGTCATTGTTTGGTTCTTGTTGCAACCGTCTGATGTTTATACCGTCATTGTTTGGTTCTTGTTGCAACCGTCTGATGTTTATACCTTCATTGTTTGGTTCTTGTTGCAACCGTCTGATGTTTATACCGTCATTGTTTGGTTCTTGTTGCAACCGTCTGATGTTTATACCGTCATTGTTTGGTTCTTGTTGCAACTGTCTGATGTTTATACCATCATTGTTTGGTTCTTGTTGCAACCGTCTGATGTTTATACCGTCATTGTTTGGTTCTTGCTGTAACCGTCTGATGTTTATACCGTCATTGTTTGGTTCTTGTTACAACCGTCTGATGTTTATACCGTCACTGTTTGGTTCTTGTTGCAACAGTCTGATGTTTATACCGTCATTGTTTGGTTCTTGTTGCAACCGTCTGATGTTTATACCTTCATTGTTTGGTTCTTGTTGCAACCGTCTGATGTTTATACCGTCATTGTTTGGTTCTTGTTGCAACCGTCTGATGTTTATACCATCATTGTTTGGTTCTTGTTGCAACCGTCTGATGTTTATACCTTCATTGTTTGGTTCTTGTTACAACCGTCTGATGTTTATACCTTCATTGTTTGGTTCTTGCTGTAACCGTCTGATGTTTATACCGTCATTGTTTGGTTCTTGTTGCAACCGTCTGATGTTTATACCATCATTGTTTGGTTCTTGCTGAAACCGTCTGATGTTTATACCGTCATTGTTTGGTTCTTGTTGCAACCGTCTGATGTTTATACCGTCATTGTTTGGTTCTTGTTGCAACCGTCTGATGTTTATACCGTCATTGTTTGGTTCTTGTTACAACCGTCTGATGTTTATACCATCATTGTTTGGTTCTTGTTGCAACCGTCTGATGTTTATACCTTCATTGTTTGGTTCTTGTTGCAACCGTCTGATGTTTATACCATCATTGTTTGGTTCTTGTTGCAACCGTCTGATGTTTATACCTTCATTGTTTGGTTCTTGTTGCAACCGTCTGATGTTTATACCATCATTGTTTGGTTCTTGTTGCAACCGTCTGATGTTTATACCGTCATTGTTTGGTTCTTGTTGCAACCGTCTGATGTTTATACCGTCATTGTTTGGTTCTTGTTGCAACCGTCTGATGTTTATACCGTCATTGTTTGGTTCTTGTTCCAACCGTCTGATGTTTATACCATCATTGTTTGGTTCTTGTTGCAACCGTCTGATGTTTATACCTTCATTGTTTGGTTCTTGTTGCAACCGTCTGATGTTTATACCATCATTGTTTGGTTCTTGTTGCAACCGTCTGATGTTTATACCTTCATTGTTTGGTTCTTGTTGCAACCGTCTGATGTTTATACCATCATTGTTTGGTTCTTGTTGCAACCGTCTGATGTTTATACCGTCATTGTTTGGTTCTTGTTGCAACCGTCTGATGTTTATACCGTCATTGTTTGGTTCTTGTTACAACCGTCTGATGTTTATACCATCATTGTTTGGTTCTTGCTGAAACCGTCTGATGTTTATACCGTCATTGTTTGGTTCTTGTTACAACCGTCTGATGTTTATACCGTCACTGTTTGGTTCTTGTTACAACCGTCTGATGTTTATACCATCATTGTTTGGTTCTTGTTGCAACCGTCTGATGTTTATACCTTCATTGTTTGGTTCTTGTTACAACCGTCTGATGTTTATACCGTCACTGTTTGGTTCTTGTTGCAACCGTCTGATGTTTATACCATCATTGTTTGGTTCTTGTTGGAACCGTCTGATGTTTATACCGTCATTGTTTGGTTCTTGTTACAACCGTCTGATGTTTATACCGTCACTGTTTGGTTCTTGTTACAACCGTCTGATGTTTATACCATCATTGTTTGGTTCTTGTTGCAACCGTCTGATGTTTATACCTTCATTGTTTGGTTCTTGTTACAACCGTCTGATGTTTATACCGTCACTGTTTGGTTCTTGTTGCAACCGTCTGATGTTTATACCTTCATTGTTTGGTTCTTGTTGCAACCGTCTGATGTTTATACCTTCATTGTTTGGTTCTTGTTACAACCGTCTGATGTTTATACCGTCATTGTTTGGTTCTTGTTGCAACCGTCTGATGTTTATACCGTCATTGTTTGGTTCTTGTTGCAACCGTCTGATGTTTATACCTTCATTGTTTGGTTCTTGTTGCAACCGTCTGATGTTTATACCTTCATTGTTTGGTTCTTGTTGCAACCGTCTGATGTTTATACCTTCATTGTTTGGTTCTTGTTGCAACCGTCTGATGTTTATACCTTCATTGTTTGGTTCTTGTTGCAACCGTCTGATGTTTATACCATCATTGTTTGGTTCTTGTTGCAACCGTCTGATGTTTATACCATCATTGTTTGGTTCTTGTTGCAACCGTCTGATGTTTATACCTTCATTGTTTGGTTCTTGTTACAACCGTCTGATGTTTATACCTGTCACTGTTTGGTTCTTTTGCAACCGTCTGATGTTTATACCTTCATTGTTTGGTTCTTGTTGCAACCGTCTGATGTTTATACCCTCATTGTTTGGTTCTTGTTACAACCGTCTGATGTTTATACCGTCATTGTTTGGTTCTTGTTGCAACCGTCTGATGTTTATACCATCATTGTTTGGTTCTTGTTGCAACCGTCTGATGTTTATACCATCATTGTTTGGTTCTTGTTGCAACCGTCTGATGTTTATACAGTCATTGTTTGGTTCTTGTTACAACCGTCTGATGTTTATACCTTCATTGTTTGGTTCTTGTTGCAACCGTCTGATGTTTATACCTTCATTGTTTGGTTCTTGCTGTAACCGTCTGATGTTTATACCGTCACTGTTTGGTTCTTGTTGTAACCGTCTGATGTTTATACCTTCATTGTTTGGTTCTTGCTGTAACCGTCTGATGTTTATACCGTCACTGTTTGGTTCTTGTTGTAACCGTCTGATGTTTATACCGTCACTGTTTGGTTCTTGTTGCAACCGTCTGATGTTTATACCTTCATTGTTTGGTTCTTGTTGTAACCGTCTGATGTTTATACCGTCATTGTTTGGTTCTTGTTGTAACCGTCTGATGTTTATACCGTCATTGTTTGGTTCTTGTTGTAACCGTCTGATGTTTATACCGTCATTGTTTGGTTCTTGTTGTAACCGTCTGATGTTTATACCGTCATTGTTTGGTTCTTGTTGTAACCGTCTGATGTTTATACCGTCATTGTTTGGTTCTTGTTGTAACCGTCTGATGTTTATACCGTCATTGTTTGGTTCTTGTTACAACCGTCTGATGTTTATACCGTCATTGTTTGGTTCTTGTTACAACCGTCTGATGTTTATACCGTCATTGTTTGGTTCTTGTTGTAACCGTCTGATGTTTATACCATCATTGTTTGGTTCTTGTTGCAACCGTCCTGGTTGTATAGTATCACCGTTTGGCATATGGTCCTCTCTGATTTCATCACTTCTCCGGCGTTCCTTCAATTTTATGTTAATTATTTGAACTATACCTTTTTGTTTTAGCAAACATTGAAAAACTTTAAAATAATACTTTTGTTAGCATTGAAATAAAAAAAAAATTAATTAATACTTTAGTTAACATTAATCTGTTTATGTTGCTGTTAACCATACTTAGGTATTTTATTTGATGTATATTACTTTTTTCAGTATTTATATATCTTTTCATACAGATTATGTTTGTGATTGTTTTTTTTTTTATTGTCTATCATTGGCATTCACGGTGTCATCACGTAAATATATATTGTAAGATTTAACAACGATGTCATCTTGATATTTTACACAGACATGGAGACTGTGTTTGAGTTTCTGCTTGTTTCATGTCCATTTTTGTATCAAAGAAATGCATTTTTTTTCTGTTTTATTTTGCCTTATATGAATTCAGGCGTATTCATGACGTCTAATGTGGCGCATCTAGCCGGGTTTTTGAGTGAAGGCTTGCTTTCCTTGTCACAAGTACCTCTCGCTATTCAGGTGAACCTTACTCCGACTTCAGAGGTTAAAGTAATGTTTGAGTCTAGTTTCAATAGTTTTTCACAGCCGTGTTTAGAACCTTTGTTTCAACCGGATACATTCCATTCATTGCAAATGATGTCAAGCTCATTCAAGACTCGTTGTTTATATACGTCATTGTGGCAAAGGTCATATCGATCCATCTTTCATTGACAAGACTAGTATATTTTTATGATATGCCATGAGGATATGAAGCACATTTGCGGTCACTGTGTTATCTCTGATTCTGACATCCATTTTTCCAGCAGTAAAAATGTTGCTTTTATCTTGAGCATACAATACGAGATCAAATGGGTGATCAGAAACCAAAATTTGACAAATAATAATATTTTAAAAACTGAATTCAGCAAAATGAAATAAATATTAACATTAAACAAATTAATAATATAGAATTGAGTCGCCACACATTCATCAATTATCTATGGTACAGAAACATGGATACGCAGCTAGAGAACCAAATTGCAATCTTTGATATGTAGTAAAACTATGTAGCAATGGAGAAACACATGAAACAAAGTACTATAGTTTGACAAAGTCGAAACATCGTTGTATAATCTTTGATATATAGGTTTATAACCAAGTGTTGATGATGTTTATCAATATATATTTTACAAAAAAAGAAGAAATCATGGACAAGTTAAGAATGAAGAAGCAGTTGTTTCAAATAAAAATAAGAAAATAAACTATTTTGATTATATAGAGATACGCCATTCTGCTAAAACCTATTACGGAAAACAAAAGGTGGACAGAAAGTGGCAACCAGAACCGATTTAAATGGGAAGAAAATTTTTAGAAATGGACACAGATCGGTTTGAAATAGTGTGCACCGCCATCACAAGGAGCGGAAGGGGTATTGAAGATCTATTTACAAGTTGACCTTGAATGTGAAGAATGGTACGTAATGACAGATAATGAAACAATATCTACAGTTTCAACAGATGATGTTTCTGTGCTCTACGTCACTCGTTCACAAGGAAAATGTATTGATCAGTACATTGTGTTTCTGTTAGTCGGAAACTCAAATTATTAATCATTGGTTTGGAGAGCTCTGGAATATTCTTGCATATATACACACGCACTCAAACACGTGGCGTAGAGGTTAGATGCACACCTCTCGTTCTAAATGTATTCGGTTCGCTCCCTTGTAGAGCTATCGGAATATTTTCCAGAGATCCTCGATCTCAGTGTAGGTTTTAACATTAATCAGATTTCAAGAAAACAAATTATTTTCCCGTTTTTGTCGAAGCACTTGTTTCACCATGAACAACTGCAACACGAACAACTGCTTCTTCCTGCCAAATCTCAAGGAACGCAGAAAGAATGAAACTAAAATGTTTATATATAATAAATGCAAGGTAATTGTCGTGACAATCAGTGCATGCGAAGTTCTAATATCAACACCATACAACATTCATCAAATATAAAAGCTAAAGAACACACAAAATCAATCTGGGACAAATATACAACTAACAACATTGAACTTACTCAGTTTGCTAATAGCTTCCTCCACGTTGAGAATTCCTTTGTAAGGGTTAATGATTAGTTTGTATGTCAAAGCTGACAATATTCCGCCTGCGATTGGACCAATCCAATAGATCTGTGGAGATTTGAATCAAAGATGGTTTATTTAATAGTTTGTATAATAAAGTGTTTTTGTAGTTTGTATAATAAAGTGTTTTTGTAGTTTGTATAATAAAGTGTTTTTGTTAGTTTGTATAATAAAGTTTTTTTGTAGTTTGTATAATAAAGTGTTTTTGTTAGTTTGTATAATAAAGTGTTTTTGTAGTTTGTATAATAAATTGTTTTTATAGTTCGTATAATAAGTGAGTTTTTTAATAGATTGTGTAATAAAGTGTTTTGTTGTAGTTTATATAATAGTTTTGTTGTAGTTTATATAATAGTTTTGTTGTAGTTTATACAATAAAGTGTTTTGTTGTAGTTTATATAATAAAGTGTTTTGTTGTAGTTTATATAATAAAGTGTTTTGTTGTAGTTTATATAATAAAGTGTTTTGTTGTAGTTTATACAATAAAGTGTTTTGTTGTAGTTTATATAATAGTTTTGTTGTAGTTTATATAATAAAGTGTTTTGTTGTAGTTTATACAATAAAGTGTTTTGTTGTAGTTTATATAATAGTTTTGTTGTAGTTTATACAATAAAGTGTTTTGTTGTAGTTTATACAATAAAGTGTTTTGTTGTAGTTTATACAATAAAGTGTTTTGTTGTAGTTTATATAATAACGTGTTTTGTTGTAGTTTATATAATAACGTGTTTTGTTGTAGTTTATATAATAAAGTGTTTTGTTGCAGTTTATATAATAAAGTGTTTTGTTGCAGTTTATATAATAAAGTGTTTTGTTGTAGATTGTATAATAAAATGTTTTGTTGTAGTTTATACAATAGTTTTGTTGTAGTTTATATAATAAAATGTTTTGTTGTAGTTTGTATAATAAAGTGTTTTTGTTAGTTTGTATAATAAAGTTTTTTTGTAGTTTGTATAATAAAGTGTTTTTGTTAGTTTGTATAATAAAGTTTTTTTGTAGTTTGTATAATAAAGTGTTTTTGTTAGTTTGTATAATAAAGTTTTTTTTGTAGTTTGTATAATAAAGTGTTTTTGTTAGTTTGTATAATAAAGTGTTTTTGTAGTTTGTATAATAAATTGTTTTTATAGTTCTATAATAAGTGGTTTTTTAAGAGATTGTATAATAAAGTGTTTTGTTGTAGTTTATACAATAACGTGTTTTGTTGTAGTTTATACAATAAAGTGTTTTGTTGCAGTTTATATAATAATGTGTTTTGTTGTAGTTTATACAATAGTTTTGTTGTAGTTTATACAATAAAGTGTTTTGTTGTAGTTTATACAATAAAGTGTTTTGTTGTAGTTTATATAATAAAGTGTTTTGTTGTAGTTTATATAATAAAGTGTTTTGTTGCAGTTTATATAATAAAGTGTTTTGTTGTAGTTTATATAATAAAGTGTTTTGTTGTAGTTTATATAATAAAGTGTTTTGTTGTAGTTTATATAATAACGTGTTTTGTTGTAGTTTATATAATAAAGTGTTTTGTTGTAGTTTATATAATAAAGTGTTTTGTTGTAGTTTATGTAATAAAGTGTATAACACATGTTCATAAAAAAAATGATTTTACTGAACATTTCTCTCTTCATGTACATGTAGCATATGATTTGCAGAACATCGCTCTCATCACAGTCACATAAAAATTCGATCTGTTACCAATTCTTCCTCCACCTCTACTATCGTGTTTAAGTTTTTCATAATGTTCTGTTTCTACAGTAGTCTTGATCTTCCTCTTGATCTTGGTCTTCTAGATTGATCTATATTACTGCTTTCGATCTTCTTCTTCTTCTTTGCGTTTGTTATTTACGACTAATTTTAATCACTCTTTGTGATATGTTTGATCTTTGCCAAGAACGTGTATACGTTGCACATTGGTTTGTAGGCCCCTAAATGCATAGACGTCTACATGTTTATGACACGTGAATCCGATTTCAGTCAAACCTCCTTAATCGCGTCTTAGACATGCGTGCAGGTAACAGTGGTTCTATTCTTTACACCCCAAACTTAGGCCCCGGTAACCACTCGGGTGACTGCTTTCTATAAATAACTGTGACGTTTAATGTGACCCTAAATATTGTATTTTCTGATGCATTACAGTAAACATTATTTGATTATATTCCTATCGTGCCGTTACTCGTTACATAGACCATGAAAACAATTTACCCATACCGTTCTATCCTGGACAACACGCTCAATCTCTTCTATGGAATGTAGTCCGATAATTCTCTCCTCTCTCAGTAAAGTTCGCTTAAGCATTTTCCTAGGGCGTCCTTTATTTCTGGATCCATTTGCCTCCCGCTTCAATGTCTGTTTCTCTCCCCTTCAATGTCTACTTTCTCTCCCACTTCAATGTCTGCTTTCTCTCCCACTTCAATGTCTGTTTTCCTCCTTCAATGTCTGCTTTCTCCCTTCAATGTCTGCTTTCTCTCCCTTCAATGTCTGCTTTCTCTCCCCTTCAATGTCTGCTTTCTCTCCCACTTCAATGTCTGCTTTCTCTCCCACTTCAATGTCTGCTTTCTCTCCAACTTCAATGTCTGCTTTCTCTCCCACTTCAATGTCTGCTTTCTCTCCCACTTCAATGTCTGCTTTCTCTCCCACTTCAATATCTGCTTTCTCTCCCACTTCAATGTCTGCTTTCTCTCCCACTTCAATGACTGCTTTCTCTCCCACTTCAATGTCTGCTTTCTCTCCCACTTCAATGTCTGCTTTCTCTCCCACTTCAATGTCTGCTTTCTCTCCCACTTCAATGTCTGCTTTCTCTCCCACTTCAATGTCTGCTTTCTCCTCAATGCTGCTTTCCACTTCAATGTCTGTTTTCCCTCCCACTTCAATGTCTGCTTTCTCTCCACTTCAATGTCTGCTTTCTCCCACTTCAATGTCTGCTTTCTCCACTTAATTTCTTCCATATGTCTGCTTTCTCTCCCACTTCAATGTCTGCTTTCTCTCCCACTTCAATGTCTGCTTTCTCTCCAACTTCAATGTCTGCTTTCTCTCCCACTTCAATGTCTGCTTTCTCTCCAACTTCAATGTCTGCTTTCTCTCCCACTTCAATGTCTGCTTTCCACTTCAATCGCTTTCTCTCCACTGTATGACTCTGCAATATATCCCATCAATTCTCTTCTTCATAATAGTTGCTTACTATGGTTGACTAGCATTCTCTTTCATCTTATTCTGATTCGTCCAGTTTTATGAACATTATTTTCCACTATATCTGTTTTCAATCTTTCAACATCTTTTACTCATTTTCCAATCTCCTCAGATGTTAGATTGATACAACATTAAGTTGAACACTCTCTCATAATTTAGCTGTAACACTATATAACTTTGAGTTCCATATTTTATTTGGACTTTTAAAAGCTATTTTTAGTATCTCGCTTGCAGAACTTCTATTATTTTGGTCAGTTTCGACTCTAGCGTGATATCTGTATTACTTGTCACAGTTGCTTTCACTATAACAGTGTGCATTGAAATGAAAATGGTCGCATATCCTTTACATGACTTAGCCATCAACCACAGTAAATGAGTCGTTGATTTTCTAGGCACCACGTATACGTACAAAAGTTTGCCATTGCTTTCTGAACAGTGAAGTCTATTTTTATCGTTCGTAAAAATCCAAGGAAACTGATTTGCTTCCAAATTTGCCCGCAGCGAAGTTTGAACCAGGTAGGCTTAGGTTGTGATCGAGCCCACTACAGCTTAAGCTACATACGCTCATTGAACATTACTTTGAATATTACATTTAACAAAATGAGAATGTAATACTGCTGACGCATTAGGTCGGACACACAATTGGAGTGTTTCAAAGTTGGCATGCTACAAAATTGAAAGTTCAGTAATGGGTCTTTGACGTAAATTGATTTGTGATACAATGACTTGATATAAGAACCACATACGTAAGCACAACACATCTGATAGCAACATACAACGACAGCAATCATAAACAACAACGACAAGATCAACATGTGCAACGAAGACATCAATAATAAAGATAACAACAATGAAAGCTACGATCAACACAAAAATTACTACAACATTATTAGCAACAAAAAGCAGCAATAATAACAAAACATACCCAGTGGTTATCCCAGAAGTCGGCAGCGACAGCAGAGCCAAGTGATCGGGAGGGGTTCATACTGGAGCCTGTAAAGTTAATCTGTGTAGACAAGAGATGATAAAGTTAATCTGTGTAGACAAGAGATGATAATGTTAATCTGTGTAGACAAGAGAAGGTAAAATTAATCTGTGTAGACAAGAGAAGGTAAAATTAATCTGTGTAGACAAGAGAAGATAAAGTTAATCTGTGTAGACAAGAGAAGATAAAGTTAATCTGTGTAGACAAGAGAAGATAAAGTTAATCTGTGTAGACAAGAGAAGGTAAAGTTAATCTGTGTAGATAAGAGAAGTAAAGTTAATCTGTGTAGACAAGAGAAGATAAAGTAATCTGTGTAGACAAGAGAAGTAAAGTTAATCTGTGTGTAGACAAGAGAAGGTAAAGTTAATCTGTGTGTGTAGACAAGAGAAGGTAAAGTTAATCTGGTGTGTAGACAAGAGAAGGTAAAGTTAATCTGTGTGTAGACAAGAGATGATAAAGTATCTGTAAAAAAAGTAAGTTAATCTTTGTAGACAAGAGAAATACCAATATGAAGGTGTTAATCTTGTAGACAAGAGAAAAATACCAATATAAGAAGGTAAAGTTAATCTGTGTAGACAAGAGAAGGTAAAGTTAATCTGTGTAGACTAGAGAAAAAATACCAACTATAAGAAGGTCAAGTTAATCTGTGTAGACAAGAGAAAAAATACCAACTATAAGAGTAAACTAGAAGGCATACCCCAGCCAAGTGACCAAGTGTGACTGTAAGGCCGATAAGAATGGCTGGGCTACCGAAACTCGCTCTGTTAGGGTCAGTAGTGCCAAATATCACAGTCACCAAGGTGAAGGTCAAAACGAGTTCTACTCCAAATCCTTGAGCTTGTGTAACTCCAGGTCCAAGATTTGTGACAGCCAGGTTGTCACGGAAAGGAATAGGAGTCAAGCTGAAGGTATACACAAATTTAATGAGATTATTTAGAATTAATATTATATCAAAGGCTAAGTGCTTTTATTGAAGGGATCATTGCTCAATTATCGAGGTTAGAGAAGTCCGGTGCTACGGAGCTCGTGCACTACCACTGAAATCTTCCTCTATAAAAAAGAGATCGGATCAAACATGGTTACTCACCGAAGTGCAATGATCAATCAATCAATAAATCAATCAATAAATCAATCAACAAATCAATACATTAATCAACAATCAATCTGTCAATCAATCATTCCGACAATCAATCAATCAATGTCTTACACTCATCGTCTCTCTCATCTTCTCTCTCTCTCTTTCTCTCTCTCTCTCTCTCTCTCTTTTACCTCTGTCCCTACTTACTCTATAAATTTCATTATCTCTTTCTTTGTCTCTCTCTCACTCTCTCGTTCTCGCTCTTAGACTATTACTATCTGTCACTTACTGATGGGCCCCGTGCTGCCTGGTTGGCTAGCTTCTTGAGGACCTGTGTACTGATGGTAATCTTGCAGGATGATGGACCCCGTGCTGCCTGGTTGGCTAGCATCTCTATGACCTGTGTCCGATGTAATCTTGCAGAAGGATGGACCCATGCTCTGGTTGGCTCTCGAGGACCTGTGTACTGATGTAATCTTACCGGATAATGGGCTCGTGCTGCCTGGTTGAAAGCTTGTGATGTTGCTCGTTGATCTGTTGTCTAGTGCCGTCTAGGTGGATTCCGTAGAAGAGCCGTGCTCTCTGACGAATGAGTTGTGGGCTGCCTAGCCTCTTGAGTAGAACTTAGTCTGAATGTAGTCATAATGATGATGTGTAAGCGCTAACAAGTGTCAATTGTACCGATAGAAAATTGAGCTACTTGTCAATAGCTGGGAGTATGGTTCTACATGTTAAATCCCTCATATCACAAGTATGGGGTCAAACCTCCTGCGATATATTTTGTTGGGTTTTCACCATAAAGTTTAAATTAAATAAATAATTTCTGATTATGTCTCATATTTAATAATGTTGAAAGCAGTTTTGATTATCCCGTTATTTGTCAGATCATTTACAGTTTACCATCTTCATGCTTTGTTATTGCATGTCCAAAACACAAGAATTGTTATTTATTCCAGTTTCTCTCCATTTATTCTAATGTCTAATTTTTGCCTTCTGACTTGTATTGTTCATTATCGTAGTGTTTGTCGCCTGTGTGTGGTGCCGGGGCCCGCAAGGGAAGCAAAGAATAGTACCACTGCGACCTACAAGGTATGTCGTAAGAGGCGACTGATGTAGGACCTAGGGAAACGACCCTAGTAAATAAAAAAGCATAGCAGAAATCAGATGTGCTGGCCTACTTGTAGGCGCATAACTGACCCATGTACAATCGCTCATAGGCTCAGATCACATATAAATTACACAAAGTGGTTAACATGTGGTCGATATGGAGTGTAAGAAGAAGAAGAAGTAGTGTTTGTTATCTTATTCAATACAAGAATCTAAAGACGGTTATAAATACGAACACCGGGTTTGATCCCATATAGCCCCGTTCCTCTCCACAGAAATACCACGTCAACCACCGAGCATATTGCGTAAAGCATAAACTCCGTAGCTCCGACAACAACCTTAGGGTCCTTGGAAAAAATGCGCTCATGAACACGACCTTCAGAATGTAAGGTAAAGTCCAGAGAGAGACCTCCCTATGTTATTCAATAATAATACTCTCTATTATACTTACCCCTTTAGAAGAAATCCACCGACAATTGCTCCAATGATTTGTGCACTGACATACAACACCGCTCTAATAATGGAGATATTCATAGCAACAGCCATTGCTATGGTAACAGCTGGGTTAATATGGCCGCCGCTCACGTGACCAAACATTTGTATCAGCGCCATAATGGCTAACCCAAAGGCGAAGGCAATCTAGGGAAAAAGTTGCAAATAAAATACATTAACATTCAACAAAAGATGGTGTCTTTGCAGACAGAGTGATCGTATCCAACTAGGTGTATCTTCTGGTGACAGAAATGTTCTAGGTTGGTTTACCATTCTTCTTTGGTTACCATTATAGCGCTATTTTTTAATTAACTCCCCTCACTTTCCGTTTGATTTGATATTCTTGCAGTATGGTTAGCGTTACAGATTCACCACTATTCATTGGATCGTTTACACAAGTCTCATCAGAATATCATCTATCAGAATATCAATCTATCAGAATATCAATCTATCAGAATATCAGTCTATCAGAATATCAATCTATCAGAATATCAATCTATCAGAATATCAATCTATCAGAATATCAGAATATCAATCTATCAGAATATCAATCTATCAGAATATCAGTCTATCAGAATATCAATCTATCAGAATATCAATCTATCAGAATATCAATCTATCAGAATATCTAAAATTCACACTAGAAATTGCCATAATAAAAATTATATCGAGATAACCACTGGTGCCACGGAGTTCGTGCACTACCGATGGGTTACAAAGCTATCGGTATACAAATGCTTATTAGTCAAAGTGACCTTTAATGTCGAAATGAAAATGAAATTTCTTTCCAATTTTTAAGTTCTCATGATTTTATTAAAAATTTAGTCCCTGTTTAAACATAATTTTAGTCATTAGTTTTCTAAGTACCTTTTTTCCTGCTGTGTCAGTGTATTTCTTCGTAAACATTTCTTGTTCAATGATCATCCATAGCCTAGGGCCAGGGCACTGGGATTTTCACCAGTGGCATGTGGTTCAAATATAGACGAAAAAAATGCTGGCTAAATTATGGACGTGGGCTACTGGGCACGTGCTCCAGCCCTAACGCTTTCAGGTAACGTCGAAAGTGCTGAATGACTTATATTTTCATTAAAGCACAGACTGCGTTGTCGTAGATTATATTCAATAGAAATATTCATCTTTATATTCTTTGCTTGATCAAGTTCTTCGTGTACATTTTGTGTGTGGTGGTGGGGGAATATAGATAGACAAAGATTGTAAGCTTTAAAGCTGAGCACAAGGAGTTTTTGTTTTCAAGAACCCTAGAGGAAGCAACGGAAGTAACGAACAGTCGCTGCCAGACTGAGACCTGACCTGGAATCTGGATGAACATATGATATGATTGTGTGACTTTCTATATAAATACACCCCAAGATATAAGTGGAACACCTTTGAAAAAAGGTAAAAGTACCGGTGAATCGATGGTGCCAGGTATCGAACACCGTCCACTGATACGTACAGTTAGCTGAATGTTCTATGTAGCTATGCCAACTCCTCAAATAAGTCCCAGCATGCAATAATAAATAACAATATCTCACTGTCCGCAGCGACCTCTCTTGGGGCAGCAGTGACACAGAAGAGTGGATAAAATATGTCGTTGAATGTAGCCTTCACCACCTTGATTGTTGCTAACTTGCCACCCCATGATCATAAAACCTGCTCTCGCGTCAGTCTATTAAGTCAGATTTACGTCCCAGGTTCTAGGATCATATGATCTGAACGGGTCAAATTCAAGCGTCTTGTCATCAGTCCACATAAGTGCAAAATTAACAAGTGTTAACAAATTTTAACACCGAATTTGAAATGCTGGTAGTTTGATACTTTGCGACATTCTCTCAAATGAAATGAGTGTTTTACGATTGAGATTAGGTTCAGAAAAATGTCATTGACGCCAAAGTCTTGACGATTTCAGTAGCTGTCTGGGACAGAGATTGGCTGTAGACCTATTGTTCACAATATATTCACACCTAATTATTTTCGTTCCTCGCTCCTCAATACTGCTTCCAATTTTTTCACTGGCTCACTCCCAACTTTAACTTGTTCATTCTTTCCCATTGCATCTTTTTCATTTTTTTCTCCATTTTATTTCAGTCCACATCTCCAATTTTACTTTCTTGCTCCTTTCCCCCCATTTGCATTGTCCTTCTATCGATTGAGAGCAGCTCGGAGTTCATTTCTTAATTTTTTTTTGAGGCTTTCACCCTTTAGTGCTGCATAGGGTGGTACCCAGTCACGGTTTAAACGTGTAAAATCATGAGCGTCGTATTCCTTTCGAACAAGAGCAGATCGAAATATTTTAAAATTTGGTTTAGTTCCCTATTGGCTTCATGAAGGCTCCCACCCCTTGGCCACGATCAAGTGGGCACTAACACTTTAATCTAAGCAAAAAGGCTGAGAAGTAATTTATTTAAGTGAGTTTAATTGTGTCATTTGGCGTTGTTTGAAGGCTCCCTCACTTTGGCCAAGATTAAGAGGACACTAACACTTTGATATTAGCCAAAAGGCCGAGATGTTGGAGATCTGTTATGATCAAACTGACAAAAACTAAAATGTTCTAGTCACAAGAAGCGTAGAGAAATGTCAAATACAACTACTGTTCACCCCTCCCTCGTTTCCTCCATGAGAATAACATTAGTTGGTTATTACTTGTACTAAAATCACAATCTCCTATCTTCTTCTTCTTCGAACGCTCTATATATCGACAACTTGTTAGCCATTCTTTATGATTTTTATGTGATCTGAGCTAGAGTCAACGATAAAGTTATGGGCCTTCGGACTCAGGTAAGAATTATGGGAAATCAACTACACCACGTGACCTTGCATTCCAGTATTGGTGTATATAGACGAATTCATTTTAAAATCAACACAAAATACTAAATCGAAGTTATATTATGCAAGAGGTTAAGTTTAAGAATAAGGAATATCAATATTTTAAATATTTTTCATCAATAAATAACCATAGATTCACAGAATTGAGTAAAATTGCACCAAAAAAAAAAAAAAAAAAAAAGCGTGCAGTGTTCTATCAAACATCTGTAATTTCCAGACCCCTTTTTTGATCTAGGCCAGGGGATTCATGGTCAGTTGTCTGGCCTAGTTATCTAGAGTTGGCTGTGTCTGAGCTTAAGAGCGATTGTACGTTGTGCCAGTTATGTGCCTACAAGTAGGGCAGAACATCCGATTTTTACTAAACTGTTTTTTTAAAACTAGGTAGCTTCCTTGTTCCCCTACCTCAGTGGCCTCTTACGACATGCCTTGTAGGTCGCAGTGTTACTATTCTTTGCTTCTCTTACAAGCCCCGGCAATACAAGGGCAGCGAACTCCTACCAAACACAGATAAATCCATTACATCCAGGGGCTATAACTGTGGAGCTCTTCTTACAAAGAATCGAATCTGAATAATCAGGTTGGTTATCTCCCTCTTCATTGCTTTTCCCGGTTCATGTTTCCACCGATGTTTTGGGAATGTTGATAATCTTGTCCCGGCTGTATCCTTTGTGTTATAGGATACTGTTTCTTTGGTTAAAGAAGTACACGTGTAAATTGAACAGCACAACAGGTATATGAGTAGGCTAATCAATCAACACCGAACTCGTACGGTTAGTCGATGGACGCTGTTGGAGATATTGCGAAGGAGATCGGAGCGCCTACGAACATGTCCGCATTGCAATAAAGATATTTCAAACTGAAGCGTGTAACTTGGATGGCAACAATAACATTGCAACGTTGTGATGATGAAGAGTTAACGTGTAGAGGAAGTTGGAGAAGGTAAAGTAACTTTTATAACTTGGATCGCCCGAGTGGTTACCGGGCCCAAATTTGGGGTGTAAAGAATAGAACCACTGTTACCGCCACGCATGTCGTAAGAGGCGACTAAGGAGGTTTGGCTGAAATCGGATGCATGTGTCCTAAACGTGTAGAAGTCTATGCGTTTAGGGGCCTACCAAACCAATGTGCAACGTATACACGTTCTTGGCAAAGATCAAACATATCACAAAAAGTGATTAAAATTGGTCGTAAAGAACGAACGCAAAGAAGAAGAAGATAACTTGGATTTTCCGAAATAAGTTTATTCTTATTTTTTTATGTTTGTTTGCCTACACGCTCTGATATAACCAAAGCAAGGTTCATCCTTAGGTTGAGTGGGCATGCCTCGAATTAAAGAGGCGTTAATCTCCTACATAACAAACAAAAACAAACAAACAAGATGGAGGAACACAGCAAAGGATAAATCGGTGGCGGCTCGTGCTCATATTTGTTTGTGGGGCCAGACACAAATTTTAGGAAAAATCATGGTTTTAGTTTAGGCTATATTTTAATGTTAAATATAATGAAGACACCTATGGCAAGTAATGCAGATATCACACTGGAATCTAAAATGATAAAAATAACAGAGCAGTTCACCTATTTAGGTAGCAATTTTGATTGCACAGGAAATGTTAAAAAGAAATTATGATACGAATTGACAAAGCAACATCAGCTTTTAAAAGTCTAAATAAAATATGGAACTGCAAGTTATATAGTATTAAAACTAAATTACGAATTTTCAATTCAAATGTTGTATCAATCCTAACATATGCCAGCGAGAGTTGGAAAATGACTAAAGATATAGAAAGCAAGTTGAATGCATTTGAAAATAGATGTCTGCGAAAAATAATGAATATAAAATGGAACGAATTCAGAAGAAGTGATCAAATCAGAGACATGTCTGGTCAACCACTAGTGACAACTGTTATAAGAAAGAGAAGATGGAGATATGTTGGGCACACCTTGAGGAGAAATGATCAACGAATATCAAAGCAGGCATTGAAGTGGGATGCAAAGGGTTCAAGAAGAGAGTCGACCCAAGGAGACCCTGAAACGAACTTTGCTGAGATAGGCAGGAAATATCGGTCTCAGTTCCATGGAGGAGATTGAGCGAGTTGCCCAGGATAGAGCGGTAT
Source organism: Arion vulgaris (assembly GCA_020796225.1). Lineage (NCBI taxonomy): Eukaryota > Metazoa > Mollusca > Gastropoda > Stylommatophora > Arionidae > Arion > Arion vulgaris. The sequence goes on from CM036758.1 coordinate 6,801,316, forward strand.
GGAGAAATTACTTGCAAGCCCTATGTAACGTATAACGGTACGAGAGGAATTATTATTATTATATTTTAATTTATAAAATAATAAATACACGTTATACATTATTTTGGCTGGGCCCAGCCCTACTGACCCTTAGTAACGAGACGCCACTGTGATAACTGAATAAAGGATGGAAAGGGAAGATCGAAAGATAGATGAGGTCAACAATATAAGCAACATTATTGTCAGTTTTCCTGAAATCGGATGCATGTATATGCAACATTATTGCCAGTTTGGCTGAAATCGGATGCATGTATATGCAACATTATTGTCAGTTTGGCTGAAACCGGATGCATGTATATGTAACATTATTGCAGTTTGGTAAACCGGATGCATGTATATGTAACATTATTGCCAGTTTAAATCGGGTGCATGTATATGTAACATTACAGTTTGTAAACGGATGCATGTATATGTAACATTATTGTCCCGTTTGGTTGAAACCGGATGCATGTATATGTAACATTATTGCCAGTTTGGCTGAAATCGGATGCATGTGTATTAAACGATGCATGTATATGTAACATTATTGCCAGTTTGGCTGAAATCGATGTGTAGCAACATTTTGTCAGTTTGTGAAACGGATGCATGTATATGTAACATTATTGCCAGTTTGGCTGAAATCGGATGCATGTGTCCTAAACGTGTAGAAGTTTTCGTTTAGGGGCCTACCAGTGCAACGTATACAAGTTCTTGGCAAATATCAAACATGTCACAAGGAGTGATTGAAATTGGTAGTAAAGAAAGAACGGAAAGAAGATTGTCAGTGAACCGACGCTGACGAAAATATTATTAATCTGCTTCCAGCTAGTAAACCTCAAAACATATTGAAAAGATGTAGTCTGACAAAGTGAGTAGGAATCGAACAGGGAAGCTACCACTGTGATGTCACAGCAGTGTAAGTACAGAAGCACACATTATTATAGTTCGTTCCAAAATTCGTGATCATCTTTACCGACCGATATAAAATCATCCACTTGACAGAAATTCTTGATTTTTGCATTTTTATATAGGTAACAGTGATGACGTTCCAAAAGTATTTTTGCCCACCCAAACCTTTAGTTCTGTAAGAATTTTATTATATGTTATTACTAAATTTACTGCGATGTTGATCTGGTATACTTGTCGAAATTTTACAGTACGATTGTCAAGTTTGTCTATAACTAAGCATTTCCGTGTTCTACATGCAATTCAGTGCTAGTCAAAATCAGGAATCCCGTGGAATTAATCAGTTCACAATGTTTCCTACCGACTGTCATTGGCGTATGTACGCAACATTTACTTTCATTTATAGAAGTGGAAGGTATCATTTGTTCACGATGTCACTTTTCTTTTTATAATATGTAATAGTGGGATGCAAAGGGTTCAAGAAAGAGAGTCGACCTAAGGAGACCCTGAAGCGAACTTTGCTGAGAGAGGCAGATAATATCGGTCTCAGTTCCATGGAGGAGATTGAGCGAGTTGCCCAGGATAGAGCGGTATGGAGAAATTACTTGCAGGCCCTATTCAACGTATAACGGTACGAGATGAATTTTTATTTAATTATTAATAGGAATACGCCTTTGCAATCATTCGCCACCATTTTGTGTATTACTGTAAGTTCTAAACTTTGATGATTATTTTGTTGTGCTTATGCAAAATTATATAACAAAAACGTTTTTGCATCAACTAAGCTACCTACCAATTAGTTAAACATGTATTCATAACGTCGTGAGATATATAAGGCTGCTTGCAAAAAATTACTTGTATCTATCAGACAGATTTCGTACAAATTAAACCTTAGTGTGATCATGAATTTTGGAACGAACTATAGATCTGCTCGCAAATAAGAAGAAGGAAATGTCAGAGTGTCAGCGCTTATAGCATTTCATTGAATGACAATTGTAATCATATGTTTCTATGGGAACATCAAGTGTTCCTACTCATACAGTTGTGATATGTCAAGTTTTCAAGTTAGGGAATGTATTCAAGTAGCAGCATGTCCCTTGCGAAACGTCGCACTAATCACAGTCCTCCTGAAAAGTCTCTTCTCTTGCAAGTTCTCCTGCCTCTTCCAGCGTCATGTTCAGTTTCCTTTGATGTCCTGCTGCCATCTTCGTCTTGGTCGTCCCCTGCTTCGTTTTCCAGGAACCATGCCTTCCAATACCTTTCTCTCCAAACCACTGTGGCGTTTAATATTGCCAAAATATTTCATCTTTCAGGACATGATGTTATTTATAAGCCAATGCTCGCTTTGTTATTCAGGTCTTGTAGGATGTCTTAACGAATGTATTAAGTTCCATATTATGCGCATGTGTATTGCCGGGGCTCATAAGGGGAGCAAAGAATAGTAACACTGCGACTTACAAGGCATGTCTAATAGGCGACTGAGGTGAGGCCAAGGGAAAGCTACCCAACTAAATAAAAAGCATTGAAGAAATCAGATGTGCTGGTCTACTTGTAGTGCATAACTGGTACAACATACAATCGCTCTTAAACTCAGATCACATACAAATTACAGAGAGTGTTTAACAAGTGATCGATATGGAGCGTTCGAAGAAGAAGAAGAACATTATTGAAGAATATCTATAAACGAATAATCGATTTCATTGCATCGGGTTTTTATTACGACTCCATCCATGTCGGCAGAAATGGTGCGCCATCTACCGAGAGTGTTGTACAAATCATGCATTCAGAAGCTCCAGTAACAAACGTAGGGATTTCATGAAAAACACTGCACGTGTGATTCGGGTGCATACATTGAGTGAATTCAAACACACAGCCGTCAGAACGACAGTCAAACATCATCACCACTTCGCCATAGAGATAACATAGTACTGACAAAACCAACAGTAAACAATATGTGACATATATGTGATATATAATTATATATATGTATGTATGATCCAAACAATTAACAGATGATGGAAGATGTGAAACCGAAATGAAGGAAGGAACAGTAATTGTTAAACAATACAGTTAACATCATATGACATATATTAACAACTTGGACAGTGAGCCCGAAACCAACAAAAGTTCATGACGAAATTGAATGTGTTGTCCTGAAAGGCATAGATATCGCAGTTTTACAGTAAAGCATAGTACAATGTCATTGATGCACCAAGTGCACACTGTACACATCCTTGCTGATCGGTTTACATATATGGCATTTTGTCTGACTGGCTTCTGTAGCTAGCGACATATCCTGTGATCCGGTAGCTGGCCTCACACACAAGTTCTCCTCCTTTTTTCATCAAGGCTTGGACCAGGCATGGCCTGAGACGAACATTGCTGAGAGAGGCTAGAAATATCAGACCCAATTCAATAGAAGAGATTGATCGAGTTTCCCAGGACAAAGCGGTATGAACAAGTTACTTGCAGACTTTATGTAAGATATATCGGTACGAGAGAAATATATGTGTATATAGCACAATGTGCTCAAGTCTCTCTCCCTTTCTCTCTCTCTCTCACATACACACGCAGACACACACACACACATATATATACACAAGCACACACGCACATACACTCCTATAGAGTAGCTAATAAAACGATCATAGAAAAGAGAACAAAGAAAAAAAAACAAGCAGATCTAAACAAATGATAGATCCCTATGTCAAAGAAAAATCATAAAGAGAATAGAAATATGTTAAACAAAGAAACGGATATATCAACACGAGAAGGTATGGATCCAAGTGAAAAACTAATGGGTCTGCAACCAGAGAAATCAAGAACAGAGATAAAAAATTTTCATACAAAGTAAACAACAAAACTGAATGGGACTGTTCACCGACATGCTCAAGTAAACATGACAACAATGAAAACGTTGAACTACAATGTTACAGCAGTTGTGAATATGGAGAAACAATGAAGCAATAGCTAATCAATTGCATACATTCATCAACTGTTGACTGCACAGAATAGAGGAATTGAGATGGCATGATTGAATCACAAATGATGAGCTTATGGAGAGAAAGACAGATCACAGAGAAACAAGAGATGAAGAAAAGACGCTGGCGTTGAATAGGACACAATTTGAGAAAACATGAGGGGAATATAACAAGAAGAAGAAGAGCCTTTTTTTCCTGGAAGCCTAAGGGAAAGTATTGGTTATTGGTTACTAAACTGACGTCATTGCACTCCGGGCAGACCCATAGGTGCTCAGTCTCTCCAACAGATATCGAAGAGTATGCATACTGATGGTTCCCGTGGCTCGCTGCTTAAACACACCTCTCACTCTGCCTCTCAGGCATCCAGTTCGACTTGAACAACGGGTAACTCCAAACTGCCTAAATCGCTTGATCGATTTAACATCGATTTTAGTGTCCTCATCCAACAGACAGTCGCGAAGAGACCGAAGAATATCCCCTTATCCATCTTCAACTCCCCAACAATCGATGCTGTTGATGCAAGCCTGTCCGCTCTCTCATTACCGTAAAACCCGCATGCCCAGGACAGTATATCCACGTAAAGTAAAAGAGAAGAAAGCTTAGAAATACACGATGAAGAGATATGGAGGCATAGATTTACAATATACGGAAGAGCGCTGGAAGAAGTTGCATGGGATATCTAAAGATAGACAGACATGGTAAGAGCTGGAAGAAGTTGCATGGGATATCTAAAGATAGACAGACATGGTAAGAGCTGGAAGAAGTTGCATGGGATATCTAAAGATAGACAGACATGGTAAGAGCTGTAAGAAGTTGCATGGGATATCTAAAGATAGACAGACATAATGATGCTGGAAGAAGTCGCATGGATTTCTAAAGATAGACAGACATGGTAAGAGCTGTAAGAAGTTGCATGAATCTAAAGATAGAGCAGACATGGTAAGAGCTTGAAGAAGTTGCATGGGATATCTAAAGATAGACAGACATGGTAAGAGTTGAGAGGGTATCCCCTAATCAGGATTACAAAGGCGCAAGAGAGAAAGAGAAAGAGAGAGGAGAAACATAACCCAAATATTGTTATGAAAATAATAAACAAGTCAATAAGACATTATCAGTAGGCTGTATTTCTCATCTTCCTCTTTTCTCTCATCTTGTTTTGCCTCACAGCGCCAGGATAAGAGAGATTTATTGAACGGGCTTTTGTCTGCGCTACATAAATAGTATTTTTCACTGTCTCTGTTATTTCTGAGGTCCACATTTGCGTGTACATCCGTTTGCTTTGTATCCACTCTATGAGAGTAACTTTGCTCTCTGTGGCGTACTGTCTGTTGGTAATCTGCTTAGCTGCGTGGTGTCTCTGTGGCGTACTGTCTGTTGGTAATCTGCTTAGCAGTGTCTCTGTGCGTACTGTCTGTGTATCTGTAGCTGCGTGTCTGACTACTGTCTGTTGGTAATCTGCTTAGCTGCGTGGTGTCTCTGTGGCGTACTGTCTGTTGGTAATCTGCTTAGCTGCGAGGTGTCTCTGTGGCGTAGAGGCTAGTTGCTTGCCTCTCGTTCAAAAGATAACCGTTTCGGTCACTCGTGGGGACATCGGGATATTTTTTCAGAGATCTCTGATCTGTGTAGGTGAGATCGAGTTTCTAGTCCTATCGGAGACTGACGATAAAACGTAGGTCCCGTGTTCAAATTGGACACGTAAAAGAACCCTGGCAGTTCAACATCGATAAGAGCAGGCTGGAAAGCCGATGCCAGGGTATAATTCTTTACAAAAATTAAAATAAAAAAATTCCTATAAAATATTTTCACCATCTTCTTAATTACACAGAAGACCCTCGCCGGTGCTACCCAGTTCGTGAACTACCGCTGAGATCTTCCTTTGTAAACAAGAGATCAGAGCACACATGGTTACTCACTGAAGTGAAGTGATAATGGTCCAATCAATCAATCAAACCAATCTGCTTATGTGACCGAAGCATTTAATTTGTTGTTTCTTGATGAAGTTCAGTACTGATGTTTGTACCCACTTTTTTCCTGATGTCTTCATTTCTAAAACCGGCTTCCTCTTGATAATCCCAGCATTCTGCTTAGACACTCCATATCAGTAGACTATAATGCTAACAGATACAATATCAGTCCTGCAAGTCATCAACAGTGATACACCGTAAGAGATTACCAAATCCCTATACAATAGAAATATAACTTTACTAGAGGTCGTGACTACAGTGAATACCATCACGATGTGGCATGCCAGGAAACGTGAGAGCAAATAATTTCTCAAATATGAGAGCAGTACAGAAACAAAAGGAACAAATTATCATATATCAGGAGAAGAAGAAGAAGACCATTATCAATGCAATTAGAAACAAGTCCAACAACAGACAAGACAGTTCGCATTACTTTTCTCGAGAGAAACAATTCATTATGTTTGCTTTCAGAGCGGGTACAATGGACTGAAAAACTCTATGTCATAATATAGTTTTGTATATGGTATAGTATAGTTTCGTATATGTTATAGTAGTATAGTTTCGTATATGTTAGTAGTAAGTTCGTATATGTTATAGTAGTATAGTTTCATATAGAGTAGTTGATAGTAGTATAGCGTATATGTTATAGTATATAGTTTCGTATATGTTATAGCAGTATAGTTTCGATATGGTACAGTATAGTTTCGTATATAGTAGTAGTATAGATGTTAGGTATATGGTATAGTATAGTTTCGTATATGTTATAGTAGTATAGTTTCGTATATGTTATAGTATAGTTTCGTATATTATAGTATAGGCGAGTCTTGCTCCGAATTAAGAGGTATTTGTAATTTTGATTTGCTAAGCGAAGAAACAGCAAGCAAAATACAGAAGAATATGACATACTAAATAAGGAGATCAAAGACAGGTGCAGGGTAGAGAAAGAGAACTGGCTCAATCTAAAATGCAGCAAAATTGAGAAACAGCATAACAAAGACACAAAATCTTTACACAAACAAATAAATGACATTACAGGGAGAAAGTCACACACGCGAACTGGATGTCTAAAATCCAAAGAAGGTACGATATTAATGGGGAAGAAAACATAATGGGACGATGGGCGGAATATATTGGAGAACTCTACGATGATGACAGAGGAGAACTAAATATACCAGACACATGCAAGAGACCACCAATACTTGCAGCTGAAGTTGAAGATGCCATAAAACACATTAAGAGGGGAAAGTCTCCAGGTCCATATAACTTAACAGCAGAAGAAATTCAAGCTCTAGGAAATCTAGGAACGGAAGTGATAACGAAGCTTTTAAACGACATATATGACAGTGGTTGTATTCCAAATGATCTACTAAAGTCCATATTTATTGCTTTGCCGAAGAAATCAAGAGCAGTGGAATGTGAAGATCACTGCACTATCAGTCTTATGAGTTATATGACAAAGATACTACTGAGGATAATGATGAGAAGGATGAGAAGCAGAATAAGACCAGAAATCTGTGATGAGCAGTGTGAATTTGTTGAAGGCAAGGGCAACGCTATATATATCCTAAGTACACTAATAGAAAGATCGATAGAAGTAAAAGCAGATCTATACTTGTGCTTTATAGACTACACCAAGGCGTTCGACAATGTACACCATCAAGAACTTTCCAAAATGTTAGAGAGCTTAAACATCGACAGCAAAGATCTAAGTCATTCAGAACATATATTGGCAGCAAACAGCAGCTATAAGAATAGACAAAAAAATTGGAACTTTCCAGAAAATCAAAAAGGTGTTAGACAAGGATACGTATTATCACCAGACCTGTTCTCACTGTATTGTGAAAGCATTTTTGGGTCTATAAAAGATTTTCCTGAATAGCTGTGGGAGGACATATCATAAATAACCTGATGATACTGTCTTAATAGCAAGAAATGAAATGAAGCTACAGAAATTAGTTGATAAGGTTGTGACAGAAAGTAACAACAAAGGACTCAGTTTTAATATTAAGAAGACAGAAGTTATGATAATATCAAAAAGCAGATTTTGCCAAAATGCGCTATCACAGTAAATGGGACTGATCTAAGACAAGTGCAGCAATTTAAATACCTCAGAGTCCTGGTAACATCAGATGGCAGATGCCGATCAGAAATAAAGAGCAGAATAGGACAAGCGAAAACATCATTCCTGAAAGTGAGAAGAATTATCTGCAACAAGTCCTTGTCAATCCCGATCAGAATGCGAGTTATTCAGTGCTACATAGAACCAATACTGACATACGGATGCAAGTCATGGACGATGAACGTACAGATCGAAAAATCTCTGAGGGCCACAGAAATGTGGTTTTATAGAAGAATGATGAGAATCCCATGGACTGCTAAAATGACTAATGTTGAGGTGCTGAATGAGATCAAGACACAGAAAAGGCTTATCATCAATATAAGAAAGAAGCAGTCATCATTTTTCGGACATGTGATGAGGAGGGAGGTTTAGAACACATCGTGACAACCGGTAAAATTGAGGGTAGACGAGACAGGGCAAGACAGAGAAAATGTTGGATGGCCTGACTTCATGGCACGGTAGAGCGTCAACATCTGAGTTGATAGCAAACACCAACGACAGAGATTTGTGGAGATCCATGATCGCCTACGCCAACCGGCACGGCACCTGATGATGATGAAGCAAAGAGTCTGTCACCAGTGTGTTGCTGGGGCTCGCAAGGGGAGCAAAGAATAGTAACACTGCGACCTTCAAGGCACGTCGTAAGAGGCGACTGAGGCAGGGGCCTAGGAAGGTTACCCTGGTAAATAAAAAACGTTGTAGAAATCGAATGTGCTGACCTACGTATAGGCTCAAATATGACACAACGTACAATCTCTCTTAGGCTCAGATCACGTACAAATCACAAAGATTGCACTGGCTTTAGACCATATGGCTCGGTCCCTCTCCGCAGAAATAACACGCAACCTGAACAAAGCATGAACTCTGCAGTTCCAGCAACAATCCAATGGGTCTCTGGGAAGAATATCACCCGGGAAAAGAACGGAGCTGTCTGGACTCGAACCCACGACTTTCGGAAGGCAAGACAAAGGCTTAAGTAACTCTTTTTTGTGTAGATAATACTCAACAACAACAAACTAGAAGACAAATAAAGACAAGTTATTTAGATATCATTAAGAACTATTGTTTTATTTGTTTGTTCACCTGCTATGAATTCAGAGGTAGTCATGAAACTTAATATAGAGCCTTTGACTGATTTTTGTGTGAAGGCTTGCTTTCCTTATCATTAGTGTCCAGCGAGTTATCTTGTGTTTTACATACTAACATACATACATACTAAAATAAAATAATATGACTTAGGACATTTATTGTCTGACTGTATATGTTATGTCTGCAGTATACAAAATTTGAATTTCTTCGCTTCTCTTGTACTTTTTGCTGGATACCCTTTTGGTTGAAACGTTGCTGTATATTGCTTTTGTACTTTGTAAAACTACAGTACTTTGTTTTACGTGTTTCGCCATTGCTACATAGTTTTACTGCAGTCTTCCTTATATCGAGTGTTTCAGCATTGCTACATTGTTTTACTACAGTCTTCCCTTATATTGACCATTAAAGACGGCATTCGATATGCAGATAAAACTATATGTAAGATAGCTGGCTGATGTTAGAAATAAGAATGAGAAAATTGAATTATTTTTGACATTTACATAGACGAGACGGGCTGGAGATGACCATGATGGAAGGAAGCATCCCGGCAAAGAGGTGAAGAGAAAGACCACGGAGAAGATGGATTCAGGATGTAAACTGATGGTTTGAGCATGATGGCTACGCCCGAGTGGTTACAGGGGCCCAAATTTGGGGTGTAAATAATAGAACCACTGTGACCTGCCACGCATGTCGTAAGAGGCGACTAAGGAGGTTTGATTGAAATCGGATGCACGTGTCCTAAACGTGTAGAAGTCTATACATTTAGGGGCCTACCAAACCAATGTGCAACGTATACACGTTCTTGGCAAAGATCAAACATATCACAAAGAGTGATTAAAATTGGTTGTAAAGAACGAATGCAAAGAAGAAGGAGAAGCATGAAGCTGCAGAGGCTGGGCATGCTGGCATAGCATATAGAGAAAATTTCGAAAGAACTTGGGTATCAAAGTTCTTTGCTCCGGACAAGCTGTGAGATGATGATGACTATATTTTATGAGGAGACCAGCTAGAAGCTGAGAACCGCTACGAACACAGAAAACACTTGTACAATTGTGTAATCACATCCTACACGACAGCTGCTCAGATAGACCAGGTGAGAGGTCAACCATCACTTAATGATGTTATTTATCACGCAATGTTCTGTGTTGCATCCGCAACCTAAATCCTATCGAATGACGTAGGTCACGTAGACTGGTATTTCTTTGACATTTATAAGCCAGCATGGGCTTAGATTGGTCATTTAATGTGCCCGAGGCGCCCTCTCAACCTAACACGGATGTCTTGTTTTGGTTATTTAAGAGTTTGTTGTTAAAACAAACAACAAATTTATAATACAAACCCTAAACTCAGTGGCGGCTCGTCATTAAGGGTCAGAGTGACCGGGCCCCACCAAAAATAATGTATGACGTGTATTTATTATTTTATACATTAAAATATAGCAACCAAAAACCATGATTTATCTAGAAAAAATGGCTGGCCCCACCAACAAAAATGACCACGAACCGCCACTGTCTAATCTATATATAACCCTAATATATCCTCTAATACCTGTATAACCAAAAAAGACATATGTCTTAGGTTGAGAGGGCGTGCTTCGGCCACATAGAGGCTTAATCCACCACGCAAAAGATAGACATCAGAGATAACAGAGACGATGAAAGATGTTTATGAACCGCTCACAAACGCTTGTTCTAGAAATCTATTCTTATCCTGACACTGCGAGGCAAAACATGATTTCAGAGAAGAAAATAGAAAAGAAAATTAGAGTACTTCTTCTTCTTCTTTTGTTGTCACACTGCTACCGGGTTGTTGGTTTTCTGTTTTTGTCTTGCGCTGTTCTGGTGGCTTGTGTGATTGTTATTTTTGCTCTTTCACAGGATTCTGCTACGCCATCTAACCGTCTTTTCCATGGTCTTCCTCTTGCCTTCTTTCCCGATGTTCTAATTAGAGTACACGCTCTGATATAACCAATAAAAGGCTCGTCCTAAGGTTGAACGCGCCGTGCCTCTGCTAAAGAATGCGTTCATTCCCTATATTTTATATTGTATTATTTCTAATGAATTTTGCCCGGGCAGAGCTTTTCAGCATCCTCTTCTCAATTTTGAACGACCAACGATTCTTTTACCCGCTGAACACGGGACCTAGGTTTTATCATGCGTCTGTGATAGGTCTAAGAACTCGATCTCACCTACACTAAGATCTGGGATCTCGCGCTGAACACGGACCTAGGTTTTATCATGCGTCTGTGATAGGTCTAAGAACTCGATCTCACCTACACTGAGATCTGGGATTTATGGAAAAATATTCCGATAGCTCCACACGGGAGCGAACCAAGTACCTTAGAAGCGAAATGCGAGCCCCTAACCTCTACGCCACATAAATTCGTCTGTATTTAACAATACTAGAATGCAAGGGTCACTGACGGGAGTGGTTTAATTTAACAGTGGTTTAACAGGGGGATGTGTACAACTGTACGAACGTAGATACACACTGTGACCCCAGCTACACTGTGATGTCAGACTGTTTCATTTATTTTTATTTATTTATTTCAGATACCGCCTACTTTCTGATTTAGTGAGTTACCAGGTCAGTATAGAATGTCAGGAACATTTATATATCGGTAACCAATCAGAAGTCTACATTTAGGACAGTTTTTAAGTTCTGAATAAATTTAGTGGTTGTATTTTTAATGCTTGTATTATTTAATTAAACTCTCAATTTATTATTTCTAAAGTCGTTAAACTTTGAAAGAAATATTTATGAAGTATTTAAAATGTAAATTTAATTGTAATATGAGAAAAGACATATTCTAATCTTAAATGACATATAAAGTAATCTACTTCAAATTGAACATATATAAAGCTAATCTACTTCAAATTGAACTATATATAAAGAACTAATCTACTTCAAATTGAATATATATAAAACTAATCTACTTCAAATTGAACATATATAAAACTAATCTACTTCAAATTGAACATATATAAAACTAATCTACTTCAAATTGAACATATATAAAGTTAATCTACTTCAAATTGAACATATATAAAGTTAATCTACTTCAAATTGAACATATATAAAGTTAATCTACTTCAAATTGTACATTTTATGCATGACACAAAATGATTAAAATGACAGAGTATTGTTATCAGCGAACCGAACTGACATAGACCATACTTCCCTCCGAGATGCAACACTGGTAACAGGCTGCGTCTCAGCAATCTTTCTGAGCTAGCAGATGTAGAAGAAAAAAGATATCTCCGGTCCAAAAATTAATTCTATGCTGAAACTGGATGCATCAGACTCTAAGTAAGATGCTGTGGACTCACTTCAAGATGCAGCACGACGTAATTAGCTTTCTTCTTTACGACGAACAAAGAAGAATAAGAGGATGAAGAAGAAGTGGTCGAAGAAGTAGGTGAAGAAGAAGAAGAACATGAGAAATAAGAGGATGAAGAAGAAGAAATAAGAAGATGAGAAAATGAAAAGAGGATAAAGTAGAAAAAACCAGAAGAAGAATAGGTGAAGAAAATGAAAAGAAGAAAATGAAAAAGAAAAAGATGAATAAATAAATGAAGAACAAGAAAATGACGAAAAAGAGTATGAAGATGAAGAAAACCAAAAAGCAAGAAGAAATGAAGAAAGAAAAAAATAAGAAGTAGAAAATGAAATAGAATATAGTGAAGAAGAAGAAGAAGAAGAAGAAGAAAAAGAAGAAGAGGAAGAATGAGACGAGGAAGAAGGAGAAGATGAAGAAGAAATTGAAATAGAATATGGTGAAGAAGAAGAAGAAGAAGAGGAAAAAGAAGAAAATAAAGAAGAAGAAGAAAATGAAGAAACGTAAGCGAAAGGACAAGATGAGGGAGAAGAGAATGTAGAGGAAGAATAAGAAAATGAAGAAGAAGAAGAAGAGGATGAAGAAGAAGAAAAAATGAAGAGTAATAAGAAGAAAATGAAGAAGATGGAAAATAAGAAAATGAGGAAGATGAAATTGAAGAAAATGAAAAGTAAATAATAGAAGAAAGAAGAAGAAAAATGAAGAAGAGAAGAAAAATAAAGAAGAGAAGAAAAATAGAAGAAGAAATAAGAAAAGAAGAAGAAAAAAAAATAAAAAAGAAGAAAAAATAAAGAAGAAGAAAAAATAAAGAAGAAAGAAGAAAAAAAAGAAGAAGAAAAAAAAAGAAGAAGAAAAAAGAAGAAAAGAAAGAAGAAAAAAGAAGAAAAAAAAAGAAGAAGAAAAAAAAGAAGAAGAAGAAAAAGAAGAAGAAAAAAAAGAAGAAGAAGAAAAAAAAGAAGAAGAAGAAAATAAAGAAAGAAGAAAAAAAAGAGAAGAAGAAAAAATGAAGAAGAAGAAAAAAGAAGAAAAGAAAAAAAGAAGAAGAAGAAAATGAAGAAACGTAAGCGAAAGGACAAGATGATGAAGAAAGAATGTAAGGAAGAATAAGAAAATGAAGAAGAAGAAGAAGAAGAGGATGAAGAAAGAAGAAAATGAAGAGTAATAAGTAGAAAATGAAGAAGATGAAAATAAGAAAATGAGGAAGATGGAATTGAAGAAAATGAAGAAGTAAATAATAAGAAGAAGAAAGAAAAGAAGAAGAAGAAAAATGAAGAAGAAAAAAAAATAAGAAGAAGGAGAAAAAAGAAGAAAAGAAAGAAGAAAAAGAAGAAAAAAAAGAAGAAGAAGAAAAAGAAGAAGAAGAAGAAAAAATAAAGAAGAAGAAAATAAAGAAGAAGAAGAAAAAAAAAGAAGAAGAAGAAAAAAAAAAGAAGAAGAGAAAAAAAGAAGAAGAAAAAAATAAAGAAGAAGAAGAAAATGAAGAAGAAAAAATAAAGAAGAAGAAGAAAAAATAAGAAGAAGAAGAAAAAAAGAAGAAGAAGAAAAATAAAGAAGAAGAAAAATAAAGAAGAAGAAGAAAAAAAGAAGAAGAGTAAAAAAAGAAGAAGAAGAAGAAAAAAAAAGAAGAAGAAAAATAAAGAAGAAGGAAAGAAGAAGAAAAATAAGAAGAAGAAAAAAGGAGAAAAGAAAAAAAAAGAAGAAGAAAAACGAAGAACATGGAAAAGAAGACAATTAAGAAGAAGAGAATGATGAAGGACATCGATTTTAAAAAAGGAACGAACAATTATATTCCGAAACAATCAAAAATGTTATAATTGTGAGAATAATAAACAAATGAAATACTTTAGCTCCCAGCCAACACAGAAAGAATATTTACAGCAAATGCCTACATACAATTTCTGCATATTATTAACTTGGCTATTTCTGTATTAGAAGATTGGAAATGACAAGTTGTCTACAAAACTGAGTTCATGTTGGGGAAGAGCAGACATTTGAAGACTGTGTCATCTTGATGAAGGAATGCTACTTACAGGACATTTCTAACATTATTCAAAGTTCACTTCCGTCTCACTAGTTACTAGAAGGATGGAACTTAGATGATGTTGATCTAATGTAACATCAAGTAGAGACAAGATAGAAGAAATACCTGTTAGAAGGAAATATATAAATAGCATTTGACGTCTTTACGAACGGTCATCCTAGAGTCTCTCTTCAAAAAATTCTGCACCTTGTAGTAATGTGTTTCATATGATCTCGATCATCAGCAGATTTCCCATTGGACCATAAAAAGTATTCATTGAGGACCTTGCAGACATTTTATATCTAGAAGTGATCTGCCTTGGTGCCTCTTCCTCTGAAAGTTCACTAGAACAACATTTGTTTTAGAATGTACATTATCATTCTTGCACATGCACTAGCCATCTAAGTCTTCTACTGCTGAGCATGCCATGATATAGGAAACGTTCACTTAGCAGTACTTCAGAGTTGGTATCTGTCTAACCACTTGAGAGTTCATAATTTTAAGAAATTTAGAGTAGAGAAAACATTTAATAAACACACATATAAACATAAAGGTAGCCTCAGAGATAACAGAGCGACAGAAGACACTGTTTATAAAGCTCACACAAAGCCGTTCTAGAAATCTCTTTTATCCCAGGCTGTAGAAGCAAACCAGGATTAGAGCAAAAAACAAAGAAGAAAGAAAATATAAAAATTACTTCTTTGAAGAAACACAATGAGAAATTGAGACTGATGCTAAAAATTCAATAGCAGTGACATACCAACTGTCAATGCTCAAACATCCAAACATAGACATGGCAGTCAAGCAACAACTAAAAATTGCATATTAACCAACCTCTGTTATCAATACAAACATGGCCACTAACTAAATTCCCACAAAAGAAAGATCCCAACATGGAAATAACTGTTTAATTAAAAAATTGTCAATGTAACAAGGCAGGATAGATTGAAAATAGAGAACACTAGAAATGTCGTTAGAATCACACCATGCATCCAACACATTAGAAGACAACACACTAGAAGACAACACACTAGAAGACAACACACTAGAAGACAACACATTAGAAGACAACACATTAGAAGACAACACATTAGAAGACAACACACTAGAAGACAACACACTAGAAGACAACACACTAGAAGACAACACATTAGAAGACAACACACTAGAAGACAACACATAAGAAGACAACACACTAGAAAGACAACACACTTAGAAGACAACACATTAGAAGACAACACACTAGAAGACAACACATAAGAAGACAACACACTAGAAGACAACACACTAGAAGACAACACACTAGAAGACAACACACTAGAAGACAACACACTAGAAGACAACACACTAGAAGACAACACATTAGAAGACAACACACTAGAAGACAACACATTAGAAGACAACACACTAGAAGACAACACACTTGAAGACAACACACTAGAAGACAACACACTAGAAGACAACACACTAGAAGACAACACATTAGAAGACAACACACTAGAAGACAACACACTTAGAAGAACAAACATTAGAAGACAACACACTAGAAGACAACACACTAGAAGACAACACACTAGAAGACAACACATTAGAAGACAACACATTAGAAGACAACACACTAGAAGACAACACATAAGAAGACAACACACTAGAAGACAACACACTAGAAGACAACACATAAGAAGACAACACACTAGAAGAAGACAACACATTAGAAGACAACACATTAGAAGACAACACACTAGAAGACAACACATTAGAAGACAACACATAAGAAGACAACACATTAGAAGACAACACACTAGAAGACAACACACTAGAAGACAACACATTAGAAGACAACACACTAGAAGACAACACATTAGAAGACAACACACTAGAAGACAACACACTAGAAGACAACACACTAGAAGACAACACACTAGAAGAAGCAACACATAGAAGACAACACATTAGAAGACAACACACTAGAAGACAACACATAAGAAGACAACACACTAGAAGACAACACATTAGAAGACAACACACTAGAAGACAACACACTAGAAGACAACACACTAGAAGACAAAACATTAGAAGACAACACACTAGAAGACAACACACTAGAAGACAACACACTAGAAGACAACACACTAGAAGACAACACACTAGAAGACAACACATTAGAAGACAACACACTAGAAGACAACACATTAGAAGACAACACACTAGAAGACAACACACTAGAAGACAACACACTAGAAGACAACACACTAGAAGACAACACATTAGAAGACAACACACTAGAAGACAACAAATACAAAGATTTCGTAACATGAGAAGGAAACTTGATCTACTACTATCTTGCGCCTATAGCAACCGGCAACCTGGATGCAGAACCAGAGGAAGACCAAGAACCCGATGAATAGATAAAATCACATATATCCTGCGACATCAAAGATTAACACCCACATATGTAACATATCTGGTACAAGATAGACAACTGAAACTCCCCACGACACTTCACAGCACATGTGGATAATACAAGACACGACAATGATAAATTGACTTGGTTTTTATGAAGATTTTCAAAGCTTTGTTCCCATAGAAATACTAAATTGAAAAACTAATATAAATGTTGGTGATAAGGTGTAGCGCATTGTTACATTATGATTAGGAATGAATAACAGAGAGCGAGAGAAAGAGAGAGAGAGAGAAAGAGAGATGATCCGAGATGAAGGGAAGAGCTTATGAAAAGAGTTGATTGATTAATTAATAGGACCATCATTAAGTGATATATATTGTGAATTTTGTTGTGTTCTGTCGTAAGGACAGCTGAATTTATAAAGAGGTTGTAGGGCAAAGTATATCTCCTGGTTTATATTCTAGACTTTATTTCTTCTCTTATTAAGTTGGAGATATTGTAGTTCGTGTTCAATTGTGTACTGATATGTTTCTGCACTTCGGTATGTCATATTATCTACGTGTATGTGTTTAGCTTCTTTATTTTATTTTCCTGTACTGTTATCAGTTATCAGTTATCAATTATATGAGGACTATCATCATAGCACTCCGGACATGTCCATAGGTGCTCCGATCTCCGCCTCAGAAAATCCAGCAGCGTCCAGCGGCCCAACACGCCATTTCGATGTTGATTAATCAATCTCTTTGCATATTTAGTATTTGTTATTATCACACATTCTGTCTTGTCTAGATTGTAATCTACGAGTTCCATTTTTTCCAACCGATTCCATTAAGTGTTTTTATGTTCGCAATGCCTAAGAGCTATGGTGGCAAAGAAGATATTATTACCAGAAGGGCCTCAGGAGCCAGATAGGTCAAGCGATAGGAAACAGAGAGATACATTCTGGTCCTTCAGAATGGAGGTTGAAGCCTGGGTCACCCGTTAACGACCCACATTTGTGAAACAAGTATTTTTGATAAGAAACCGAGTAGATTTGATAGAGTTTATTGATGTCTTATGCAAAAGAGTAAATGACCATTTTAATGCCAAATATTCATGTTGGGTATGTTATATTTAACTAGAATCATGATTACAGCACCGTCTGAAAGTTCTCTCTCCATCTCCGTACCCCTCATTACAATGTCTGCATTGATTTGTCATAATCACAGAAATGTGTAAACTATTGTAGACTGGTAGTCTGCAGTTACACTAATCTAACTTATCATTTACATTTAACGTTTGAAACAAAGCAATAATTAACATAATTACATCCTACACTTCTTGTTCAACAGTTATTACGTCAGCAATTACTTCATGTTTTGTTGTTATTAGCATGTAAATTTAAAGGTTGTAGCTAATAGCTAACTTCCCAACTAAAGGGCACCAGGATATCATGAGAAAGCAACGGTCAGCGTTATTTTTAACAATGGTTTAAACCTAAGATACACCCGTGTGTTGCCGTGGCTTGCAAGGGAAGTAAAGAAAAGTAACACTGTGAACTACAAGGCATGTTGTAGGGCGACTCGCCCGTGTATTGCCGGGATATACAAGGACAGTAAAGAAAAGTAACACTGCGAGCTACAAGGCATGTGTAGGCGACTCGCCCGTGTATTGCCGGGGTATAGAAGGGCATGAACAGCATAAAAGTAACACTCCCGTGATTCATACAAAGCGAAAAGTTGATAAGAGGAAGCATGGGGTATGGGCCTAGGAAGCTACCCTAGTAAATAAAAATAATCGCAGAAATCGGATATGCTGGTCTACTTGTAGGTGCATAACTGGCACAACGTACACTCGTTCTTGGGCTCAGATAACATATAGATCACAAAGAGTGGTTTAACAAGTGGTCGATATGGAGCGTTCGAAGAAGAAGAAGAAACAAGATATCAGATTTATCTGATCACAATGTGAGAGACTGGACACTGTTTAACATGAGAACATGCGCATAATACCTGCCTGACTTTACAAGAGATACTTCCATTGTGAAGATGTGATAAATGCTTGACCTTCTTCCCTACTTTCTCGTCATGTTATCGCCCAAAGGAAAGAATGTATGTGGATTACTGCATATTAGAGACATTCACTTCACAAGAATATGATATTAAGGGCACGCGGATCAAGCTTGGCATGTCTTGGATGTCCCAAGTTGAAAGAAGAATCGGTCAGAAGGCCACAGTTGCGGCCCAATCAACAAGAGAAGAATGGAACCCGATAAATAGGAGCAGTACCGACTTTCACAATGTTATCATTAAACTTGAAAGGAAATGCATAGATTGGGGCAACATGAAAGCTGACCTCGCAATTAAACAGCTGATTGCAGGTAACGCAAGTGATAATGATGATGTTTTGTCTATCGATGATGATGTTGTGTCTACCGATGATGATGTTGTGTCCACCGATGATGATGTTGTGTATACTGATGGATCTGTGCGTCAGGATGAGAAATCAGGCTGTGATATTTTACCTAGTGGGGACGGTATGTTTGTTACACAACAGAATAGAGCATACAAGATAACTACTGTCAGTATGAGGATGGAGGTTGAAGCCGCTAGTGCTGCCTTCCAATGATTCTCCGAGAGACCATTTACCGGGGCTATTTCTGTGTCTGACTTTCAGTTAACGATTCGAAAGTTCCAAACAAAAACAGCAGGTTACGATGTGAGTGAAAGTCTTTGTTCAGACTATCAAACTCCAGAGGGGTACGTGAATTCATTATCTTTGACGTGTGGGTGCTCGCAACAGTAAGAGAACGGAAGGCTTGCATAAACAGCTTAATCGCCAGGAAGCTTAAGATGATTGTGAGAAACATACTTCGGTTAATCAGAGACCGCCTGGTAGATGAAGAAATAGTTATTAATGCTGAATATATCCAGGGATTTCATTAAGGAGAGGACGCCATCTTACCAACAACAATCAGTCAGATGCAGCCCAATATATAAACACGTTGGACAACTCTATATCAGAGCATTATTTTTTTGTATATCCGAACACAGCACATACAATTTAATATTGACACGAAGAGAATTCCAGCACACACATTCCAGAGTGTCAGCTGTGAACACACCATCGTGACACTGATGACTAGCACCACTTATTGTGCCACACCATGGATGATGTTAGGGAGGTTCTTCTTCGCCCAAAGTCAGATAAGTGGAACATACTAAATGCAAGCAATCAAATACGATTAACAAATGAAGAGTGTTGAAAACAAACTGTGCATCATTGGAGACAATCATTAGAAGTTGAAGTTGGAGGAGAGTTTGTCACATTGCAGACAATCATTAGATGTTGAAGTTGGAGGAGAGTTTGTCACATTGCAGACAATCATTAGATGTTGAAGTTGGAGGAGAGTTTGTCACATTGGAGACAATCATTAGAAGTTGAAGTTGAAGGAGAGTTTGTCACATTGCAGACAATCATTAGATGTTGAAGTTGGAGGAGAGTTTGTCACATTGCAGACAATCATTAGAAGTTGAAGTTGGAGGAGAGTTTGTCACATTGCAGACAATCATTAGAAGTTGAAGTTGAAGGAGAGTTTGTCACATTGCAGACAATCATTAGAAGTTGAAGTTGAAGGAGAGTTTGTCACATTGCAGACAATCATTAGATGTTGAAGTTGGAGGAGAGTTTGTCACATTGCAGACAATCATTAGAAGTTGAAGTTGGAGGAGAGTTTGTCACATTGCAGACAATCATTAGATGTTGAAGTTGGAGGAGAGTTTGTCACATTGCAGACAATCATTAGAAGTTGAAGTTGGAGGAGAGTTTGTCACATTGCAGACAATCATTAGAAGTTGAAGTTGGAGGAGAGTTTGTCACATTGCAGACAATCATTAGAAGTTGAAGTTGAGAGAGTTTTCACATTGCAGACAATCATTAGTTAGTTGAGGAGTTTGTCACATTGCAGACAATCATTAGAAGTTGAAGGGAGGAAGTTTGTCACTTGCACAATCATTAGAAGTTGAAGTTGGAGGAGATTTGTCATTGCAAGCAATCATTAGAAGTTGAAGTTGGAGAGAGTGTTGAAAATAGGAAGTGAGAGAGTTGTCACGTTGAGACAATCATTAGAAGTTGAAGTTGGAGGAGAGTTTGTCACGTAGGTCGTATGCCAGTAGGGATATTGGCTAGGACAGCTCACCGATAGATAACGGATGGGAAAAGAGGGCATCTATTTTAAGGAAACATGGAGCAAAACTGTAGAAAAATAGTTAAATCTTTGCCTCCCTAATTTTATTACTCCGGACGAACTCATGTATATTGCAATGTATACTGAATTTGCTAGTGTAGCGGCTTCGAGACATCTTCAAAAATACATCGAGCTAGTACATCGGCTTAGAAGGGTTAAGAAGTAAAAGAAAGATAGTGATCCGACATGATGAACAATTAGTGAAAGACGGCAGAACGTCAACAATGGAAATCTCCTGTGAGATCCTTATTTGTCAAACGGGACGCGATGCGAAGATATAGATATGAAACAAATGTAACAATTTACACATAATATATAGACAGATAAACCCCACGGTGGGCAAGTTTGGAAGCAAATTCGTTTCCGTGGAATTTTTACAAAAGGTAAAAATAGACTCACCGTTCAGAAAGCAATGGCAAACTACTGAACGTATAAGTGGTGCCTAGAAAATCCACGACTCATTTACTGTGGTTGATGGCTACGTCCTTTAGGATATGCCACGATTTTCATTTCATATAGATAGATATGAAACAAATGTAACAATTTACAAATGACATATAGACAGATATGCAACAAATGTAACAATTTACAAATGATATATAGACAGATATGCAACAAATGTAACAATTTACAAATGACATGGGATGGTGGAGAAGAACAAGAATCAAAGTATCGCGAGATCATTAAAGAAGAATGTCCCAGAGATAAAAGAGATATCAAATATTCATTGACACAGAGAAAGTAGATAGAGAGAAACCGTTATTCTTGCACAGTTGTCTCAGACTAATGAGAAGCGTCGGGAAAGACCTGGCATGAACTAAGCTGGCTTGCTCAAGACCGTGGCCTCCGATAAACATACGGCCGACGGACTCAAGTAAAAAAATCTAGGACATAAGACCACAACTGTCACGTGATCCTCGCAATCCAGTGTTGTTGTATATAGACTCATTCCTTTTCAAAACATCACAGCGTGCTAAATTAAGGTTATATTATGTTACAAGGTAAGTTTAAAGCTAAGGAATGCCCGCCTGCCCAGCGTGTTCGTAGCGCGTTGAACGATGGGTGAGAAGTCCCCTGTGAGTGTGGTTCAACTCCGCGGGCCGGCAAAAAAGGCACAGGTTCTCCAGTGTTCGTGGCACCGAATTGAAGAGTTACGATGTCCATGGCACCGAGCCAAAAAGCTGAAAGCTTAAGTGCTTCTGGATCGAAAAAAAAGTTAGAAATGTCAGCATTATTAACATTTACACTAATTACTAACCATGAACGCAACGAATTGAGTAAAATTGAAAAAAATCTTACCGTGTTCTATCAAACATATACAAAAATCAGTCCCCATCTAACAGGAATTTTCGATTTGTCGACTAAGCTATGTTACCGGGGTCTGTATTCAAGACATATCTGGTTGGTGGAAATTTGTTGGTGCCTTATGTTTGAAGGGGAGTTAAGAGGAAAAAAAGAAGAAATCGCAACCAAACACATAATACAAAATAAATATTTCTCTTAAGAACAGTTCAGATGTGATATCATGTTACATATAACTCAGATGTGATATCATCTACAGTATAACTACAGATGTGATATCATGCTACAGTATAACTACAGATGTGATATCATGCTACAGTATAACTTCAGATAAAGTATACTCCAGATAGCTACGATAACTCAGATGTGATATCATGCTACAGTAAACTTCAGATGTGATATCATGCTACAGTATAACTCAGATGTGATATCATGCTACAGTATAACTCAGATCTGATATCATGCTACAGTATAACTCAGATCTGATATCATACTACAGTATAACTTCAGATCTGATATCATGCTACAGTATAACTCCAGATCTGATATCATGCTACAGTATATACTTCCAGATGTGATATCATTCTACAGTATAACTTCAGATCTGATACCATGCTACAGTATAACTCTAGATGTGATATCATGTACAGTATAACTAAGTGATACATACACAGTATAACCCAGATGTGATATCATTCTACAGTATAACTCCAGATCTGATATCATCTACACAGCATATACTCTCAGATCTGATATCATGCTACAGTATAACCAGATCTGATATCATGCTACAGTATAACTTCAGATCTGATATCATGCTGCTAGTATAACTTCAGATCTGATATCATACTACAGTATAACTTCAGATCTGATATCATGCTACAGTATAACTTCAGATCTGATATCATACTACAGTATAACTTCAGATCTGATATCATGCTACAGTATAACTTCAGATCTGATATCACACTACAGTATAACTTCAGATCTGATATCATGCTACAGTATAAC
Source organism: Arion vulgaris (assembly GCA_020796225.1). Lineage (NCBI taxonomy): Eukaryota > Metazoa > Mollusca > Gastropoda > Stylommatophora > Arionidae > Arion > Arion vulgaris. The sequence goes on from CM036758.1 coordinate 6,824,692, forward strand.
TCCAGATCTGATATCATGCTACAGTATAACTTCAGATGTGATATCATGCTACAGTATAACTCCAGATCTGATATCATGCTACAGTATAACTTCAGATCTGATATCATTCTACAGTATAACTTCAGATGTGATATCATGCTACAGTATAACTTCAGATGTGATATCATGCTACAGTATAACTTCAGATGTGATATCATGCTACAGTATAACTTCAGATGTGATATCATGCTACAGTATAACTTCAGATGTGATATCATATTACAGTATAACTTCAGATCTGATATCATGCTACAGTATAACTTCAGATCTGATATCATGCTACAGTATAACTTCAGATGTGATATCATTCTACAGTATAACTCCAGATGTGCTACTTTAAAGTAAGGTTTTTCAGTTGATAAAATCTCACAGTTACCCGTCTATACATATCTGTGTCCTGTTGGATAATATGCATACACTTTGGCAGAAAAGTGGATGTTCCTGTCTAACATGCCGTAGAAGTATAACAGAGACTCAACTTACTCACGTTCTCTGTATTAACCATATAAATAGAATAAAATTCCCCATAGATTTTTCAGACCTTAGGGTATGAGGTCACATCACTTCACATTTATAGACCCTACTGTTGTGCAGGAGGTTGTTAAACTATCGTTACTGAATGTAGTACCGCCTTTTAGGGCAGTGTAGGACATGTGGGAAGAGAGCATGGGGAATTTAATGGTCGCATAGCTAGTGCAGTCGCTGCGAAGTTGTTCAGGTTAGAATTGTTCTTATAAGCACACAAGAGAGAAATCCTTGACCTTACCGTGAACTGAACACAGGTCTCCCGCATGGGATCAGCGCTCTAATCTATTCAGCCAGACGCTCCTCAGGAGGTAAGAGGACCAATTCCTTTTCTCACATATGGAAGGTGGAGTGTGGTATTGAACCCACTGCATCTTGTGTCTGAGTTGAAATCTTATGCACTACACTAATCCGTCCCACTGCATCTTGTGTCTGAGTTGAAATCTTATGCACTACACTAATCCGTCCCACTGCTGCTTGTATCTAAGTTGAAAGCTTATGCACTACACTAATCCGTCCCACTGCATCTTGTGTCTAAGTTGAAAGTTTATGCACTACACTAATCCGTCCCACTGCATCTTGTGTCTAAGTTGAAATCTTATGCACTACACTAATCCGTCCCACTGCATCTTGTGTCTAAGTTGAAATCTTATGCACTACACTAATCCGTCCACTGCATCTTGTGTCTAAGTTGAAATCTTATGCACTACACTAATCCGTCCCACTGCTGCTTGTGTCTGAGTTGAAATCTTATGCACTACACTAATCCGTCCCACTGCTGCTTGTGTCTGAGTTGAAATCTGATGCACTACACTAATCCGTCCCACTGCATCTTGTGTCTAAGTTGAAATCTTATGCACTACACTAATCCGTCCCACTGCTGCTTGTGTCTGAGTTGAAATCTTATGCACTACACTAATCCGTCCCACTGCTGCTTGTGTCTGAGTTGAAATCTTATGCACTACACTAATCCGTCCCACTGCATCTTGTGTCTAAGTTGAAATCTTATGCACTACACTAATCCGTCCCACTGCATCTTGTGTCTAAGTTGAAATCTTATGCACTACACTAATCCGTCCCACTGCTGCTTGTGTCTGAGTTGAAATCTTATGCACTACACTAATCCGTCCCACTGCTGCTTGTGTCTGAGTTGAAATCTGATGCACTACACTAATCCGTCCCACTGCATCTTGTGTCTAAGTTGAAATCTTATGCACTACACTAATCCGTCCCACTGCTGCTTGTGTCTGAGTTGAAATCTTATGCACTACACTAATCCGTCCCACTGCTGCTTGTGTCTGAGTTGAAATCTTATGCACTACACTAATCCGTCCCACTGCATCTTGTGTCTAAGTTGAAATCTTATGCACTACACTAATCCGTCCCACTGCATCTTGTGTCTAAGTTGAAATCTTATGCACTACACTAATCCGTCCCACTGCTGCTTGTGTCTGAGTTGAAATCTTATGCACTACACTAATCCGTCCCACTGCATCTTGTGTCTAAGTTGAAATCTTATGCACTACACTAATCCGTCCCACTGCTGCTTGTGTCTGAGTTGAAATCTTATGCACTACACTAATCTGTCCCACTGCTGCTTGTGTCTGAGTTGAAATCTTATGCACTACACTAATCCGTCCCACTGCATCTTGTGTCTAAGTTGAAATCTTATGCACTACACTAATCTGTCCCACTGCTGCTTGTGTCTGAGTTGAAATCTTATGCACTACACTAATCCGTCCCACTGCTGCTTGTGTCTGAGTTGAAATCTTATGCACTACACTAATCCGTCCCACTGCTGCTTGTGTCTAAGTTGAAATCTTATGCACTACACTAATCCGTCCCACTGCTACTTGTGTCTGAGTTGAAATCTTATGCACTACACTAATCCGTCCCACTGCTGCTTGTGTCTAAGTTGAAATCTTATGCACTACACTAATCCGTCCCACTGCTGCTTGTGTCTAAGTTGAAATCTTATGCACTACACTAATCCGTCCCACTGCTGCTTGTGTCTGAGTTGAAATCTTATGCACTACACTAATCCGTCCCACTGCATCTTGTGTCTGAGTTGAAATCTTATGCACTACACTAATCCGTCCCACTGCTGCTTGTGTCTGAGTTGAAATCTTATGCACTACACTAATCCGTCCCACTGCTGCTTGTGTCTGAGTTGAAATCTTATGCACTACACTAATCCGTCCCACTGCTGCTTGTGTCTGAGTTGAAATCTTATGCACTACACTAATCCGCCCCACTGCTGCTTGTGTCTAAGTTGAAATCTTATGCACTACACTAATCCGTCCCACTGCTGCTTGTGTCTGAGTTGAAATCTTATGCACTACACTAATCCGTCCCACTGCTGCTTGTGTCTGAGTTGAAATCTTATGCACTACACTAATCCGCCCCACTGCTGCTTGTGTCTAAGTTGAAATCTTATGCACTACACTAATCCGCCCCACTGCTGCTTGTGTCTGAGTTGAAATCTTATGCACTACACTAATCCGTCCCACTGCTGCTTACCAAACAGCTCACACAAAAAAGAAGTTAAATTACTAGATAAAAATGGAAAACAAACAAACAATAGCAATAATAAACAAAGTAAACTTAACAATAAATATATTATGTTTTTTTAAAGTGTAGAGATTCTGAAGACATGGAAGACAACAAATATGTGCTGTTGGTAACAATAGACAAGGAAAATAGAACTTCATTTAAAAAAACATTAGCAAGGCTTGACTTGAATAAAGGTTCGTGTGTTAAGTATAAACTACAGATCAAGATTCATAATGTCTTCGTTTATAGTTTTCAATTTTAAATTGATTGACAAAAAAACCGTTTTGTGTTAATGGTAGCACTTGAAATGTGGGCTGTAAACGACAGAGACCGGAGCCATATGGTGCATAGTTAATGTCAACCTAGGGCGATTGAGATGAGCGGCCATACAGTGCGTGTTTAATGTGGTCAGAATTGGCAGTAGTCGAGGGGAGCAAGGTGAACTTTAGAATGAATTGTCGAACTTGCAATTACGTAGCGGTCACAGCTGCGTGTTCGTGTGTGTGTGTTTGTATGTGTGTGTGTGTGTGTGTGCCAGTGTGTTGTGCGCTGTGTGTGTGTGAGGTGTGTGTGTATTGTGTGTGACGGTGTGTTTCTGCAAGTGTATATCTGTGCGTGTGTTTGTGTCACCGTTTGTATGCCTGTACATGCGTGTAACTGTGTGTATGTATGTTATTGGTTATTGGTTACTAAACTGACGTCATTGCACTCCGGACAGACCCATAGGTGCTCAATCTCCCTCAACAGAAGAGTATGCATACTGATGGTTCCCGTGGCTCGCTGATTAAACACACCTCTCACTCTGCCCCTCAGGCATCCAGTTCTACTTGTACAACGGGTAACTCTAAACTGCTTAAATCGCTTGATCGATTCAACATCGATTTTAGTGTCCTCATCCAACAGACACTCGCAAAAAGACCAAAGAACATCCCCCTTATCCATCTTTAACTCACCAATAATCGATGCTGTTGATGCAATGCCTGGCCGCTCTCTCATTACCGTAAACACCCGCATACCCAGGGCAGTATATCCACGTAAGCCGCTGGAGGTTAGAAACTTCTATAGACGACATCCACTCATACCAAAAGTTGCCCTTTTGGATCTTGTGAAGCATCTACTGAGAGTCAGATACAACAACTGCAACAGTAAATGAAGTCCCAGAGATCCAATGGAGGGCAGCAGTAACGGTCACAACCTCCATCCTCATACTAGAAGTAGTTGTCCTGTATGCCCCACTTCGCTCTGCAACAACCCTGCCATGCGCATTAGCCAAGAAACCCCAGCCGGACTTCTCACCACGTTGAACCGACCCATCGGTATATACAACAACATCATCATCCCTTGCATTATCTTCTATCAGCTGCTTAACTGCGAGATCAGTCTTCATGTTGCCCCAATCTCTACATTCTCTTCCAAGAGTAATGATAACGTTGAGATAGTTGGTCATGCTACCAACTGTTGGAATCCACTCTTCCCCTTTTGGTAGGGTCGCAACTGTGGTCTTACACATGGTATGTATGTATATATATCTGTGTGCACGTAGTCAACAAGGGCAGTATGAGTTGTATAGTTAACTAGAAATTTATCCATCCGATCCTTCATTCATCCAAGTATCCACACTGCAACAACCTAGAAATTTATCCATCCGATCCTTCATTCATCCAAGTATTCATACTGCAACATCTTCATCATCCATCATTCAGCACATTCAAATGCAACTTACATGTTTACACATACATTCAGTCACACACACATTCAGTCACACACACATTCAGTCACACACATATTCAGTCACACAAACATTCAGTCACACACACATTCAGTTACACACATATTCAGTGACACTCACATTCAGTCACACACATTCATTCACACACACATTCAGTCACACACACATTCAGTCACACACACATTCAGTCACACACACATTCAGTCACACACATATTCAGTTACACACACATTCAGCCACACACATATTCAACCACACACATATTCAATCCAACACACATTCAGTTACACACATATTCAGTGACACTCACATTCAGTCCACAACATTCATTCACACCACATTCAGTCACACACATTCAGTCACACACATTCAGTCACACACATTCAGTCACACACACATCCAGTCACACACATATTCAGTTACACACACATTCAGCCACACACATATTCAACCACACACATATTCAATCCAACACATATTCAGTCACACATATTCAACACACACATATTTAACCACTCATACATCATTCCACCCATTCAAGCATCCATTCATTCACTCATACTACCTCTCGTCTATCCCCAACCATCCATCCCCACATTTAATCACTCATCCATCAATCCACACATTCACGTGCCTAATCATCCACCCATCCATCCACACGCTCAGTCTCTCCCTCACCCATCCACCCATACGCTCAGTCTCTCCCTCACTCATCCACCCACACGCTCAGTCTCTCCCTCACCATCCACCACACGCTCAGTCTCTCCCTCACTCATCCATCCAGACGCTCAGTCTCTCCCTCACTCATCCACCCACACACTCAGTCTCTCCCTCACCCATCCACCCACACGCTCAGTCTCTCCCTCACTCATCCACCCACACGCTCAGTCTCTCCCTCACTCATCCATCCACACGCTTAGTCTCTCCCTCATCTATCCATCCACACATTTAAGCACCCATTCACCAAGTCCCACATCATCCTCCCAACCATCCATCTCCAGTTCCTATTCCCCTTCGAATCACATGAAACTTCTCTAACTAGGTATATTCTCTGCTAAACCTCGAACCGCGAAACCTTGTTGACAACAATTGGTCTTTGTTTACCACCAAATGTCACAGACACAGGAGAGAAACATGCTTGGCAATCTGATCAACGTGTCATTAGATTTAGAAAACATGGAGACTTAGTGCATGTTTCTGAGCTTGGCACTTTGATGTGGTCATAATTTTCCAATTATTATTTGTGATCTCCAGGAGTGTAGGGGGTGCGATAAAGTTGACAAGAAACGGGGTAATCTTATGTAGAATGGCGAAACACGTAATAACAAATACTGTAGTTTACAAAATACAAAAACAATGACAATACACAGCAACGTTTCAATCAAAGGCCTTTATCAAGCAGACGATACAACAAAGTGACTAATGTCACAGAACACCACAATGACTTTGACAAAGAACATTTTTTAAACCTTGTAATATCTTTGTCAAAGTCTAATGTGGTGTTCTGTGACATTGGTCATTTTGTTGCATCGTCTGCTTGATAAAGGACTTTTGATCGAAACGTTACTGTGTATTGTCATTGCTTTTGTATTTTGTAAAACTACAGTATTTTGTTATTACATGTTTCGCCATTCTACATAGTTTTACTGCAGCCTCAAATTATATTAATATTGTTTAATCATTATGTTAGAAATCGTATGTGTTTAGGGGGAGGTTAGGAGGAGATGAGACGGAGAGGATGTGAGGGAAGGGGGGTGGATCGGGAGATCATGGATTGGATCTACCCATCGGTTCGTTCGTCATACTGTACGTCTGTTCGTTCATCTTTCTCCTGCCCATGTGTTGCCGGGGGCCCAAGGAGCAACAAATAGTACCACTGCCACCTACAAGGCATGTCGTAAGAGGCCACAGAGGTATGGGCATAGGAAGCTACCCTAGTAAATAATAATCGTCGCAGAAATCGGATGTGCTAGCCTACTTGTAGGCGCATAACTGACACAAAGTATAATCGCTCTTAGGATCAGATGACATACAAATCACAAGAAGTGGTTTAACAAGTGGTCGATTTGGAGCTTTCGACGTAGAAGTTCATCTATCTATCTGCCCGTCTATCATATCTAACTAAATGTCTGTTCGTCTGGCTGTATAAGAAGTTTGTGATTGACAGTTATCTAACGGATCTAATGCCCAAGTATTGACTTCATTGCACCAGGTTTTATCTCATATAGTTCGGTCCATCTCCGCTGAAATAGCACGCTACCTGTCGAGAGTATTACACAAAGCACTAACTCAGTAGCTCCCACAATAATCCTAGAGGTATCTGGAAAAAAATGCACTCTTGAACAGAACGATGCAGTCCGGCTTTTTCTAAATATATGTGTCTGCTATTTGATGTATATGTGTCTGCTATTTGATGTATATGTGTCTGCTATTTGATGTATATGTGTCTGGGCGGAATTGGGCGAGAGAGTGAGATCGACGAATTACGCAACTCTTTCTCACTTGAATCCAAATCATCGCGCAAGTCACCATTTCATCCATCCATCAAACATGAACATCAACTGGCAGGATATGCTCCCGGAAACAGAGGTCCTAAAAAGAGCTGCTCTCCCAGCATCTATACAATCTTGATGCAGTCCCAGACTCGATGGGCAGGACATGTGGCTCGAATGCCAGATTGCAGAATACCCAAACGACTCTTTTATGGTGAGCTGCATAGCGGTAAACGCTCACTGGGTGGTCAGAAAAAACGTTTCAGATACACTCAAGAACTCGATGAAATCCTTTGGCATAGATGTCAACAACTGGGAGAATGTTGCTCAAGACAGATCAGCCTGGCGCACACTTCTTCGACACGGTTCCTCGGTCTGCGAGGCAGGTAGAACAGCACTGATGGAACAAAAACGTCAAAATAAAAAGGCAGTAAAACTTCCCACAAGTGCAAGTATACCTTGCCCACACTGTACAAGAACATTTCAAGCCCGTATCAGGCTCACTAGTCATCTACGCACACAAAGACAAACATAACGCAACTACATTCCCTTGGATGAAAATTTGTGTGATCATCATCACCCGTGATGGACGAGCATCATGTGTCTGGGGGAACTTTACATATATTTTTAGTAATTATTTGATGTATATGTGCCTGGGAGAACTTTACATACATCTTTAGTAATTGTGTGATGTGTATGTGTCTGGGAGAACTTTACATACATCTTTAGTAATTGTTTGATGTATATGTGTCTGGGAGAACTTTACATACATCTTTAGTAATTGTTTGATGTATATGTGTCTGGGAGAACTTTACATACATCTTTAGTAATTGTTTGATGTATATGTGTCTGGGAGAACTTTACATACATCTTTAGTTTAAAGGGTTTTAAAACCGAAGGATTGACTTCATTGCACCGGGTTTTACCCATATGGCTCCATCCTCTCCGCAGAAATGGCACTCCACCTGCCAAGAGTATTCACAAAGCACGAACTCCGTAGCTCCAACAACAATCTTAGGGGTCTCTTGAAAAAACTGCACTCGGGGACAGAACGGCCCAGGTCCGGATTCGAACCCACGACCTTCGACTCACAAGACAAAGGGCCTAATCACTTAGCCACAGAGATACCCACACAGATGTATATGTGTCTGGGAGAAGTTTACTTACATCTTTAGTAATTGTTTCCTTATCATATAATTAATTTTATTAGTCTCAGAACTTTCCAGAATTCTTGCAGTTAAAAAAAAAACTGTCGTTATTGCTTTACTGCCTGCCTGTAGTACCGCTTTTTAGGACGGTGTAGGACAGGTGTAGAACAGGTGTAGGACAGGTGGGACGAGAGTCTGAAAAATGTAATGGTCGCATGGCTAGTGTAGTCGCCACGAAGCTGTGCAGGTTAGGATTTTTCATTTATGTTTACAACAGAAAAAAATCTTAGCTTTACCGTGAATTGAACAAAGGACTCCCACATGAGAGCCGCGCTATAATCAATTCAAATTGAAAAGTAGTTCCAATAAAATCATGTGAAACGTACTGCTGAACCAGAGCCAACTATAAACTTATGGGTCTTCGGACTCAGGTAAGAGTTATGGAAAATCAGACCACAACTACACCACGTGACCTCGAATTTCAGTATTGGTGTATATAGACGAATTCATTTTAAAATCAACACAAAATACTAAATCAAAATTATATTATCCAACAAGTTAAGTTTAACAATCAATATTATGAATGTTTTTCAACAATAAATAACCATCGACTCACAGAATTGAGTAAAATTGCAAAAAACGTGCAGTGTTCTATCAAACATCTGTAATTTTCAGCCCCATTTTCTGATCTAGGTCAGGGAATCCCCGGTCAGTTGTCTGGCCTAGTTATCTAGAGTTGGCTGTGCTCCCACAAACCTTCGACCTCCTACTTATCCTTGTTCTTGTCAACCGAGATACTATTACTAAATGTGGTTGCCGATGGGAACAAGAGATCGATACATTCCAGTGTCATCTACTGGTTTCTCTGACTGCAGATAACAGGTACTACTGACTTCGTGTCGACAACTGGTATTACCAGAATAAACAGTAGAGTGTAGAGGCACTTGAAGTATTACGTGAAGTTACGGGTCGGATGTCATTTAGGGGTTTTGGTGCTCGGACGGTGATGGTATACAAAGGGAATAGGTGGGTAAAATAATGTGCAGAGACCATACTAAGATGTACTTGAATAACTAAGAGGAGAGATGGATATAACTAGGAGGAGAGATGGATATAACTAGGAGGAGAGATGGATATAACTAGGAGGAGAGATGGATATAACTAGGAGGAGAGATGGATATAACTAGGAGGAGAGATGGATATAACTAGGAGAAGAGATGGATATAACTAGGAGAAGAGATGGATATAACTAGGAGGAGAGATGGATATAACTAGGAGGAGAGATGGATATAACTAGGAGAAGAGATGGATATAACTAGGAGGAGAGATGGATATAACTAGGAGAAGAGATGGATATAACTAGGAGGAGAGATGGATATAACTAGGAGGAGAGATGGATATAACTAGGAGGAGAGATGGATATAACTAGGAGGAGAGATGGATATAACTACGAGGAGAGATGAATATAACTAGGAGGAGAGATGGATATAACTAGGAGGAGAGATGGATATAAGTAAGTACATCTTCTTCTTCGAACGCTCCACATCGACCACTTGTCAACCACTCTGTGGATTTGTATGTATAGATATGGGATCTATTTGGCATTTGTATGGGTAGATAGATAGATAGATAGATAGATAGATAGATAGATAGATAGATAGATAGATAGATAGATAGATAGATAGATAGATGGATAGAGGAGAGAGGGGAGAGAGAGCTAAAGAAAGAAAGGATTGAGGACCAACAGGCTACATAGAGCTAGCACAGACATATGGAAGTATGACAAAAGAGTGTTCTTCAGTGCTACTTAGAGAAAGTACTGAAATTCATCACCCATTACTCTACTAGTGTAACTACTGATGTTTCAACAAAATAATAATAAGAGTATTCTGATACTTTGTCTGATATCTAGTGTACAGGGTCATGGTTTCCATGACATTTATACTGTATTCTTTACTCAATAAAGACTATTTAGTCGAAACGTAAAATACATTGTTTGGCTCTATGACTTAATGGTAGTGAGCTCGATCACAACACAGATACCTGGTTCAAACCGGGTGGACAATTTGAAAACAAATTTGTTCTCGTGGATTTTACGAACGGTAAATAGGTCCCTACATAAAGCAATGACAAACTACTGAACGTCTAAGTGGTGCCTACAAAATAGATGACACTTTTACTGTGTTTGATGGCGACGTCATGAAATGGATAGCCACACTTTCGTTAATTCAAACTACTCGTACTTTATTTTATTAAATTTGGAACATATTTAAATATCTCAGAGTTCTGATAACATTAGATGGCATATGCAGATCAGAAATAAAGAACAGAATAGGCAGGTAAGCAGCAATGTCAGAAATGGAAGCATTACATGCAACAGTTCTCTGTCAATTGCGATCAGAATGAGAGAGTTATTCATTGTTACATAGAGCCAATACTGACATGCAACAGGTCTCTGTCAATTGCGATCAGAATGAGAGAGTTATTCATTGTTACATAGCATACGGATGCGAGTGATGAACAGTAAACAAAAAGATTGAAAAATATCTGGAGGCCACAGAGATGTGGTTTTACAGAAGAATGATGATAATCCATGGACTGCTACAATGACGAATGGAGGTGTTGAATGAGGCCAGGACATAGGAAAACTTATTATCAATATAAGAAATGGGCAGTCATCATTTTTGGGACATGTGATGAGAAGGGGAGATTTAGAACACATTGTAACAACTGGTAAAATCGAGGGAGACGAGACAGAGGAAGACAAAGAGAGAGAACATTTTGGATATCCTGACTTCATGACAAGGAAGAGCGTCAACATATGAGATGATAGAAAACACCAGAGACAGAGATTTTCGGAGATCCATAATCGCCTTCGTCAGGCGACACGGCACATGATGATGATGATTTGTAACATATTTAAAAAGGCGTTTGAGTGTGAGCAAAGAAAGAGTTTTGATAGATTTGTTCTTGAACTTATTTAGAAAGTCGGCCGCCCGAGTGGTTACCGGGGCCCGCCTGAGTGGTTACCGGGGCCCGCCCGAGTGGTTACCGGGGCCCAAATTTGGGGTGCAAAAATAGAACCACTGTTACCTGCCACGCATGTCGTAAGAGCCGACTAAGGAGGTTTGGCTGAAATCGGATGCATGTCCTAAACGTGTAGAAGTCTATGCGTTTAGGGGCCTACAAACCAATGTGCAACGTATACACGTTCTTGGCAAAGATCAAACATATCACAAAGAGTGATTAAAATTGTTGGTCGTAAAGAACGAACGCAAAGAAGAAGAAGGACCTACAAACCAATGTTCAACATTTACACGTTCTTGGTTAATAGCCGTCCATCGCAAGCGATGATGACAACAATCTCAGACGTGTACTGTTGCACCTCTCTGATGTGTGCGGAGGTGACTGTAGAGTCCAATCCTAGAACAGAATCCCCGACCACAGGTGGGACATACATGATCAAGGTTAGACATGTGCGTGTTGTGTGCTCTGTCTTTTCGCGCTGCTCGTTTTCTCTGTGACTCAACAATACGATGATTCTCAGCTATTCGGGTTCCTCTTTGTTGTTACAGCGCCACATTTGGCGATCTTGAGCAAGGGATTCCCAGCACGTATTGTCTATATCGAAGCATTTCAGAGACACTTTAAGAGTGTCTTTAAAGCGTTTTTTCTGTCCACCAGCTAAACGTCTGCCCCTTCAAGCTCGCCATACATCAACTGTTTTGGGATGCGTTTATCAGGCATTCGAGCAACGTGACCGACTCATCTCAGTTGGGCCTTCTGCAACAGGGTGTTGACGTTTGGGATCTTTGCTCTTGTGAGGACTTCGCTGTCTGGAATTTTGTCCTGCCAGTTTATTTTTAGTATTCTGCGTAGACAGCTTGTGTGGAAATGGTTTAATTGTCTTGCGTGTCTGCTATACACTGTCCATGTCTCGCTTGCGAACAGCAGCGTGGTTAGCACTATGGCCTGGTAAACTTTCAGCTTTGTGACTATGCTTATCCCTTCCGTTCCCACACAGTGACACGTAACCTTCCGAACGTAGCACTGGCTTTGGATATCCTATTGTGGACCTCAGAATCTATGTTTGTCGATCTGGATAGGAGGCTGCCAAGATAAGCAAAGTTGTCCATTGACTGGAGACGCTGGTGTTTAATGTTGATGACTGGATCGTAATACTGTCTCTAGGGGCGGGCTGGAACATGACCTCTGTTTTTTTTGTTAATGGTGAGGCCAAACCTATCACAGGCCATTGAGAACTTGTCCTAAGTCTGCATTTCTTCCACAGAGTTGGTAGCAAGGGCACAGTCATCAGCAAACAACAGGTTTGAGATAGTTGATTCTTTTACCTTGGTGGAGGATTTTAACCTCCGAAGATTGAATAGATTACCGTCTGTCCTGTATCTAATCTTTACCCCATGCTTCTTGGTAAAGATCAAACATATCACAAAGATTGATTAAAATTGGTCGTAAAGAACGAACGCAAAGAAGAAGAGGAGAGGAGAAAGTCAGTTAGAGAATAATATCTGATCCGACATAGATATCTCCAAGAAGTCCTATCAATTCTATGCTAGTGAATATTCTGATCGACATAGTTCAGAAGTCACTTATTTTTCTATGCTATGGAAAGTAAACAAACTATTGTCAACTATAGATACTCCAAGAAGTCACTTATCTATTCTATGCTAATGGGAACGTAAACAAACTATTGTCCAACTAACATAGATATCTCCAAGAAGTCACTTATCTATTCTATGCTAATGGGAACGTAAACAAACTATTGTCCAACTAACATAGATATCTAGAGTCTATCTATTCTATGCAAGGAAAGAAACAACTATTATCCAACTAATTGATAAGATACAGACAGTAACTTTCCTCTGAATACCAACCTGTTTCTAGCTTTTATTGATCAAGTTCACAGATAACAATTCAACTACTTAACATAGAAGGTGTCAATTGCTTTACTCTTCCCTTATTTACTCATTTTTTTCACCCATGTAAGGCTGGAGCTTGCAAGGGGAGCAAAGAATTGTAACACTGTGACCTACAAGGCACGTTGTAAGAGGCGACTCTGGTAGGGCATAGGAAGCTGCCCTAGTAAATAAAAACGTCGCAGAAATCAGATGTGTTGGCCTACTTGTAGGCGCATAACTGGTACAACGTACAATTGCTCTTAGGTTCAGATCACATACAAATCACAAAAAGTGGTTTAACAAGTAGTCGATATGGAGCGTTGGAAAAAGACTTCTTTATAGAAATGTTGGAGAAGGGAAAATGTAGTGATCTTGTGTGTGTGCTTGTTGTACGGCAATTTGTGAGCTGATATTCATTGTCTTAAGGCTGTTCTTGATGCCGTCGCTCCATCTTTTACGTGGTCTTCCTCTTACTCTGTACTCGCTATACTTTTTCATTGTGGCTCTCTTTTGTAGTCGAATCAGGACATTCTTGTCAGGCGTCAAAACCATTTAATCTGCTGTTCTTTTATGAATTGCATGACTAGTTTCACATCCAGTCTCCTTCTGATTTCTTCATTTCTAATTTGGACTCTTCCTAGGTACATCATCTCCGTCGTGATGATTTTCCGCTCATTAGCTGCTGTTATTGATCATGATTGAACCAGGTAACATAGTGTTGGCCCAAAAAAATATCGTTCTTGTAAGATTTGCTTTAAGTATCTCCTCATGTGATGTTAACTGTCCCATTACATGTTTAGCTTTTGTGCATCGATTGCTGATGTAATTTGTGTCAACCTGTATTTTAATCTGTATTATTTCGAGTGTTTCATGATATGTCTGTAGATATTAGTTTATCTAAAACATCCTGACATGGGGGTCAAGATTATCAAGACACCGGTTCGTTCATGTGTATGTTGACTTCAAGATGTTCACGTTACAATCATGAGAACGGTATCAGTTGTAAGTTAACGGTGTTTGATAATTTTCTAATGGTTGGAGATTCTGACCCTAGGAACATTCCGGTCCAGGTACGCAATGTTTCATTGTGGTATGATTGTTCCTATCCATGGGCGTTCATACCTTAAAGTGGGAATGGAAAGGGGGAAGTGTATCCCTAGGGAATGGCTTTAAGTTTTTATGCGAATCTAGTCTTCTCAATTTCTGCCCAGTAAATTACCAATTAAATTTAAAATAAAATTAGTTTGCTCGCCCCCCACCGAAAAACATATATTGACGCCCATGTTCCTATTTTGTAACGTTAAAGTAAACATAACGTTATTGAGATTAATTCATCAATTGAAATACATTGTAACTGAGATAACATCAGATGTTGAATGTTTATCAGAAGTCAAGAATAGGTCGGACGAAGACATCATTCTAGAAAATTAAGGAATTTATATGCAACAAGTCTTTGTCTATGGAAGACAAAAATAGAGTTTGTCAGTACTACCTAGAGCAAGTACTGACATATAGAAGTAAGAAAGAGATTACTTCAGTGCTACATAGAGAAAGTACTGATATATAAAAGTAAGAAAGAGATTACTTCAGTGCTACCTAAATAAGTACTGACATATAGAAGTAAGAAAGAGATTACTTCAGTGCTACATAGAGCAAGTACTGATATATAAAAGTAAGAAAGAGATTACTTCAGTGCTACATAGAGCAAGTACTGACATATGGAAGTAAGAAATAGATTACTTCAGTACTACATAGAGCAAGTACTGATATATAGAAGTAAGAAATAGATTACTTCAGTGCTACATAGAGCAAGTACTGATATATAAAAGTAAGAAATAGATTACTTCAGTACTACATAGAGCAAGTACTGATATATAGAAGTAAGAAAGAGATTACTTCAGTGCTACATAGAGCAAGTACTGATATATAAAAGTAAGAAAGAGATTACTTCAGTGCTACATAGAAACAGTACTGATATATAGAAGTAAGAAAGAGATTACGTCAGTACTACATAGAATATAATATCATTCGTCCCACTCTATCAACAATTTCCTCACTCCCATCTGTACAAACAGAATCACACGTACGATATTCTCAGTTATAACACTTATCTCACTTGCTCAACAATCTCACCTGTACCACTCTCCCACCATCTCTGCTACACATTCAGAAACTTACCTTGATAAGGTAGATGGCATCCTTCGGTCCAGCCAATGCGTTAGCCGATGCACAGCCGAGATACACAAAGAGCACTTGCGCCAAAAACTCGGCAAAGACAGCCCTCCAAAGCTCTAAAGATTTCAGCTCTGTTAAATCCAGAATCTTCCCAGATGGGGCCTGTCGACCATAGCGAATGTTCTCTAATTTGTTAGCGATATGAACGTAAAGTGCTTCCATTTTTATACAGTTTGAATCCAGTCAGCTTTCTCTAAATATGAATAGAAAAAGTTGGTGGTTAATTAAATCAGCTTTTTCTAAATATAAACAGTAAAAGTTGTTGGTTAATTAAGTCAGCTTTCTCTAAATATAAACAGTAAAAGTTGTTGTTAATCAAGACCACCATCAACACAGCGTCAAAGATAGGTTTTATGGTCTGTTCCGTAACAAACAAATCATCATATTACACCTCCGTACCGGTCATAACAGACTCCAAAGATAGGTACTATGGACTGTCCCGTAGCAAACAGGTTATCCTATTCCGCCTCCGTACCGGCTATATCAGACTCTGATATCAGCTGTATAATAAATTTAAAATAGGCACAACTAGCCTGTGCCACTGCGAGCAGGCAGACATGACGGCAGAGCACATACTGCAAAACTGCCCACTGCAAGAAAGGCCTGAGAAACGAAACCTGGCCGGATAAATATCGAACTAAATGAGAAGCTGTACGGAGGGACTGAGTCCTTAATAACAACAGCAGAATTCATGTGGAAGTCTTGTACATCAGTCTAAGCGGTGATCGCGAGAAAGAGAGAGAGAGAGAGAATAACAGTTAACGAAACAGATGTAGTTATTTGTACCGATGGTTTAGTCATTCGCCAAAAACAGTGTGCGTTGGCGTTTTCGACACGGTCAGGAGGAAAATTAGTATAAGATAGGCCAGTGAGGCTTATGTAACATGTGTGACAATGGAGGTACATGTGGTTACATAGGCGGTGTCATGGTTGGCATCTCGTAACTACTCTCATATTTTCATACTCAATGAATATGATTCGTAAAGTCCAAACAGGAATGATCAGGGGCGACTCGTCATTAAGGGCCAGTGGGGCCCAGCCCCGACCAAAAATCGAAAGGGGATAACTTCCCGGATTAGACAAATAATAGTAAATACTCCAAAAAGCAGGATTTTCCCGAAAATTTGTGTCTGGCCCCACCAAGAAAAATGACCACGAGCCGCCACTGTGAATGATGAGTCGAAACTGGGTAACGGTAATGGCACAGGCAAGGATAAAAGAAATCCTCTTAATTTTCGTTGATGGGCACGAGCAGGCAGTGGTAATGAGCGAGCTGATAGATTGGCTGTCATGGTTACGATATCACATGGAACTGCAATGGAACGAAATGACATTCTTAAAGCATTGAGTCTTTCCGAACATAAGAGTTTCAGAGTTGTGAATCTCAGTAGCTTACCAGATTAAGAGAGATGGGTGTCGATATTTGCACAGCCCGAAAGTTGACATATCACATATTCACACAAAAATTAATCAACATAAACCTTTTTAGCCTCTGGACGTTGCCAGCTTTGTTGAAGCGGAGATCGAAGCAACTATGGACATGTCCAGAGAGCTATGATGATAGTACTCATTTAACTGATAACTAAATAAACAAATCATCATTGCTTGATAGAAGAACAAAACAATAAGAAAGATTAGAAACCAACAGAAACATAGATAATATATGTGTACAATAGATAACACAATACAATTTCAACAGATGATATGCTCTTTCAACATTCAAGATAGAGATAACTTTGTGACTATGTTACTATAAATAATTTCAAGATATTTACAAAGCCATCACAATATATGATAAACTTGCTCTCATAAATATTTATCGCAGGCTACGGATAAACATATGTAAATAAACAGACTGTAACTAAGAGTCGACTAAGGACCTGAAACGAACTTGCTGAAGCAATATCGGTCTCAGTTCCATGGAGTAGATTGAGCGAGTCAGATAGAGCGGTATGGAAAAATTACTTACTATGTAACATAACGGTACGAGATGTAATTATTAAACTAGTATTAATGGTTTCCGGAAAAACAAACACTTTAACAAACACATGATTCGACCGACAAACCTTGATTTCTTACGGCCCACATTGAGAGACCCTTCAGACCAGCACATTTTTCAGAGCACAACCAGCTAGCTCTCTGTAAACTTCTAGTGTCAACTTTCTTGACATCACTATCACCATAACTTATCCACCATCACTACATCGGTATATTATAAGCCTACTGATGCACATAGTTTTCTCTTTAATTTCTTCCCATTCCCAAGCTTGCGTGATTCGTTGCCATTTTCCCAACTCTTGTGCCTTTGTAGTGAGGACGATGAATTTCTTGATAGAGCTCGCCATATGCTTGATTTCTTCAGTAAGTGCCTATACCAGGAGAAGGTGCTTGTATCTGCTATGCCTCGAGTTCAGAAAATTACTCGCCAGGGGGCCCTTACCAACCAGCATAGGACTTCCAACCCTGACAGGGTGAAACTTAACTTACCACCATCATAGTTCACTGGTGAAAAAGTTTATTCCGTCATTTGTCTATTCTTAAGTCAGATCATGAGACACGTTAAGTCTTCCCAAACTATCCTTTGGTGGCTTACAGACGGGACAGAAGTCTTAAGGATGTTGGTACATAGTCGCCTTAAGTCCAATGTCCAGAGTCTTTTTGGCACCGTCCAGTGTGGCCGTCGGCGTTGCAATACGTGTGCTTATGTGATACAGACCCGTACTTTATATTTTCATAAAGCCACGTATGTTATTGAAGATGGGTTCATATGCGAGTCCCGCAATATAATCTACACCATCGCTTGCAAGCGGTGTGACAAAGCATATATCGGCGAAACAGGCAACAAGCTTAGTGACCGTTTCGGCTAACACGTGCGCGATATACGACAATGCTCTGTGACCACTGTAGCCACTCATTTCAATAGAACTGACCATTTGGGAGCTCGCGACGTCCAGGTCACAGCCATCCGATCATGTCCCTCTGATGATCGTAGTCGATTTGCTCTGGAGAGTCGTTTTATTTCGTTATATGGTACCTTGCGACCTCATGGACTCAACACTCTAAATTCCTATTCTTCTTAGTACGTTCTCTTCTCATGCTCCATATTCTTTATGTGTATATGTTAAATGTATATAAGTTATACATGCACTTGATTTTTTAATTGTTTCTCTTTTTTTCCACTTCTAGTTTTTATGCATTTATTTCGTTATTCGTTGTTAGTCACAGATTTTCCTTTTATTCCCGTTGAAATCTATATGGTAGTCTAAATGTAGTGTGCTGTGAAATTCGTCACTCGTGTTGTATCATTTACTTGATAACGGCCTTTTGGTGGAAACGTTGCTGCGTATTGTCATTGTTTTTGTATTTTGTAAAACTACAGTACTTTGTTATGACGTGTTTTACCAGTTTATATATATTTTTACTGCAGTCTCCCCCTTTTATCGAGAGCATTAGAAGAAGAAGATTACTGTGTTACACACAACTGTCTATATACGTTATTATTGTCTACTTGTAGACATATGGTTGGAGTAGCTGAAGAGGTCTAGGCCGATAAGAATCAGTTTTATTTTTGTGCCACGGCATGAAGGTGTAAGGGAAAATGAACGCGCCGATAGGATTGCAAGTATGGCTGCTGTAGAAAGCGAGTGAGCAATGGACCGGCCTAAGATTCGAGTTCCCTAAGGGAGAGAGAACGTATAAATGATTCAAGTAATGATGGTGTATCTATATCCCTAACCAGACTACAACAATTCCAAGTCAAATGTGGTTTAGCTAGACAAAAGATCTATAAATCAATCAAATGCCATGACTGCCGGCGTAGGTGATCATGTCTCTCCACAGCTCTCTCTCTGCTTTGGTGCATGCAATCAGTTCTGATGTCGATCCTGTGTCGAACCATGATACCATGGCATCTTCTCCCTTTGTCTTCCACGATCTATCCTTCCCTGAATTTTACCTGTAGTCATCAAATGTTCTAAATCTTCTCTTCGCATTATATGCCCGAAGAACCTTGATTGTCGAACTCTTATTATTTTAATAAGGTTTCTTTGTGCGCAGGCTAGATTTAAAACCTCATTTGTTTTCATCGCTGTCCATGGAATTTTCAGCATTCTTCTGTAAAACCACATATCTGTGACTTCCAATGATCGTATTGAGTGTTCATTGTCCATGTTTCGCTGCCATACATAAATATTGGATCAATATAACACTGGAGTATTCGTTTTCGCAGTGCCATTGGTAGTGAATTCAAGCATAGTATATTTTTCATAAATGCTGCTTTTGCTTGAGCTATTCTGCTCCTAATCTCTGTTTTACACCTGCCATCTGATGCTAGGAATGTTTCCAGATACTTCAATCAATGAACTTGTTTCAGTGTTTTGTTATTTATTGTGATATTACATTTGTGGTGTTTCCGTTTAAGAGATCTATACTGGTAGCTAAAGAAGAATAGTAAACCAAAAAAGAACTGATATTGTTTAGTTGCCACACACTGAGAGACATACTGAGTCGGAGATGGAAGAACGAATGGACTAATTGGTTCAATGTACGGTCATGATGATTGGACGACTAAAACCATATTAACCCTTTAGCTGCTAAGGACGTATATATACAGTTTTTCCATTCACTTCTAAAGACGCATTAATACGTCTGTTATTATCTCTCCTCTGTGGGCTAAAGACGTGTTAACACGTTATACATTGCTACTGTCACTGCTATAGGCGTACATTCACGTTTGTGACCTAGAAACAAAGAGTAGCTATTTTAAGCTCAGCCTTCAGAAAGTATGTAGCAGCGAAAGGGCTAAGCAAGTAGAACTAGATTTCTTCTGCCCTTGTTGTCCTGCACATATACACCTTTATTACTTTATTTTGTTAAGCCTCATCTGGGTTTCATAATATCTCTGGGATGTAAAGGAGGTCAACTGACCTGTGACGTTAATCAAGAATTGATTGATTGATTGGATCATCATCATTGCATTTCGATGAGTAACCGTGTATGCTAAGATCTCTTTCTTGTACATGAAGATCTCAGCGACAGTGCACGAACTTAGTAGCACCGGCGAGGGTCCCGATGTCATTTAGAAGATGGTGACAATATTTTGTAGGAAAAAAAAATCTTTGCAATGAATTTTGACCGGGCAGCGACTTTACAGCCTGCTAATCTCGGTTTTGAATTGTCAATGTTTCTTTTACGTGCTCAACTTGAACACGGACCCCCAGTTTATCGTCCGTATTCGATAGGACTAGGAACTTGATCTCACCTACACTGAGATCATGGATTTCTGGGGAAATATCCCGATGGCTCCACGAGTGAGCGAACAGAGTACCCTTGTAACGAGAGGTGAGCACGTAACCTTTACGTCACAGATACCATCTAATACAAACAATATATACGAGCATATCATCATATTCTACAATACATCTCATAGTGTTCTTTTTCTTCATTTACTCTCAGATATTAATATATGAATGGGGTTAAAGTAAGCATTGGTTCATCTCAGGCTTATTGATGTCCCTAAAATTCTTGTCATGCAGTGGCAGTGGTAACAGGACTATCAGTTTTCTCTGCCCCTCATATGATGGCTATCCTTGGTAAAGGTGTTCAGCCGCCTATTATGGCGATGTAGACTGATTTTTGCGTGAAAGTTTTTCTTATCTCAAGCAGTTCTCGCCATTAAGGCGAGCCGTGCTCCAACTTCAGAGGTACTTGTAAGTTAGATCCCCAAGTATAAGATCCGCGTTTCCTGTAGTCCGACTATGTACCGTGTGCACAACAATAATGTTGTTTATCTAAGATGGCCTCGAACCCCGGGAATCTGCACGTGGTCACTAGAGCTGTGTGTTATCAACTTTGTTATCTGCGACCCTGATAGTTGTATCTGAGATTGAAGATTTTAACCTGGGCCATATTATTGCAGAATGTTTGGATGGATCTTATTAATAATTGGTTAGGATAGTCGGAGACGTTTCATGTTTTGAAATAGGAATCAAAGTCAAGAAGAACACTGTAAGAGTCTTTGCTTCATATTCCCGTGCAGTAGGAAGGGGTCATTGATATCTGATTAATGAGGGTAACGAAGAGATGATTGACATGATCTTTGCTGGGATCGAGTCTGTTGGAGACTTAAGTTTGTCTCGTGACCTCCGATAACATACGGCCGGCGGGCTAAGATAAAAATTCTAGAAAATAAGACCACAACTGTCGCGTAACCTCGCATTCCAGTAGTGTTGTATAAAGCCGAATTCATTTTAAAACAACACAACATAATAAATCAAAGTTATATTATGTAACAAGTTCAGTTTAAGACTAAGGAATATCAGTATTATTAATATTTTTCATCAATAAATAATCACGGACTCATAGAATTGAGTAAAATTACAAAAAAAGCTTACAGCGTTTTATCAAACATAATAAAAAATCAGCCACCATTAAAGAGGAATTTTGGTTGTCCCTTCTGAGCTAGTCGGCCTTATGTTACCTGGACAACGGTTTGTCGGTAGTAAGGGAATCCACTATGTAATCTTCAGTACACCTTCGTAATAAACTTTTTTATATAAAGTCAGGTGAGAACAACGACTTTTTGCAAGAACCCAGAGGATGCAACGGAAGCAAAGAATATGATTAACAAATAAACAGTGTACAAGTGTTACATCAAACTTTACCGGATTATTCTGTGTCTAGCTGTAACGAAGTGTTTGAGAAAGACACTCCTCAGTGAGCTATTTTTGTAGAATGTCTCGCTGGTTGTGTTCGTAAGGACGCTTGTATTGCTAGGCTAGGCGATGGGTGTCGTAAGAAATGAGGTAAGTGGTTCGAATCCTGTGTTTGTCTATTTGGTTTTTTTGGAAGCTCTTAATACCTGTATCCTGTTTTTTGTTGTTGATCATATAAAGTCAGGGTAATGTTCCACCCGTGGGGCGGATTAATGTAACGCATAAACATTCGCCTATTACTCAGACACTAAAAGTAGGGTAGTCAATACTCAGCAACTAGTGTCAAACTATTGATTTAAATAAAATTGTAACACATATGTTAACAAAATCCATACAGAAATCACTAGGGAGCACACAAATTTACAACCACATTCAGCCATATTCTAATACCAGAAATCACCGTAGTGGCGTACACAATGTACCAACCATTACCAGCCACTATTATAATACCAGAAATCACTAGTGGAGTACACAAATGTCCAACCACATACCAGCCTATTATAACTGTTAATGAATTCGCAACAGTTAATTCTTATATTATTTGTTTGTCACAGACTTTATCCATGTCTGTTTCTCACAGTGACTCGATGAGTATGTTCAGGAAGATTAAAACAAGATGGACTCGGAGACAGTGGTTGAAGTTGCTAAAGAGGTATATGCTGACTGACACAAATAAGTTTCTTTTTGTGCAAGGACATGCAGATGTATGCTGAAACAAACCAGTCACTCTAGTGGCTTTTCATAAGGAGCACTTCCTTTATGTTTCTTCTAAATCTTCCAAGTTTTTTATCATCATTATCAAATAACTTGTCCTGAGCAGAACTTTGCCACCCTTACAGTCCTTGGGAATTTATATCTCTCATAGACCAGAATTTCTATCTCTCTCCCGCCTCTGCAGTCGTCATGCTCAAATCATCAGTTACGTTCAGAATCCATTTTTGTCCCATGGTCTTCCTCTTGTCCTCTTTGTCGGGATGCCTCCTTCCATAATGGTCTTAACCAAACCTTCGTGTCTCTTTATATGTCCAAAATACTTCAATTTTCTTATTTGTAGCATCAGCCAATTTCTTTGATTTTGAGTTCTATCTGAATAGATCTATTTGTTCTCTTCTCTATCTATGATATACGGAAGACTCATCTGTAACATTTATATTCAAACGTACATATATGTTTGACCCCTTGTTAAAGGTGTCCATGCTTCACACTCATACGTTGCCACTAGAAAGATGCATGCTATTAGTACTCTAATATGTGGATGGAAGAATGATTATAATAATGGGTAGATGAAACAAGATGATGCTTATTAGTACTCTAATATGTGGATGGAAGAATGATTATAATAATGGGTAGATGAAACAAGATGCATGCTATTAGTACTCTAATATGTGGATGGAAGAATGATTATAATAATGGGTAGATGAAACAAGATGCATGCTATTAGTACTCTAATATGTGGATGGAAGAATGATTATAATAATGGGTAGATGAAACAAGATGCATGCTATTAGTACTCTAATATGTGGATGGAAGAATGATTATAATAATGGGTAGATGAAACAAGATGCATGCTATTAGTACTCTAATATGTGGATGGAAGAATGATTATAATAATGGGTAGATGAAACAAGATGCATGCTATTAGTACTCTAATATGTGGATGGAAGAATGATTATAATAATGGGTAGATGAAACAAGATGCATGCTATTAGTACTCTAATATGTGGATGGAAGAATGATTATAATAATGGGTAGATGAAACAAGATGCATGCTATTAGTACTCTAATATGTGGATGGAAGAATGATTATAATAATGGGTAGATGAAACAAGATGCATGCTATTAGTACTCTAATATGTGGATGGAAGAATGATTATAATAATGGGTAGATGAAACAAGATGCATGCTATTAGTACTCTAATATGTGGATGGAAGAATGATTATAATAATGGGTAGATGAAACCGAAGAAATTATGATTAAAATCAACGCTAACGTCTTTGACACGGCTGCTCTGATAAGGGTCCCACTTCACCATGAAGGGCTACACGACAAAAAAATCTGAATGGCTGCAGTTCTGGCAAAATGAGTAGGGATCGATAAAGAAAGCTACTCATGAGCTGTGGTTGAAAGCATACCATTTGATCGCACATTAAATGAATAAACTTTCAGAGTATCAGCGTATATAGCAACCTTTGTTACCTAATGACTAGAGATCGAGTCCTAACAACGAGTGTCTAGAGCTAACCCGACCAGCACCATCCAAATTACGAGGTCTTGACTGTTTACTTGAGTTTTTCACTCCAGAGTGCTTGGTCCTTGTAACAGTTGACAGAAAGCACCGTATAAATGTCCGTTGTCACTAAAATTAAACATTTGTCGCTAATCGATTCGTCGAAGTCATGTTACCCAGAAAGAGTTTTATATTCTTTCTTCTTTCTGTTGTCCTTCTCTGCTTTTTTGCCGTTAGGCGTAGCAGGTTTAAATGATGATCGGTTTCCGAGATAATGCACGCTCGGTCGCTTGATATGTTGTGGTATTGTGGAGTTTTAAGATGTCTGTAACTCCATCAACCCATCTTTTCTTGGTCTGCCCCTTCCTCTTGATGATTCCATTTTCAGATTGTACGCTCTTGCAACTGATGTATTCGGATTCATTCTGACCAAGTGTCCAAACCATTTGAGTCTCTATTTTTCAATAAATCTAATATTTTATATTTGTCTTCCCATAATGCATAGTAGTAACAATTTCTACAATAGATGAAGTGTCTGCTTCAGAATACTGAGAGTATCAAGAAGAGACAGGTTAAGAAATGAAGACATCAGAAAAATAGTGGGTACAACATCAGTACTGAACTTCACCAAAAATACAACACAATTGGTTCGCCCACATAAGCAGATTACAACAGACAGTGCGCGTCAAAGTGTAATGTTACTCCCATACAGTGGGCACAAAACAAAATGCCGTCCACGCAGTAGGTGGACCACATAAATAGTAGAGGCTGTGGGAAGCACTATTTATGAAGCTTACATAAGAACCCGTTCTAGAAATCTTTTGTAATTTTTACGCTGTGAGACAGAACAGGATTAGAGAGACAAAAAGAAGACAATTGACAACATTTTGTATTCAGACAGAAAAACACGCGGAGAGTAAACTTATTTTTTCACTGAACACAAAAGATGTTAGACAAAAAAACAAAGGAAAAGAAAATTGTTCTAAACCAGGAACGAACGTCGAGAAGCAGCTGATAAGCTAATCGGTACTGCGCTGCGACTTGGAGATACATGAGTCCTGAAAGAACAGATCAGATACAAGTGATGTGTGTTACAAGTGACTGTAGAAGTAATCGCTATCCGGAACCTTTTCCCCCATAGATAATAACCATGGCCACCATAACAGAAGACCGACGAGCTCCGGTAAAAATTCTGGGAAATCAAGCTACAACTGTCGCGTGACCGTCGCATTCAAGTTTTGTTAGATAAATATGAAATAAATAAGACAACAGCACATCATACACAAGAAAAGTTATATTATGTCGTAAATTAACTTCAACATGAAGGAATATCAATATTATTAACACCTTTCATCAATAACAAATCCACGGATTAGCGTAATGCGGAAGTATTCGACTATCGACTTAGACGCAAGAGGGTTGTGGGCTCAACCAACCACAAGCTGCAACCTATCACAGTGTAATCATAGTACACCACACTAGAATATACTTGACACTTTAGCTCACATGACAAAGAGTGTTATCAAGGGTCTAAAGCCGAAGGATTGACTTCATTACACGGGGTTTTACCACATATGGCTCCGTCAATCTCCGCAGATATGGCACGCCACTTGTCGAGAGTATTTCACAAAGCACGAACTTCGTAGCTCCAGCAACATTTCTATGGGTCTCTGGAAAAAAACTGCACCTGTGAACAGAACAGAGATGAACTCTGGGTTCGGATTCGAACCCCGACCTTCGAAAAGAAAAGAAAAGGTTTAACCACTTAGCCACAGAGACCCCAGAGTGTTATGTGTTACATAAATTGTTACTGTGTGACAAAACTAAAAAATTAGACAGAGACTAAAGCAGCAACATATGTGGATGAACAAGCTACAATACAATCTATGCAAGTTAGAAATAGATATTAGTTTACAAACGACAATCTTGCATCAATGAATAGAATCACTAATGTTTAACAAATGGCCACATAACTAGGTTATCTCAGATCTCTTGTAGATAGTTCTGGAGGGGAAAAACACACAACTCTCAACATGAGATCAACACTGGGCCAAAGAATTATTTATTATGAAAAAACGGAATTCCATAACATAGAATGAGATTGATGTGTGATGTGATAAACATATACTACAACAACAAGAGGAACAAAAACAACAACTACTACTACTTCTACTACTACAACTAGTTCTTCTACTGCTACTACTACTACTACTACAACTAGTTCTTCTACTACTATTACAACTAGTTCTTCTACTGCTACTACTACTTCTACTACTACAACTAGTTCTTCTCAACTACTACTACTACTACTACAACTAGTTCTTCTACTACTATTACAACTAGTTCTTCTAACTCTACTACTAATCTACTACTACAACTAAGTTCTTCTACTCTACTACTCACTACTACTACAACTAGTTCTTCTACTACTATTACAACTAGTTCTTCTACTGCTACTACTACTTCTACTACTACAACTAGTTCTTCTACTGCTACTACTACTACTACTACAACTAGTTCTTCTACTACTATTACAACTAGTTCTTCTACTGCTACTACTACTACTACTACTACAACTAGTTCTTCTACTGCTACTACTACTACTACTACTACAACTAGTTCTTCTACTGCTACTACTACTACTACAACTAGTTCTTCTACTACTATTACAACTAGTTCTTCTACTAGTACTACAACTAGTTCTTTGCGGGAACGCAAAGGACCACCCAGATGAGCAGGAAAACTGGAAAGCCCAAGCAGAGGCTTGAATCCAGTACAAATAAAAGGTCTCGGCAAGTGTCTCTAAAAAACGATGCAACGCATCGTGTCGACACATGGGAAGATTGCGGTAAACTCCGTTCAAGAGGCTAAGCGCAGGTAAACCTATTAGGTAAGGTTGGCCTAAAGTTGCGTTTTAGTGCCTAACGAAACTGCCCTCCTTGGGACAACCGGGCAGGGTACTATTACATTAACCGCTAATATCCCCAGAAAAACTGTGGGTGATGTTGGCGAGCGCAAAATTTCAGTTGCGTTGCTAGCGCTTGGACAGGGAAAATACTGAGTAAACCCTTGCAAATTGCCAAGTGCCGACACGCTCCCCGAAACGGCTGAGAATACCCCTACGCAGGAACAAACGCACCGTGGATAGAAAAGTAAGGCCGATAATGCAAAGGCTTGGATGGTACAAACCCAAACATTGGCTAAGGGCGATACTTTTCCGACACCGATCATTCTACACAGAGTAAGATGACGTCCAAACTCCATGGTTCAGATCATATAAAGGCTAAGCATACCGCCAAAATATGATCGTTTGTATGACAAAGCACATGCGTCTCCAATGACTGAGAATGTTCCTAATCCGGAATGATCTCATATAGTCAGAAAGAGCGCATATTGTAGACATACTCTTTGGCGAAGATCATAATGCAGAATATACGGTGAAAAATGATCGTAAAAGAGCAATGAATACAAGAAAGATGACAGTTCCAGTGACTAGCCATAGAAGGGTCGAGAATGCTCCTAAACCGGAGAGACCTCACCCAGTCAGCGCTGAGTATAGCTAATGCTCTTTCTTTGCATAGATCCAAGCCCAAATTTACGGCACTAAAAGATCATTAAAGAATGTTTATCTTACGATTTGTACGGAGCGACCGCACCAAAGGCAGGAAATCCGATAAAGAAGTGGCACTTCACTAAATAACGCTGTCCGAAAAAGAGTTACAAGGACAACATGTTTCCTGTAACCATCACACTTTAAGGATCTACGCTTCAAGTACCGCTGAAGTCGGCGAATCTGTATTTTTGAGGGACACCCATAAAAGTGTAATATAGGTCTCACGCAAAAATCAGTCAGAAGCGCAATACCAGGCATCATGACTTTCCGTCTGAATTAACAGCGGGCGTACGAGAGCAGAAGAAGATCAGGGATCTCTGAAATAATATCCCGATGGCTCGACGAGGTAGCGAACGGGTTACCTTTGGAGCGATAGGTGAGCACCTACGCCACTTAGTCCTCATAGAGAGATGTACTAAAAAGATGGGAAGATAATAGAACATGAAGATGAGGGGCAAAACAGAACTAAAAAAAGAAGAAAAAAACAGAATGAGAAGATTAGAAATAACTTGAATGAGAAAGTAAGAAATAAATTGAGTATCAAGTTTAAAACATTTAAAGTAAAAACAGGAGTCTCTTTGACGTAGAAGTAAAAACATTTAAAGTAAAAACAGGAGTCTCTTTGGTGTAGAAGTTAGGTGTTCGCCTTTCGTGCCAAAAAGGTATTCGGTTCGCTCCCTCGTGGAGCCATCGTGATATTTTTCCAGAGATCCATGATCTCAGTGTATGTGAGATCGAGTTCCTAGTCATATCGAAGACGGACGATAAAACGTAGATCCCGTGTTCAATTTGAGGACGTAAAAAAACCATTGGAAGTTCAAAATCGAGAAGAGCAGGCTGGAAAGCAGCGGCCTGGGCAAAATTTATTAGAAAACTTTAAGAATAAAATTCCTACAAAATATCTTCATTAAAAAAATTACAACGGGATACTCGCCAGTGCTAGGTAGTTCGTGTACTGCCGCTGAGACCTTCTTGTGTATGAAAGAAATCGGAGAACGTATTTCAACTCACCGAAGTGCAATGATGATGGTCCAATCAATCAATCAATCAAAAATAAAAAAAAATGGGAAGAAATATAATTAGAATACAAGCAAGAAATATAATAGGAAATCAAGATATGAAAATAGTAAGAAGGAGGTGAACAATTATAATACAATCGGAGAGTTTGACTTCAGAAAAAACCAAAGACATTAAACAGAATATAGTGATGGGACAATAAATAAATTAATACATGGAAGAGGTTAAACAAATAAAAATGACAGAGTATGAAGGAAAATATTAAGAAAAAATGGGAGAAGACAATAAAAAAGAATTACAAAAGTAAACATTGTCCTTTAAAAATAGAGATGAAAAATGAGTAGAAGAAACTAACAAAGAACAAATATAAAATACAGACGGAGAGTAAATGTTAGAAGAAGAACAAGACAAATATAAGAAACTAGGAGCATCAAAATAAATAAATTAGAACAAATAGTTAAATAATGAAACAAATAGAAGAATATATAGAAGTAATAATCGAACAAATAGAAGAATATATAGAAGTAATAGTTGAACAAATAGAAGAATATATAGAAGTAATAGTTGAACAAATAGAAGAATATATAGAAGTAATAGTTGAACAAATAGAAGAATATATAGAAGTAATAGTTGAACAAATAGAAGAATATATAGAAGTAATAATCGAACAAATAGAAGAATATATAGAAGTAATAGTTGAACAAATAGAAGAATATATAGAAGTAATAGTTGAACAAATAGAAGAATATATAGAAGTAATAGTTGAACAAATAGAAGAATATATAGAAGTAATAGTTGAACAAATAGAAGAATATATAGAAGTAATAGTCGAACAAATAGAAGAATATATAGAAGTAATAGTTGAACAAATAGAAGAATATATAGAAGTAATAGTCGAACAAATAGAAGAATATATAGAAGTAATAGTCGAACAAATAGAAGAATATATAGAAGTAATAATCGAACAAATAGAAGAATATATAGAAGTAATAGTCGAACAAATAGAAGAATATATAGAAGTAATAGTCGAACAAATAGAAGAATATATAGAAGTAATAGTCGAACAAATAGAAGAATATATAGAAGTAATAGTCGAACAAATAGAAGAATATATAGAAGTAATAGTTGAACAAATAGAAGAATATATAGAAGTAATAGTCGAACAAATAGAAGAATATATAGAAGTAATAGTCGAACAAATAGAAGAATATATAGAAGTAATAATCGAACAAATAGAAGAATATATAGAAGTAATAGTCGAACAAATAGAAGAATATATAGAAGTAATAGTCGAACAAATAGAAGAATATATAGAAGTAATAGTCGAACAAATAGAAGAATATATAGAAGTAATAGTCGAACAAATAGAAGAATATATAGAATGAAAGGATACAAGAAACCGTGACAAATAAAGAGTTTAAAAAATAGAGACAACATATACGGAAGAAAAAGTATTCGAATAAATACTGGCAGAAAATATCGAATGTAAATTTGAAAGAAGTAAGCAAAGTATACGTAGAAGAATATTTGGAGGGAATTGTAGAATAAATGGAGCATGTTGCTGAGAAATTGAGCATGACCACTGCAGAGGAGGAACATCTGGCATATGAGAGATATAAATTCCGAAGGACTGTTAGAGTGGCAAAGTTCTGCTCAGAACAAGCTATTTGATGATCAAATAATAGAACAATAGTTTGATTTCTTAATTGACAAAACCATCGTCACTGCACTTCGATGAATAGTCATGTGTGCCCCGATCTCTTTATTACACAAACATATCTCATCGGCAGTGCACGAACCTCGTAGCACCGGCGAGTGTCTCAGGTGTAATTTTGAAGATTGCAAAACAACTTTACGGAACATTTAAAAAAACAACAACTTTGCATCGGCATACTGTTATTGATTTTCAACTACCGAGAGTTCTTTTAGCGTGTTCAACTTGAACATGAAACGTGCGTTTTATCGTCTGTCTAAATACTAGAAACTTAATCTCGACTACACTAAGATCAGGGATCTCTGAAGAAATATATATGGAAATGAAATAGTAAATAAATATTTAGTAGAATTAGTAGTAGAATGTGTGAAAGAATTAGTAGAAGAATATGTGGAAGAATTAGTAGAAGAATATGTGGAAGAATTAGTAGAAGAATAGTTGGAAGAATTAGTAGTAGATTATGTGGAAGAGTTAGTAGTAGAATATTTGGAAGAATTAGTAGCAGAATATTTGGAAGAATTAGTAGTAGAATATGTGGAATAATTAGTAGTAGAATATGTGGAAGAATTAGTAGTAGATTATGTGGAAGAATTAGTAGTAGATTATGTGGAAGAATTAGTAGAAGAACATTTGGAAGAATTAATAGAGCAATATTTGTAAGAATTAGTAGAAGAATATGTGGAAGAATTAGTAATATGTGGAAGAATTAGTGGAAGTATTTGAGGAAGAATTAGTAATACTAAAGTCTTATAAATAGAAGCAGATATAGTAGACAAATATAAATACAAAGTAGTAGATAAAGTAGTATACAAGTATAAGAAAGTAATAGAAGATGCAATAACAAACGGGTATTTGAAAGAAATAGTAGAAGAAATAAACGGATATTTGAATAAAATAATAAACGGATATTTGAATAAAATAATAAACGGATATTTGAATAAAATAATAAACGGATATTTGAAAGAAATAATAAACGGATATTTGAAAGGAATATTGGAAGAAATAATAACGGATATGTGAAAGAAATAATCAACGGATATTTGAAAGAAATAATAAACGTATATTTGAAAGAATATTGGACGAATTAATAAAATGATATTTGAAAGAAATATTAGAAGAACTAATAGAAAAACAGTAGAAGAGTATACAGAAATAATATCAGATGATTACATAAAAGAAAAAGGTAAAACAAACAAAAACACGGGAACATGTTTCCAAAAATTAGATGAAGAAAAATAGAAAACAATATTTGGGAAAAATAGTAGAAGAGGTATGTATAAGAGATTTTCCAAAGAAATGTAATAGAAACATTACTAGAAGAATATGTGGAAGAAATAGAAACATCGAGCGATGAAGAGATAATATTAAAGAACGAAGACGATTATGAATATCAAACAAACACAAAAAACGCAATTAGTTATTTGATAAGGAAGAAATGAAAAACCAAATGTGATATAAACAACAATGTTAATGAAGATAGTAACACTGAAACGATACAACTTGTAACCATAATATCATAATTCAAGAATAACAATAGACGTACATTACGCAATGGTAAATAATGATACCCAACAATGAAGTGTGATGTCCTTTTCAAGTATAACTGTTAGACAATCTCATTTGAAACAACTGTGCTTGCAAGGCATTTTTATTCAGTTGTTCATACGGATATATATCGTCTGCTAGACTTCAACAACGCCACGTGACGCTCACGCGCGATACAAAAATCATGGCGTCATGCGCGTTGATATAACCAATCAGATCTCGTGGCTACAAGATTCTAAAGTGTAGTGGTTCTCAACCTGAATTGTATAACCACATCAGCAAGGGGGGAACTGTCATAGTACTCACCATGTACGGCACTGTGACATAGACATTGTGTAACCGACACGCAAGAAAACGAAACCACTTTCACACAAGTCGTCTCCGCAGACTACTCAAAATAAAATGGCAGGACAAAATTCCAGATACCGAAGTCCTCATAAGAGTCGATTCCAGGCAACACACTGTTGCAGAAGGCCCAGGTACGATGGGCCGGTCACGTTGCACTGATGTCTGATAAACGTTTCCCATAACATGTGATGTATGGGGAGTTTGATGGGGGCTGGCGATCGGTTGGTGGCCAGACGTGTCTCTAAAATGCTTGATATAGAACATATTGGGCAGAGAGAACATTCTATGTATCAGCTCTAGTTTCACCTGCTTCAACTGTGGCAAGGATTGCCTCTCAAGAATAGGCCATTACAGCCCAATAAAACGTTGTGATTCAGCGCAGAACATACTACGTTACGCAAAACCTATTGTCTCCTGAGACAAAGAAGCCAATGACGATGATGAGACACTACATACTGGGACTTCTTTGCGCAAGATTGCCCACCAAATATGGCACTGTATCGACACAAGCGGAACTCGCTTAGCTGAGAATCGTCGTACTGTCAAACTGAGGCGCAGAGAAAACGAGATGCGCGAAAAGACAGAACACACAACACCTACATGTCCAACCTTGATTGTGTATGACCCACCAGTGGTAGAGGATTGTTTTCCAGGATTGGGCTCTAATTAATAGCCGTCCATCGCAAGCGATGATGACAACAATCTCAGACGTGTACTGTTGCACCTCTCTGGTGTGTGCGGAGGTGACTGTAGAGTCCAATCCTAGAACAGAATCCCCGACCACAGGTGGGGCATACATGATCAAGGTTAGACATGTGCGTGTTGTGTGCTCTGTCTTTCGCGCTGCTCGTTTTCTCTGTGACTCAACAATACGATGATTCTCAGCTATTCGGGTTCCTCTTTGTTGTTACAGCGCCACATTTGGCGATCTTGCGCAAGGGATTCCCAGCACGTATTGTCTATATCGAAGCATTTCAGAGACACTTTAAGAGTGTCTTTAAAGCGTTTTTCTGTCCACCAGCTAAACGTCTGCCCCCTTCAAGCTCGCCATACATCAACTGTTTTGGGATGCGTTTATCAGGCATCCGAGCAACGTGACCGACCCATCTCAGTTGGGCCTTCTGCAACAGGGTGTTGACGCTTGGGATCTTTGCTCTTGTGAGGACTTCGCTGTCTGGAATTTTGTCCTGCCAGTTTATTTTTAGTATTCTGCGTAGACAGCTTGTGTGGAAATGGTTTAATTTTCGTGCGTGTCTGCTATACACTGTCCATGTCTCGCTTGCGTACAGCAGCGTTGTTAGCACTATGGCCTGGTAAACTTTCAGCTTTGTGACTATGCTTATCCCCTTCCGTTCCCACACAGTGACACGTAACCTTCCGAACGCAGCACTGGCTTTGGATATCCTATTGTGGACAAGGATTGGGCTCTACAGTCCACTTAACACACACAAGTAAGGAGTAACAACACACGTCTGAGGCTGTTGTCATCATCACTTGCGATGGAGCACATCATCAGGTAGAAAAGTACAACTGAGGAAACAACGAGCGGAAGATGGAACATGACAAGTGAGGGGGAGGGGCACAGATCGATCTCTCTAACTTGATCACAAATAATGAACTAATAAACATTACATAGAGCTTTAAAACAGATCTGTACACAATGAAACCTCATTAAAACAAATCTATACACAATGAAACCTTATTAAAACATTACATAGAGCTTTAAAACAGATCTGTACACAATGAAACCTTATTAAAACAAATCTGTACACAAGGAAACCTATTAAAACATTACATAGAGCTTTAAAACAGATCTGTACACAATGAAACCTTATTAAAACAAATCTGTACACAAGGAAACCTATTAAAACATTACATAGAGCTTTAAAACAGATCTGTACACAATGAAACCTTATTAAAACAGATCTGTACACAAGGAAACCTTATTAAAACAGATCTGTACACAATGAAACCTTATTAAAACAGATCTGTACACAATGGAACCTTATTAAAACAGATCTCTACACAAGGACACCTTATTAAAACATATCTGTACACAAGGACACCTTATTAAAACAAATCTGTACACAAGGAAACCTTATTAAAACAGTACATAGGGCTTTAAAACAGATCTGTACACAATGAAACCTTATTAAAACAAATCTGTACACAAGGAAACCTTATTAAAACAAATCTGTACACAAGGAAACCTATTAAAACAGTACATAGGGTTTTAAAACAGATCTGTACACAATGAAACCTTATTAAAACAAATCTGTACACAAGGAAACCTATTAAAACATTACATAGAGCTTTAAAACAGATATGTACACAATGAAACCTCATTAAAACAGATTTGTACACAATGAAACCTTATTAAAACAGATCTGTACACAAGGAAACCTTATTAAAACAGATCTGTACACAAGGAAACCTTATTAAAACAGATCTGTACACAATGAAACCTTATTAAAACAAATCTGTACACAAGGAAACCTTATTAAAACAAATCTGTACACAAGGAAACCTATTAAAACAGTACATAGGGCTTTAAAACAGATCTGTACACAATGAAACCTTATTAAAACAAATCTGTACACAAGGAAACCTATTAAAACATTACATAGAGCTTTAAAACAGATCTGTACACAATGAAACCTCATTGAAACAGATTTGTACACAATGAAACCTTATTAAAACAGATCTGTACACAAGGAAACCTTATTAAAACAGATCTGTGCACAATGAAACCTTATTAAAACAGATCTGTACACAAGGAAACCTTATTAAAACAGATCTGTACATAATAAAACCTTATTAAAACAGATCTGTACACAATGGAACCTTATTAAAACAGATCTGTACCCAAGGAAACCTAGTAAAACATTACATAGAGCTTTAAAACAGATCTGTACACAATGAAACCTTATTAAAGCAGATCTGTACACAATGACACCTTATTAAAACAGATCTGTACACAATGAAACCTTATTAAAACAGATCTGTACACAAGGACACCTTATTAAAACAGATCTGTACACAAGGAAACCTTATTAAAACAGATCTGTACACAACGACACCTTATTAAAACAGATCTGTACACAATGAAACCTTATTAAAACAGATCTGTACACAAGGAAAGCTTATTAAAACAGATCTGTACTCAAGGAAACCTTATTAAAACAAATCTGTACACAAGGAAACCTATTAAAACATATCTGTACACAAGGACACCTTATTAAAACAGATCTGTACACAAGGACACCTTATTAAAACAGATCTGTACACAAGGACACCTTATTAAAACAGATCTGTACACAATGAAACCTTATTAAAACAGATCTGTACACAAGGACACCTTATTAAAACAAATCTGTACACAAGAAAACCTATTAAAACATTACATAGAGCTTTAAAACAGATCTGTACACAATGAAATCTTATTAAAACAAATCTGTACACAAGGAAACCTATTAAAACATTACATAGAGCTTTAAAACAGATTTGTACACAATGAAACCTTATTAAAACAGATCTGTACACAATAAAACCTTATTAAAACAGATCTGTACACAAGGAAACCTTATTAAAACAGATCTGTACACAATAAAACCTTATTAAAACAGATCTGTACACAAGAAAACCTTATTAAAACAGATCTGTACACAAGGACACCTTATTAAAACAGATGTGTACACAAGGACACCTTATTAAAACAGATCTGTACACAATGAAACCTTATTAAAACAGATTTGTACACAATGAAACCTTATTAAAACAGATTTGTACACAATGAAACCTTATTAAAACAGATCTGTACACAAGGAAACATTATCAATTGAATAAGAATAAGGTAATCAAGGTAATCTTCATGAATATAATGCGTTGAGGAGGTATAGAACATTTGGTAACAGCGAGTAAAATCAAGGAAAGGAGAGATCGTAGTAGATAAAGGAAGAAGAAGTTGTATGGTCTGAGTTGCTTGACAAAAGATCGACGTCAGAACTGAATAACTGCATCAAGGAGAGAGAGAGAGAGAGAGAGAGAGAGAGAGAGAGAGACCAGCCAGCATCGCAATTGATTGATAGATAAACATTACTTAACAAATACTATAAATCTCTTAACGTAGGAAGATTAAGTTGTCATTATTGGAAAATGTGAATTGCTGGGATTGTTGCGAGCCCATATAGAAATATTTTCTTGATCCATCTGCCCCTTTGTCTTCCTCGTCTTACCTTGAGAAGAAGTATAGCATAATATAACAATATTGAGAAAAAGTAATTTTTAAAAATGTGGCTGTATGTAGCGAAGTGGTTAAGACGTTTGCCTTGAGTTCTGAATGTTCTGTGTTCGAATCTGGATCGCATCGTTCATTTCACATGTAAAGTTTTTTCCCTAGATATCTTACCTATGATTGTTGCTGGAGTCACAGAGTTTATGCTTTGTGAAAAACCCGTTGATGGCTTGCCGTTTCTGCGGAGAGGGACGAGAAATATTGGGAAACCCAGTGCAACGAAGGTAATCTTTCGTCTTTAGACTTTTGAATAAAATAAATATATTGAAGGTCCAGAAGAAGCAATATTTGAATCATACGTTACAAAATAGCAGAAGAAAATACGTTACAAAACAGAAAAAGAAAAATACGTTAAAAAATAGCAGAAGAAAATACGTTAAAAAATAGCAGAAGAAAATACATTAAATATACCGGAAGAAAAATACGTTACAAAATAGCAGAAGAAAAATACATTAAAAAGCAAACGAAGAGAAATACGTTAAAAAATAGCAGAAGAAAAATACGTTAAAAATAGCAGAAGAAAATACGTTAAAAATAGCAGAAGAAAAATACGTTAAAAATAGCAGAAGAAAATACGTTAAAAATAGCAGAAGAAAAATACGTTAAAAATAGCAGAAGAAAAATACGTTAAAAATAGCAGAAGAAAAAAACAGTGGGGAAAAATACGTTAAATATAGCAGAAGAAAATACTTTAAAAATAGCAGTGGTTGGTAGATTTATTTCTTGGAGACGAAGTGTTCTTGAGAAACTGAGGGCCGAGTGTTGGGCTATTCAATGAGGCAATAAAGGAAACAGCTAGAGACAAGCGGTGAACAACTGTTGAGTCCTATACTCTATAGGAGCCGAGAGGAATAAGTCATATTTTTCCACAAAACTGCATATTCTGATATGTTTTTCTCTCTCTCTCTCTTTCTTTAGGGATTTACTAATGATATGTTGTGTATGTTCTTGACATTATTAAAACTTTGAATTGCCATGACCAGTCTCATTTTGTTTTTCTTTAGTGCATTCTTCATTGTTTTTTTAATGTCGTGTTATGTTATGCGACTGATGTCATGGTACATTGGGCATTTCCATTTGTGCTGTGTCCTCCGCTGCAGTAGCCATCCTAACGTCCATATGCTCATCGTACCCATGAGAAGTTGATTAGTATAACTTCGCTCTCTACCACGAAGACGACGCTGTCTGGCATGTCCAAACTTAATTCCTAATTCTCGCACTCGTTTCAGTGTCTGAGACTTGCACATATCCCATAAATGAGAGTGTAATAGCCGTCCATCGCAAGCGATGATGACAACAATCTCAGACGTGTGCTGTTGCACCTCTCTGGTGTGTGCGGAGGTGACTGTAGAGTCCAATCCTAGAACAGAATCCCCGACCACAGGTGGGGCATACATGATCAAATGAGAGTGTACTGCATTGATGACATCGGCTTTGTCCATGCTTCTGCCCGATTGAGTCGGGGCATTGTTTGCAAGAAAGTCAGTACGCTCGTTACCCTGCTCTCCAGCAAATCCAAGTGTGTACAGACAAGTCATTTTCTTTGAGATGGGATCTCCCCGAATGCTGTCCACACATTCCACGCGCATACTTCCATGTTCAATTCTTTGAAGTATATTCATCGAGTCTGATATATTAATCGTATGTGTTTTTTATGATGTTCAAGAGGGGTAGGGCAGGAGATGGTAGGGATAGTACCTCACGGTGAGAGGCACTCATGTGCTATTTAGTGCGGTCTGGAGTCATTTGGTTCCCCCACTCCTGCCCAGCTCGCGTATGGCTCCTCGAGTCTGCTTGTGTACAGCAACGGCCTCGACTAGCCGGCGAAACTACGTAGAGCAAAACTCGAAGGATGTCTCCCTTCTAAAGTACACAAGGCTGCTGGCTGAAAAGGCAGAAGATTGACAATGTCAACAACGGCTTCGAAGGGGGAAGCTGGAACAGCCTGGTATCGGGCTCAGGGCACACCAGAGATTATTATGGTTAAGTGGTCAGAACCAATCAGAAAGTAATGACAAACTACTGATTGTATGTTGCCAAGAACTTGATGCAGAACATGAAATTAACTAATGTGTAGAGAGCTACGAATACCTGGGCTCAATAATTAACAATAACGGTGACTGCTCCAAAGAGATCTCAAAAAGATTGGCAATAGCAATCAAGAAGTTAAACACAATGAAGAACACGTGGCAAAGCACCAGCAAAATATTACAATTAAAAATATTGAGAACATGCATTTTCCCAATCACTACTTATAGTTGTGAATCATGGACAATTACACAAAAAACAAGAACAAAAATTCATTCCTTCGAAAGTAAATGCTACAGAAAGATACTATGAATACCATGGACAGAAAAAAGAAAGAACACTAATGTCCTGAAATAACTAAATGTTAAAGAGAATTGGCTGATAAACAACATACTATACAGAAAAATTAGATACTTCAAGCGTCAAGCGTCACGATGGCCTGGAAAGAACAATATTAGAGGGCAGGGTCCCAGGACACAGAGACAGACCAAGAAGAAGATGGCTACAAGATATTAAAGAAACCTTGAATATGACCATAGAGACGGAGTGAATTTCAAATGCGCTGCAA
Source organism: Arion vulgaris (assembly GCA_020796225.1). Taxonomy (NCBI): domain Eukaryota; kingdom Metazoa; phylum Mollusca; class Gastropoda; order Stylommatophora; family Arionidae; genus Arion; species Arion vulgaris. The sequence goes on from CM036758.1 coordinate 6,864,400, forward strand.
AGAGAGCAACGTCCTATAAGGGATACGCACCTTGATGATGATGATATTCAAAATCTGTAACATTTTAATGTCTTCATTATTAATGTCTTCACTATTATTGTTTGACATTTTGTTTTGTTAGTAGATATAATATTTCATCTTTTATTTTGTTTTTGACATGGTCATCATCATAATGTGCCGTGCAGGCTGGTTTAGGCGATCATAGATCACCACAAATCTCTGACTCTGGTGTCTGCTATCATCTCAGATGTTAACACTCTTCCATGCCATGAAGTCAAGACTGTCCACAATTTTCTCTCTCTGTTTCTTTCTCAGTCCTGTCTCCCTCGATTCTACCGGTTGTCACATTGTGTTCTAAGCCTCCCCTTCTCATTATATATCCGAAAAATGATGACTGCCTCATTTTTATATTGATAATAAGTTTTTTTCTTTGTTCTGACCTTATTCAACACCTCCGTATTTGTCATTTTAGCAGACCATAATTCTTCTGTAAAATCACATATCTGTGGCCTTCAGCGATTATTCTATCTGTTAAGTGTCCATGACTCGCATCCGTATGTTACTAACATAGTAAGTGGAAATAACAAGGATGCAACAAATAAACGGACTTTAAAACTGGGTCACATGTAAATTACATAGAACAATCTCCCTCCTGTCAATCGCTGGCAAAATACTGGCCAGAGTCCTCCTCAATCGATTAATCGATCACCTGGAACAGGACTTACTCCCTGAGACCCAATGTGGATTCAGAGCAGGTCGTGGAACAGCAGACATGATATTTGCTGCTCGCCAACTACAGGAGAAATGCCAAGAGCAGCACCGTAACCTCTATATGGTCTTTGTTGATCTGACGAAGGCTTTCGACACGGTCAACAGAGAGGGTCTATGGAAGATCATGGAATAATTTGGATGCCCAGGGAAATTCATCAAGATCGTCCAACAGTTTCACGAGGGCTTGATGGCACGTGTACTTGACGAAGGGGAGCTGTCGGAAGCCTTCCATGTCACCAACGGCGTCAAACAGGGCTGTGTACTGGCCCCAACACTTTTCAGCATGATGTTTGCTGCCATGCTCACGGATGTCTTTTGGGAAGGCGACGAACATGGGGTAAAGATTAAATACAGGACAGACGGTAACCTATTCAATCTTCGGAGGTTAAAATCCTCCACCAAGGTAAAAGAATCAACTATCTCAAACCTGTTGTTTGCTGATGACTGTGCCCTTGCTACCAACTCTGTGGAAGAAATGCAGACTTACAAGGACAAGTTCTCAATGGCCTGTGATAGGTTTGGCCTCACCATTAACACCAAAAAGCAGAGGTCATGTTCCAGCCCGCCCCTAGAGAGCAGTACTACGATCCAGTCATCAACATTAAACACCAGCGTCTCCAGTCAATGGACAACTTTGCTTATCTTGGCAGCCTCCTATCCAGATCGGCAAACATAGATTCTGAGGTCCACAATAGGATATCCAAAGCCAGTGCTGCGTTCAGAAGGTTACGTGTCACTGTGTGGAAGCGGAAGGGGATAAGCATAGTCACAAAGCTGAAAGTTTACCAGGCCATAGTGCTAACCACGCTGCTGTACGCAAGCGAGACATGGACGGTGTATAGCAGACACGCACGAAAATTAAACCATTTCCACACAAGCTGTCTACGCAGAATACTAAAAATAAACTGGCAGGACAAAATTCCAGACAGCGAAGTCCTCACAAGAGCAAAGATCCCAAGCGTCAACACCCTGTTGCAGAAGGCCCAACTGAGATGGGTCGGTCACGTTGCTCGGATGCCTGATAAACGCATCCCAAAACAGTTGATGTATGGCGAGCTTGAAGGGGCAGACGTTTAGCTGGTGGACAGAAAAACGCTTTAAAGACACTCTTAAAGTGTCTCTGAAATGCTTCGATATAGACAATACGTGCTGGGAATCCCTTGCACAAGATCGCCAAATGTGGCGCTGTAACAACAAAAGAGGAACCCGAATAGCTGAGAATCATCGTATTGTTGAGTCACAGAGAAAACGAGCAGCGCGAAAAGACAGAGCACACAACACGCACATGTCTAACCTTGATCATGTATGCCCCACTTGTGGTCGGGGATTCTGTTCTAGGATTGGACTCTACAGTCACCTCCGCACACACCAGAGAGGTGCAACAGTACAAGTCTGAGATTGTTGTCATCATCGCTTGCGATGTACGGCTATTATATACATAGAACAAAACCTTGAGAACCACTGGTGAGCTAAACGACTGTACACGTGGAAACAATTACAAAGACAGTTACATCCTTTAAATAAAATAGTAACACAAAATATGACGTAATGCGAATAATAGTACGTCTTTATGAATATTAATTTTAAAAATACACGTTTTTAAAACAAAACAGACATTGTGTTTTCATTTCAAGACAAACAGAAGTACGGATAACCATTTGTACATTTTCTGACGTAAGCAAATCTAGATTAGTCAGAGTTTTGATCAAATCTGTAGGAGTTGAAACAAAATTAACATTTACGTATTTTAATGTATGAAACACCACTTCGTCAATACATCTGTTTGTTAGAAATATAAATAAAATAGAAGTATAATTGAAATATGCAAATCCAAGTTATAAAGTATTAAAACTAAATTACGAACTTTCAATTCCAATATTGTATCAATCCTAATATATGCCAGTGAGAGTTGGAAAATGACTAATGATATAGAAAGTAAGTTGAACGCATTTTTTAAAAAGTGCTGGGGCTCGTAAGGGGAACAAAGAATGATGCTCGTCCATCACGGGTGATGATGACCACACAAATTTTCATCCAAGGGAATGTATAGGGTGTTCAAGATAAAAGTAGCCCGGTTGGCATGTTTTGATTTGGCAATTGGGCTACTTTTATCTTGAACACCCTGTAGTTGCGCTATGTTTGTCTGTGTGTGCGTAGATGACTAGTGAGTCCGATACGGGCTTGAAATGTTCGTGTACAGTGTAGGCAAGGTATACTTGCACTTGTGAGAAGTTTTACTGCCTTTTTGTTTTAACGTCTTTGCTCCATCCATGCTGTTCTATCTGCCTCGCAGGCCGAGGAACCGTGTCGAAGAAGTGTGCGCCAGGCTGTCTTGAGCAGCATTCTCCCAGTTGTTGACATCTATGCCAAGGAACAAAGAATAGTAACACTGGGACCTACAAGGCATGTCGTAAGAGGTGACTGAAGTAAGGGCGAATGGAAGCTACCCTAGTAAATAAAAAACGTCGCAGAAATCGGATGTGCGCATTGTAGACGCATAACTGGCACAACGTACAATCGCTCTTAGGCTCGATTACATATAAATCACAAAGAGTGATTTAACAAGTGTTCGATATTGAACTCTCAAAGAAGAAGAAGGTTTAAAAAATATTGCCAAATATAATTAACATAAAATGGGACGAATTCAGGATGTGAGGAAATCAGAAAAATGTCTGGTCAACCAATAGTAACAACTGTTATAAGAAAGAGAAGATGGAGATATGTTGGACATACATTGAGAAGAAAAGATCAAAGAATAACAAAACAGACATTGAAGTGGGAGGTAAGAGTTTATGATAAAATAGTCTAAAGCAGACATTGAAGTGGGAGGTAAGAGTTCATGATAAAATAGTCTAAAGCAGACATTGACTTCATTATACCGGGTTTTACCATTTATGGCTCGTGCATTTTTTCAGGAGACGCCTAGGATTGTTGCTGGAGCTACGGAGTTCGTGCATAGCAGGGTCTGCAATTTCTGCTGAGAGGACTGAGTCATATGACGTAAAGTCCTGTGCAATGAAGTAAATCTTTCGTCTTTGGTTTTTGTTGTGAAGTCTTCTTCTTCTTCTTCTTTGGTTTGATGTGAAGTCTTCTTCTTCTTCTTTGGTTTGATGTGAAGTCTTCTTCTTCTTCTTTGGTATGATGTGAAGTCTTCTTCTTCTTCTTCTTTGGTTTGATGTGAAGTCTTCTTCTTCTTCTTTGGTATGATGTGAAGTCTTCTTCTTCTTCTTTAGTTGATGTAAGTCTTTCTTCTTCTTTAGTTTGATGTGAAGTCTTCTTCTTCTTCTTTGGTTTGATGTGAAGTCTTCTTCTTCTTCTTTGGTTTGATGTGAAGTCTTCTTCTTCTTCTTTGGTTTGATGTGAAGTCTTCTTCTTCTTCTTTGGTTTGATGTGAAGTCTTCTTCTTCTTCTTTTGTTTGATGTGAAGTCTTCTTCTTCTTCTTTGGTATGATGTGAAGTCTTCTTCTTCTTCTTCTTTGGTTTGATGTGAAGTCTTCTTCTTCTTCTTCTTTGGTTTGATGTGAAGTCTTCTTCTTCTTCTTCTTAGGTTTGATGTGAAGTCTTCTTCTTCTTCTTCTTTAGTTTGATGTGAAGTCTTCTTCTTCTTCTTCTTTGGTTTGATGTGAAGTCTTCTTCTTCTTCTTCTTCTTTGGTTTGATGTGAAGTCTTCTTCTTCTTCTTCTTTGGTTTTGTTGTAAGTGTTCTTCTTCTTCTTCTTTGGTTTGATGTGAAGTCTTCTTCTTCTTCTTCTTTAGTTTGATGTGAAGTCTTCTTCTTCTTCTTCTTTGGTTTGATGTGAAGTCTTCTTCTTCTTCTTCTTTGGTTTGCTGTGAAGTCTGCTTCTTCTTCTTCTTTGGTTTTTGTTGTGAAGTCTTCTTCTTCTTCTTCTTTGGTTTGATGTGAAGTCTTCTTCTTCTTCTTCTTTGGTATGATGTGAAGTCTTCTTCTTCTTCTTTGGTATGATGTGAAGTCTTCTTCTTCTTCTTTGGTATGATGTGAAGTCTTCTTCTTCTTCTTTGGTTTGATGTGAAGTCTTCTTCTTCTTCTTCTTTGGTTTGATGTGAAGTCTTCTTCTTCTTCTTCTTTGGTTTTTGTTGTGAAGTCTTCTTCTTCTTCTTCTTTGGTTTGATGTGAAGTCTTCTTCTTCTTCTTTGGTTTTTGTTGTGAAGTCTTCTTCTTCTTCTTCTTTGGTATGATGTGAAGTCTTCTTCTTCTTCTTTGGTTTGATGTGAAGTCTTCTTCTTCTTCTTTGGTTTGATGTGAAGTCTTCTTCTTCTTCTTTGGTTTGATGTGAAGTCTTCTTCTTCTTCTTCTTTGGTTTGATGTGAAGTCTTCTTCTTCTTCTTCTTAGGTTTGATGTGGTCTTCTTCTTCTTCTTCTTTGGTTTGATGTGAAGTCTTCTTCTTCTTCTTTGGTTTGATGTGAAGTCTTCTTCTTCTTTTAGTTTGATGTGAAGTCTTCTTCTTCTTCTTTAGTTTGATGTGAAGTCTTCTTCTTCTTCTTTGGTTTGATGTGAAGTCTTCTTCTTCTTCTTCTTTGGTTTGATGTGAAGTCTTCTTCTTCTTTGGTTTGATGTGAAGTCTTCTTCTTCTTCTTTAGTTTGATGTGAAGTCTTCTTCTTCTTCTTCTTTGGTTTGATGTGAAGTCTTCTTCTTCTTCTTCTTTGGTTTGATGTGAAGTCTTCTTCTTCTTCTTCTTAGGTTTGATGTGAAGTCTTCTTCTTCTTCTTCTTTGGTTTGATGTGAAGTCTTCTTCTTCTTCTTCTTCGGTTTGATGTGAAGTCTGCTTCTTCTTCTTTGGTTTGATGTGAAGTCTTCTTCTTCTTCTTTGGTTTGATGTGAAGTCTTCTTCTTCTTCTTTGGTTTGATGTGAAGTCTTCTTCTTCTTCTTCTTTGGTTTGATGTGAAGTCTTCTTCTTCTTCTTCTTTGGTTTGATGTGAAGTCTTCTTCTTCTTCTTCTTAGGTTTGATGTGGTCTTCTTCTTCTTCTTCTTTGGTTTGATGTGAAGTCTTCTTCTTCTTCTTTGGTTTGATGTGAAGTCTTCTTCTTCTTCTTTAGTTTGATGTGAAGTCTTCTTCTTCTTCTTTAGTTTGATGTGAAGTCTTCTTCTTCTTCTTTGGTTTGATGTGAAGTCTTCTTCTTCTTCTTCTTTGGTTTGATGTAAGTCTTTTCTTCTTCTTCTTTGGTTTGATGTAAGTCTTCTTCTTCTTCTTTGGTATGATGTGAAGTATTCTTCTTCTTCTTTAAACGCTCCACATCGACCACTTGCCAACCACTTTGTGTGATTTGTATGTGATCTGAGTCTAAGAGCGATTGAACGTTGTGCCAGTTATGCGCCCACAAGTAGGCCAGCACATCAGATTTCTGCGCTGCTTTTTATTTACTAGGGTAGCATCCTAGGGCCTACACCAGTCGCCTCTTACGACATGCATTGTATGTTGCAGTGGTACTATTATTTGCTTCCCTTGCGCGCCCCGGCACCACACGAGTATGATGTGCAGTGACAATTATTTAAACTAAACTAAACCTTTCATAATGCTTTTAACACAAGTTAATATACAAACTAAACTAAACCTTTCATAATACTTTTAACACAAGTTAATATACAAACTAAACTAAACATTTCATAATACTTTTAACACAAGTTAATGTACAAACTAAACTAAACATTTCATAATGCTTTTAACACAAGTTAATGTACAAACTAAACTTGTCTCGTTGATCTGTATTTTAAATATATCATTCCTGTTTACAAATGGTACAACTTCGTTTTTTCTCGTTTACCGCAGCAAAGTATTTTACACATTCAGATGACAAAAGCTGAAAATGTAAGCAATGGGAAGTAATTGACAGCAACAAAAATCGTATTCGTACAATATTTCTTGTATTATCTCCCGTAAACAAGTAATTTATATTCATACACAAACAAAGCTAGCAGTCTCCAAATTAAAAAGCTCCGCTGCCCCCGAAAGTTTAGCAAGAGACCTGAATGACCTTCAGTTTGGCAAGACCAACGTGGACGATGACTGGACTACCCTCAGAGACATCGTGTACATATCTACCTCTGAGCTCATAGGACACTCTGTACGCAAGAGTCACGACTTGTGTGATGAAAATAACGAAGAAATAAAGTCTATTCTTCTCGCGAAAAATGAGGCATACAGAGCCCACAAAAATGAGCTATCATCGTCAGTAAAAAAAACCAGCCTTTATAGAAGCTCGGAGAGAATTAGGAAAATGCAAGACGCTTGGCTAAGCAACAAATCTGATGAAATCCAGATGTATGCAGACAGACATGATTCTAGACGCTTCTATGATGCCCTGAAAACTGTTTATGGCTATCAACATTCTCACCCCACCCCTATACTCGATGCAGATGGAGCAAGGCTACTAACTGACAAGTCTCAGATACTAAACCGCTGGGCAGAACACTTCCGTTCTGTCCTCAACCATCCACCCACCATATGTGATGAGACCAGAGAGTGCATGCCTCAGGTCCCAATCAATGCTAAGCTTGATGCTCCACCTACCTTAGAAGAGGTCAAGAAGGCAACAAGTCAGATGTCGAATGGGAACGTCTAGAAAATTAAGAAAATTATCTAAAACAAAAAGAAATGTCATGCAGGGCGGAACTAAACCTTCTGAAGTGTTATCATCATTTTTATGTGTCATGTCGGCCGGCGTAGGCGATCATAGGTCTCAACAAAAGTCTGCCTTAGTATACTTAGTAAACGTCTGCGGAGTAGTGACTGCCAGTTTGAATGTTCACACTCTTCCGTGCCATGAGAACAGAATGTCCAGAATTTTCTCTTTCTTCTTTCCACTGTCTCGTTTGCCATTGATTTTACCGACTGTTACTATGTGTTTTAAATATCCCATTTTCATCCCATGTTCGAAAAAATGATGATTGTCTTTTGTTTAATATGATAATGGTTTCTCTGAAGCTTGTTCTCTTTAACCACATTATCATTCATCATTTTAACAGTCCATGGCATTCTTAGTATTCTCATGTAAAATTACATTTCTTCTGTAGCCTCCAGAGATTGTGTTGTTCATGTTATGTTCATGACTCGCATTCATCTGTCAGTATGTTCATGACTCTCATTCATCTGTCAGTATGTTCATGACTCACATTCATCTGTCAGTATGTTCATGACTCACATTCATCTGTCAGTATGTTCATGACTCACATTCATCTGTCAGTATGTTCATGACTCGCATCCATCTGTCAGTCTGTTCATGACTCGCATTCATCTGTCAGTATGTTCATGACTCGCATCCATCTGTCAGTCTGTTCATGACTCGCATTCATCTGTCAGTCTGTTCATGACTCGCTTCCATCTGTCAGTCTGTTCATGACTCGCATCCATCTGTCAGTCTGTTCATGACTCGCATTCATCTGTCAGTCTGTTCATGACTCGCTTCCATCTGTCAGTCTGTTCATGACTCGCATTCATCTGTCAGTCTGTTCATGACTCGCATCCATCTGTCAGTCTGTTCATGACTCACATCCATCTGTCAGTCTGTTCATGACTCGCATTCATCTGTCAGTATGTTCATGACTCGCATCCATCTGTCAGTCTGTTCATGACTCGCATTCATCTGTCAGTCTGTTCATGACTCGCTTCCATCTGTCAGTCTGTTCATGACTCGCATCCATCTGTCAGTAGTGACTCTGTGTAGCACTAAAGAACTCTCTTTCTGATGAAAATAATTTGCTGAGGACAATTTGTACATGGAATATACACTTGTAAATACGAATACATTCAAGCACACACTAACACAATACACACTAACACAACACACACTGACAAAAACACACACTGACAAAAACACACACTGACAAAACACACACTGGCAAAACACACAACAACGCAACACAAACAGCCATACATACTCAAACACACAGCAACTCAATCATACAATCTTATTTCAATACATACATACACTCCTAACAATTTAACACGCATTCATCCGCACACACGTATACACTCAAACATCACAATCACTTATCACCTCACCAAATTACTAAATCACCCACATACCCACACACCCCACACCAAACCCACACACTCAGGTCCTAGAAGCCAGTATAGCACAAAAATAAACAATGAATAATTGCCAGACACAGGAACTTAAATCCCTTCAGTTATAATAAAAATAGAATATAATTTCGATTGGTCCACACAGCATAACTATAAATGTTGCAATGTCGTGTTATGAAATAAGTTATAAATGATACAAAACATATGTCACCTGATTGTCATCAATCACTTCGCGTCATTTTCTTGGTTGTATGACAATCGTGACATATCCGTTACATGACGTCCCGTTACAAGACGTCGCCCCGTTACATGACGTCACCCCGTTACATGACATCCCCCCGTTACATGGCGTCGCTCCGTTACATGACGTCGCCCCGTTACATGACGTTACCCCGTTACATGACGTATCCCCGTTAAATGACGTAGCCCTGTTACATGACGTCGCTCCGTTACATGACGTCGCCATAAATCACAGTAAAAGAGTTGTTGATTTTCTAGGCATCCCTTATAAGTTCAGTAGTTTGCTATTGCTTTCTGAACGGGGAGGTCTTATTTTACCGATCGTAATAATTGGCGAGAACAAATTTGCTTCCAAACTGCCTGCCGTGGAGTTTGTACCAGGTACACTTCGTATATATAAAATACATACACACACACACACATACATACATACATACATACATACATACATACATACATACATACATACATACTATACACACATACACACACACACACATCATACATACATACATACATACATACATACACATACACTACATACATACATACATACATACATACATACATACATACATACATACATACATACATACATACATACATACATACATACATAATAAAACACATACATACATACATACACACATACATACATACATACACATACATACATACATACATACATACATACATACATACATACATACATACATCAATCATACATACATACAACATACATACATACATACATACATACATACATACATACATACATACATACATATACATACATACATACATACACACATACATACATACACATACATACATACATATACATACATACATACATACATACATACATACATACATACATACATACATACATACATACATACACACATACATACATACATACATACATACATACATACATACATGCATACATACATACATACATACATACATACATACATACATACATCATACATACATACATACATACATACATACATACATACATACATACATTGCATGTGTATACTGTACACTGTAAGAACAGTGGTTCTATTCTTTACACCACAATTTGGGCCTCGGTAAACACTCGGGTGACAGTGTATCTAGGAAACACAATTAATATTGGATTCTTCTTCTTCTTTGCGTTCGTTCTTTACAACCAATTTTAATCACTCTTTGTGATATGTTTGATCTTTGCCAAGAACGTGTATACGTTGCACATTGGTTCGGTAGGCCCTAAATGAATTTTGGGATTGATCTGATAGCCGTAAAACTGGAAACAATTTCTCTAATCTTGAAGAATTAGTATCTGAGACTGCAACGTACAGACATGGGACTGGTTGATTAATATGACCGTCATCATTACACTTTGGTGAATAACTGTGTATGTTCTGACCTCTTTCTTACACAGGGAGATCTCAACGACAGTGCACGGACTTCGTAGCACCGATGAGAGTCTCCGATGTAATTTTGATGACGGTAAAAAAAAATTTGAAATGTTCTTGTAATCTTTTTAATGAACTTTGCACGGGCAGCGGCTTTGCTGCCTACACTTATAGATTTTTTAGTATCAATGGCTTTTTTACATGCTGAACTGGAACACAGGATCTACGTTTTATACTCTGCCCGCGACAGGACTAGAAACTTGATCTCACCTACATTTGAAATCAGAGATCTCTGACAAAGTATCTCGCAAGAAAAGTAAAGATCTGAGAATCTTTGGAACGAATATCCAGCACCTTACCTCTGTGACACAAAAGATACATATCAGCACTACCTCTTGACACAGAGATACATGTCAGCACTACTCTGTGACACAGAGAGATACATGTCCAGCACCTTACTCTGAGACAGAGAGATCATTCAGCACTTACCTCTGTGAGACAGAGATACATTCCAGCACTACTCTGTGAGACAGAGATACATGTCCAGCACCTTACCTCTGTGACACAGAGAGATACATGTCCAGCACCTTACCTCTGTGAGACAGGTAGATACATGTCCAGCACCTTACTCTGTGACACAGAGATACATGTCAGCACCTACCTCTGGAGACAGAGATACATGCCCAGCACCTTACCTCGTGAGACAGAGATACATGTCACACTTACCTCTGTGAGACAGAGAGATACATGTCCAGCACCTTACCTCTGTGAGACAGAGAGATACATGTCCAGCACCTTACCTCTGTGACACAGAGATCATGTCAGCACCTACCTCTGTGACACAGAGAGATACACGGGGACTCAATTTCTTCTTCTCTTTATCTTGTGTTCGCTCGCTCTGAAATCAGACGTAGTCATAGCGCTTCAGTCTGACTTTTGCGTGCAGTCCTGCTGTCCTGTTGATCAGTGTCCCCCGCCATGCAGGCATGCCTTTTCCTACTTCAGAGGTGCTTGTAGTTAATAAACTCAAGTAGGACTCAATTTAAATTCACAACTGTCAATAAACCAAAACAAAAGCATGATCGCCATTTTGGACAGACACAATAATAACTCAATTGATCAGGTGCCATATCTGCCGGCGTATGCGATCATGTTTCTCCACAGCTCTCTCTCTTCTTGATGCAGCTAATCCATTCTGACGTAGATCATTTGTCGAACCATGATGTTAGACAATCCAACATATTATCCCTCTGTCTTCCACGATCTCTCCATCCCTGAATTTTACCTGTTGTCACCAAATGTTCTAAACCTCTCTTTGCAGTACATGCCCAAAAAACCTTGATTGTCTGATTCTTATTCTTTTGATAAGATTTCTTTGTGTGCAGACCTGTTTTAAAACCTCATCACCTGTTTTCTTCGCTGTCCATGGAATTTTCAGCATTCTTCTGTAAAACCACATCTCTTGTGATTCCAATGATCGTATTGATTGTTTGTTCATTGTAATACAGGTCACGTGGTGAAAACCATTATTAATTCAAATGGGGCAGGGTCATAATAGAAAGTTCAAAGGTTGAAATGTTATACATAAAGTTTCACTGGAGCTAGTGGTATCCCATTTCTCTTGTATGAGGAACCACAAGGTTATACCACACAACAGGACATTAAATCACCACCAAGTTGTGCATAATGAAAACTGTTGAAGTTTGCGGATTTGTCTGGTTAACAATTAGAAAGCTTGTACGCACACCAAATATAAACGAGTTATGTCTTCAACGACGGAGGGATCGCCGACAGTCACATTGATAACACACTGCTCTAGTGACCACTGCCGTGAATATTCAGAGGTTTGAGTCTAGCATGGGACCGCAAAAAATCTTAGTGTGCACACAATATAAGGCTGGACTATATGAAACTCTGATCTTTTACTTGAGATCTAAATTGCAAGTGCACCTGCAGTTGAAGTAAGAGGCGCCATAGTAAGCGCCATAACTACTCCTGAATTCATAGCGGCGCGAGCGAAGAAATAATGTAGGAAACTGGAAACATGTTTTCCCGACTCTTTGTACCTGTCTGTTGTCGGGCCACGCAAGGGGAGCAAAGAATAGTAACACTACGATCTACGTGGCATGTTGTAAGAGACGACTGAGGAAGACTCTAGGGAGCTACCTGAGTAAATGAAAAGTGTCCCAGAAATCAGATGTGCTGGCCTACTTGTAGGCATATAACTGGCACAATATACAATCGCTCTTAGACTCTGATCACATACAAATCACAAAGAGTGGTTTAACAAGTAGTCGATATGGAAGTAAGAAGATGATGAGAAGAAGAAGAAGAAGACTGTCTCTTTGTCCACTGTAACACATTGTAACGTAGAGGCTTCTGTGGTTAAGTGGTAAAGCTATTCTATTTCATTTCGAAGATTATGGGTTCCAATTCGGTTCCTGCCATTTTGTTCACGGGTGCATTTTTTTCAGAGACTTCTTCAATTGTAGCTGGAGCTACGGAGTTATAGTTTTGTACTATGCGTTCTGAAGGTGGCAATACAATTCTGCAGGAAGAAACTGAACCATATAGGAAAACGCGGAAAATTACGTCAATTCTGCGTCATTTGACCTTTATCTGTAAACATCATAAGAAACTGATTTGTTTTTGTAGAGTGGGAAGATGAAGAAAAGGGACATCAATACACTTTAATAAGACTAAGGGGACATCATCCTCCTCATCTAAGTTATAGCAGGGGGGGATGATTCATGAGGTCATTACCTTGTAGTGGTGGATGACTTGCGTACCTCTAAGCTCTATGATCCAGAGAGCTATGTCGGCAGGGTTACACGGGACCTCGGATAACATACGGCCGGCTGGCTCAGTAAAAATTCTAGGAAATCAGACCACAACTGTCGCGTGATCTCCCATTCCAGTATTGTTGTTTAAAAACGAATTCATGTTACAAACAACACAACGTGTTTAATAAAGGTTAGATTATGTTAGAAATCAAGTTGAACAAAATAGGAATATCAGTATTATTCATATTTTTCTGCAATAAATAACCAGTGACTCATAGAATTCAGTAAGGAAAAGTAAAGTAAAGGAACCCTTTCATACCTCGTGGTATATAGGGCAATACATTGTTAGGCCTGTATTTTTCATTGACCGTCGGCACACGATGGGTGATGTGGTCAGCATCACGTCGGCCGCCTTTACTTTCCCAGAGCATGTCTGGTACCCAGTTGAGGCTGGGTCGACCTGAGCCGTCGCGGTCGGGAAAAATTCCAAGCGTACTGCGGGAGTTGAACCCAGACCACCAGCCTTGAGAATCGAGTTCACTAACAACTACGCTACCGCGGCTCTCATAGAATTCAGTACAATTGCAAAAAAAGCTTGCAGTGTTCTATCAAACATATACAAAGACGAGCCCAGTCTAAATCAAACTAAGTCATGGTTTCCCGGTCAGTTATTAGGCCAAATATTAGCGACGGCTATGGATGGTCTAGTTACCATTCCATTAATTAAAAACCACAAAAACCTAGTTACAGAAACCGAAAACAGAACTGAAGAGTGCTCGACTATTCTGGGAGATCATAAAGAAAACAGCAAGAGACAGGGAAGAGTGGCGAACAACTGTTGATGCCCTATGCTCCACGAGGAGCGGAGAGGAATAAGTAAGTAAGAGTGGGATGATTCAGATATCGGTGAGAGATCAAGAAATGGGTAATTGTTTATTCTCGAACAATAAACAAACAATCAATTGGGTTGATCTGTGACCACCTATAAACATAAACAAACAATAAACAATGTAACCGGGGGTTCAGGTTGATCATTAACTAGACTTTATTTGTATTAAAAATCAAACAAGGAAACGGATGTATATGTAGGTGAAGCGGTCAAGTGGCAGTGGGCGGTATCTCTATACAACCTTGTCTTAAAAGTGGCCCACTCTGCCATTAGTCTGTGTATAACTTGAAAGATGTTGACATCAATGCATTTTAGTGACGTGCGAATACTTAGTAACGAGTACTTGTTGCACTTGTAACTAATAATTAAATGTACTTAATAGTATATTACTCATATTAATTATACTATTATATTAATACAGCGCCGGATTAGCCTAGTAGCAGAAGTAGCAAATGCTACAGGCCCTGCGCTTCTAAGGGCCCGCGCTTCTAAGGGCCCTGCGCCTATGTGACAGATGAAAATGGAAAAATAACCAGATGTTATATCAAAAACAAGCAAGCTGTCTGAATTTTTAAATGTTGTGTGTGATGGTGCTGAATCCAAAGAAATCGAAGCAGAAAATACAGAAGTCGCGTCTCACTGTGTATTAGATGAGGGCAGTGCTATAGAAGAATCATCATTACCAATATTACCATTAAGATCAGCAACTCTTCACGATTTAGCCACATTTTTCACAATACAAACTGAAATCGAATATACAGCAAGTCCTCCCAATTTAGCCATATCATCTTCAAGCCAAAGAGAGGCAGCAAGAACAGCACATGCTTCTAATGTAGCAACATCATCTACAAGCCAAAAACACAACGAAAGTAAAATGTACTCCAACGATATTGGTGAATGGCCTAACAACTTCAATCGAGATTATTGGTTTGTAAAAGAAAGTAGCGAAGTGTAACATATGAACAGTGATTTCATGTCTTAAAAAACAAAAAACAAACATACGATAAAGAAAACAATCCACGATTTTGTCGAATTTCGTTTTTCACATACACACATACACCAACAAACAAAACTCACGTGAGAGATTGGTTGTGTTATACAGAAACTAAAGGACAACTGTTCTGTTTTGTTTGCAAAGTTATTAATTTAGGCTGTACCATAGAGTGACTGGTGTATTTGAAATACTTCGGCAGTTAAAATATATTACAGCAGAAGAATCTTGAAAAGAACTCCAAATATTGTCAGCTCTTACCAAGAGGATTTGGAAGAAAGCCTAGGCGACGAACTCATGCAGTTCACTGAACTTCTTAAAATTAATGTAGCTGCTGCTTTGGCAACGAAAAGCATGAGGCTCTTGAACTGCAATTTTATAAACTTATAATGAAAAATTCATTAGAGTCGTGTTTCCAAATGTAGAATTAGTCTTACGAATTTATTTCTCTTAATGATTATTAGCTGCAGCGGAGAACGTTCTTTTTCAACATTAAAGCGTACAAAAAGTGAGTTAAGGAACATGATGGGACAAGATCGTCTAAATAACCTCACCTTAATGAACATTGAATGTAATTTACTTAGAGAAATTGATTTGTCTAGTATTATCTCTAAATTTGCTCACATTAAATCAAGAAAAGTTTGTTTGTAAAAGTTGTGTTTATTTTATTATCATACAAAACCTAGGGCCCCGCGCTAAAATTTGCTACGGGCCCTGCGCTAGCCTAATCCGGCACTGTATAATATAATATAATAGCCGTCCATCACAAGCGATGATGACAACAATCTCAGACGTGTACTGTTGCACCTCTCTGTGTGTGCGGAGGTGACTGTAGAGTCCAATCCTAGAACAGAACTGTATTAATAGTATAGCACTCAACGCAGACCAACAAAATGAACTGCTCTTTGCTGACGACCAGTGTTTATTCCATAATAATATTGAACAGCTTCAAGAACACATAAACTTACTCAACAATAGCTGACTCAAATACAACATGAAGATCAACATTCAAAAGACAGAAGTCATGACTATAAGCAGAGAACATAAAGATATCAACATACAAATAAATACCAAACCAAAACATAAAACAAATACCAATACTTCACACTGATAAGACTAAAAATAAACTAATCCAAACCAACAACATTAATACCACTACCCCAATTTTAAACACCACTACCAAAAGGGACTAAAAACAGAAAAAATTCACTTTATAACACGTTCCCAAAAAACGGGGACTACAAAAAAAAAAAAAATTAACACAAATAGATCAAAAAAAAAAACAAAAAACCAATAAAATAAAATTTAAAAAAACTAAAAACACCCCTTTTAAATTAAAACAAACAAAATTTTTCCTTTTTAAAATAACCTAATCCCCCAGTTAACCCATAACCTAAAATAATCATAAAACAGACAAGAAAAGACTAGGGATTACAACATCAAACCCCCAAAATCCAACCTTTCAAAGATCTTTTCACAAACCCATCACTTTAACCTCTACCCTAAAAAAAAAAAAAAAAGAAAAAAAAATTTTAAAAGGTTATAACCTTAAACAAACACAAAATCACCCATAACTTACCACAATAAACATAAATTTTAACTACAATCTAAAATACAGATTAATCCAATGGAAAAAAACACCAAAAACCGGGCAAAATCACAACTAATCAAAATTAAAACAAAATATTCTTAAAAACCAGATGTACAATAAAGACAAAATTAAAAAAAAATAAGGGGGCATAAACCCATATCAAAAAAGAACAACAGATTAAAATTTTTAACACCTACAAATCCCTTTATCCACTACAAACCACAAAAAATAAGATACAAAAAGGGGAAACCCCAAAGATAGGACCAAAAGAAAACCTATGAACAAAATACAGCAAAAATCCTTAAAAAAAGGGGGACAAAAACACTATTTTCCCCCCAACACTAAAAATAAAGGGAAAAAAAATAAAAGAAAAAAACTAAAAAGGAAAATACAACAAATCCCCAAATTAAATCAAATGGAAAAACCTACATAACATACTACACATCATCATACATAAACACAGAAAAAAAACAGTTTTTTTAAAAAAATAACTTTTCCCCCTTTAAAAAAAATTTTCCAAATACACCCAAAAATTTCACCCGTCACACCCAAAAAAAAAAAAAAAAAAAATAAAAACAAAAATTTTAATCAATTAAAAAGAAATCACACAAAAAAACATCAAAAAACTAAAAATCAAACAAATAAAAAAAAAAAAAAATAAAGAAATTTTAACCTTTTTTACACAAATTCAACAGAATTAATAAAAAAAGAAATTTAAAAATCCATTTTTTCAACCCCCCTAGATAATTTTAAAATTCACAGACTACATCCAAACATCACACACTACATCACAACTAATCCCAACTAATACACTACCCCCAAACTACATCAACACTATCATACACTCATCACAACTACATCACACACTACAAACACATACCCAACTACATCACAACTACACACAACTACACAATCCATCACAACTACCACTATTCCAAAAACCAGACTCATCACAACAAACACACTACATCAAAACTACATCAAAACTCATCACAACTACATCAACACCATCACAACTACATCACAACTAACACAACTACATCACACACTACATCAAACTCACCAGATTTAATACAACACATCACAACTACATCACAACTCATCAAAACCACCACAACAAAAACACACCAATCACACACTACATCACACACTCATCACACACTACATCACAACTACATCCAACTACATCACAACTACATCAACATTTACACCAGACTAATCACAACTACACACCTCATCACAACTACATCACAACTACATCACATACTACATCACACAATCACATACTACATCACAGACTAACAATACTCATCACAACTACTTTACAGACTCATCACAGACTACATCACACACTACATCCAACTCACACATTTAATCACAATACATCATACACTACATCACAGACACCCCCAACTAATCAAACTCACACAACTCATCACAATACACAAATACATCACAACTCAACAACTACATCAAAAAACCATCACAACTACATCACAAACACCACATAATCCCTACATCACAGACTACATCAAACTAATCACACCCCATACACAAAACCACACACATCACACACTACATCACACTACATCCAACTACATCACAGACACATCACAACCATCACAGACTACATCACAACTAAAAACCCACACTACATCACCCCTACATCACAACTACATAAACCCTCATCACAACTCATCACACCTACATCACAACTACATCCACATAACAACACTACATCAAACTACATCAACACTACACACAACTACATCACAGACTACATCACACACTACATCAAAACACACAACAATCACAACCATCACAACTACATAAAGACTACATCAAACAATCAAGCAAATTACAATGGTTAATTCAATCAAACAAATACTACTACATCCAACTAAAAACACCATACACACACTCATCACACCACATCAACACTACATCACAATCATACAACTCATCACAACTACATCATACACTACACACAGACTAATCACAACTAATAAACACTACATCACAGACTATCCAACACATCCAACTACATCACAACACATCACAACTACATCAAAACCAAAATACACATCACACACAAAACCAACAACAGACTACATCACACACACACTACTCACACACTAATCAAAACACATACCACTCATCAAACTACATCACAACTACATCACAACTCTCAATACCATAAACCAATACAAAAGACTACACACACTACATCAAACACATCACACACTACATCACACACTACATCACCCCTACATAAAATCAAAAGGGCACATCACACACAATCACACACATCAACACCATCCAACTACATCACAACTAATCATAACCAAAACACAACTACATCAAACTAACACACACTACATAAACCCCCAACACAGACTACATCACAACTAACTCCACACACATCACACCCACTAAACACACATCACACACTCATCACCCCCCAACATCAAACCCATCACAACTCACACACACTCATCATAAATCATCACACACTACATCACAATACATCACAGACTAATAAACTAATCACACCCATCACGTACTCACAACTACATCACACACTACATCCAACTACATCAAAACCCCACATCACACCATCACAACTACATCAAAACACATCACACAAACATCAAAAACTACATCACACACACACACACTACATCACACACTACACACACACACACATACATACAATACATCCACACTCATCACACCACACACTACACAACACTAAAAACACAGACTTTACCAAAACCCCAAATAATCACACTACATCACCCCTACATCACAACTACATCACCCCTAATCAAAACCCAATCAAAACTACATCAAAACTACATCACACACTACATCACAATTACACACAACTACATCAAGACACATCCCCCAAACATCACAACCATCACAGACTACATCACAACTACATCAAAACCAACTACATCACACACAAATACATCAAAAGACAAAAACCCCCATCACACACTACATCACACATACACCACACTACATCACACACAATTAAAAACAAATCCAAACTAAAAACAAACAGATTTTAATCCGCTACATCCACACTACACAAACTAATCAAAAATTACATCACAATACATCACAATACATCACAACTACATCACAACTACATCAAAACATCACATACTACATCACAGACACATCACAACACATCACAACTACATTTAACCCACCACACTCATCACAAATCATCAACACTCATCACAGACTACATCACACACACATCACACACTACATCACAATCACACACACTACACCACATAATAACATCAAAAATCACAGACTACATCACAACTACATCACAATACATCACACACACATCACACCCCACATCAAAAACACTCCACCAACAAAAAACCATCCACACTACATCACACCATCACCCCCTCACAAAAACACTTCTACAAAATACATCACAGACTACACGCACACCAAGCCACACACCACCATCACACACTACACCACACTACATCACAGACTACATCACACCTACATCACCCCTCATCACCCACTGCATCACAACTACATCACAACTACATAACACACTACATCACCCCTACATCATCCCTAAAACACAACTAACCAAATACATAAAAATCACACACTCATCACACCATCAAAACACACCAAACTACACCATCCCTCATCACAGACTACATCACAACAATACATACTACATCACAACTAATAAAACTACATCAAAACTACATCACACACTCATCACACATCACCAAAATACACCATCACAAAACTGCATAAAAATTCATCAAACATACATCAACACTACAAACAGACTAAATCACAGACTACATCACACACTACATCACAACTACATCACCCCTACATCACACACAAACATCACAACTACTCACAATACATCACACTCATCACAGACAACACACACTACACACAACTCATCACACACTACATCACACACTCACCACTACATCACACACACATCACACACTACATCACAAAAAAATCATCACCACAATAAACACTACAACACAACTCATCAAAACTCAACACACACATCACACACCATCCACACACTACATCACAAAACACATCACACACTCATAACCCCACTCACATCACAAAACCAATCACAGACAAAGATACACACACATCACAATCATCACACTACATCACCACTACATCACACTCATCACAGATACATCACAACTAATCACACACTAAATCACAACTACATCAACATCATCACCACTAATCACACACCAAACATCACCTACTCACACACACATCACACACAACATCCCACACTACACACAACTACATCAAACCCACATCAACACTACATCAACCAACCAACCACACAACACATCAACATACATCACAACCCATCAAAACCACATCACACACTACATCACACCCCATCCAACTACATCAAATACATCAAACTAATCCA
This sequence comes from Arion vulgaris, assembly GCA_020796225.1. Classification (NCBI taxonomy): domain Eukaryota; kingdom Metazoa; phylum Mollusca; class Gastropoda; order Stylommatophora; family Arionidae; genus Arion; species Arion vulgaris. Next base: position 6,885,593 of record CM036758.1, read on the forward strand.
CACATAAAAACCTACATCACACACTACATCAAGATACATCACACACTACATAACAGACTAATCCCCCCTCCCCCCAACACCCCCATCACCGACTAATAAAACACTCCACACCACAACTACACACAATACTTTGGCCATATCACAAACATACAATACATCACACACTACATAAACACTACATCACAACCCAATCACAACACATCAAACTAATCACACACTACATCACAACTACATCAACTACAACACACTACATAAAGCCACTCACAACTAATAAAGACTACACCCCCAAACACATCACACACACATCACACCATCAAATTTTCCCACAGACTATATCACAGACCATCAACACATCCCCCCTGCCACACACTCACCCCCGACTCACAAAAATACATCAAAATACATCAACACTACATCACCCCTACATCCAGACTACATCCAAAACACATCACAACTACATCCACACTACATCCAACTACATCACAACTACATCACACACTACATAAAGACTACACACACCCCACATCAAGACTCATCACAACCCATCACACAATAAAAATCACACACTTACATCACAACTACATCACACACACATCCGACTACATCCAAAACCCCACTGCAATCACACCCCACACCCCCACACCACACTCACACACAAAACACCCCAACACATCACACACTACATCCACACAATTACAAAAAACAACTACATCACACACTCACACACCACATCACACTACATCACACACTACATCAAAAACATTAACACACACTAATCACAACACATCACACACTACATCACAACTAATCCAACACTACACCCCCAATCACAACTCATCACAACTACCCCTTCACACATCATAAAATGACACACTTCACACAATAAACACTCATCACAGCCCTTACCCTCACACACTACATCACACACTACATCACACATTATCACAGACTACACACAACTACATCACAACTCACCACACACTCATCCCCCCCAACACATCAAAACCCTACATCAACACTAAAAGTAAACACAGATAATCACACACTACACACACTACATCACACACTAACACACAATTTAAGCAATCAAACACTACACACACACTACATCACAACTACATCACACACTACACCAACTACATCACACACACCCTACTAACTTTCACCCCTACATCCCCCCACTCACACATTTAATCACACACTACATCAAAAATTACATACACCCATCCACACTAAAACAACACTACACACAACTACATCAAAATTTACATCCCACTCATCACACACTACATAACACATAATCACACAATCACAATACATCACCACTACACCCCACTCACCCACACCATCACGCACTCATCACCCCTCCAAAAGACTACATCACACACTATATCCACACTACATCAAGACTACATCACACACCCATCACACACACATCACACATACATCACTACCACCCCCCATCACACATACATCCCACACATAAAGACTACATCACACAAAATCACAAAATCATCACAGACTACACTACACTACATCACACACACATCACAGACACACCACACCATCACAATACATCACAATCATCACACACACACGACTACATCCCACACATCATACACTACATCACACACTACATCACACACTACATCACAAATTACATCACAGACAATAAACCTTTTCTCACAGACTACATCACCCGCATCACACCACACACTACACCACCCCCTACATCACAGACTACATCACAACTCACACACACTACATCACCCCTACACACATACTACATCACACACCATCACACACCATCACACCCCCACATCAAAAAACCCATCACACACTCATCACACTTAATCACACATACATCACACATTTCCAGACTTTTCAGACACATCACAACTCATCCACCAATCAACACTACTTCACAGACTAATCACAACTCATCAACACATCACACACTCATCACAACTGCACCACACTCATCACACCGACCCACACTCATCAAACTAAATCAACACCATCACACACTACAAAAATACATACAACACAACCTAACTCCAACACATCACATATCATCACACACACATCACACACTACATCAAAACAATACACACATCAAACACTCCAAACTACATCAAAACCACATCACACACTAATACAACTACATCACACACACAAACAGACTACATCACACACTCATCACCCCACCAACAATCACCCCTACACGCCAAACCCACTACAAAAATCACACTACAATCACACACTCATCACACACTCATCACACACTCAACACACCCCCACATCACACACTACATCACACACTACATCACAATACATCACACATACATAACACACCAGCTTTTCACAACTACATCACAAAACCATCCACACTAATACACACTACTTCCAACTAATCCGACTACATCACAACACATCACAATACATCACACACTAATCACCCCTACATAAAGACTCATCACAACTAATCACAACTAAAAAATCACAAAACTAATAAAACTAATCACACACTACATCACAATACATCAACACTACATCACAGACTACATCACACACTACATCACAAACCATCAACACTACATCACACACTACATCACAACAATCACACACTACATCACAACTACATCAACACACATCACAACTACATCACAACTACATCACACCACATCACACTACATCACACACACATCACACACTCTTTACACACTACATCCAACTACATCACACTAAAAACACAGACTACATCACAACTCATCACACCACACACTACACACACACTCATCACAATTTACATCACAGACTACATCACAAACATCACACACTACATCACAACTACATCACCACCATCACACACTACATCACAACTACATCACCCCTAATCAACCACACTACTCACACACTACATCACACACTACACACACACTCCCCTACAAAACCCCTAATCTTACAACACATCACAGACTAATCCACAACATCACACAAACCCTTATTTTCAGGACCTAATCACAACTACATCCAGACTACATCACCACTACATCACAACTCATCACACACTTAACACCCCCGCAATCCCACACACATCAACACTCGCAAAATCACACACACACTAAAACCACAAAAACACATCACACACTAATCCGACTACATCCACACTCATCACCCCACTCACCACACTCATCACAACTGCAATCACACACCATCACACACTACATCCATACCCCCCAAAAACCCCCAACTAAATCAAATCATCACACACTACATCACACACTACATCCAATTTTTTACATCACACACTACATCAAAAAACTAAAACAAAAAACTACATCACACACTCAAAACCACAATAAACACCAGCACCCACACACACCCAACACACACTACATCACAACTACATCAAACTACATCCCCATACACACACACTCACCACATATAAAATACACACACTCCATCAACACCACACAACTAAAAAATCACAACTCACCCACTACATCACACTACATCACACACTCAAAACCCACACACGGGCATAAAACACCCCCCCACAAACAACTACATCACACACTACATCAAAACACATCACACACCATCCAGACTACACCCACCCACATAAACCACTCACTCCACACACACACAACAAACATCACACACTATACACACTAATCACAACCATCACACACTCACACACCACATCACACACTACATCACACCACACACACCCCAAAAAACACACCATCAAAACTCATCACAGACTACATCACACCCCAATCACACCCCCAAATCACAACACATCACCACTCATCACACACTACACCGGACTACATCACACAAATCACAATACATAAACAATCATCCACACTACATCACACACTCATCCCACACTCACAACATAAATACAACAAAATAAAACCACACTCACCAAACTCCCCACACATTCACCAACTAATCAGACTCATTACCCCCATCACACACACATCACTACATCCACACAATCAAAACCCACATCACAACCACATCCCCTCATCACAACTACACACCCAACACATCACAAACCCATCACACACTCACCCAACTACATCACACACACATCCAGACACATCACACACTACACCCCAAACTCATCCACACCATCACACCAACACCACCCAAAACCACACACATCCAGACTACATCACCCCCAACATCACCTACCACAACACATCAAAATTTTCATCACACACACTCAACACTACCACACACATCCACACTAAACCCACCCCACATCACACACACATCACACACACCAGACTAATACAGACTACATCAAAACTCATCACACACAATCAACATCTCACAACTAATACAGACTACATCACAATACATCAACACTACATCACACATACATCATACCCCCCCTCACACCAACTACATCAAAAGACACATCACACCCCCACACCACATCAACACACATCACAACTACATCACACATCATCACACACTGCACCACACCCCTGCATCCCATCATCACACACTCATCCACACTACATCAACACTAAAACACAGACTAAATACAACTACATCACAACCACACACATCATCACCCCCACACACACCCCACACACAATACATCAAAACTCATCACAACTACATCACAACACACACACACTACTCAACTACATCACACTCATCACAATAATCACACCACATCACACATCATACACATACATCACCCCCTACATCACACACTACATCACACACTACATCAAAATACCACACTCAAAACCCCTAATCACAACTAATCACAACTACATCACACACTACATCACACACTACTAAACTTATCCAATTACATCACGACTACATCACACACCATCACACACTCATCACACCATCCCCAAATTCATCAACACTACATCAAAAACTACATCACAACTAATCACCCCTACATCACAACTACATCACACACTACATCACAACTACATCACACCTACACCACACCACCACACACTCATCACAACTCATCACAACTCATCACACACTACATCAACACTACACAAACTAATCACAATTTCATCACAAAAACCATCACACACTACACAATCCACATAACAAAAACCATCACAACTACATCAACACTAACACACACACCAGACAAAACAGACTACACACAACCATCACACACTACATCACACACTACTTCACAGACTAATCAAAACTCATCACAACTACATCACACACACATCACACACATACACACACATTTCAATACTACACCCGCCCAATCACACACTCACAACTACATCAAAACAATACACAACACACACATCACACACTACACCCAACACATACACACACACCCCACACTACATCCAACTACATCACACACTACATCACACAACATCCACACTACATCACGACTACATCACCCCTACATCACAGACTACATCACACACTAATCACACACTACACCACTACATCACACACTACATCACCCTACTACCACTCACACACTACATCACACACTACATCAACCACAAACAAACAACTACATCCGTCCCCCACACACACCTACATCACAACTACATCACAACTACATAAAATACCCCCTACATCACACCCCCTCCCCACAATCATCACAACCGTAATCACAACACATCACACATACATCCCACACATCAAACTACATCACCCCTACATAAAATGTAAAGGGGCACAAAACTGCCACCAATCAACATAATCACACACCATCACAACACATCAAACTACATCAAAACACATCAACCCCTGCACACACCCCCACACTACACCACACACTACATCACAGACACATCACAGACTACATCCACCCACCCAACTACATCAAAACCCTTTACACATTTCACACATACATCACACATAAAACCCACTACATCACACACTACATCACACACTCATCACCCCTAATCACAACTACATCACCACTACTTCACAGATATATACAGACTACATCACAGACTACATCACACCCCTACATCACACACTACTTCCAGACTATATCACAGACTACATCACAGACTACATCACACACTAACACAACTCATCACACCCCCTACATCAAAACCCCTAATATCATTCACTACATCCAACTCATCACACATTCAATCACAGACTACATCACAATCATCACCCCTCCCCACACAGACCAAAGCATCACACATTTATCCCATCAAATACAAAAAACAAAAAACTACATCACCCCTACATCAAAAAACCATAAACACTAATCACACACTACATCACAGACTCACAAACACTACATCCACACTACACCAGATTACTCACACTACATCACACACTACACCACACTAAAGATCACACACTAATCAACACTCAAAACAAAATACATCACAACTAACACACACTACATCACACACTACATCCACACTCATCACCCCCAAAACACACCCCATCACACCACATCACACACTCACACACACACACCAACTACATAACAACTACATCCACACTACATCACAACTACATCAACACTACATCACACACTACATCACAATTAATCCCCATAATCACACACACTGAAAATCACACACTAATCAACTACATAAAGGGGACTACATCACACACTACATCACCACACACACACTACTCAAAACTACATCACACTACATCACACACTCCACCACACCCCACTGCATCACACACTCATCACCCCTCATCACAACTCATCAACACTACATCACAACTAAATCAAACACATCACACCAAATCACAATAATAAACCAATCACACACTCATCAAAATACATCACAACTACATTTCAAATAACTACATCACACACTACATAAAGACTAATCACACACTCATCACAACACATCACACACTTCACACAACTACACAAAACCACATCACACACCCACATCACACACACATCACACCCCAAAACACACACTTTTCACACACTACATCACACACCACACACACTCACACACACTACATCAACACACATCACACACTACATCACACACACTCACACACTACTTCACAACTAATCACAGACTACACACACTACATCACACACCATCACAATACTTCCAACTAACACAACTCACCAACTGCATCACACATCATCAAATCCACACACTACATCACAGACTACATCAAACTACATAAAGGGACCAACACAACTACATCACAGACCATCCACCTACTCCCCAATCACAAAATTAATCCAACTAATACCCACAAAACCCCAACACAAAACCCAATCACACACCACATCACACACTCATCACACACTACATCACAACTACATACAACACATCCAACCCATCACACTACATCCAATACATCACAAAAACTCACCACTACTCCCCACTACACACGTCAATAAATAATCACCTTTTAACCAAAACCCAATCACACATACATCAAAAAAAATCAAAAAACTCACCAAATCAACACCAATCACCCCCAAATCAAATAATGGGCAGATACATAAAATAACTACACAAATGCACCACATAATCAAATTCACCACACTAATCACAGAACAAATGCCTACATACAGTTTAATCACACACTATACCACACATCCCTACATCCCCCTCATCAACATACATACACACTAAAAATGATCCACCCTACATCAAACATTACACCTACATCACAGACTAAATCACTGAACCCCTTCATAAACACCCCTACACACACACTAACACACACTACATCACAGACTACATAAAAATTCCCCCTACACCCCTACAACACACACATCAAAACCCCAAATCACACACTCATCACAACACATCACACATACATCACACATTTAATCAACAACATCACACACAAACCACAACTAATCACAACTACATCAAAACTCATCCACACTCATCACACACTACTCTCACTAATCACAGACTACATCACAACCATCACACATACATCACACATACATCACAACTACATCAAAACACATCACAACTACATCACAGACAATCACACACTACATCAAAAAGATCCCCCATCACAATTTAAAAAAACCCAAAACACTACATCACAGACTACATCACACCCATCACGACTACATCACAATACATCACAACTACATCAAACTACATCACACACACATCACACACTACATCAAAACTACACCCCAACACACATCAAACTAAAACACAGACTACATCCACACTACATCCACACTACATCACACTACATCACAACTACATAAAAATACATCACCCCTACATCACACACCATCACACACTAATCACACATTTTCACGCACCATCACACAACCTCCCGCTACCCCAAAATCATCACCATAATCACTACATCACACACTCACACAACTAATCACACACTACATCAAAACCCCCCTACATCACACACTACATCACAACTACATCAAAACACTCACCATCACACACTACACCCAACACACCCCACAACACATCACAGACTACATCACACACACATCACAAACTAAAATATCACACATCTACACCCCACCACAAAATACATCACAACTACAACACACTACATCACAACACAACACTACATCACAGACTACATCACAACTCATAACCCACACACTACACCACACACTACCCCAACACTACATCACAACTAATCACAACTCATCCACACTCATCAAAACCCACTCACTCACACCACATTCATACCCCTACATCACAACTAAAACCACACACTAATCACACACTACTTCACAGACTATTACGTTCAAATCATCACCCATAAATACCTGCTATATCACGTCACACGCAATCCCCCAAAATCCACAAATCCAATTCCGGCAATAATAAATCACAAAACCCATACAAAATACAGCTGATCCAGAAAATTACCCCTAATCCAGATCATAAACTGCATCGTTATAAAAACCTCAAATAATCACGAAAATAAACCATAACCCCTAATGGGATTTAATTACACCAATTTTTTGAAAATCAAAAATAATTAAATAATAAGAAAATATACATTGAAAAATCATAAGATAATCCAAATCCACCATAAATTCCCCCCTAAATTAAAATAAGAATTTAATACAAACTCACAGTTCAAAATAAGCTTCCCATTAACCCAAATCCCAAAATTTAAAAGTTTAAAAAAAGTAATTTTTAAAAATTTAAAATGATAAATTTTAACACTAAAAAAATAATCACAGTAACCAAATACTTTTCAACAATCAACATAATCAAATACCATGATACATCCAAACCCTACACCCACAACACTAATAATACATAATGCATCCACAGCATACAATCATCACACACTACATCACACTACACCAGACTCTACACACACCTACATCACACACTACATCACAACTACATCACACCTACATGACCACCCCTCACACACCCCATACACATTCACACAAACATCCCACTCACCATAAATCACGACTACATCACCCCTACATCAAAACACATCACACACTACATCACACATTTTAAATCACAGACTACATAAAACACTACATCCCCCTCACCACCACACACCAAACCACCCCAACACTACATCACACACCCCAAATATCAACCTCATCCACACTACACCCACAACTTTTCCACCTAAATCACCCCCAAACATCACAAATCAACCACCAAGAAAAACCCATCCACACCACCGACTACACCCACACTACATCACAACCATCACAAAACCATCAAAACTCATCAAACTACATCAAAACACCAAGATTAACCCCACACATCACACACTCATCACCCCTCATCACCCCTTATCACAATCACAACACTCATCCAGACCATACACACTCATCAAGAACTCACCCCCACATAAAGATAACCCCAGCACACAAACCATCAACCATCCAATATCCACATCACATCCCTAAAAACACAACTACATCAACCCACCTGCCATCCCCCACACACATCACACACATCACACACATCAAATAATCACACCCCCTTCACCATCCCCCTTTACAGATAATAAACACATGATAATAAAAACATCACACACAAATCACAATACCCCAAACACTAATGGTCCCCTACCCAACCACACACACAAAATTCCCCCCAAACCCCCTCATCCACAATCCAGACTCCCCCCAAATCCACCACATACGCTTTTTATCATAAATCAAACCCATAACAACCCCCAATACCATTTTTAAAAAATACCCCTAATCAAACAATAAATAATAACACCAAACCCCCCCCCCCATTTTGGACTATACAAATACACCAACACTAAAACCCACAAAAATTTACCACACAACCCCAAATTCCAGACTCCACGATTCACAAAATATCACAAATACAACAATTTCCGGCAAATGACTTTCCCCAAAATCATACCCTCTTTAAATACTCAACATTGTACACGACTCCCCCCCTAATCACAAAACCCGACTTATACGCACTACAGCAACCTAAATCCAATTTAATAAGATACACCTTTTACTCACCCACTCCCTAAAACTAATCACAACCAAACCCCCACACTTACATCACAGACTACATCAAACACATCAACACACATCAAGCCACACACACACTACATCACAACTAATTTGCCCCAAACACCCCATCACAGACTCCCAAAGCCTTTAAACACATCACACCCACCACACAGCAATACGATCACACCATACACAACACATCACAGACTACATAAACCCCCAACATCACAGACACATCAAAACCTAATTTCCCCCAACTCATCAAACTCATCACAGACTACCCATCACCCACTAACCACTACATCCAAACTAAAACAAATTAACCCACACACTAAAGCAATCACAGACTACATCAACCTCATCACAGTTTAAAATCACAGACTACACCCCACACACACCCCCAACATCATCACCCCACTCCAATCATAACAATACAGCAAAAAGGGACTACACAACACACATCAACTTACTCACAACTAATCACGCCTAAAACAATAACTCATCACAGATACATCAAAATCAATCACACTAATACAGTTCCAAACTACACCAACACTACATCACAATACTCAACACACATACACAATACCACAGACTACACACAACTACAGCTCTCACGACTACATCACACACTACATCACACTAAAAACCACACACACACTACATAAACAGACTACATCACACATCATCCAAGATACTCACAGACACACAAGACTACATCATACACTCATCAAGATACATCACCCCCAAACATCACAGACTACATCACAGACTACATCACAGACTACATCACAGACTCATACACCACTTTCCGCCACTCCAGACTACATAAAGGAAAAAAGATGCTTTTAAAAGTTGAGTCGTTTCAACTATACAATACTATACCATTCCTTGTTTCTAATCTGGGAAACAATACTATACCATTCCTTGTTTCTAATCTAGGCAAATACATCATTCTTGTTTCTAATCTAGTAAATACTATACCTTTCCCTTGTTTCAATTGGGTCAAATTATACCTTTCCCAGTTTCATTTTCAATTATAGCTATTTATAGAATTGTCAGGGAGGGTCATATGTAAGAATGTAATGGATAGGGAAGAATTTTTACCCTACAATTATTTCCTTCCACGTGTTCCAGTCCCGTCGCATGAAGTTTCTGTTGTTACCCGGTGATTTGTGGGATTTCAAAATGATATCATCCATCTGGCCTTTTACTGCCTCAAATTCTAAACCCGATTGTTTAAGTCGGGTGGGTCTAAATGGTTAAAGGGTTAGGTTAAGGGGGGCGGGAAACCGCCTTGAGTTCCAAGGTCGTGGTTGAACCGGGCCGCAGTTCTGTTCACTGGGCATTTTTCCATAGACCACAGGATTGTGCTGGGGCTACGGAGTTTTGCTTTTTCAATACTTTCCAGGTTTGCCATTTATGGGAAAAGGGGTTGGGAAGATATAACCTGAATGAAGCATTTGGCAGGTGGCTTATTTATGCGAACAGGGGTTGAGACATAAGAGGTATAACCTGGTGTAATGGTCAATACTCGGGAGGTGGTTTCCATTTGCGAACAGGGGTTGAGACATAAGAGGATAACCTGGGGTTAAAAATCAGCTCCGGCAGGTGGGCCAAATTTTTGAACAGGGGGTTTGGAAAAGAGGAACCCTGGGGTAAGAAGTCAATACTGGGTGGCTTCCATTTTTGAAACAGGATTGAGACATAAGAGGTATAACCTTTTAATGAAGTCCAAATTTTGGGAGGTGGTTTGCCATTTATGGGAAAGGGGTTAGACATAAGAGGTATAACCCGTGTAATAAGTTTCGGCAGGGTTTTTTTATGGGAAAAGGATTGAGACATAAGAGGTATAACCTGGGAATGAACCCTATTCCCCCTTTGATTATTTTTTGTTTACTGTTGTCAGATTTCAAGTGTGAGATTTACAAACCCATTGTTAAATCACCGGTCGGTGTTAGATTTCTACAGTGTTTAGATCCAAAAAACCCCCCGGAAATCCTTTGTAGCCAGTATGGATTTACCCCCATACCGTGAGGCAGACATCCAGTTTCTATTTTTAAAAAAAAAATTGGTTCCCCTTTCAGAACAAAAAATTTAAAAAAAACATAGGGGAAATCCATCCCCAGGGACGAAGTCCAGGTGTTTGGGTTTGTGTCAAAGTTTCCCCGTCTACACTACTGGGAGGGGAAGGTTGGCAGTGTTCTAAGGTACAACAACATCATTTTTTCTTTTCACCCTTCCAAGAAAACTATTGATCCAAACCTGCTGGGAATAGAGCCAGACGCAGAATCATTGTATAAATGCACAAGAGAATACACCTTGGGCTTTCAAACTGTCGTTAATATAAATGAACATGCTGGGCTTAAAATGGGATCGTTAGTCACTGTGACTATAATAAAAAAACCTTCGTACCGTTATAGTAATAGAGCAAGCAAGATTTTTCCAACAGCCATCCCAAACTGCTCAATCATCTTCAGGAACTGAGACCCATATTTTTGCCTTCAGCAAAGTTCGAATGTAATAATAAAAGAAAATCGTCTATCAAACAAATAAAAAATGAAGATTGGGGCATACATTTTTCCCTTCCCTTTTTTCCTTTTACGCTGAATTTGGTTTGGGCTGATATGATGCATCTGCTTGATTTTTTTGGGGAAGTCCTGCTTTCCCCTTATCAGGTCACACCCCCCCATCCCCGACATACAGGGTGCCCAACTCCAGAGATACTTTAGTTTGATATGAAAAAATTATCTGACATAAAACTAATTGTTGATTAATCCAGAGATTTGGAGTTTGAAAATTTTACCCCGCTTGAACTGGGCTTAAGGGGAAGGGGAGGAGGTGTTTAACCAGGGACCATCAGTATACATACCTTTGACATAGGTTGAGGAGACGACAATGGGGCCCGCCTGGGGGTTTGGGCGCGTTCAAACCAATGATCTGTGGGGTGGAAGACAAAAAAATGCAGAAGACCGAAACCAATGTGACTGGAGGAAACTGGGGGGGAAGAGGTAGGGGGAAAACCAGAGAGACATGGACACGAACTTACATCATCAGGGCCATGCCGATCGAGCACCGGAATTTTGGGCAAATCTCTGTCTCTGGTGTTTGCATCATCTCAGATGTTTACGCCCCCCCATCAAGCGGGATTAAAATTTTCTTTTTGTTTCCCTGTCTCTTCTCCTCGATTTTACCAGTTGTTAAAGGGCCCCCATCACATGCCTAAAATAATGATTGTCTCTTTGTTTAAACGAATTGGGGCAAAAGAAAGAGAGAGAACGACTAAATGAACTAAGCGTGCTTGCTCAAAAGATCTGGTTTGGAGGAGATTTTGATGGTTATTTTCGAAAGTTAAAAAGAAGAAGAGTTACGTTTGTTTTTTTATGTTTTGTTATCAAAGAATTAAATCTTATTTTTATCTAATTTCATCATCATCCACTGAAGAATTAAACGGAATACAAACAGATTTAATAAGGCAAACCAAATTATTGTACAAAAATACAATACTGGAAAAAGAGGGGTCGATGGACACTAAGAGAGAAATGTTTAAATGTTTTTTTTAATAACTCTGTGCTATAGTGCCAGCAGAAATGATAAAAATGAGGGAAAAAAGAATCTAAAAAGGAAAGATGTGTTAAGACGAGTTCTAAATGTAAAAGAAGAGATAAATGAAAAAGAGATAAAGAAAATGAGATCCCTTTCCTGTGTTACAGTGTTTTAAGAAACAAAGGTCAAGTCTGAACGATTTAAAAGATCTTGTCCGGGTTTCAGTGTATTAAGAAAAAACAGGTCAAATGTCCAAAAGATTAAGAGACCTTTTCCGTGTTACAGTGTATTAAGAAACAAAGGTCAAAGTTCAAATATTTAAAAGATCTTGCCGGACAGTGTATTAAAAAAAACAGGTCAAAAATCTCAACTATAAGAGATCCTTTCCCGTGTTAAGTGTATTAAAACAACAGGTCAAATGTCCGACATGATTAAAGATCCTGGCCCGTTTTGTGTTTTAAAAAACAACAGGTCAAAAGTCTAGACAGCATTAAGAGATTCGCCCGTGTTACAGTGTTTTAAGAAACAAAGGTCAAATGTCTAGACATGCATTAAAGATCCTGGCCTGTGTTAAGTGTATTAAGAAACAACAGGTCAAATGTCTCAGAATGATTAAGAGATTCTTTCCTGTGTTAAGGATTAAGAAACAACAGGTCAAAGTTCAGAAGATTAAGAGATCCTTTCCGTGTTACAGTTTTAAGAAACAAAGGGCAAAGCCCCAGACATGCATTAAAGATCCTGGCCCGTGTTACAGTGTATTAAGAAACAAAATCAAATGTCCAGACAGCATTAAGAGATCCTGGCCGTGTTACAGTGTATTTAAAAAACAACAGGTCAAAGTCTCAGACACGTATTAAGAGATCCTGCCCCTGTTACAGTGTTTTAAGAAACAAATCAAATGTCCGACATGCATTAAGAGATCCGGGCCCCCGTTACAGTGTATTAAGAAACAAAGGTCAAAACCCGACATGCATTAAGAGATTCTTTCCCGTTTAAAGTGTTTTAAGAAAAACAGGTCAAATGTCTCGGGCAATTGGCCCAAGACAGTCACAAAGATCATTATCACTCAGATAAACACAAAGATCCAGAGAACGACCACGCAAAAGATGGAATACCTGAGGCACAAATTTCACCCTTTTACAACTGTGGCTTAGAAGATAGTGACTGTCTATAACCCCGACGTTTTGAGTTGAACCGGGAAATATTAAATTTTTGGGGTTTTTTCAAAAGCGTGGCACCACCGTTCTGAAAGGTACTTTTTGAAGTAATAATGTGAGAAAATCACAAACAGCTTAAAAAACTTGATTTTGCAAAATCCTAAATGATATGCAAAACAACAGGGGGCCCCAGCGGTTCGTAGGGTGGACTAGAGGAGTAGTCCTCTGTAAGTGCGGGCCAACCCCCCACGTCAGGAGTGGTTCCCAGATTTAGGTGCCCCGGGAGAGCCGAAGGGTTACATGTCCATGACACGAGCCGAAAGCTTTTAGCCGGACGGATCGGGGGAAAAAAAACAAAACAAACTAAAGGGGGATAAGGGGACTTTCCTTTTGGCCCCTTTTTTTATCCGATGACGAATAGCAAAAAAGGGAAGAGTAGAAAACATCTTCTTTAAGGAGACACGACCAACCAAAAAAAAACTCCGTTGGTTTTATCCGGGCGGGAGGTAGACAAAAATATAAATAAGAATGAAACCTTACGAAGAATCCCGGGGAAAATTGCAGGGACAGACAAAGGCCCTTATCCGACCTGCTTGTTCAAGGAAAATTTATGTAGGGGTCATTACAAGGCTTAGCCCGGCGGGGTCATTCCCACAAGCATTATAAGGACATTAAGGACAGGGTATAGTGTTAGTTTGAAACGAACATTCCAAGAGCATAAGGTGTCTAATTTGTTCTTCCTTTTTTGTATATCAAATTTTTAAAGTTTCAGAGCTTCCACAGACGTTTTGTCATTCTTAGTTTCTCTATAGTAAGTACATGGCATTGTTTCGTTTATATGTTAACATGTTTTTAAAACTGCAATGTTCAGGGAAAATAAAAATTATTGAGGAGAGTGATAGAATAGTTGTCAATTAGTTGTGAAAGTTGTGAGGTTGTTGAACAGTTTTGGGAGTTGGTAGATTAGTTTTAGGGGGTGATCGTTGTAAAAAAGTAGGTAGAGAAATAGTTTAGAATAGTTTAATGTGATTAGTTTTAAGAGTGGTAGATTAGTTGTAAGAGTGGGGAATAGTGCAAACGTTTTAGAAAGTTTTAGACGTTGAGAATAGTTGGGGGTAGAATAGTTTTTGAGTTGTAGAAAGTTTTAAGAGGGTAGAAAGGTTTAGTTGTAGAAAGTGTAAGAGTGGGAGAAAGTTTTAGACGTTGTAGAAAGTTTTTGGGCGTTGAGAAAGAAGAGTGGTAGAAAGTTTTAGACGTTTAGAAAGTGAAAAGGGGGTGAAAGTTGTGACGTTGTAGAAAGTTTTAAGAGGGGAGAAAGGGACGGAGAAAGTTAAGAGTGGAGAAAGTTTTAGACGTTGGAAATTGAGACGTGTAGAAAGTTTAGGGAAAAAAGTTGTGACGGAGAAAGTTGGACGTTGTAGAATATTGAGACGTTAGAAAGTTGGACGTTTGAACAGTTTTGACGTGAGAATAGTTGTAGACGTTTTAGAAAGTTGTAGAACAGGAAAAGGGGAGAAAGTTTTGACGTTGAGAATAGGACTTTTAGAAAGATGTAAGAGAGAAAGTTGTTGACGTTGTAGAATAGGTTTTAAAAGTGGTGAAATGAAAAAGTGGTAGAAAGTTGTAAGAGTGGTAGAATAGTGTAAGAGTGGTAGAAAGAGACGTTGTAGAAAGTTTAGACGCAGGAATAGTTTTAAAAAGTTTTAAAATTACAAAAAAGATGAGACGCAGTAAAACCAAACACGAATCACAAAAACGTAGTTTTACAAATTACAAAAACAATGAAAAATACAGCAAGTTTACCAACAAGGCCTTAAACAAAGAACAAAGGGGGAAAATTAAAAAAAAAATGGACACCCAAAAAAAAACGTTTTTAATAAAATCTAATAAACGAATAACTAAATAAAAAAAAAAAACACACATAAAAACTAGAAAAGGAACGGAAGAGAAAAATGAAAATCTAATAAATATATAACTTTAATACATGCAAATATACCCAAAAGATTAAAAGGGGAAAAGAAAATACTAAGAAGCATAGGAATGTAATTTGGCCACGTTGAAGGTACCAAAAAAGAAAAACAACCAATTTTTCCAGAGCAATGTCTGGGTCATCCGGGAACACGATCGGATGGGGACCTGACATCGGGGCTTAAATGGCCGCATTGAAATGGGGGGTTAAGGGGGAAAGGGGCATTATGTCCCGGGGTTGGGGGAATGGGCACTGGGGCCTTTGCCTGTCTCGCCGATATAAACCTTGTTACACCGCCAGATAAGGCATAGATAAGAACGACTCGCGTGAAACCATTTAAAGAAAAGGCTAAAGGAAAAAATAAGCCGGGCTGTATCACATAAAACCCCGGTTGAACGCCGACGGGCCCCCGAAAGGCCACAATGAGTCTGATATTGACTTAAGGCGATTGGGACCAACATATCCTTTAAAACTTCTGTCCCGTCTGTAAACCACCCAAAAAATAGTTGGAGAAGACTGAACGGGTCTCAGATCTGACTTAAAGATAGACAGATGAGGAAAAAAATTTTTCACCAGTGAACATGGGGGGGGAAAGTTAAGATAAGTTTACTTGTCAGAGAGTGGTCCTATGCTGGCTGGTGAGGTCCGCTGGGGGAGTGATTTTCTGAACTGGATGCATAGCACAGCCACCCTTTGGGGTAGGGCTCGAAAGAAATAACATCTCCGGGGGCCCCTTCCCCAAAAAAATCATCGTTCCCCCAGAGGGACAGAAGTCTTAAAAATATGTTAAAACATGCCTTAAACCAAATCCAGACTCATTTGGCACTGTTCAGTGGGTGTGGGGTTTCAACACGGGGCTTTTGATACAGACGCGTATACTTTTTCCCTTTTGCCAGTTTTTTATTGACGATGGTTTCCCTTTAGTCCTGAACTTTTCTATGGATTGAAATTTCACTTTCGCCCGGTTGAACTGACCAAGTCCGGACGAGTATTTTCTAAGTTTTCTCGTAAACAATACACCCAAAACCCGGTGCCCCTAACGCCTTGATCTCACATCAAGAAAAATATACATGATATTGGGCTGCTCCACCCCAAACGCCTATGTCATTCTAACATGTCACCGTCGGAGTTTCGTGCTCTATCACACCTCCGTCGACGTGATGTCATTGTTATCAAACCCGCCGACAAAGGCGGAGCTATAGTCGTCTGGAGCAAAGATCTTTACCTTCAGGAAGGTCATACCCAACTGCGTGACACTCAGTTTTATCAAACCAGCCCTACTGATGTCACTCAGTCTAATAATAATAAGGTTCGTGAAGCCATTAAGAACTTAATTGCCACGAACGACCTTCCATCCAGTGCATCATCACTCTGTGTGATCTATAGCTGTTTGGGTAAACCGCCTTTATATGCTCCCAAAATTCATAAACTCCACAATCCCGGTAGGCCTATCGTTTCTGCAGCCTCTTGCCCTACGGAACACATCTCCGAATTCCTTGATAGTATCTTTAATCCCATAGTCACCACACTCCCGTCATTTTTGAAAGATACGAACCACGCTTTGTCTGTCTTTTCTTCCGTTGAGCTTCCGTTTCTTCTTAAAGCTCTCCATGCCAGTTCTTTCTCAATAGGAGAACTAATCCACTTGTGTCAACTTCTCCTCTCCTTCGTCTTGCGGAACTAGTTCTCACTCTTAACTCCTTTCAGTTTAATGACCAATTCTTTGAGCAGATCAGTGGGTTGCCTGGGTACTAAAATGGGACCTAGTTATGCTTGTCTATTCATGGATTATCTTGAACACCTAGTATGGACTACATATGATGGCCCCTTCCGTCTGATGATGGCCCCTTCCGTCTGTCTATCCAGAGCCAACTATAAACTACTATAGCAAGGCTGTGGTCTATCACAGATACATTGATGACTGTATTGGCATTACTGATATGCCTGAAGCCGATTTGTCACGCTTCATTAATTTCATTAATGTTTTCAACCCTTCTATTCGTTTTACTTCTCACATCTCCACTACTTGTGTCAACTTTCTTGACATTACTATCTCCATACGCCTATCCACTATCACTACATCCAGTGCCGGATTAGGTCAGCGCGGGGCCTGTAGCAAATTTTAGCGCGGGGCCCTAGGTTCTGTATGATAATAAATAATAAAACACAACTTTTACAAACAAACTTGTTTCGATTTAATGTGAGCAAATTTAGAGATAATACTAGACAAATCAATTTTTCTAAGTAAATTACATTCAATGTTCATTAAGGTGAGGTTATTTAGACGATCTTGTCCCATCATGTTCCTTAACTCACTTTTTATACACTTTAATGTTGAAAAGAACGTTCTCCGCTGCAGTTAGTAATCATTAAAGACAAGTAAATTCGTAAAACTATTTCTACATTTGGGAAACACGACTCTAATGAATTTTCCATTATAAGTTTATAAAATCGCACTTGAACGAACTGCACTAGTTCGTCGCCTAGGCTTTCTTCCAAATCCTCTGGATAAGAGCTGACAATTTTTGGGAGCTCATCTGCCTTCATCTACTAGACAGTGATATGCGACTTCTGTATTTTCTGCTTCAGTTCTTTGGATTCAGCACCATCACACATGACACTAAAAAATTCAGACAGCTTGCTTGTTTTTTATATAGCATCGTGGTTATTTTTTTCCTTTTCATCTCTTTCACATAGGCGCGGGGCCCGTAGCATTTGCTACTTCTGCTACGAGGCTAATCCGGCGCTGACTACATCAGTATATTACAAGCCTACTTATGCACATAGTTTTCTCCTTTATACTTCTTCCCATCCCCGGACTTGTCGTGACTCTTTGCTATTCTCGCAGCTCTTGCGCCTTCGTCGCCTTTGTACCCGGAGAGGGTGCTTGTCTGGGTTATGCATCGAGTTCAGAAAATCACTCGCCAGCAAGCCCTCACCAGCCAGCATAGGACCACTAACTCTGACAGAGTAAAACTTATCTTAACTTTCCACCCCATAGTTCACTGGTGAAAAATGTTTTATTCCGTCATCTATCTATCCTTAAGTCAGATCCTGAGACCCGTTCTGTCTTCCCCTACTATCCTTTGGTGGCTTACAGACGGGACAGAAGTCTTAAGGATATGTTGGTACACAGTCGCCTTAAGTGGCCGTCGGCGTTGCAACACGTGTGCTTATGTGATACAGACGCGTACTGTATCTTTCCTTTAGCCACGTTTCTTATTGACGATGGTTTCACATGCGAGTCCCGTAATCTTATCTATGCCATTATCTGTAAGCGATGTAACAAGGCTTATATCGACGAGACAGACACGAGGCTCAGTGACCGATTCGCCCAACACCTGCGCGACATACGCCAATGCTCTGTGACCCTGTAGCCACCCATTTCAATGATACTGGCCATTTAGGAGCTCATGATGTCCAGGTCACAGCCATCCGATCGTGTTCCTCGGATGATCGCAGTCCTCGGATGATCGCAGTCGATTTGCTCTGGAGAATTGGTTGATTTCTTTGTATGGTACCTTGCGACCACGTGGGCTCAACGTATTACATTCCCATGCTTCTTAGTACTTTCTCTTCCCATGCCTTGTAATCTATATGAGTATATGTTGCATGTATTCAAGTTATATATTTACTAGATTTTCATTGTTTCTCTTCCGTTCTATTTCTAGTTTTTATGTGTGTTTTTGTGTTACATTTATTTCGTTATTCGTTTTATTCCCAGATTTTCATTAGAAACGTTTGTTTTGGTCGTCCATTTGTTTTGTTTAATTTGTCACTCCTGTTGTTCGTTTGTTGATAAAGGCCTTGTTGGTCGAAACGTTGCTGTATTTTGTCATTGTTTTTGTAATTTGTAAACTACAGTACTTTGTGATTACGTGTTTTACTTCACTTTCGTACCGTTAACATTTTAAAATCATACCAAATCAACATCGCTGTTAAATTAGTAATAACATATAATTCAAATCTTACATAACTAAAGTTTTGGGTGGCAAAAACACTTTTGGACGAGTCGTCACTGTTACCTATCTAAAAATATAAAAATCAAGAATTTCTGTCAAGTGGATGATTTTATATCGGTCAGTAAAGATGAATTTTGGAACGAACTATAATTGTTTCAATCTATGCTGACGTCATACACAAGA
This sequence comes from Arion vulgaris, assembly GCA_020796225.1. Classification (NCBI taxonomy): domain Eukaryota; kingdom Metazoa; phylum Mollusca; class Gastropoda; order Stylommatophora; family Arionidae; genus Arion; species Arion vulgaris. Next base: position 6,906,863 of record CM036758.1, read on the forward strand.
TGTTTACAATGAATATATTTGTGTCCTGCACTAAATATACTTTTATTGCGTAGAGATGAGAGAAATGATTGATCTGCTTTCAATACGTTACCGTTGTGTTAAATAGTCCTTACCAAAGCCTGCATATATGCGGGTTACTGCGCACCAGAGAAAAGAGAGACACTTCACAAGAATACTAATGATGTGGTTGACATTCGGCACCTGCTCCGTGATGTGATGACTACACCTAGATGTGTGGGTCTCTGTGGCTAAGTGGTTAAGCTCTTTGCCTTGCGAGTCGAAGGTCGTGGGTTCGAATCTGGACCGCGCCGTTCTGTTTACGAGTGCAGTTTACGAGTGCAGTTTACGAGTGCAGTTTACGAGTGCAGTTTACGAGTGCAGTTTTTTCCAGAGACCCCTAGGATTATTGTCGGAGCTACAGAGTTCGTGCTTTGTGCAATACTCTTGGCAGGTGGCTTGCCATTTCTGCGGAGAGGGACCGAGCGATATGGGGTAAAACCCGGTGCAATGAAGTCTTCTGCTTTAAACACCTTTATTGATTGACCGATAGGACCATCATCATTTCACTTCGTTGAGTAACCATGTGTGTTCCGATCTCTTTCTTACATAGGAAGATCTCAGCTACAGTGCATGAACTCCATAGCACCGGCGACGGTCACCGATGTAATTTTGACCAAAATATATTTTGTAGGAATTTTATTTTTCATCTTTTCTAATGAATTTTGCCCGGACATCGGCTTTCCAGCCTGATCTTCTCGATTTTGAACTGCAAAGGGTTCTTTTACGTGCTCAATATGAACACGGACGTATGTTTTATCGTCCGTCTCCGATAGGACTAGGAACTTGATCTTACCTACACTGAAATCAGGTATCTCTGGAACAATATCTAGATGGCTCCACGAAGGAGCGAACGTGTTACCTTTTGACACGAGAGACTATCACTTAACCTCTACACCTAAAGGGAATTGACTAAGGAGAAGGCGTATCATGGATAAACAGTGTCAAATATGTTATTCGGCAGCAGTGGCGGCTAGCAGCTAAAATTAGTGGGGGTGCTGCTTCAGAAAATGTTTAGATATTGTTGTCATATTGTGTAAAACGAAACAGACATATGAAAAGACAATTTAAACATAAACTTGATACAATCTTAAACAAACAAAAATATTTGTTACTTAATAATAGCCTAAATTGTTACAGTTCAAGCTTGATTCATTCATTCAAAAAACAATCCATTCTTCTTGTTTTACTTTGCACGAAAAGATTAATAATTTTGGATAACATTCCATGATTCTTTTCAACCTTTATATTATGTTCATTGATGTTACATACATTTTACATTGCTAGGTTTACCATGATATATAATATTAATACTACCACTACTAATACTGTCACTACTATTACCGTTACTACTACTACCACTACTAATACTGTCACTACTATTACTACTACTACTGCTGCTGCTGCTACTACTACTACTACTTATACTGTCACTACTATTACCACTACTGCTGCTACTACTACTACTAACTACTACTACTACTACTACTACTACTACTACTACTACTTCTGCTACATAACATATTACCGTGGTCACATACAAACACACGCTAGAATAATTAGTACATTTCCCATTGCACTTATATATATTCCTCTTGTATCGTTATATGTTACATAAAGCCTGCAAGTAATTTATCCATACCGCTCTGTCCTGGGCAACTCGCTAAACCTCTGATATGGAATTGAGTCCAATATTTCTTGCCTCTCTCAGCAAAGTTCGTTTCAGGTTTTCCTTAGTGCATCCTATCTTTCTTGAACTATTTGCCTCCCTCTTCAGTACCTGCTTTGGTATTCTTTGATCATTTCTTCTCAAGACATGTCCAACTTCTCTTTCTTATAACAGTTGTCACTAGTGGTTGACCAGACATTTCCCTGATTTCATCACTTATCCTGAATTCGTCCCATTTTATATTCATTATTTTTGGCAGACATCTATTTTCAAATGCATTCAAATTGCTTTCTATATCTTTAGTCATTTTCCAACTCTCGCTAGCATATGTTAGGATTGATACAACATTTGAATTGAAAATTCGTAATTTAGTTTTAATACTATATAACTTGCAGTTCCATATTTTATTTAGACTTTTAAAAGCTGATCTAAATTGCTGATTTTATTACAAATATTGTATCTAATTTCTAATATAATTTCAGACATTATTTAACCAGTCTTGGTTCAAGTCTACAAATGAACTTGATACATGTAACCACGCTGGTATCTATTTACTGTATACAACAATCAAGGTCAGGGATAACTTGCCCACCAGGGCACGTACTTCAAACTGCAACAACAGGTCATGATGTTTGTGTACAGTGTCAAACCGGAGCCACACACCTTCCAGGTGACAACCACACGTTCTGAAAATGTTTCGAATGTATACGAGCTCAAAACCTATAGTTAAAGAAATATATAAATGTAACATCGCCTATGATAACCAGCTATTTTGTTAGAATGGATAATACGTTTCTTCGGAAATCCTCTCTCTCGTTCTTTTTCTCACAAGCCAGATGTACGTCCTTGGGAGCCATGGGAGTCTGTCCATACGTGAATGCAAAGAGAGAGAGAGAGAGAGAGAGAGAGAGAGAGAGAGAGAGGGGAAGAAAAAGAGAAGCAAGTTCTTTCTTTTATGAAAAATCTCACATTGATTAAAACATAATCTTAGTATGAAAGGCAGGAAATTGTGTCACAAAAGATCAGTTATCAGAAGACTATCATCATAGCACTCCAGACAGAGTTACAAATTCCAGCATCAGAGAAAAGGCTGGAACAAGACCGTGCTTGAATTATATAGCGAAACAGAGAATGAAGTGGTTTGGCCACTTAGTAAGAATGCGAACAGACCAAACTGCATATGAAGCTTTCCACGACAGAATATCAGGAAAGAAGGCGAGAGGAAGACCGAGGAAAGGTGGATAGATAACGTAGCTGAATTATGCCAGGGGACTAAGAAAACCATCACACACGTCACCAGAGAAGCGCAAGACAAATAAATAAAACAACGACACTGGGTTAACAACCCGGTAACAGTGTGCTAACAAAAGAAGAAGAGGACTATCATCATAGCACTCCGGACATGTCCATAGGTGCTCCGATCTCCGCCTCAACAAATCCAGCAGCGTCCAGCGGCCCAACACGCCAGTTCGATGTTGATTAATCAATCTCTTTGCATATTTGGTATGTCGTTCTTTTCGGGCTGTATCAATATCAACACCCATCTCTCATTGTCTGGTCGAGTGGGACTCGCAACACTGAAACTCTTCTGTTTGAAAAGAATCTCACGAAAGATATCATTGGATCGTGTGCATAACTCTGAAATTCTCTACAACTGTTGCATTTATCTTTCTTTCTCTCTCTGTCTGGTCGAGTGGGACTCGCAACACTGAAACTCTTCTGTTTGAAAAGAATCTCACGAAAGATATCATTGGATCGTGTGCATAACTCTGAAATTCTCTACAACTGTTGCATTTATCTTTCTTTCTCTCTCATTGTCTGGTCAGTGGGACTGCAACACTGAAACTCTTCTGTTTGAAAAGAATCTCACGAAAGATATCATTGGATCGTGTGCATAACTCTGAAATTCTCTACAACTGTTGCATTTATCTTTCTTTCTCTCTCATTGTCTGGTCGAGTGGGACTCGCAACACTGAAACTCTTCTGTTTGAAAAGAATCTCACGAAAGATATCATTGGATCGTGTGCATAACTCTGAAATTCTCTACAACTGTTGCATTTATCTTTCTTTCTCTCTCTGTCTGGTCGAGTGGGACTCGCAACACTGAAACTCTTCTGTTTGAAAAGAATCTCACGAAAGATATCATTGGATCGTGTGCATAACTCTGAAATTCTCTACAACTGTTGCATTTATCTTTCTTTCTCTCTCATTGTCTGGTCGAGTGGGACTCGCAACACTGAAACTCTTCTGTTTGAAAAGAATCTCACGAAAGATATCATTGGATCGTGTGCATAACTCTGAAATTCTCTACAACTGTTGCATTTATCTTTCTTTCTCTCTCTGTCTGGTCGAGTGGGACTCGCAACACCGAAACTCTTCTGTTTGAAAAGAATCTCACAAAAGATATCATTGGATCGTGTGCATAACTCTGAAATTCTCTACAACTGTTGCATTTATCTTTCTTTCTCTCTCTGTCTGGTCGAGTGGGACTCGCAACACTGAAACTCTTCTGTTTGAAAAGAATCTCACGAAAGATATCATTGGATCGTGTGCATAACTCTGAAATTCTCTACAACTGTTGCATTTATCTTTCTTTCTCTCTCATTGTCTGGTCGAGTGGGACTCGCAACACTGAAACTCTTCTGTTTGAAAAGAATCTCACGAAAGATATCATTGGATCGTGTGCATAACTCTGAAATTCTCTACAACTGTTGCATTTATCTTTCTTTCTCTCTCTGTCTGGTCGAGTGGGACTCGCAACACTGAAACTCTTCTGTTTGAAAAGAATCTCACGAAAGATATCATTGGATCGTGTGCATAACTCTGAAATTCTCTACAACTGTTGCATTTATCTTTCTTTCTCTTTCATTGTCTGGTCGAGTGGGACTCGCAACACTGAAACTCTTCTGTTTGAAAAGAATCTCACGAAAGATATCATTGGATCGTGTGCATAACTCTGAAATTCTCTACAACTGTTGCATTTATCTTTCTTTCTCTCTCATTGTCTGGTCGAGTGGGACTCGCAACACTGAAACTCTTCTGTTTGAAAAGAATCTCACGAAAGATATCATTGGATCGTGTGCATAACTCTGAAATTCTCTACAACTGTTGCATTTATCTTTCTTTCTCTCTCATTGTCTGGTCGAGTGGGACTCGCAACACTGAAACTCTTCTGTTTGAAAAGAATCTCACGAAAGATATCATTGGATCGTGTGCATAACTCTGAAATTCTCTACAACTGTTGCATTTATCTTTCTTTCTCTCTCTGTCTGGTCGAGTGGGACTCGCAACACTGAAACTCTTCTGTTTGAAAAGAATCTCACAAAAGATATCATTGGATCGTGTGCATAACTCTGAAATTCTCTACAACTGTTGTATTTATCTTTCTTTCTCTCGGATAATTCGAAATCATTTATCGTGTCAACATAAAACTATTGTTGACATACGGATGTGTGTCGTGGACAATAAACAAAACGAAAACTCTCTGAGGGCCACACAGATGTGGTTTTATAGAAGAATGATGAGAATCCCACAGACTGATATAATGATTAATGTGGAGCCAAGACACAGAGAAAAACTTATTGTCAATATAAGAAAGAGGCAGTCATAATTTTTGAGCATATGATGAGAAAGGAAGGTTCAGAACACATTGTAACAACTGGTGAAATCGAGGGGAGACAATATAGAGAAAACATTGTGATTAGTCTGACTTCATGGCACGGAAGATCGTCGACATCTGAGATGATAGCAAACACAAGAGACAGAAATTTATGGAGATCCATGATCGACTACGCCAGCTGGTACGGCACTTGATAATGATGACATATATCATCTTACATTATGGAGGGAGACATCCTGGCAAAGAGGAGAAGAGAACGACCGCGGAGAAGATGGATCAGCATGTGACTTATGATTTGAGCATGACGGCTGAAGACATCGGCGTCCACATAACCTTGCCTTAACGCGTAGACGCCCATGGTCATACCTACATGAATGTTGAATGTAATCTTTCCCTGCTGATGTCATACTACCCAATACAAGATTCTCCCAAGATCTTGCTGTTGATAACGTCTTATATTTCGTAACTAAATGTTTCCGCTTATTCTTCTACAGCCACAAATACAGTCCCAGTGTGCAGAGACGGACAATACATTTACAATATCAGCGACGGAACATCCGTCTGCCAGCAGTGGATTGATGTAACTTCGTCACTAGAGACTAGTAACATAACAGGAAACAGCAACATAACCCAAGTCTGCCAGACACCCATACACAGTGAACATCATGGCCAGTTCCGAGTATATAGTATTCTACTATTCACGCTAGCGATTCTTGTAGACATCCTCTACGTATTTCTCTACAGTCGCAACTTTTTGAAGAGAAATTCTCGATATTTTTCTAGAAGGGATTCTCGTACTGCAGAAAGAGTTTCGCGCATGATCGGAACAGTTGGTATTAATCTTCATGTTGTGTTTTTCTTCGTACATTCCTTCGGGATACTATGTGAAGTTGGGGTTGTCCATATGGATGAGGATACATTGTGGATATTCACGATTTCAGTTGGCCTTACTTCGCTCTTGTTTTACTTCGCTGATGCCATTTTGTTTGTTGTTGTCAAGCGAATGGTCGTTCTTCCAGCCTGTTGTTTTAGACGTGACCAGAACACCCGTCCTAATATGAACACAAACACGGACGATGCTGCCCAGGTTATTTTACAATGGACAGAAGTCTGATACGCCATTACAAGTGAAGTCTGATACTCCATTACAAGTGAAGTCTGATAGGCCATTACAAGTGAAGTCTGATAGGCCATTACAAGTGAAGTCTGATAGGCCATTACAAGTGAAGTGATAGGCCATTACAAGTGAAGTCTGATAGGCCATACAAGTGAAGTCTGATAGGCCATTACAAGTGAAGTCTGATAGGTCATACAAGTGAAGTCTGATACGCCATTACAAGTGAAGTCTGATACTCCATTACAAGTGGTCTGATACTCCATTACAAGTGAAGTCTGATACTCCATACAAGTGAAGTCTGATAGGCCATTACAAGTGAAGTCTGATAGGCCATTACAAGTGAAGTCTGATAGGCCATTACAAGTGAAGTCTGATAGGTCATACAAGTGAAGTCTGATAGGCCATACAAGTGAAGTCTGATACTCCATTACAAGTGAAGTCTGATACTCCATTACAAGTGAAGTCTGATACTCCATTACAAGTGGTCTGATACTCCATTACAAGTGAAGTCTGATAGGCCATACAAGTGAAGTCTGATACGCCATTACAAGTGAAGTCTGATACTCCATTACAAGTGAAGTCTGATAGGTCATACAAGTGAAGTCTGATAGGCTATTCAAGTGAAGTCTGATAGGCCATACAAGTGAAGTCTGAAAGGACATTACAAGTGAAGTCTGATAGGCCATACAAGTGAAGTCTGAAAGGCCATTACAAGTGAAGTCTGATAGGCCATACAAGTGAAGTCTGAAAGGCCATTACAAGTGAAGTCTGATAGGCCATACAAGTGAAGTCTGAAAGGCCATTACAAGTGAAGTCTGATAGGCCATTACAAGTGAAGTCTGATAGGTCATACAAGTGAAGTCTGAAAGGACATTACAAGTGAAGTCTGATAGGCCATACAAGTGAAGTCTGAAAGGACATTACAAGTGAAGACACTTCTGTTTCTATGAGTTTGTCAAAAATAATGGAGACAAATGTTCCATTTTCAAAGAGCACATTATTTCTGCTTCAAAAAATAAGATTTCTGAAAACAGACAGACTCCATCCATGTGGCAACATATGGATGTGAATCGTCGACCATAACACTAACAAAATGGAAGTTTTTGAAACAAGGTGTTACAGAAAAGTTCTTAGAACATCTTGGACAGAGAAGATAAAGAGCAAAAACCAGCATATCGAGTAGCATTGGCTAATAAACAACATCATACTCTGAAAGATGAAATATTTTGGCCACGTTTAACGTCACATTTCAGAGAACGGTAATGGAAGGCATGGTTCCTGGAGTAAGAGGACGGGAACGATCATGACGAAGGTGGCAGAATGACATCAAAGAAACCTTGAACATGACGCTGGAGAACTTGCAAGAGATAGTTTTTTCGACGGGCTGTGATGAAAGCAACATTCCACAAAGGACATGCTAGTACTTGACATTATGTCTAACAAACATCAAGGGAAATAACTGTTTTAAAGGAAAGACATCACAGAAGGTCTACTAGCCCAACCTTATATTACTCACAGGAGACACACATTAACTTTAGTAGGCGTTGAAGTCAAACAAGTTGATGGAAGTGAATAAGTACGAGAGCCAAAGAATATGATAAATAAGTAGACAGCAAAGAGGTATTTATAGCTTCCTGTGGGTCTCTGTAGCTAAGTGGTTAAGTCCTTTGCCTTGTGAGTTGAAGGTCGTGGGTTCGAGTCCGGACCGCACCATTCTGTTCACGAGTGCAGTCTTTCCAGAGACCCCTAGGATTGTTGCTGGAGCTACGGAGTGTGTGCTTTGTGCAATACTCTCGGCAGGTGGCATGTCAGTTCTGCGGAGAGGGACTGAGCCGTATGTAGTAAAACCCGGTGCAATGAAGTCAATCCTTCGGCTTAAAAACCCTTTATATGGTTTCCGAAACAAAATAATTACCAAACACTGAAGTCGAAGCACAAAACTTATTCCTATCAGCACCCATCGCTTAGCCCTGAAGACGAGTGGTTTTCAAACCATGATCAGCTAGCTCTTCTTGCTCATGACTGGTCAAATATTCCATTTATGACTATTCATGTAGTCAGTTATACACGAATAGCGTGAATTTTGAAGGAATTCACATTGGTTTTGTAGGAATTAGACAACTAAGTATCTGAGTTTTGTGCATTTTAAAAACTGGTAAATTCTGCTCTTTCAATTTACCTGAGCGAACGATTAACCACTCAAAGCAGAATAATCATGCAATTCTTCTTGTGGTGCAAGATGCTGAAAACCCAGCATGAAGCTGAGGTGTTTGTAACTAGTGCTTTTGGTTTAACCATTGACAGTCTGCACATATTATGATACTAAACTGGGTTTAGTGCATGTAGGAGGAGATTAAAGAGAATGTTAGAGAACAAATATACAACTAATCTTGGATGTGCAGATGACATTTGATCTAATCTAGACAAGTTATATACAACTAATCTTGGATGTGCAGATGACATTTGATCTAATCTAGACAAGTTATATACAACTAATCTTGGATGTGCAGATGACATTTGATCTAATCTAGACAAGTTATATACAACTAATCTTGGATGTGCAGATGACATTTGATCTAATCTAGACAAGTTATATACAACTAATCTTGGATGTGCAGATGACATTTGATCTAATCTAGACAAGTTATATACAACTAATCTTGGATTTGCAGATGACATTTGATCTAATCTAGACACGTTATATACAACTAATCTTGGATGTGCAGATGACATTTGATCTAATCTAGACAAGTTATATACAACTAATCTTGGATGTGCAGATGACATTTGATCTAATCTAGACAAGTTATATACAACTAATCTTGGATTTGCAGATGACATTTGATCTAATCTAGACAAGTTATATACAACTAATCTTGGATGTGCAGATGACATTTGATCTAATCTAGACACGTTATATACAACTAATCTTGGATGTGCAGATGACATTTGATCTAATCTAGACAAGTTATATACAACTAATCTTGGATGTGCAGATGACATTTGATCTAATCTAGACAAGTTATATACAATGTTGGAGATCCAATGTTTGTATAAGTGATGAGAGATGACATGTTTGTATATGAGATGAAATGTTTGTATAAGAGATGAAATGTTTGTATAAGAGATGAAATGTATGTATAAGAGATGAAATGTTTGTATAAGAGATGAAATGTTTGTATAAGAGATGAAATGTTTGTATAAGAGATGAAATGTTTGTATAAGAGATGAAATGTTTGTATAAGAGATGAAATGTTTGTATAAGAGATGAAATGTTTGTATAAGAGATGAAATGTTTGTATAAGAGATGAAATGTTTGTATAAGAGATGAAATGTTTGTATAAGAGATGAAATGTTTGTATAAGAGATGAAATGTTTGTATAAGAGATGAAATGTTTGTATAAGAGATGAAATGTTTGTATAAGAGATGAAATGTTTGTATAAGAGATGAAATGTTTGTATAAGAGATGAAATGTTTGTATATGAGATGACATGTTTGTATAAGAGATGAAATGTTTGTATAAGAGATAGACATGTTTGTATAAGAGATGAAATGTTTGTATAAGAGATAGACATGTTTGTATAAGAGATGACATGTTTGTATAAGAGATAGACATGTTTGTATAAGAGATAGACATGTTTGTATAAAAGATGAAATTATTGGTATCTCAATGCGTTTGTAATCTGTTGCTTTGTTCCATTTACTTGTCCCTGAAGTAAGAAGCCCCCCATGACATCATCATCCATTGCTTGGCATAAGATGATAGTGCAGTCAACAGTTTTATGATGGCACTTGGGAGTGTGTACTGTGATTTAATTCTGTTCATATAATTATGAAATGGTTATTGACTACAAGGTGTGTTCTGTGCCTGACTCTGCATCCAGTAGTGATCAAAGTAAAAAAGTAAACGAACCCTTTTTCATATGTCCAGCTATATTGGGTAATATGGTATTAGGCCTGTACTTTTCATTGACCGTGGACACACGATGGGTGATATGGTCAAGATCATGCCGGCCACCTTTACTTCCCAGTGCTTTTCCTGGTACTCAGTTGAGGCTGGGTCGAATTGAGAGCTGTTACAGTCTGAAAAAATATTCCTCTTCCACTTTAAAAATTTTTTTTATTTGATCCAGAAGCACTTGAGCTTTCAGTTCTTCGGCTCGGTGCCATGAACATCGCAACCCTTCGGTTCAGTGTTCCACGAACACCTTACATCTGGAGAGCCTGTGGCTTTTCTGCCAGCCCGCGGAATTGAACCGCACTCACAGGGGCTTGTCACTCGGCATCCAACATGCTACGAACATGCTGGGCAGGCAGGTCCTCGCCCACTGTGGAATTGAACTCAGACCATTAGCCTAAGAAGCAAGTTTACTAACAACTACGCTACTGTGGCTCATCCAGTAGTGTTGGGGTCAGTTAATCTTTCTTAGGAAGGGCAAAAGTGAAAATTGCTATCCTACTGATGACCTGCAAAACACACATGATAACCTCATCTCCGAGTGATGTAGACCAGGATAACCTCATCTCCGAGTGATGTAGACCAGGATAACCTCATCTCCGAGTGATGTAGACCAGGATAACCTCATCTCCGAGTGATGTAGACCAGGATAACCTCATCTCCGAGTGATGTAGACCAGGATAACCTCATCTCCGAGTGATGTAGACCAGGATAACCTCATCTCCGAGTGATGTAGACCAGGATAACCTCATCTCCGAGTGATGTAGACCAGGATAACCTCATCTCCGAGTGATGTAGACCAGGATACTTTGATCATGAGATCAAAGGCTAACGTGTCTCGACCTCATCTAGAGGTCATTGACGCGTTGATGGAAAGTGATCAAAAATAGTCTTCAGGTGGAGACTCTTCGCACACATCAAAAATTGATGGATACTTTCTGTATGTAGACTTCATAATCTCTTTCTGTATGTAGACTTCATAATCTCTTTCTGTATGTAGACTTCATAATCTCTTTCTGTATGTAGACTTCATAATCTCTTTCTGTATGTAGACTTCATAATCTCTTTCATAGCTCCCTTATTTAATGATGTGATGTACACTTAGGAGGTCTCTGTGGTCCTTGCCTTGCATTCAGAAGGTTGTGAGTTTGAATCCAGACCGTGTCGTTCTGTTCATGAGTGCATTTTTTCCAGAGACCCCTAGAATTGTTGCAGGAGCTACAGAGTTCATGCTTTGTACAATACTCTCGACAGATGCCATGCCAGTTCTGAGGGACTGAGCCATATGGGGTAAAACCCAGTGCAATGAAGTCAATCCTTCAGCGTTAGACTTTAGCTGACTTATTTAATGATGTACATACAATTCCCAGGTTTGATTATTTGATTGATATGACCATCATCATTGCACTTTAGTGAATAACTAGATGTACTCTGATCTCTTTCTTACAAAGGAAGATCTCAATGATAATGTATCAACTCTGTAACATAGGACCTGGTGTAATTTGAAATATAATATTTTTAATTAGCAGGAATTTTGATAAAAATTTTTATAATGAATTTTTACTAGGCAGTGGCTTTACAGCCTACGTTTATTAATTTTCAACTACCAAGGGTTCTATTACAAGCTCAACTTACACACAGGATCTATGCTTTATTGTCCGTCTCTGATAGGACTACTAATTTGATCCCACCTACCAATTGATATATGGGATTACTGGAAAAAAATATGATTGCTCTCACAGGAGAAATGAACCAAGTAGTCGCCTGAGTGGTTACCAGGCCCAAATTTGGGGTGTAAAGAATAGAACCACTAATGCATGCATGTCGAAGAAGCTTACTAAGGAGGTTTGGCTGAAATCGGATGCATGTGTCCTAAGCGAGTAGAAGTCTATGCGTTTAGGGGCCTACCAAACCAATGTCAACGTATACACGTTCTTGGCAAAGATCAAACGTATCACAAAGAGTGATTAAAATTGGTAGTAAAGAACGAACGCAAAGAAGAAGAACCAAGTAGCTTTTGAGCAGACGAGCACCTTATCTTCATGCCACAGAGACCCGAACACCTGCCATGTATGAAGGTAACACACAGACCACACTACAAAATGTTAGATATACCAAAGAATCTTCCAAAACAAATATCAACAGTAGAATATTTTATTGATAAAAGTTCATCTCAAGGAAGTAATCTGCAAGTGCTTTACTCCCCAAGCAAACAGAGAGATTTGTGTATTACAACATGCACAATCAAGGGCCAGATCTGAGGGGCACTTGTACATTGAGGGGCCTACCAAACCAATGTGCAACGTATACACGTTCTTGGCAAAGTTCAAACATATCACAAAGAGTGATTAAAATTGGTGGTAAAGAACGAACACAAAGAAGTACATTGAGAGGCACATTTATATTAGCTGGGCATACCACTAATGGTCATCACCTCCTCTGTGCTGTTATCACTAATGGTCATCTCCTTCTCTGTGCTGTTATCACTAATGGTCATCTCCTTCTCTGTGCTGTTATCACTAATGGTCATCACCTTCTCAGTGCTGTTATCACTAATGGTCATCACCTTCTCTGTGATGTTATCACTAATGGTCATCACCTTCTCTGTGATGTTATCACTAATGGTCATCACCTTCTCAGTGCTGTTATCACTAATGGTCATCACCTTCTCTGTGCTGTTATCACTAATGGTCATCACCTTCTCTGTGCTGTTATCACTAATGGTCATCTCCTCAGTGCTGTTATCACTAATGGTCATCACTTCCTGTGCTGTTATCACTAATGGTCATCACCTTCTGTGCTGTTATCACTAATGGTCATCACCTTCTCTGTGATGTTATCACTAATGGTCATCACCTTCTCTGTGATGTTATCACTAATGGTCATCACCTTCTCTGTGATGTTATCACTAATGGTCATCACCTTCTCAGTGCTGTTATCACTAATGGTCATCACCTTCTCTGTGCTGTTATCACTAATGGTCATCACCTTCTCTGTGCTGTTATCACTAATGGTCATCTCCTCAGTGCTGTTATCACTAATGGTCATCACCTTCTCTGTGCTGTTATCACTAATGGTCATCACCTTCTCTGTGCTGTTATCACTAATGGTCATCACCTTCTCTGTGATGTTATCACTAATGGTCATCTTCTCAGTGCTGTTATCACTAATGGTCATCTCCTTCTCTGTGCTGTTATCACTAATGGTCATCTCCTTCTCTGTGCTGTTATCACTAATGGTCATCTCCTCAGTGCTGTTATCACTAATGGTCATCACCTTCTCTGTGCTGTTATCACTAATGGTCATCACCTTCTCTGTGCTGTTATCACTAATGGTCATCACCTTCTCTGTGATGTTATCACTAATGGTCATCTCCTTCTCTGTGCTGTTATCACTAATGGTCATCTCCTTCTCTGTGCTGTTATCACTAATGGTCATCTCCTTCTCTGTGCTGTTATCACTAATGGTCATCACCTCCTCTGTGCTGTTATCACTAATGGTCATCACCTTCTTGTGCTGTTATCACTAATGGTCATCACCTTCTCGTGCTGTTATCACTAATGGTCATCACCTTCTCTGTTATGTTATCACTAATGGTCATCTCCTTCTCTGTGATGTTATCACTAATGGTCATCTCCTTCTCAGTGCTGTTATCACTAATGGTCATCTCCTTCTCTGTGATGTTATCACTAATGGTCATCTCCTTCTCTGTGCTGTTATCACTAATGGTCATCACCTTCTCTGTGATGTTATCACTAATGGTCATCACCTTCTCTGTGCTGTTATCACTAATGGTCATCACCTTCTCTGTGCTGTTATCACTAATGGTCATCTCCTTCTCAGTACTGTTATCACTAATGGTCATCACCTTCTCTGTGATGTTATCACTAATGGTCATCTCCTTCTCTGTGCTGTTATCACTAATGGTCATCACCTTCTCTGTGATGTTATCACTAATGGTCATCTCCTTCTCTGTGATGTTATCACTAATGGTCATCTCCTTCTCAGTGCTGTTATCACTAATGGTCATCACCTTCTCTGTGCTGTTATCACTAATGGTCATCTCCTTCTCCATGCTGTTATCATGATCTCTAAATCTGGCCCTGCATAGATTCAAATATCATTTGTTGTCTCATAAAGATATAATTTATATTCTAATTCATTATATCTTTCTTGATTGTCAAACATTGAATATCATAAAGTATTGTCAATAATAAAATATCATCAAGGCATAAAACATCATCAAAATATCAGGGAAAAAATATGTTAAACATGAAACGAAATAAAATATTTAAAAAAATCAATCTCAATATCAGAAGAAAAAAGCACATCAAACATGAAACAAAATAAAATACCATTAAAAAAACCATCAAAATTTCAAGAAAAAAAACACCATCAAACATGAAACCAAAAAACTACCATTAAAAAACCATCACAATATCAGGAAAAAAACAAAATCAAACATGAAACAAAATAAAATACCATTACAAAAAACCAAAAAACAGAAAAATATCAGAAATTTAAAAAAATGTCAAATATGATGTGAACATGAAAACACAAAAAATGTCAAATATGATGTCAACATGAAAACACAAAAAAATGTCAAATATGATGTCAACATGAAAACACAAAAAAATGTCAAATATGATGTCAACATGAAAACACAAAAAAATGTCAAATATGATGTCAACATGAAAACACAAAAAAATGTCAAATATGATGTCAACATGAAAACACAAAAAAATGTCAAATATGATGTCAACATGAAAACACAATTTAAAACAAATTATGAAACCATTTTCCACTTTAAAATGACAAAAAAATTGTATACATTTTAATTTAGTTATAATAGTTTCGAAAATCTGGATGAGCAACGCTATTCTTCTTCTTCTTCTCTGCACTTGATTTTATGTGCCGAGTCTGAACTATGAGATAGGTTGCATATATGAAGCTACATGTTGAACTTCTTAGTAGGTTTCTCATAGTTAGCTCTGCAAGCTTCATTTGTGACACCATGTTTCATTTTGTTGGTGTAAGTATGATGGGCAAGACTGCAGGATGTGCGCTCTGAAGTCTGTGTCAGTCTGACATGTACAGGCTTCATTCTGTGAATGTGGTGGTTCAACCTTCTGTTGGGTCTTTTGATGGATGGGATCTTGTGGGGTGTTTGCTGTTGGTATCAATGCTAATCGTATCAATGATAGTCATACATATGCTTGTCTATTGTTGTGCTTTGTCAAATAGTTATGCTTGTCTATTGTTGTACTTTGTTAAATAGTTATGCTTATTTAGTGTTGTACTTTGGTAACCTGGTAGAATGAGAGACAAACCTCAACCAGGCATATCACCCAGGAAGCAGATTGTAGATGTTCATCAGAAATGGAAGTGCTAGCTGTAACACAAACAGTAGCTGGTCATATCATAGTCATTTATTGAAGGATGAAGCAACAAGTGGCACTGATGCACCCAATGAAATACATATTATTTTCAATGATGGGAACATCAAGCAGGCAAAAGTCACTATAAGATTTAACCACAAGGAAGGAAACTGTGGTACACAAACTAATCTGCGCTGACTTACGGACACCATCAGGCAGCAGACACCATCAAGAGACAACATTAAATATTGCAAAGACAAAAACTGCATCTAAGAAAACAAAGTTTTAAAAAGAAGCATTCAATGATACCCTTAGCATAAATGATACCCTTAGCATAAATGATACCCTTAGCATAAATGACCATAAATGATACCCTTAGCATAAATGACCATAAATGATACCCTTAGCATAAATGACCATAAATGATACCCTTAGCATAAATGACCATAAATGATACCCTTAGCATAAATGATACCCTTAGCATTAGCAACAAAAATCCAGCTACACATGGAAAACAAAAACTGTATTAAAAATAGTCCAAGCACAAAACTTTATTCTAGAAAACAAATTACAGTATTTCAGACAAGAAACAATATTACAGAAAACAAGTCTAAAGAAAATATAACATTCAAGGCAACCAAAAAAGCATTCCAAAATGTAATCCAGAAAACATAAGTTGTTACATGTCACAGCAAAAACATAATGTTGGAAAGAAAAAAAAACCAACATTACAGAAAACAAGCAAAAAAAAGTATTGCAGGCAATAAATAGTATTCTAAACAGCAATTCAGAAAACAAGAGACCAATTCTTTTTCTCAGTCCAAAAGTTCTACTAACAACCTCCTTACTGAGAATACACTGTAGTCAAAAGTTCTATATGTATACGCAATCAATATTTGATTCCTAAAGTATTCATTCCATCAATGATAATTATATAACAATTATATATTAAGCATTAAATATTTTAAAACAAGAAGAGACCATATAAGAAATGAAGAAATTAAAAGAACAGTTGGAACAACACATGCTATTAGATTCATTGAAAATCAGAGACTCAAATGGTTTGGCCACTTGGTGAGAATGAGCCCGAATACACCAGTTGCAAGAGAGTACAACCTAAAATTGGAATCATAAAGAGAAAGGGGCAGACTAAGAAAAAGATGACTTGATGGAGTTACAGACATTTTAAACTCAACAATACCACAGCATATCAAGCGACCGAGCGTGCACTATCTCGGATACCGATCATCAGTTAAGCCTGCTTTGCCTAACGGCAAAAAAGCAGAGAATGACCAAAAAAAAATATTTGATTCCTAAAATGGTAGCTCCATCAATGCTAATTAAGTAACATCAAGAAATATTTGATTCCTAAACAATTTGATTTTATAATGCTTTGATAAATACAAGCAAAAAATTTTTGGATTCCTAAAGTGTTTAAATCTTTCAACTTTTTGTGAAATATATCCAATAAATATTTTATTGCACTTGAATCACTTGAAGTAGCAAGCCATTATTTTGGCACCAACAGTGAGCACATAAATTGGCAAACTATCCAGAGTGAGTTAATATAAAGCATCTCCTAAAATAGAGAGTATCTTATCACAATAATTAAAATCTTCACAGAAATAAATACTATACAAATGCACATAGATGATATATTATAGAAATGTTTAACAGATGTGTATATATATAGTTTACAGACAAAAAAAGCAATTGGAATGTAAGATGTTTAAAATTATATGATAAACAAACGAGAGAAAAAATAAATAGAATCGTCGTCTGTGCAATCAATGTGCTCCTTCTCTATCAGCTAATAGAAACCATCGGAGCACCTACATGGTAGATCAGGTTAAGAACTATTGTAAAGGACCACACCAGGAAATTAACACTTGAAACTGGTGTGCAAATCTAGTTGACAGTCGACTTCCTCAGGTCAAAGAATGGTTAAAAAAAAACAATGAGGTTTTTAAAAAAATGTCTTTACTGTCTATAATACCACTTTTTATGTCGTTGTAGGACAGGGAAGAGGGGACGGGACATAAGCCTGAGTTATGGCGTTGTAGGACAGGGGGACATGAACTTGAGGAATTTAATGGTAGCATGGCTAGTGCAATCACCGCAAAAATGTTCAGGGTAAGATTTTTTCTTTAAGCCTCGTACAGAAAAAATCCTTGACCTTACCAGGGATCAAACCTGGGTCTCCGGAATGGGAGTCAGCGCTCTAATCAATTCAGCCAAATGCTTCTCAAAACACTGAGGTAAAATTAAAATCAGTGCTTGCTAGATAAAAATGAAATATTCTGCCCTACAAGATAATTATGTTTTCTACAAGAGTATTTTCTCAAACTGATGTGGAAACAAACAAGTATGCCAGGTAACTTGCATCTTTCATCAGAATATGTTCATCGTCTCCATGGCAATAGTTGATCCTAACATCACAATTATGATCATCTGTTGCTGAAGTCAGAAAACGAATGTGAAGCACATCCTGTTACCATCTCATATTCTTTCTCATCTCCAAAGACTTGATCATCATCGGAGGCAAGGAATAGTCATCATCTCCATGGCAACATTAGATCCTATCTTCACACTTATGATCATCTGTTGCTGGAGTCAGAAAGCGAATGTAAAGCACATCTTGTTACCATCTCATATTCTTTCTCATCTCCAAAGACTTGATCATCATCGGAGGCAACGGTTTCTGAACTAAAGAAGAAAGAGAGGATACTCACAGTCAACAGAGGTCACTGAAATGTGAACTTGGACACTAATAAATTAAAGTTAAAAAATAATCTTGGCATATCCTTTATAGAACGTAGCCATCAACGACAGTAAATGAGTTGTTGATTTTCTAGACACAACTTACACGTTCAGTAGTTTGCCATTGCATTCTGAACGGTGTGGTTTATTTTTACCTTTCGTAAAAATTTCATGGAAACGAATTTGTTTCCAAACTTGCCCGCTGCAAGTTTGAACCAGGTACGCTTGTTGTGATCGAGCTCACTACCGCTTAAGCTACAGACGCCCACAAAGTAAAGTAACCCTTTTTATACCATGTGGTATATAAGGTAATACAGAATTAGCCCAACATTTTTCATTGACCATCAGCACACAATGTGATCTACACGGATGGATCGGTAGTTCGTCACGAAAAGTTTGCATGGGCCTTCTCTGCAAGTTCATGTGGCAGAATGGTCAAGGAAGCCAGTGGTGCATTCAGTATGACAACAAGCAGCATGACAATGGAGGTACTGGCGGTGACCAATGCACTACTTGGCTAGAGTCACAAAACTACACTCATGCGTGCATTTTGAGTGACTCATTGAGTGTGATCCGAAAGGTAGAGGCGGTTCGGTCGCAGGCAATGGACTGAATCACTGCAGGCGCAACAATTTGCAGAATTACACTTGTCTTTGTTCCGGGCACATGGGTGTCGTTGGAAATGAGAGAGCAGACAGGCTGGCTGGTTCTCCGCTATATCAGACGGCCAGCCAATGGACAGAGCTGACATCGTGAACACCCTCATAGAGCGTGGCCGCAGAGAAGACCTTCATCTAAACCAATCCACGCAACTACTAGATTTAGAAAACTGGGTTTGAAGATTGGTGTGGCAAGAAAAGAACGGTACAACAGGTATACGAGTAGGCTCATCAATCAAAATAGAACTGGTACGGTCAGTCGCTGGACGCTGTTGGAGATATTGCGAAGGAGATCGGAGCACCTATGGACATGTCCGGAGTGCAATGAAGATATTCCAAACTGAAACACGATGGGAGATGTGGTCAACATCCCACCGGCTGCCTTTACTTCCCAGTGCTTTTCCTGGTATCCAATTGTGGCTGGGTTGACCTGAGAGCCACTACGATCTGAACAAATTCTGTGTCCACCGTTTAATTGAACCCGGACCACTAGCATAAGAAGCAATAAATAAGAGTACACATTAAAATGTATTGTACATTATGCAAAGGATGTGATTAACAGGATAGATCTGAGTTGCAGAAATTCTACAATAGTAGAAGATCTAGTTTTCACAAAATGATAAAGACAAGAGACAGCTGAAAAAAATAATTAATTGTAGAAATTCTGCAATAGTAGAAGTGAATTTTTGAACATAAGGAAGACCAAGAGACAGTTGAAAAAAATAATTAATTGTAGAAATTCTGCAATAGTAGAAGTGAATTTTTGATTTTTGAACATAAGGAAGACCAAGAGACAGTTGAAAAAAATAATTGTAGAAATTCTGCAATAGTAGAAGTGAATTTTGAACATAAGGAAGACCAAGAGACAGTTGAAAAAATAATTAATTGTAGAAATTCTGCAATAGTAGAAGTGAATTTTTGATTTTTGAACATAAGGAAGACCAAGAGACAGTTGAAAAAAATAATTGTAGAAATTCTGCAAAAGTAGAAGTGAATTTTTGATTTTTGAACATAAGGAAGACCAAGAGACGAATAAAAAACATGGCAAAATTAATTCAATTGTAGAAGATCTAGTTTCTGAGTATGAAGAAGACTGAGATACTACATGGATTGACAACATTATAGAAATCATACAAATAAGGGGTCTGCCAATTGGATACACTTGAAATCTGAGTCACGTCAGTGTGTTGCTGGGGACGGCAAGGCGAGCACAGAATAGTAACACAGAGACCTACAATGAATATCATAAGAGGGGACTAAGGTAGGGGCCTAGGGAAACTACCCTAGTAAATAAAAAGCGCACATAAATCGGATGGACTTGTAGGCATATAACTGGCACAACATACAATCGCTCTTAGGCTCAGATCACATACAAATCACAAAGACAAAGTTTAACAAGTGGTTGATATGGAGCGTTCGATGAAGACAAAATCTGAGTTATCACTATTTGGCCATACGAATCATGACCAGAGTTTGATGCTAAAATTCTTCAGTCTCAAGAATGCATTTTCACATCGTTGTTACAGTAGAGAATCTCTGGGGCATGGAGGTAAGGTGCTAGTCTCTTGCTTTAAAGGCACTTGGCTAGTTACCCCCATTTCTAGTCTTATCAAAGACGGAGAATAAAATATAGGTTCCGTAATAAGTTAGAAATGGGAAAACTTACATCCAATTGGATCATCCTCGAGGTTAGATTCAGACACAGATGTGTCAGTTTCAAAGTTTTTAAATCTTGTACCATGTCCAACATTGTCTGAATAAGTCTTGGTTGTCATTGAAGAGCCAGTACCAAACTTCTTCTGTTTACGTAAGATTTCTCTTGGAGGTTTGGCTACAGTGTCCATAAATGCCAGCTGAGATTTGCGACCTGATGAAACAACAGTATTACCGTATTGATATAAAATTAAATACAAAATAATGTCACAAGAATATAATAATAATAATTCCTCTAGTACTGTTATATGTTACATAGGGCCTGCAAGTAATTTCTCCACACCGCTCTTTCTTGCAAAGTTTCTGTAGCTCTTTAAGTTTCTTATGTTGAGGTAGCTGGCCTCACACACAAGTCCTCTTCCTTTTTCATCCGGCATTGGTAGAGTTACAAGAACATAAGCCAAACAAAAAATAATATTCCATGTGTAAGTATTTTGTCTATCCCCTGGTGGATGATGGAGTTGATTGTCAACTCTTGCCGTTAAGCATAGGGGTGGGAGTTTTAATTTGCATACCTGTGCAACATGAGTCCTTTGTTGTGTTATATCCGTGTTTATTTAGTGTAGTCTTGATATTGTCTATCCATCTTTTATCTGTCTTCCTTTGGCTCTAGTACTTGATCTCTCGTTACTGCATGCTGTTACTGGCGGTTGGTTCTTTTCCATTCTCATTAAATATCCAAACCACTGCATTTGTTGTCTTTCAATGTATTCGATGTATGAAATTATGCCCACTCTGCTTCTGATGTCCTCGTTTCGTAGTCTATCTTTCCTGGTGACTCCCACTGCCTTCCCTATTTTCTTTTGTTTATTGTTAAATGTTTATAAGTTAATTGTCTAAACAACTGACCAGCCTGTCCTTTGATGATAGATGATGACATGGATTGTTTCAGTTTGTGGTACTTGAGTTCACGCTCTTGAAGTAATCTCTGAAAAACAATATTAATTTAAATCTTTGATGGGGAAAGATGATTAAACATGGTATATAATAGTGTGAGATGGTGCAGAGATGGGGAAATATGGGGAAATATGATCAATAATATTTTGAGATGGTGACAGAGATGGTGAAATATGCTGTGAGATGGTGACAGAGATGGTGAAAATGTCGAAAAGAAAATCAGAAAATGGTGTAAGACAATGCCAAACCCAACAAAAAATTGAACAACTTCTTCTTCGAATGCCCCATATTAACCCCTTGCTAACCATTCTTTGTAATTTGTATGTGATCTGAGCCCAAGAGCAATTGTATGTGGTACCAGTTATGAGCCTACAAGTAGGCCAGCACATCCTATTTCTGAGACACTTTTGATTTCCTAAGGTAGCTTTCCTAGGCCTCTACTTCAGTCACCTCTTACAAAATGCCTTGTTGGTCAGTGTTAATATTCTTTGCTCCTCTTCAGCCTCAGCAACACACAGGCGAATTGAACAACAAATTCACAAATGTAATTTCCAACCAACAATGACACACAAAAGCTAACCAAGTACTGGGACAGTTAACACCACTGTTGTCACATAAAGAGATACTGTTAACAACTAAAGCAAATCTCATAAGAACGATTTTTTGCCAACACTATGTTACCAGTGTCAAACATGGCCAATAACAGCAGCTAATGAGCGGAAAATCATAACGACAGAGATGAGGTGTCTTAGAAGAGCTGCAGGTGTGACAATAAGAGACCAAATTAGAAATGAAGAAATCAGAAGACTGGATGTGAAACCAGTCATGCAATTCATAAAAGAACAACAGATTAAATGGTTTGGGCACCTGACAAGAATACCCTGGTATCACCTACCACAGAGAGCCACACAGAAAAAGTATAATGAGTACAAAGCAAAAGGAAGACCACGCAAAAGATGGAGTGACGGCATCAAGAACAGCCTTACGAACATGAATATCAGCTTACAAAGTGCCTTAAAACAAGCACACACAAGATCACTACGTTTCACCCCAACACTTCTATAAAGAAGTAAATGGTGGAAGAGAAGATGGAGAATTACACAAAAACAAAATAATACATAAAAAGGAAACAAATGCAATCAAATAAAGAATATGAAATAATATTAAAAACATACATAGTACAGAGTTTGATTAGAATCAGGCAGAGAGAAGTATAAAACTTACTGTGTACATATCTCGCCAGGATTCCTTATCTCTTGGTTTACATTCTCGAAAATCTCGCAGACACAATATTTCCCATAATTCATCTGTATCATGTAGGAAGTGCTTAGAAGAAACAATTGTTAATTTAAGTAATATGATAGTGCGAGTTGGTATAGTTATGTACTAGATTGTTAATTTAAGTAAAATGATAGTGAGAGTTGGTATAGTTATGTACTAGATTGTTAATTTAAGTAAGATGAGAGTTGGTATAGTTATGTACTAGATTGTTAATTTAAGATGATAGTGAGAGTTGGTATAGCTATGTACTAGATTGTTAATTTAAGTAAAATGATAGTGAGAGTTGGTATAGTTATGTACTAGATTGTTAATTTAAGTAAAATGATAGTGAGAGGTGGTTTAGCTATGTACTAGATTCTCAATTCAAAGTCACAGGAGCTGTGCCCAGGTACAGACATGACTCAGTCAACAAAAATGCTTTGCCGTCAGTTTTTCAAGGTCAGAAGTCTTAAAACAGTGTAGAGTATCTTCATTGCACTTCGGACATGTCCATAGGTGCATTGATCTCCTTCACAACATCTCCAACAACATCCAGCAACTAACCATACCATTTCAGTGTTGAATGATCAGCCTACTCACATACCTGTTCTTTTCTGGCTTCTTCAATCCAAGCTCTTGCACTCTAGCAGTTGGCGCAGACTGGTTCAAATTAAAAATCCTCTTGCAACCACACTGTGAGAGCGTTCAGAATGTCAGCTCTATCCATTGACTGACCCTGATATGTTGACAAAACTAGCCAGCCTGTCTGTTCTTTCACTGCCATCAAAACCCATGTGCCCAAAGATGAGTAACAATGAAATTAGTTGCCTTCATGAATCCAATAATGATCTACAGTGGTAGTTCCATTCTGTGTAAGAAATCTTAATATAGGCATTAACTCTCGCTTCAAGAAGTGTATGGCCGAATGGATTAGAGCATGGGCTCTCATGTGGGAGATCCAGGTTCAATCCCCGGTAAGGCCAAGTGTTTTTTCTGTCAGGGGACATAAAGAAAAATACATCACGCTGAATTGATTATATGTCAATGATACTTTCTTTTCTCCAATCCTGTCTTGTCTCACAGCATCAGGATAGGAAGAGATTGCAAGAACGAGACCTAGTGTGTGCTTCATAAATAGTGTCTTTCATCACCTCTGTTATCTCTGAGGTCCACCTTTGCTTTGTATCCATTGTATCGGAGCAACATTGCTCTTTGAGGTGCACTGTCTGTTGGTAATCTGCTTATGTGACCGTACCATTTAATTAGTTGTTTCTTGATGAAGTTCAGTACAGATGTTGTACCCACTTTTTCCTGATGTCCTCATTTCTCAACCAGTCTCTTCTTGATACTCCCAGCATTCTGTGCAGATGCTTCATCTTTGTCATGAATAGTTTACTTTTATCATTTGATGTCAGCGTCCAGGTTTAGCACTGGTAGCATAATGCCGGGAGAAAGATTGTGTTGAACATTGCTCTTTTTGTTTGTGTTCAATGATACATCACGCTGAACTGATTATACATCAATTTGAGAAAGTTGGATTTGAAAAATAAATCATTAGCTTACTGGGTTATAGTTCTCTACTTGAAAAAGTTGCTGAGCTGTGCATCTCTCTAGTACAGGCTTCAGTATGTTGTACTGCATGCCACTTATTGTCATAATTGCTGAAGAAAGATAGTAGAGGAAAGAATTAATATTTGATGCAAGTACTGATAAAGATGATGAAGATACAAGAAAGATAGTAATTAATTTGTTTGTGATCCCAGCGGAAGTACATTTTACTCTTTTGTAAATACTTTTTTTCATAGAAGTCTCTGTGGTGGGGAGGTAGGGCGCTTAACTCTCACTACAGAAGTGTTTGGTTCATTCCCCGCGTGGAGCGATCAGGATTTTTTTCTAGAGATACCCGATATCAAATATAGGTGAAACCAGGTTCCTAGTCTTATCGGATATAGGTGATAAAAACGTGATCAAGTTGAGTAAGTAAACCCTCGTCCATGCTACAGAGTTTGTACACTTTTGCTGAGATCTTACTGTGTAGAAAAGAGATTGGAGCACATATAGTTATTCACCATAGTGTAATGATGATGCCCTATCAATACATTTTTCTTGGTATCAGATATTAGAGCTTATTTTGTGAGCTTGTTACAAATCTTTATTCTGGCAACATATTTCTTCTTCTTCTGTGATAAGTTTCCTATACACAGAGGTCTTCTTCTTCTTCTGTAATAAGTTTCCTATACTCAGAGGTCTTCTTCTTCTTCTGTGATAAGTTTCCTATACACAGAGGTCTTCTTCTTCTTCTGTGATAAGTTTCCTATACACAGAGGTCTTCTTCTTCTTCTGTGATAAGTTTCCTATACACAGAGGTCTTCTTCTTCTTCTGTGATAAGTTTCCTATACACAGAGGTCTTTTTTCTTTTCCCGTGATAAGTTTCCTATACACAGAGGTCTTCTTCTTCTTCTGTAATAAGTTTCCTATACTCAGAGGTCTTCTTCTTCTTCTTCTGTACTAAGTTTCCTATACTCAGAGGTCTTCTTCTTCTTCTTCTGTGATAAGTTTCCTATACTCAGAGGTCTTCTTCTTCTTCTTCTGTGATAAGTTTCCTATACACAGAGGTCTTCTTCTTCTTCTGTGATAAGTTTCCTATACTCAGTCTTCTTCTTCTTCTTCTGTAATAAGTTTCCTATACACAGAGGTCTTCTTCTTCTTCTGTAATAAGTTTCCTATACACAGAGGTCTTCTTCTTCTTCTTCTGTGATAAGTTTCCTATACTCAGTCTTCTTCTTCTTCTGATAAGTTCTTCCGGGCTTCTTCTTCTTCTGTGATAAGTTTCCTATACACAGAGGTCTTCTTCTTCTTCTTCTTCTGTAATAAGTTTCCTATACCAGAGTCTTTCTTCTTCTGTAATAAGTTTCCTATACACAGAGGTCTTCTTCTTCTTCTGTAATAAGTTTCCTATACACAGAGGTCTTCTTCTTCTTCTGATAAGTTTCTACTCAGAGGGCTTTCTTCTTCTGTGATAGTTTCCTATACCAGAGGTCTTCTTCTTCTTCTTCTAACCAGGGCTGCGAAGTTTTCATTCTTGGGCAGCCAATGCCAATTGTAGAATCTTCATGTGTTCTGTAATTGACTCAGAGATCTAAACAACAAGATGATGGTCTCCATGTATCCAGAAAAGTGAAGTGACCTCATACCCTACAGTCTGAAAATGATGAGGGAAATTGTATTTTATTAATGTGTATCCCAGCTTTTGTAATTTGCAATTGTATGAATAACAGAACATAAATAAGACTTGATGTTTCAAATAAAGATACTTTATCAAGATAGGAACAGACAATGATAGTTAAAGCTTGTCGTTTTCTAATTCACAGAATAACAATATTCATTCTACTCTCCTTGCATTTTTAGTTCTTTCCGTTTAACGCTAAGAATTTAAGCAAAGTCATGGCTTCTAACTGGACGCATATGACTGCATACAGGCTTGCTTTCCTTATCACCAGTGTCCCCTGTCATTAAGGTAAGCCTTACTCAGACTTTAGAGATACTTGTAATTTAGATCCCCAAGTAAGGTATCAGGGTTTCCTGTAGTTCAAGTGCGCACTATGTGCACACCAAGAATTTATGGCCCAAGCAACCTGCAATTTCCACAGCATGTGGTCACTAGTATTATCAACTTTGCTATCTGTGACCTCTCCTGTGTACAAGGTGGTGAATTCTACATCTTTTTCAGTTCTTCTGTGTCTTCATATAGGGTTTTCCGCTGGAGGGTTTGGTGGTTGCAGTTGTATTCATAGATCTTTCAGTATCATTAGTCTTTATAGAAGGTTTTCCCATTGAAGAAAAAACTTACCGTCAAGCGTGTCCTAACAGTACCATGAATATTGTTCCAAACTTACTATAGACATTAACTTATTATAGACATAGATATGAATGGCTCGCTGGTTGTGTTCGTAAGGACACTCGTATTGCTAGGCTAGGCGATGGGTGTCGTATGAAATGAGGGT
The DNA here is from genome assembly GCA_020796225.1 of Arion vulgaris. NCBI lineage: Eukaryota > Metazoa > Mollusca > Gastropoda > Stylommatophora > Arionidae > Arion > Arion vulgaris. Next base: position 6,933,956 of record CM036758.1, read on the forward strand.
AAGTGGTTTGAATCCTGTGTTTGTCTATTTGTTTTTATGGAAGCTCTTAATACCTGTACACTGTTTATTTGTTGATCATATTCTTTGCTTTCATTGCTTCCTCTGGGGTTCTTGCAAAAGAAACTTCTTGTTCTTGTATAGACATTATCTGAAACTTACCATCAATATTGTCCATGAGTACACGCATGCAGAGATCATGTAGAGACTTTACTTCTGAAATATTTAGAGAAAAAAAACAATTTATGGTGCCTTTTAAATATTATTCAAAAATGTCGAACCAATCTTTCTCTTCCTCTTCTTCTTCTACTTCAGTATTTAGATATGTGATTATTGGTTATGCTTGATCTTTGACCCTGTTGTCAAGTCAAAGTTCAGTCTTTTCTTCAAGTCAAGAAAGTTGTCTCCTAACTTCTTCATTTATGCACAATCTGGTCGAATTTAATTTCATGGGTGATTATAAAGTGAACAGTCGAGTCCTCAAAATGAAGTGTTTAGTGTAACACAAGACTGCAATTGCAGCTCTCCCACCACCACCAATACTACTACCGCCACTACCACTACTACCCCTACAACTAAAACCACCACTACTACTAAACTGTCTTGTTCACAGTGTAACACAAGACTGCAATTGCAGTCTCCCACCACCATCACTACTACCACCACCACCAGTACTACCTCTACACTAAACCACCACTACTATTAAACCATCTTGTTCACAGTGAACACAAGACTGCAATTGCAGTTCTCCCACCACCATCATTACTACCACCACCACCACCACTACTACTAAACCATCTTGTTCACAGTAGAACACAAGACTGCATGCCTCTCCTCCGTCACTACTACCACTACGCTCCACCTACTACCCTTACAACTATAACTACTACTACCCCTACAACTACAACCACCACCACCACTACTAAACCATCTCGTTCACAGTAGAACACAAGACTGCAATTGTAGCTCTCCCCCACCGCTCTACCACTACCACCACCCTGGTCAAGATACTGTCTCAGAGATATAGAGCAGTACAGATCTTACATTTATCATCATTTATATGCAGTAAGTCTCAATTATATTGAACTAATTACAAATAAACATTCATAGGGGAGTCTGTATGGTGTAGAGGTAAAGTGCTCCCTTCTTGCTTTAAATGTACTCGGTTCATTCCCTATAAGGAGCTATCAGGATATTTCTCCAGAGATCCCTGATTTCACTGTAGGTGAGATAGAGCACCTAGTCCTATCGCAGACAGACAATAAAGGTTCTATGTTCAAGTTGAGCAAGCAAAAGAAGGACTATTGGCTGTTGGTAAAAATTATAAGAGTAACTGCAAAACTGCAATCTAAGCCAAATTTGTTCAACAGATTTTTAATTAAAATATTTTACACCATCTTCTAAATTATATTGGAATCCTCACAGATCTTGATTCATGAGCTGTTGTGTATTCTAAAGATCAGACAGGCTATCATGCAGTGCTGTTGTGATATTCCTGTGTCAGTAAGAGATCAGAAGACATATCTTTATTCACAGAAATACAATGATAAAGGTCCTATCAATCAATCAATCATAAACTCTTAGCACATTTCTTTCACAGAATCTACAAACTTCTAAAATGTTTACATTGTGAGAAAGAGAGAATAAAAGAGAGAAAAAGAGAAAAGAGAGCTCTTCTTCTTCTTCTTCACGTTCATTCTTTACAACCAATTTTAATCACTCTGTGATGCTTGATCTTTGCCAAGAACGTGTATACATTGCACATTAGTTTGGTAGGCCTCTAAACGCATAGACCTCTACACGTTTTGAACACGTGCATCGGATTTCAGCCACGCTTAGTCACCTCTTACAACATGCATGGCAGATAACAGTGGTTCTATTCTTTACACCCCAAATTTGGGCCCCAGTAACAACTTGGGTGAGAAAGCTAAAAAAGAGAGAGAGAAAAAAGAAAAATAAGGGGGGAAAGAGAGTAAAACAAAAGAGAGAGAGACTGACCTTTGATCCCATGTCTTTTCCCAGAGTACACTTGTGTCCTGTTGAGAGATTTGGCCCCAATGATGTCTGGAGCTGTAGTCTCTTGTCTGCTGGATATCTCTGGCAGTGAGAGTGGGCATAATATGAATTTGTTTTATTCTTCAAAGAAAGACTAGGCTATACAACATATTACCGTAAACCCTACTCCACCTTCAAGTGATGACCAAAATAACAGGCTGCATAATTGCAGTCTAACTAACTAAGTATGAACCAAGTGAAGACCCATACCCTTCTAAGAATAAATAGATATGTCTTGGACATAACACTAATATAGTATGCACATGATAGTGAAGAAAGTTAAACACAGATATTAATGATACTCAATATATGTGTCTGTATGCTCTAGGGGGAACATAAGTAATGATTGGTCTAAATCAGCGGTTCCCAAACTTTGCATTCCTGCGGAATTTTAAATACATTTTGCTGTCACGGACCCCCAAAAGTTTCTATATATGAAAATTGACAGGAATCAATTATCTTTGTGTTACAATAGTAAACAATGTTCTCAGACTGTGGAAACATCAAATGATCTTTCATTTTGTCCTGTCGGACATTTAGACTCCGGTCTGGTCTGTGTCCTTTGATTTCGTTGCAGAACTAGTTTACCACTGTTTTTATACATGTTTTAAAAATTTATTTTTCTGTTTGAAATGTCAAAGATCGTAATATTTCGCCAAGCACTTGAGGACCCCTTGTGAGCACCTCACGGACCCCCGGGAGTCCACGGACCCCAGTTTGGGAAATGCTAATCTAGATTGAGATGTACTCTAACAGAAACTAATATGAAGACAATATTTAAACAAATGATGTAATATAAAGTATACTTTCTTTGTTGCTGCCATCTTCATTATTCTCTTCATAAAACAGTTAGTGACTTGTGGTACACTAAATCTTGTACTTTCTAGTCTCTAGTGATATCTATCAACAACATTTGTTAGAGACTGCTACATTAGTATTGGATTTTTCTGTATTGCAACATTTTTGCTTAGGGCTGTTTCCCTAACCACACTCATGCAACATTTGCTTGGGGCTGTTTTCCTAGTTGTTGATCTTCCTGCAATGCAACAATTGCTTGGGCTGTTTCCTAACCACTCTCATGCAACATTTTTGTTTTGGGCTATTTCCTCATAGTGCATTTCCAAACTCATGCCCATGTTTGAAATTCTGTAAGTGTCAAAGAGCCCTTTTTAACGTAAAGAGGTGATATTTTGCTGTCTCTATTAGTCGTCATGACATTGCAAGGAAATAATTGCAATGAAAACAAACAGCTGGTTTTCATTTTAGCTTATATGCGGTATACAAAAAACATGAACTAGACATACATTTGAAACGCTTACAGTAGCTTTATTGTTGTTATTGGTGTGCAATTTTAAAACCTCAATATCCACTGTTTTTAGTGTTTTCCCATTATTTACCGGAAGACCAAAAGTGTTTACAATTGAAAGGACAAGTTACGTTTGGTTTTTCGAAGGTCATTTCAATAGCCTCATTCCTTTCAGAGTTGTGCACATTGTAGGGTCTTTACAATGAGTATAAGAGAAAATTTTGTAATACTGCAAAGCATCACAATGCAGATGTATCAATATTTTGTAGAGAAGCTAAGGGTGGGAGCATTTCTAACCCTGAGCAGATGGCAATGTGCGTTTTGGGAGTAAATAGACGTACATTCAATCGCTGGATCCAAGACTTTTCAAGTACATGTGCAATGCAACCAAGAACGCAAAGTAGAAAGAAAGTCGTAGATAGTTTTGATAAAGTGCCTATTCGAAGAGAATTGTGTCGAATGTTTGAGTTGAAAGAAACAGGGAGATTACAGAAATTAAAGATCTGGCTTAGAAAGAAACAACGACTTCGATGTGTCAAAATTGACATTATGGAGAGCTGGGGGCTTCAAATTTAGAAAATAAGCCGGTGGAAGAAACATTATCTGTGAGAAACCGCATCTAGTTGTGATGAGAAGCAAATATTTGCGTGAAGTTTGCGAGAAATGCGTCGACAAAGCTATGACATTGTGTATTTAGACGAAACATGGATTAATGTTCACCACACCAATGAAAAAGAATGGCAGTCATTAGATGGAACAATTAAGAAATTAGTACCAAATGGCAAAGGACAGCGTTTTATAATGTCACATGCAGGCAGTAGACAAAATGGGCTGTTGAAGAATGCTCAACTCTATTTGTTTGAAATCGGCCGATAATCGGAACTGTCACACAGAAATGAAATCATATATTTAGAGAGTGGATTAAGAAAACTATACATCCGACATTAGATAGGCCCTCTTGTCTGATAATGGACAATGCATCATACCACAATGTAGTGGCACAAGAAGACAAAGTCTGACATCATCTAGTAAAAAAGTATGCAATACAGATGTTTGCATGAGATTGTCATTAGTGTACACATCTGGTCCTTTTCAAGACCACCACAATCATCCTGGCCTCTTAACATGACAATTGTTTCGAAATGAAGGTACAAGTTGAAGTAAAGTCATTTCTTTTTGTATGATTTCCACTCACGCGAAAAATGTGGATACACCTATGACTTATCAAAAGTGCTAAATCTGTTATATTGCTGTAAATTCTGTTTTGTGCTACCAAAATAATTATTAGGTATTCAAAGAAAATTGCAGCTTCAGTAAAACGGCAGTACCTACATAAATTTAAATTATATATTCGTAATGTCTTTGAAAATAGAACACCACATGCAAAATGACGTATTTCATGCAAGGGTTATTGAGATATTAGAAGAAGTTTGTGGGCATGAGATTTGAAATGCACTATAGTCTTTGATCTTCCTTGACTTTCCTGCAAGGCAGCCCAGCCCTTATGAAAGAAATCTACTCTCAACACTTACTTACTTACTTAATCCCGTCATGCCTAGTGACACATGGGGCTTCAGAAAGGACTTTCCATGCTCTCCTGTCCTGTGCAACCTTCAGCGCAGAGCCCCACGTCAGAGATGCGGTGTCCAGTTCCTCTTCCATCATGCGCTCCATGTTGTCCGTGGTCTGCCTTTCTTTCTCTTTCCTCTGGTGTCCAAGTGAGGGCTATCCTTGCAGGCATTTCTTGTCTCATTCTCATAACATGTCCGAGCCATTTCCATCTTCTCTTTTTGAGTATGTCATTCATTGCCTCTTGTCTTGGAGTAGTTGGTTATTGGATATTTTTACTGGCCAAAAGATTCCCAAGATTCTGCGAAGACAAGAGTGGTGGAAAACTGACAGCCTGCTAGTATCACTCTCAACACTACAACATGTTAATGATAAGTAATAGTTTAACCAAACATGTATAATCTTTACAAACTTCTCCTACCTGCTTTACTTCTTGAGTCTGTACTTAGCTGACAAGACACAAGAACTTGTGATTCTGGTTGTAAATCTTCCTCTGTGAACCTCACCTTCAGAAAGAAGGTACATCAAAGATAAAATATTAAAACAAATTGGGACTAAACATATTCAATATTTTGGATATACATGGACATGAGACTGTTGAATAGTATATGAGAAAAACATGTTGTGATCAAGTGGGCAAGAAAAAGATACAGCTATAAAAAGAAAGAAAAAATATTAAATGGTGGTCAACTACCAGTTTGACATAATGAATCAAGAAAGAGAACATGTTGGCGATTTATTACAGTCAACTTTTAACGTGGAGATGGTACTTGATCTGATCAAGGCAACTGAAAGAATATGTTGGCAATTTATTACAGTTAATCTTCAATGTGGAGATGGCACTTAATCTGATAACAGCAAACCAATAGTATATAAAACTGTATGTATATTAAGTGTCAGAGACCACATTGTACTAGACCTTGCATTTGGAGATGTTGTGTTCAGTTCTTTCCCTCTCTAGCTTTGTTCTATTCTAACTCTGTGAGTCAAAACAAATATTTTCACATTTGCTGAGCTCTTCTTCTTCTGCATTCAAGTCAATGGTCATGTTAGATCATCCAGATTGTCACCAGGACAAATTTGCTTGAAAGCTTTCATTTGTTAATCTTTGTTTATGCTTTGAGCCAACAAAGTCAAAGTTTATTGTGCTGTGGTTGACATTGGTTTCTTCTTCTTCTTCTTCTTCTGCTCAATATCGACCACTTGTCAACCACTCTGTGTGATTTGTATGTGATCTGAGCCTAAGAGCTATTGTACATTGTGTGAGTTATGCACCTACAGGTAGGCCAGAACATCCGATTTCTGCTATGCTTTCTATTTACTAGGGTAGCATCAGTAGGGCCTACATTAGTCGCCTCTTACAACATGCCTTGTAGGTCGCAGTGGTACTATTCTTTGCTTCCCCTGCACCCCCCGGCACCACACGGGCAGATATCAGTTAAGTTGCATTATTTTGTGTTTTTAGTCCCAGCACAGCGCAGATGAGCAAAGCGCAGTTGCAAAAAATAACTACATATGAAATGAGGAGCCTGCGAAAAGTTACCAACAACACCAGAAAAGACAGTCACCAACATCAGCATAAGAAAGAAAGCTGGCACAGAACCTTGCTTGAATTACATAGAGAAACAAAGAATGAAGTGGTTTGGCCACCTAATAAGAATACATCCAAACTCCACACAATATACAGTCTTCTACAACAGAACATCAGGAAAGAAGGTGAGAGGAAGACCAAAAAAAAAAGATGGTTAGGTGGCATAGCAGAATCCTAACATCATCATCTCACAGACACATACTCACTTCTTTAGAAAATCTCAACACTTTCAGATTTGAGCGTGATGATGATGGTAGATCAATCAACGACAATGAAGATTTGCTGCTTGTTGATGCATTATCTGCATTAACTTGATCACTCTGTGAAGAACTGGACAAAGAAGTCCCACTGTAGGATTTAGCTATGGTTTTCCTTCTCCTACCCAGTGTAGTCTCATCAAAAGTCATGAAGTCATCAAATGACATCTTATCTTGTAAAACATATTTATCTTTCTTCTTGTCAGACTTCATCTCTGGAATATCTTTGAGAGAATCTGAACCTTCATTTATCGTATGTTTCATGACATCACCGATGATAATTTCATCCCGTGAACTAGATCTCCGACAGCCGGTTAATAGAGACTTGTTTTTAGAATCTGAAGTCCTGTTTGGGGACAGACTGTGAGTTGATGAATTAAACATGGATATCTGTTTAGACATTAGTGAAGCCTGCTTTAAGATGGTCGATTCATGAGATGGTGATAATGATTTTGTTTTGTTGTGTGGAGCATTTGTCCACAAGTCAATTGTAGGATCTTCAAAATTGTTGTTCAATTTGCTTCTTTCGTGGTTAGGTGATGATGATGATGAGAATTCAGACTTTGATTTCAGTGAAGAACTAGTTTTAGAGCATCTGATCTTGCTAATAGATTCTATATAATTTGTTATTGGACATTCCATTCTGTGGGGACTTTGCTTATAATGTATGTTTTCTTTGATAGAAGATCTGCTACTGGTGAGATTCTCTAAAGAGTCATCATGAGATCTATCGTGAGAGTCAGTTGAGTTGGTACATATCTGATCTGCATCAAGTCTGTCTGGGTAATCAAGATTATCTGACGAATATCTGTTGTTGTGAGAACATACTACTGTTTCGTTTGAGAGAGATTTATCTTTAGAAGTTGAACATTTATCCAACGGTTTCTCATCTTTAGATCTTGAATAACTAGATGAAGATGACTTTTTAGATTTGGAATGACTAGATGATGATGTCTCCTTAAAAGATGAATGACTGGGAGATGACTTATCTGTAGATGAATGACTAGATGATTTCTTGGAAGAAGAATGACCAGACAGTGACTTGTCTATAGATGAATGACCAGACAGTGACTTGTATATAGATGAATGACCAGACAGTGACTTGTCTATAGATGAATGACCAGACAGTGACTTGTCTATAGAAGTTGATGATTCTATTTTAGAAATAGAAAGACTAGATAAAGGATTTTCCCAATAGGGGGAATGACTAGATCGTGATTTATCTATAGTGGATTTTGGCCCGTCTCTTGGGAAGTATGTCGACTTTTTCTTTGGAGGAGATAATGATTGTCTCATGTTGGAAGAATCTGAACTTGATTTGTGACTGCAGAAAGCAACATTTTTATCACAATAATGACCATCCCCATGAACCAGACTAGAAAGTGTGTCCTCCTGAAGATCAGAGAGTTTGTCCTTGTTGGAGCAACAAGACCTGTCCTGTGATCTATCATTATAACTAGAATTATGATTAAGATGTCGATAAGAATGCTCTGATTGTCTTGGGGAGACAGAGGACCCTGAGTATTGTACATAAGTAGAGTTTGGCTTCGTCCCTGAGAATGATGAAGGCACCACGGAATGTTGGGATTTCTCCAAACATGCTATGTGGCTGAATGAAGACATTGCTTCACTGTCCCTCTCTAGGTTCTGTGTCGGCCAACCTGAAATCGGAGTTGGTAAGTATTCTTCTTGATCAACTATACTTGTGTTCACGACTGGTGGAGAATATCTTTCTTCATCGGACTCATCTTTCAATATGGAATACCGATCTTCCCTGGTTCTCATATTTGATATAGTCTCACGGGAACCACCATCTTTCTTAGTACTGGTATGTCTTAAAGTCTTAGAGAAATAATCATCTTTTTTTACTCTGATATTTGACTCATGGGAATAGCTATCTTTCTTTGCACTAGTATTTGACACTGGCTCAGAGGAATTATTATAGTTTCTTTCTCTAGTATTTGACATTGGCTCAGGGGAATAATCTCTTTTGATAGTATTAGTATTTGACATTTGCTCAGGGAATAATCCCTTTGATAGCTTTAGTGTTCGATATTGGCTCAAGGAATAATCCCTTTGATATCTTTAGTATTTGACACTGGCTCAGGGAATTATCATAATTGCTGGCTCTAATATCTGACACTGGTTCAGAGGAATTATCATAATTGTTGGCTCTTGGATTTGAAATTGGCTCAGGGGAATAATAATCTATTTTGGCTATATTATTTGACACTGGCTCATGGGAATAATCATCTGTGTTAGCTCTAGTATTTGAAACTGGCTCAGGGGAATAATAATCTATTTTGGCTATCGTATTTGACACTGGCTCATGCGAATTATCATAATATTTAGCGCTGGTATATGACTTACGGTACTGTGAAAATCTCCCATTTGGGACTCCAATATCTGCTGTGATGTTATGGTTATTTTTTGGGATGCTATTCCTATGGTTTGAGATCAGATTTGGGAAATAAACATCCTCAGACAAGCGGATCTTGGATACAACATTGGAGCAATCTCCTTCACCCCTAACAGCCAATGTGGATTGAACAGGGCATCTTTCTTCCTCGGTGAATTGCTCATATGAACATTTTCTTTCCTTCGTGGCACTTGACATAGAATTGGAGGGGTACTCAATTTTTGTATCTTTTCTTTGGGAGAAAGGTTTGTTCTTTAAATCCTGGATGACTGCAATGGGTGTTGGTGAATATTTGACCCAGTCTGCAACAGATGTCTGCAGATTATTTTTATTATTGCAGATAGAAGGATGAGTTGGGGAGTAAAGTTCAACCCTTGTTACCGAAATGCTATGAGATTCAACGTCAATTTTTAATCCAAGATCATGCTTGACAGACTTCACATTTGTGGGAATGTAAGAATCTTTATCAGACTTTACCTTTGTGGGAATGTAAGAATCCTCATCAGACTTCACCTTTGTAGGAATGTAAGAATCCTCATCAGACTTCACCTTTTTGGGAATGTAAAGATTCTCATCAGACTTCACCTTTGTGGGAATGTAAGAATCCTTATCAAACTTCACGTTTGTGGGAATGTAAGAATCCTTATCAGACTTCACCTTTGTGGGAATGTAAGAATCCTCATCAGACTTCACCTTTGTGGGAATGTAAAGATTATCATCAGACTTCACCTTTGTGGGAATGTAAGAATCCTCATCAAACTTCATGCCTTTTCTTGTGGGAAAGTAAGATCTCATCAGACTTCATCTTTGTGGGAATGTAAGAATCACTTACTCAGATCTCTCAAATCACCTGATGTGTTTCAGAAAATGTAAGAATCCTTTCCCTTTATTACATCTTCACCTTTTGGGGATGTAAAGATTCTCATCAGACTTCATGTTTGTGGGAATGTAAGAATCCTTATCAGACTTCACATTTGTGGAAATGTAAGAATCCTTATCAGACTTCACCTTTGTGGGAATGTAAGAATCCTCATCAGACTTCACCTTTGTGGGAATGTAAGAATCCTCATCAGACTTCACCTTTGTGGGAATGTAAGAATCCTCATCAGACTTCACCTTTGTGGGGAAAGTAAAGATTCTCATCAGACTTCACCTTTGTGGGAATGTAAGAATCTTTATCAAACTTCACCTTTGTGGGAATGTAAGAATCCTCATCAGACTTCACCTTTGTGGGAATGTAAAGATTCTCATCAGACTTCACCTTTGTGGGAATGTAAGAATCTTTATCAGACTTCACCTTTGTGGGAATGTAAGAATCCTTATCAGATTTCTCCTTTGTGGGAATGTAAGAATCCTTATCAGACTTCTCCTTTGTGGGAATGTAAGAATCCTTATCAGACTTCACCTTTGTGGGAATGTAAAGATTCTCATCAGACTTCACCTTTGTAGGAATGTAAGAATCTTATCAGACTTCCCTTTGTGAGAATGTAAGAATCCTTATCAGACTTTCATTTGTCGAATGTAAGAATCTTATCAGACTTCCCTTTGAGGGAATGTAAGAATCCTATCAGACTTATCCTTTGTGGAATGTAAGAATCTTTATCAGACTTCCCTTTGTGGGAATGTAAAGATCTCATCGGACTTCACCTTTGTAGGAATGTAAGAATCTTATCAGATTCTCCTTTGTGGGAATGTAAGAATTCTTATCAGACTTCACCTTTGTCTGAATGTAAGAATCTCTTCATGAAACTTCACCTTTGTGGGAATGTAAGAATCTTTATCAGACTTCACCTTTGTGGGATGTAAGAATCTATCAGACTTATCCTTTGTGGGAATGTAAGAATCTTATCAGACTTCACCTTTGTGGGAATGTAAAGATTCTCATCAGACTTCACCTTTGTGGGAATGTAAAGATTCTCATCAAACTTCACCTTTGTGGGAATGTAAGAATCTTTATCAGACTTCACCTTTTGGGGAATGTAGAATCCTATCAGACTTCCTTTGTGGGAATGTAAGAATCTTATCAGACTTCACCTTTGTGGGAATGTAAAGATTTTCATCAGACTTCACTTTGTGGGATTCATGTTAGGAATCCTCATCAGACTTCACCTTTGTGGGAATGTAAACAGGACTTCTCTGATCATCAACTTTACCTTTGTAGGAATGTAAAGATTTTATCAGACTTCACCTTTGTGGGAATGTAGAATCCTCATCAGAATCACCTTTGTTGGAATGAAGATCTATCAGACTTCACTTTGTAGGAATGTAAGAATTCTTATCAGACTTCACATTTGTGGGAATGTAAGAATCCTCATCAAAATTCACCTTTGTGGAATGGAAGAATCCTTATCATACTTCACATTTGTGTGAATGTAAGAATCTTTATCAGACTTTACCTTTGTGTGAATGTAAGAATCTTTATCAGACTTTACCTTTGTGGGAATGTAAGAATCCTTATCAAACTTTACATTTGTGGGAGTGTAAAAATTCTCATCCGACTTTACCTTTGTCGGAATGTAAAGATTTTCATAAGATTTCGTCTTTTTGGGAATGTAAGAATCCTCATCAGACTTCACCTTTGTGGGAATGTAAGAATCCTTATCACACTTCACCTTTGTAGGAATGTAAAGATTCTCATCAGATTTCACCTTTGTGGGAATGTAAGAATCCTCATCAGACTTCACCTTTGTGGGAATGTAAGAATCCTTATCAGACTTCACCTTTGTGGGAATGTAGAGATTCTCATCAAATTTCACCTTTGTGGGAATGTAAGAATCCTTATCAGACTTCACCTTTGAGAAAATGTAAAGATTCTCATCAAGATTCTCATCAGACTTCACATTTGAAAGAATGTGTAACTTTTCCTCAGACTTCACCTTTGAGAGAATGTAAGAATCCTCATCAGATGTAACCTTTGAGAAAATGTAAAGATTCTCATCAGACTTCACCTTTGAGAAAATGTAAAGATTCTCATCAGACTTAACCATTGACGGAATGTAAGAATCTTTGCTAGAGTTGATCTTTGTGGAAACTTTAGAATGATCTCTGCAACCATCACATGATTTTTTCTTGTCTCTTGAAGAATCTGTCTCCCTGTATCGTGTTTCATCATTACCTTTTGTCTTTCTCTTTCGCACATCAGTAAAGGTATTTCTCAGTGGGGATGTTGACAAAGACATCCCCGAGGACATGTGTTTATTCACAGTGGACACCATCAAGGCCGCAGATGAAACTGAAAATGATTCTGATGATGCCCCACTCATATCTAATGACGGCTTGTCAAAAGCTGATGATGGCGACATGTGACGACTTGATTTTAGTGATTCTTCAACATGCTCGGAAGTTGATCTCAATGATTCCTTATGTGACGAGATATTTTCTATGTGCAGTTTTCTTTTCTCTACATTCAAGAACTGCTTTTTATTATATGTCTGTTCCTCATTTGGTGTTGACATCTCGTCCGATGTTGGCTCCTCATCCGATGGTGGTTCCATCTGTCGACTTTCTTATCTGAACTTAGCTTCTTATCAGATGTCTGTTTATCAGATGTATGTTTCTTATTAGATCTTTGCTTTTTATCCGGTTTATGTTTATCCGGTTTATGTTCTTTATCGGTTTGTTTATCTGGTGTCTGTTTCTTATTAGATCTTTGCTTTTATCCAATTTATTTTTATCAGATTTATGCTTCTTACCAGATCCTTGACTTTTATCCGTTTTATGTGTCGTATCAGATCTTTGTTTTTTATCATATGTGAGTTTATCAAATCTATGTTTCTTATCAAATATCTTTTCCTTATCAAATGTCTGTTTTTTACTAACCTCAGAATGTAACAATGTTGAAGATGGCTTACAAGAATGAGATGTTGAAGACAATGATTTACAGCAACTAGATGATGATGATGAAGAACAAGTAGTAGAAGAATTTAATGATGAAGTCATTGATTTATCAGAAATATTTGAGGAACTCTTATTTGTGACCTGGTCAGATATTTGTTGGTCATCGACTTTGCAATCAACCGATGATGTAGTCTTAGGATGAAGAGATGTTGATGATGCAATTCTGTGATGCCTTGATGAGGTATAAGAATTTGATGATGTTGAAGGTTTTGGGTTACTAGAAATAGAGTAACTTCTTTTACTTGTGTTCTTGTCAGATGCTTGCTTTTCACTGATCTCACAGCCAGAAGATGATGAAATCCTGGGATGAAGAGATGTTGATGATCTAATTCTGTGATGCCCTGATGAGGTACAAGAATTTGATGATGTTGAAGGTTTTGATTTACTAGAAGTAGAGTAACTTCTTTTATTTGTTTTCTTGTCCGATGCTTTTTCACATGCAGATGATGAAACCATCGGATGAAATGATGATGATGTGATTATGCGACATCCTGATGAGGAACAGGAAGTACATGATGTTGAATTAGATTTACTAGAAACATGTATATTATTGCCGTTGGTCTGTCTTTTCATCCGCAAGCTTGTCACAATCCTCGTAGAAAGAAGAAGATGATGAAGAGACTGACATGGACTGTTTATGAATGTCTGAAAGATGAGAAATAATTATCCTCTGTATTTTTATTTTGACACTCATTTTCTTCATCAGTGCTTTTGCTAAGCCACATCTGTGTCCTCTTTATCTCTTTACTTTGGCTAGATCCAGTACTGAGCTCATTAACTTTGTTATTGATATTTCTCCAAACTTTGTCTCCATCCGCATTATCAGTCGCAGTTTTCGAACATTTTTGTTCCTTATCAGAACAAAATTCGACAGAAAGTCTTGCTTGTATTTTGGAAGAATTATTTTTATTCTTGTCCGCATTTAAAGAATTATGTTTATGTCTGTGACCTTTCCTATCTCCTGAAAGGTCACAGTAATTATGCGTCTCTTCATGCTTACCATTAATTTGACAGGCACTAATAACAGATTGTTTGTCTGTAACCGCTGAAGGCACAACTAACATTGAATTGTAATATTCTTCAATTATCCCAGTACTAGAATCTTCATCGTGGCAGTAGTCACTGTTGCTATCCGTCAGATCTCCATCATCCTCCACAGGAAAACTATGAATAGACTTCCGTACAGAAGTAGTTGCTTTACTGCTACCTAATTTCTCACAGAATTTCTGTTTTTTTGTGGGGATGTACTCAGGTTCGGATGCAGATTCTCGATTTGTAACCCTCTTACTGGGAATGTACTCAAGAAGACCAATACTACCACCATCATTACAGTGGTGCTTCTTATGATCATCTTTTTCCACTTTTACTTTCAGTAAATTCTTCATAGTGGGAACATAAGCACCAAATTGTTTTGTTTTTTCTTCTTCTGTTGAGTAATGCCTGCTTTTAGTAGAAGGTGTATAGGCACTTGCTACCTGTTCTTCTTCTGTTGAGTAATGTCTGCTTTTAGTAGAAGGTGTATAGGCACTTGCTACCTGTTCTTCTTCTGTCGAGTGATGTCTGCTTTTATTAGAAGGTGCATAGGCCCTTGCTACCTTAGATGTTTTCTTAACTTCTTGAACCCTCACACTTTTATTTAACAAATCATAGTTGTTTGACCTCATTTTTTTTTCACAGCTTGGGTTATATTCATCATCAAGGTCTTTGCCTTCCGTATAATCATCATCAGGTTTTGACTTTCGGTATAATCATCATCAAGGTCTTCTTGACTTTCCGGGTATAATCATCATCAAGGTCTTCTTTGACTTTCCGGGTATAATCATCATCAAGGTCTTTGCCTTCGGTTATAATCATCATCAAGGTTTTCTTTGACACAATCGGTTTCAACTGTGTGTTTTGTCTTGTCGTCAAGAACTTCAGAGTGACATTCCTTATCTGAATCTTCATTGCAACTTATGGAATATTTCTGTATTCTTGTCAAGTCCAAATCAGTTTCTTTCTTCTCATTATTTTCATCTTCATCTTCTTTAAATGAGTTCCAGCTGTCTTCATCAGTCTCCTCCTCTCTTTTGTCTGTTGTAGACAAGTGATTCTCATCTTCTGAACTTTGGTCATCTTGTGAACTCTGGGAAGGGCTCCTGGATTGAAAAAAAAAATAACAAGAGCAAATGGTTAAGAGAGGTATATATAAAAAACAATTGGTATAATTGAATCCTAGATAAAGAGTCACTAGAAGGCTAATCTAAGCTGAGAATTACTTCTTCTTTGTTTACATTTAGAAAAGATATTTATTACATAAAGAGTCACTAGAAGGCTAATCTAAGCTGAGAATTACTTCTTCTTTGTTTACATTTCAAAAGATATTTATTACATAAGAGTCACTAGAAGGCTAATCTAAGCTGAGAATTACTTCTTCTTTGTTTACATTTCAAAAGATATTTATTACATTGTCTTGCAGTTAAGAGTGAGGGTGGAATATATCATACAGACAGTTTCATTTTTCAGGACAGCATTTTTGTGAGTGGGTTTGCTTTCCCTCCTCAATTCCTATTTGCTTATTCAGATTGCGTTGGGACACTGCAGTCTCAAAGCACACCTCCATGGAATGGGTCACAGGGAATCGGCTGACTGCACCTGTGGGGCACCAAAGCAGTCCCCAGTGCACATTTTGCAAGACTGCCCCAGCCTGAGCAGTGTGAGAATGGAAATCTGGCCAACAGTAACAACCTTACAAAACAAACTATGAGGAACCGGCAAAGACCTCAAGTACACCTCACTGTTTAAGACACATACTGGAGTAGTCGAAGCAGGAGTTGATAACAGAAAAGACTGTGGTGAAACAGCATGTTGCACCAGGGAAACTGCAACCAAAAATGCAGTGAACAAGACGACAGCTCAGCAACAGGGTCAGTGGTCTGGTGCAAACTATTACCCTACTTCATCTCTACATGGTGACCCTGTAAACAGACTGCAGCATTGCAGTCTGAAAAAGTAAGTAGGGAACAATAAAGGCAGATACTATATAAAAAACACAGTACAGATGCAGGCATAAACAGGAGTCCCAGTTATGAAAATAGTTCACATAAAAACAGTACACCAGAGCCAAAACACTGAAATATCAATATACCATGTCACTGACAGGTGTCAGATTGGATCAGTCAGCATATTGAATACCCACCACTGGCTGCCATGTTTATGGTGGTGATTATATACATGGAACATTTTTACAAAGAAAAAATACTCAGTGTCCGAGACCCTCTCTCTCTGGTCTGTGATGACCCTGGCGCTTCAGGGAGCAACAAATGCCCACCATTCTTCTCTGTTCTTGGCCATCCTCTGTATTGTCTTCCAGCTGTGATTAATTTATTTCAGTTCCTATTCTACTGTTCTCCTCCGGGTCATTTTGGATATTTCACGTTTTTGTTTACCCTCTAATGTCCATCCTAGTGCAGTTTTCTTGACAGAGTAGTCTCCATGTATACCACATATCTGATACATCTCCAGCTTCTCTTTTGGATGATGGTGATCATATTCTCTTGTAAGCAGTTCTAGGTTAGAGAATGTTTTTGGAAAGAACATGTGCAAGATCTTTCGGAGGAAGTTGATCGGAAGGTGGAAAGTTTGAACATATCTTGTTCTGTCATTCTCCAGTATCCGAGGACTTGTGATATTAACTAATAGTGAACCAGGGCAAAAGTCATGTTTTTACAAGCCATTTGTCTTTACAAGAAAAAATGCCATTTAGTGTGGCTCCTTGTAATTAGGCGTTTGGTCAACAAGGAGTTAATGACTGTGCTAAACTTGGAAATTGCTAACCAGATACAAGCAGCCTATGTCACAATGACTAAGTTTGTATTCTACTTGTCCTGAGCACATTCTCAGACATAATGGATTCAGTGTTAGGGATGCTGCAGTAACCATCCATAAATCTCAGAGAGTTGGTACAGCATAGTTGGTAAATGCACTTGCTTTCTAAATGGGTGGTCTCGGGTCAAAATCCACACCTTTTACGTGGATGCCCTTTTGCTTTGTATCCATTATATCAGAGTAGCAATGCTCTTTGAGGCGCACTGTCTGTTGGTCATCTGCTTACATAGCCGAACCATTTAATTTGTTCCTTTCTTCCTTTTGTTCGCTTGAAATATTGTCTATACATTCAATGTTGTCTCTTGTTTAAACTTCACTGCCTTTTGTAGCTCACACAGAGGTCCGTGTAGTTTTGTGTCGAGTGTTGTTTCGTTAGGCCGGTGAGTTTGCCTCAGTATATCATATTCGGGGCAATCTTGATGTGCTCTGCAGTCTGATGTGCCTGTCCACATGTACACATGGCTGAATTGCCAATCTGGAGTTTTGCATACAAGTCTGCTGAGCGATTGTGTTCTGTTTGAAGGTGCAGAATGACAACAACTTGTTCTAATCTGTTCATATTAAAGTAGTCGTCTTGTGTTGGTGGCTTTTTGATTGATTTAATCATCCTTTTCTTTTGGTGGTAGGTAACTGTCACATCTGGTTGCTCTTCTGCAGCACCTTCCTTGATCTACTATTTCATTTCTTGGTATTCCACAGTGAGACGGTATCCACTGCAAGACAACTCTACGCTGCATGCACAGTTTAGACAGTAGGGTCTGTAGCCTTAGCAATTTTATGATCTGGAGTCCTTGGAGCACTATTTAATTTGTTGTTTCTTGATAAAGTTCAGTACTAATGTTGTACGACTTTTTCCGATGTCTTCATTTCTATACTGGTCTCTTCTTGATACTCCAGCATTCTGCATTGACACTTGATTTCTGTCGTGACTAGTTTTCTTCTATCGTTTGATAAAAATCATAATAATATTAATAAAGGCTAAAATGGTAGATATAATTGAGAAAAGTACCTTTTCCTAGAAGACTTCAACTCCTTCTCCACCACCGACTTCCAAGAGGTGACAATCTTGCAGGCTATCCTTCCGACTGAGCCTCCTTGTCTACTCAACCAGTTAACCAATTTCCCTATGCCTGTGTCCTGCATGAATTATATTCAGTGACAGAGGTAACACTTAATGATGAATCCATGATAATGTTGACTATATTATCAATTGTGTGTGTTAGGTCAAAGAAAACTAACAGACTAACAATGTATTTCTCAATATATATTATGAAAATTAATTCTTAAAAATAAGGGTGAATACAGTACCTTGGCCAATCAAAGTTTATTGATCATATTTGGGGGTCTCTGTGTCTAAGTGGTTACGCCTTGCCTATGCTCCAAAGATTGTAGATTCGAATTTGGACCATACCATTCTGTTCACAAGTATATTTTTTCCAGAGACCCCTAGGATTGTTGCTGGAGCTACAGAGTTTGTACTTTGTGCAATACTTTCGGCAGATAGCGCGCCATTTCTGTGGAAAGGGTTCGAACCATATGGGGTAAATTCTGGTGCAATAAAGTCAATCCTTTGCCATTAGACCCTTTAAGTTACTGATAATGTGAACAGAGAAGATATAGTAACATCTATATATTATGTTTTTCTGGCATAGAAAGTTTTGTGGTAATGTGAACAGAGAAGATATAGTAACATCTATATATTATGTGTTTCTGGTATAGCAAGTTTTGTGGTAATGAGAACAGAGAACATATAGTAACATCTATATATTATGTTTTTCTGGTATAGAAAGTTTTGTGGTAATGTGAACAGAGAAGATATAGTAACATCTATATATTATGTTTTTCTGGTATAGAAAGTTTTGTGATAATGTGAACAGAGAAGATATAGTAACATCTATATATTATATTTTTCTGGTATAGCAAGTTTTGTGGTAATGTGAACAGAGAAGATATACTATGTGTTTCTGGTATAGCAAGTTTTGTGGTAATGTGAACAGAGAAGATATACTATGTGTTTCTGGTATAGCAAGTTTTGTGGTAATGAGAACAGAGAAGATATACTATGTGTTTCTGGTATAGCAAGTTTTGTGGTAATGAGAACAGAGAAGATATACTATGTGTTTCTGGTATAGCAAGTTTTGTGGTAATGAGAACAGAGAAGATATACTATGTGTTTCTGGTATAGAAAGTTTGTGTAATGTGAACAGAGAAGATATATTGACATCTATATATTATGTGTTTCTGGCATATAAAGTTTTGTGGTAATGAGCAAACTGACAGGGTGGCTGCTAAGGTGTCTATAATTGAGAACATTTGATCTGGAAAGGTGTGACCTAGTAATGTTTCTCGATGATGACCACCTGTTCCATAATGTTGAAATATATTTATAAATATAAATCTTCTTTGGCGATCTCTGGTCATGTGCTTAGTTTACAGTGGACCAAAAACTTCACAGTCAGCTTCAGGTCTTCAGCTTTCCCTAAAGATTAGTTTTTAGGTCGGGTGTTGTGGCCACATTTTGCTTCACAGCTTGCCCAGTAGAGGAGGGTCCTGCAGGACATGCTTTATTATCTATTCTGCCCGCTGACACTGGAAGAGAGCTGTTTGACTTATTCCTAGTCTATGTAAGTGTCTGTTGAATCTGCTGTGTCCGTACATAGGTCCTTCTTCTTCGCTCGTTCTTTACAACCAATTTTAATCACTCTTGTGATATGTTTGATCTTTGCCAAGAACGTGTATACGTTGCACATTGGTTTGATAGGCCCCAAAATGCATAGACTTCTATACGTTTAGGACATGTGCATCTGATTTCAGCCAAACCTCCTTAGTCGCCTCTTGCAACATGCGTGGTAGGTAACAGTGGTGCTATTCTTTACACCCCAAATTTGGGCCCGTAACCACTGGCGGGTACATAGGTGAAATATAATGACTTGGTCTGTTTTGATTAGGTCTTTGAGGAAGTCTTTTCCATAATCATATCCAGTGTTTGTTTTCCAGTCTACTGCAGATTTTTCTCTGTATGAGGTTTTGACCTCTGAAAAAAATGGTAAATTTTCTCTCTGGCACACATGCCTGAGGGTTAAAATTCTTAAAATAAAGTATTCTTATTTTTATCTCAAGATTACCTGTAGAGATATGATTGACACATTGAGGCGTTTGAGCTTTCCAAGTATTTGAAGCACCTGAAATTAAAAGAAAGTTAACAAGCTGTAGCACCTTGTAAAGCTCTCTCTCTCTCTCTCCACTTTGGTTTGTAGTCATAGCCTTACAAAGCAGTCAGTGACAATCTCGCCCTGTAGCATCCTGCAAAGTGACAAACTTCTCTTTATTTTTCTCTGCCACGCTAATTGCTCTAGCTAATGAAGGTCCAGAAAGCAAACCCAAGAATCTTATACGACAAGTGACCTGGTTAGCAAAGTCCCAGAAACCATGGATTGAGTGAGATAATAATGCAGCTAACACTCAAGGTCGTAGAAATCATGAACTCAGAGACTGAACCTACAGTCCCTAGTTAACAGTTCCCCAGAAATCATGGACAGAGAGACTTGACACAACCGTTATTATAAATAATAAAGTCCCAGAAATTATGGACTGAAAGTCTGGTACAATATGACCTGATTAATGTGTTCCAAGAAAGTCACTTCAGTGCCACCTTCAAACTCCATTTTAATAATAAAAGTGATTGTTCTGAAAACATCAACTTATGCTTTCCAAAGACCCAAAACTTCAACTTCTGATTTGCCTTGAATTAACTCCCACCCTAGATGAGAAATCTCATACTTAAGGTTGTAGTGTAAGCTCTGTTCCACTTGACAAGTGTCCCTGTCTCTCACTGAAGCTGAGAAACTTCATATTTGAAGTTGTGATCTTGTAAGCTTTATTCTGCTTGGTATATGTAGATTTTAATCCACATTATAAATGAATCAGTCGGCTTTAAATAAACAGTCCAGTGTTAGTAGTGTGGTTTTATAACAGGCATTGCCAATATACAAGCAATTATTTTCCTAGATCAATAATTGATAATTATTGCAAACTATTAAACTATATACTAGCAACACACGATGAAACTACAAGGCTGTGCAAATAGTTGGACAAAAAATATAAGAGATTAATTTAAGAAAGAATGGACTTCCGCTGGCTTACATAACTAAAGTACTAAAGTAAGAAATTGTAACACAAGTTGAACATCTTTTCATTCTGATCTCCATCCATGGGTGCAAAACATCGATAGAATTGATAAATACTTCAATATACTTGGTACTCATAGTTGTGGTGAGACGTGCTCACATGTTCCAATCGTCATGATAGCAGAACTGGTGATACACATATAGCAGTGTCCCATTTATCAGAAACTAGAACTTTGTTTTAAATGTTTTCAAAATGTAAATAAAGAAATAAATACAACACAAATCAATTACCTAGGCTAATTACGATTTTGATCGGCCGAAACACGACCTCAGCTGACAACATATTATTGAAACAACGGATGATGGTGATTAAAAAGTGGTTACTGAGAATAAATGCATGTAATTACCCTTCCTTCGCCTGGTTCTTGTTCTAATTCCGACTTGTATCTCCACAGTCTTTGCAATGTTTCTGTGTCGGCCATTTAAAAGACCACAGCTGTTTGGTCGAATCAAGGCCCGCAATCCAAGTCCTTTCTACTTCCTGTGCGGATTGCCTTTAAAGAGACAGTATATATATATGGAACTGCAGTAAAACTATTTGATTGGCAAAACACGTAATTACAAAGTACTGTAGTTTTACAAATTACAAAAACAATGACAAAATACAGCAACGTTTCGACCAACAAGGCCTTTATCAAGCAAACGAACAAACAGGAGTGACAAATTAAAATGAAACACAAATGGACGACCAAATACAAACGTATCTAAGGAAAATCTGAATAAAAACGAATAACGAAATAAATGTAACACAAAAAACACACATAAAAACTAGAAATAGAAAGGAAAAGAAACAATGAAACATCTAGTAAATATATAACTTGAATACATGCAACATATACCATATAGATTACAAGACATGGGAAGAGAAAGTACTAAGAAGCATAAGAATGTAATACGTTGAGCCGCGTGGTCGCAAGGTACCATACAAAGAAATCAACCGATTCTCCAGAGCAAATCGACTGCGATCATCCGAGGAACATGATCGGATGGCTGTGACCTGACATCGTGAGCTCCTAAATGGCCAGTGTCATTGAAATGGGTGGCTACAGGGTCACAGAGCATTGGCGTATGTCGCGTAAGTGTTGGGCGAATCGGTCACTGAGCCTCTTGCCTGTCTCGCCGATATATTGTGCTCTGCTCTGGACTTCTCTAGCACTGGAGCCTGGCTATGGCTAAACCGTGTGCCCCGATAACATAAGGCCGGTGAGGTCAGGTAAAAATTCTAGGAAATAAGACCACAACCCTCGCGTGACCTAGCATTCCATGTTAGATAAAACCAATTCATTTTAAAAACAACACAACATGCTAAATTAAATTTATATTATGTTATAAATTAATTTTAAGGCTAAAGAATATCAGTATTATTAACATTTGCCATCAATAAATAACCATGGACCCAGTGGCGGCTCGTGATTGTTTTTGTTTGTGGGCCAGAACACATTTTAGGAAAATCATGGTTTTGGGTTAGGTGATATTTTAATCCACTAAATAGTAAATACACGTTACACATTATTTTTGGTGGGCCCGCCCTCTGACCCTTAATGACGAGCCGCCACTGCATGGACCCCTATAATCGTGTAAAATGACAGAAGACCTTACAGTGTTCTATCAAACATTTACACATACAAGCCCACAATATATTGCCGGAGACCACGATTAAACACTTCTTATTCTGCATCCCACGGTGGTAAGTTTGAAGCAAATTCGTTTCCGTGGGATTTTTACAAAAGGTTAAAATAGACCTCACCGTTCAGAAAGCAATGGCAAACTACTGAACGTATAAGTGGTGCCTAGAAAACTCGTTTACTGAGGTTGATGGCTACGTCCTTTGGGATATGCCACGATTTTCATTCTGTACCCTCACCCCCAGTACCCAGTCCAGCTCGTACAAAGATCCTCCCTCCTTCCTCCCCCTTTTCCTGAAATCATAGTCATCTACAAATACATAGTTTGCTTCTCATATCCATTTTAAACTGTTGATACACGTAATGTAAGCATATCCATTTTCAACTGTTGATACACGTAATACAAGCATATCCATTTTCAACTGTTGATACACGTAATGCAAGCATATCCATTTTCAACTGTTGATACACGTAATGCTTCTCATATCCATTTTCAACTGTTGATACACGTAATGCAAGCATATCCATTTTCAACTGTTGATACACGTAATGCTTCTCATATCCATTTTCAACTGTTGATACACGTAATGCAAGCATATCCATTTTCAACTGTTGATACACGTAATGCTTCTCATATCCATTTTCAACTGTTGATACACGTAATGCAAGCATATCCATTTTCAACTGTTGATACACGTAATGTAAGCATATCCATTTTCAACTGTTGATACACGTAATGCAAGCATATCCATTTTCAACTGTTGATACACGTAATGCAAGCATATCCACACTCTCATTGAGGCAAACATCTGTCTACATCTAGCGATAATATAGTCAATCAGTCAACTGCCATGCCTGCTGACGAAAACAATAATGTCTCTCCATAGCTCTCTCTCTCTCTCCTTGGTGTAGTTAATCAGTTCTGGCGTCGATATTTTGTCGAACCACGATGTCAGACTATTTTCTCCATTTGTCTTCCGCGATCTCTCCTTCCTTGAATTTCACCTATTGTCACCAAATGTTCTAAACCTTCCTTCGCATTATATGCCCCAAGAACCTTGCTTGTCTGATACTTATTTTTTTCATAAAGTTTCTTTGTGTGCAGGTCTGTTTTAAAATCTCATCATCGGTTTTCTTCGCTGTCCATAGAATTTTCACCAATCTTTTGTAAAACCACATCTCTATGGTTTCCAATGGTTTTATTGATTGCATGTTCATTGTCCATGATTTGCTGCCATTCATAAGTATTGCTTCAATATAGCACTGGAGTACTCGTTGCCGCAGTGTCATTGATAGTGATGATGTTCGTCCATCACGGGTGATGATGACCACACAAATTTTCATCCAAGGGAATGTAGTTGCGCTATGTTTGTCAATGGATGGATGAAATGGTAACTTGCGCGATGATTTGGTTTAAAGTGAGAAAGAGTTGCGCAGTTCGTCGATCTCACTCTCTCGCCCAATTTCTTCTGTGTCCAGTGGCAGGACAAAGTCGAGACGGCTGGAGAAGGATCTGGTTGCAGCGGATGACCAGGGCGTTCTACGTGCCTGGCCGTGCTCACTACGCTCCGCAGGGTGTTGCTGGCAGACGCCTTCTTGTCCGTTGAACTATTGGTAGTGAATTTAGGCCAAATAACGAGGCACCTGGAGCGAGCCTCCTTATGAGTTTTGTATAAGGGGGAATTTAGTGCCTCGGATATTCCGTCAATCCAACGTTTACGTGGTCGTCCTCTGGGTCTGTTGCATAACTTATCATATTTTACATTGTCATCTTGGCTTTGCTTTTTCAACTTGTCATATTCTATCTTTTAATCACAGTGACTTTATTTACATTGCCACATATTATCTGGACTTTTCTTGATTTGAGGGGGTACGGTGAGCAAATAGATTTTGGTACGGCTGCTGCAGCGGAGGACAGAGCACGAATGGTAATGCCTAATGTGCCATGACGTCGATCGCATAACATAGCATCTTGACTTTAAAAAAATACACAATAACGTGAGTTTTTTTCAATTATAAGTTTGGGAGTCGTTATGAGGTCTCTGTGAGTTTTTCAAATAGAAGTTTGGGAGTCGTTAAGAGGTCTCTGTGAGTTTTTCAATTAGAAGTTTGGGAGTCGTTAAGAGGTCTCTGTGAGTTTTTCAAGTAGAAGCTTTGGAGTCGTTAAGAGGCCTCTGTGAGTTTTTTCAAATAGAAGCTTTGGAGTCGTTAAGAGGCCTCTGTGAGTTTTTCAAATTAGAAGTTTGGGAGTCGTTAAGAGGCTTCTGTGAGTTTTTCAAATAGAAGTTTGGGAGTCGTTAAGAGGCCTCTGTGAGTTTTTTAAATATAAGTTTGGGAGTCGTTAAGAGGCCTCTGTGAGTTTTTCAAATAGAAGTTTGGGAGTCGTTAAGAGGCCTCTGTGAGTTTTTCAAATAGAAGTTTGTGAGTGGTTAGTTAGTATCTGGTAGTTTTTCAAATAGAAGTTTGGGAGTCGTTAGTTAGTATCTGTGGTTAAGAGGTTGAGCCTTCGCCTTGCGTTCCAAAGGTCGTTGGTTCGATTTCCTAGAACCGCGCCGTCTGTTTGCAAGTCATTTTCTCCTCAGACACCCTAGGATTGTTGCCGGAGTTACGGAGTTCCTGCTTTGTGCAATACTCTCGGCATATGGCGTGCCAGTTCTGCCGAGGAAGGAGGGGGCGAGCCATATGGATTAAAATCGGTGCAATGAAGTCAATATAGTAATATATTTTCAGAGATTCCTATCTCAGTGTAGGTGAGATCGAGTTCCTAGTTCTATAGGAGACGGACAATAAAACGTAGGTGCCGTGTTCAATTTAAACACGTAAAGGAACCCTCAAAACCGAGAAGAGCAGGCTGAAAAGTCGCTGCCTGGGCAAAATTCATTAGAAAAAGTTCACAAAATAAAATCCCTACAAATTATCTTCATCCTCTTCTAAATTACATCGGGACACTCGCTGGTGCTACGGAGTTCGTGTACTGTCGCTGAGATCTTCCTGTGTGAGAAAGATATCGGAGCACATATGGTAACTGACTGAAGTGCAATGATGATTTTTTAATCAATCAATCAATTAAATCATTAGGCTTTAGACCATAATAATAATAATAATTCCTCTCGTACCGTTATACGTTACATAGGGCCTGCAAGTAATTTCTCCATACCGCTCTATCCTGGGCAACTCGCTCAATCTCTTCCATAGAACTGAGACCGATAGACCATTGAGTTGTTAAAAACTGCTTACAATCAGTTAACTATAATAGACATTGACAGATGAGAATATTGAGGTTTTTTAAAAAGAGCCTAGAGGAAGCAACACAATGAATGTGATCAATAAATAGACCGTGTACAAGTATTAGGGACTTCCAGAAAAAAAAACAAATTACCAAACACCGGACTCGAACCACTTACCCTTATATCTTATGGCCCCATTGCTGAGCCCAGTAATATGACAACAATGAGGGGTTTTATTTGGTAAGAGCCCCAACGGAAGCAAAGAATATGATCAATAAATAGACAGTGTACAAGTATTAAGAGTTTCTGAAAAAACAAATTGACAAAAACAGGATTCGAACCACTTACCCTTCTTTCTTACGGCACCAATAGCAATACGATCGCTCTTACGAGCACAATCAACGAGCCATCGAAATGGCTTTACTGTGGAGTGTCTCACAAACGTATCGTTTTAGATAGACACAGAATAATCAGGTACGGTTAGATCGAAGTGTTTGCACAAACACATGCTATAAGTTTATTGTGCAGCCCGAGTGGTTACCGGGCCCAAATTTGGGGTGTAAAGAATAGAACCACTGTTACCTGCCACGCATGTCGTAAGAGGCGACTAAGGAGGTTTGATGAAATCGGATGCACATGTCCTAAACGTGTAGAACATTTAGAGGCCTACCAAACCAATGTGCAACGTATACATGTTCTTGGCAAAGATCAAATCATATCACAAAGAGTGATTAAAATTGGTAGTAAAGAACGAACGCAAAGAAGAAGCTTATTGTGCTTGTCTATTTGAGACGAGACAATATCAAACATATACATATATTACAAACAAGCATCATATATCATTCAAAGTAGCTAGACCAGCAATACGAATGCTTTTATTGACCCCACCTAATACAAATGCCTGGTCAGAAGTATAGACAGTTGCGTCGTTTACCAACTACATGTAACGGACAGTGTGCTCTGTACATCGTCACGGACACGGTACGAGTCGCGTCTGACAAAACTGACCCACCTGCAGTCTAGATAATGGGAGCGAGAGGGTTGGTGTATTCATATTCGAATCGCCGTACACAAGTAATGACCATTGGAAGTTCGGATACAAAATTCAGCAGGCGTCACACACTGTGATTACACACATTTCACGAGCTTTCCTTGCAGTTAACTTCATCGTATCATTCGATCTACCGGTGTGTAGTGGAAACATACACGTTGATTTGAAGACATATTACAAACGAAGCATCTTTTACGTATAAATATAACCTTTTTTTATGAATATTAAATTCGTGGAACAATTCTTTATTGAACTTTTCAAGCCAGGACAATAAACAAGAGTGGTACTTGCCAGGTAGTTTGTGTGTGTTTACTGTGTTCTCAATTATACTCGATAGCCCTAACACTCACACATAATGTGTTAACACGTTATATCAGAGCATATTGACGTTTGATGTGTCAGATAGATTTGTTTGTTTACATTATGTTTAATAGTTAACTGAATTGGTACAACTTTAATCATATTCTTTACATTTTGTTTTAGAAAACTTGGACATTTTTTGTGTATTGAAATTGTGGACAACTTTGATGTAGTTTATGACCTGTGTGGTGCTTGGGCCCGCAATGGAAGCAAAGAATAGTACCACTGCGGCCTACAAGGCATGTCGTAAGAGGCGTCTGATGTTTGACCTAGGAGGCTACCTAGTAAATGAAAGGCGTTGCAGAAATCGGATGTGCTGGCCTACTTGTAGGCGCATAACTGGCACATCGTACAATCGCTTTTGGGCTTGGAACACATACAAATCAGAGTGATTAACAAGTGGTCGATATGGAGCGTTTCGAAGAAGAAGATTAGTTTATGGGCAACCATTTGGGGAAGTATATGGAACAGTGATTGATTGATTGATTAATAAGATCATCATCATCATTACACTTCGGTGAGTAACGGCACAAATTCCATATCAACGTCGAAGGTTCCCGACGTAATTTAGAAGATTTTGAAAAGATTTTGTAGAAATGTTATTGTGTATATTTCTAATGAATGTGAAACACTTTGTTGAGATTCTAGTGACGCGTATGAACAACATTGTGTGAAATTTATGGACCAATTTAGTGAAGATTATCAGCATTTTTCATGAGTGATATGGACCACTAAGTAAATCATATATGTATTACTTTCACGGTTTGGGGAATTGTTTTTCTCTCTTCTCTATTCCTTATGTGCTTCTCATCATTCATGGTTTGCGAAGAGTTCTGTTAAGTTCCCTCGAGTGCTCCTCGTATGTGATGTTTCCTACTGCCTCTGATATTTCAGCGACCAATTGTTTGCGTGGGTGACCTTTGACATTGAAACCATTGTATCTTGATAATAGTGTTCGTTGTCGTGTGCTGTTGAATGATAACCGTGTTACATGGCCGAACCATTTGGTTTGTTATTTCTTAATATGCAGGCACTGAAGCAGAACTCCAAAAACTATTCTCAAAATTAGAGACATTGAGAAGAAAATATGGAATGGAAATCAACACAGAAAAAAGTAAGATACTGGTGAATAGGAGCAACGAGCACGCCAATATCTAGCTAAACGGACAAAAGCTGGAGGAAGTGAAAACCTTTAAATATCTTGGGTACTACATATGTAACGATGGAAAATCTGGTAAGGAGATCAAGTCAAGACTTGCGATGGCTTCAGCTGCTATGTTTCGGCTAAACGTGATATGGAAAAGCAAAATCAGCACTCTGGCAAATATCAATATCTACAGATCACTGGTGCTATCCATTCTTTTGTGCGGTTGTGAGAGCTGGACACTCAATGCAGAACTGGAGCGAAGAATTCAGGCCTTCGAACATAAGTGTTACAGACGGGTACTACGTATTAGTTACATAGAACATAAGTGTTACAGATGGGTACTACGTATTAGTTACATAGAACATAAGTCGAACATCTATGTAAGAGACCAAATAACCAGCCTTGGAGTACACAAGTGACAATCGTGAAAAGGCGTAAACTTGCGTGGTTCGGGCATGTGATGAGACATGGTCAGTCTCCAAGATATCCTACTGGGAACAGTTGAGGGTGGCAGAAGGAAAAGAGGGCAGAGAAAATCCTGGTTTGACAACATCAAGAGCTTGTCAGGACAAGTTTCTCCACACTCGCTCGAAAAGTTGAAGACAGAGACTTATGGCATGATTTTTATGCTGTTGTCTATACATTGACACCTCTACGACCCTAACGGGTTATGGGCTTTATTATTATTATTATTATATAATATGCTCTAACATTGGTGTTGTTCCTACCAAGATTCTAAAAGTTGCGGTGGTTTTTTTACCTCATGTCCCCCCTTGTTAGTCTCACTATTTTCCGCAGGTATTTCATCTCTGTTGTAATGTGTTGTTAATGAAGTACATATTCTTATTTTTCTCTTGTCGTCGAGGAGCATAGGGTCTCAACCAGTGGCGGCTCTTGCTAAGTTTTATTGGTGGGGCTAGACATATTTTTGTGTGGAAATTCATGGTAGTGTGTTAGGTTATATTTTAATTTATACATGTTACACATTATTTTTGGTGGGGCTCACCCACTGGCCCTTAATGACGAGCCGCCACTGGTCTCAACAATTTTTAACTACTTTCTTCTGTCTGTTGTCTTTTCTTGACGGTTTCCCACAATCATCCTTCAGCTGCTCAAGAAGACGCTCGTCTCCAAGAATATTTAGGACTTACCTTTTTCTGTTTCCATTTCGGGTTCCCTAAGAGACACTCGACTGTGTATTCCGCAGAGTATGTCTTAATCACCTTAATTTTCTCCTCATGCAGTACTGATCACATCACTTTGAGTCATCTATGTGCACACCTTTGTCAGTGAAAAATCTGATGAAAACTTCCACATTTTCAGACGACATGTCATCAAAATTAAACAACTTGAAACATGAACATTCACAATTAATGTTTTGTTTGCTATTATGAATATGAGTAGTTTTCCAAAGATTGTAGATTATGTTTCGAGTGCCAAGCTAGAAAATCAAATGTTACACAGTTACTATGTGGTTACCACACAAGTGCTATTTTTGTCTTGGATTGTAAAACTACGAATTTCCACAATGTTTTGCAGTCGCTCAGATTTATTCGTGAAATGAGGACGTATCAGTACAAATGAGGACGTATCAGCACAAATGAGGACGTATCAGTACAAATGAGGACGTATCAGTACAAATGAGGACGTATCAGTACAAATGAGGACGTATCAGTACAAATGAGGACGTATCAGTACAAATGAGGACGTATCAGTACAAATGAGGACGTATCAGTACAAATGAGGACGTATCAGCACAAATGAGGACGTATCAGTACAAATGAGGACGTATCAGTACAAATGAGGACGTATCAGTACAAATGAGGACGTATCAGTACAAATCAGTACAAATGAGGACGTATCAGTACAAATGAGGACGTATCAGTACAAATGAGGACGTATCAGTACAAATGAGGACGTATCAGTACAAATGTGGCAAACCTAATTAACATGTCTTTATGTGCTTGCTCTTTTCTTCTGCTTCTTCTTCTTCGAACGCCCCACAACGACCACTTGTTAACCACTCTGTGTGATTTGTATGTGATCTGAGCCAGAGCCAACTATAAACTTATAGGCCTTCGGACTCAGGTAAGAATTATGGGAAATCAGACCCCAACTACACCACGGGACCTCGCATTCCAGTATTGTTATATATTGACGAATCCATTTTAAAATCAACACAAAATGCTAACTCAGTTACTCGTATTATGCAACAAGTTAAGTTTAACAATAAGGATATCAATATTATAAATATTTTTCACCAATAAATAACCATAGACTCACAGAATTGAGTAAAATTGCAAAAAGCTTGCATTGTTCTATCAAAACTCTATATTTTCCGGCCCATTTTTCTGATCTAGGTCAGGGAAAACCTAGTCAGTTGTCTGGCCTAGTTATCTAGAGTTGGCTGTGTCTGAGCCTAAGAGCGATTGTACGTTGTGCCAGTTATGCGCCTACAAGTAGGTCAGCACATCCGATGTCTGCGATGCTTTTTATTTACTAGGGTAGCTTCCTATGTCCTACATCAGTCGCCTCTTTCGACATGCCGTGTAGGTCGCAGTGGTACTATTCTGTGCTTCTCTTTTGGGCCAGGGTACCACACAGATGGTTTGTTCTTTTATTTAGGTCTGTGACTGTAATTCTTATGAATTTTGTTTCATTCATAATTTTTACGCTTATTTTTGTGACATTGATTTTAAAAAAACGTTGATAGGTACATGATCTGGTGTCTACCTAGAAGATGGATAGAGACATGGGTACTTTTGTTTACATCCAGAATTTTGACCAGCAGTTATGTGTCGAGCGTCTTCGGGAGATGTTTCAGCCATTTGGGAAAATTGTCAACGCTAAGGTATATAACTACAAATACTACTACTATTACTACTACTACTACTGTCGTCGCCGCCTCTACAACCAACACTACAACTTTCTCTACAACCATTACTTTTACCACTACTAATACAACTAATAATGGTTACTAATTAAATACAATTAATGTTACCACTACTAATATTATTACTAATGTTACTACTACTACTAATGCTACTACTAATGGTAATACTACTAATGTTACTGTTACTACTTTAAGTTAATTGCATATCCTTTACAGGACTTGCGAATCAACCCCAGCTTTGTAACGCTGTCTGTGATTTTTCTAGGCATTATTACGTTCAGTAGCTTGCCATTGCTTTCTGAACGGTGGTGCCATCGTCCTTTTGTTAAAATCCACGCGAAACAATGTGCAACAAAACTGTCCGCAGCGTGATTCGAACTCAGAACGTCGAGGTTAATAGACCGAGTCACTAACCCTAGGCCACAGGTTATTACTACTACTAATGTTACTACCAGGACCGAGCGGTATATTTTTTCAGTATGATACAAGTCTTCAGAAAGCCGCCCTTTAAATGTTTTTTCTTTAAAATAACCTTCGATTGTGTTTTTGTTTTTTTAAACTGCACAAAATGTACGATTACTATTTTTATTTTTAAAATATAAACTACTTTAAATAATGATATTAACTATTCCAAACAAATATAATAGCTTCGCGCTGTCCAATCAAAAGTCTTTCGGCAAGCACTCGCCAACGATACGTCTGCACCAGAAACCGAAATCAAAGGGTACCGAAAACGCTTAGGCAGAGGCGTGCGATAAATCATAAATCGTATACATCAGTATCGAAATAACATAGACCAATACAGGAAAGCGTTGCGTAAAGATTTTCAATTATTGAATAGTTCAAATTGTATTTTGATTTCCCTGCTTATGCCGCCCCCTGATGCGGCCGCCTCTCTGTATCATAGCCCGGCACTGTGCCAGTTACTAATACTAATGTTAATACTCCTACTAATGTTAATACTTCTACTACTCCTACTACTCCTACTACTACTAATGTTAATCTTCTACTACTCTATTAATGGTAATACTACTAATCTACTACTGCTACTACTACTAATACTCTACTATATACAGTACTAATATTACTACTAATACTACTACTAATACTACTAATACTCCTACTATAATAACAGTACTAATAATACTACTACTAATACTCCTACTATAATAACAGTACTAATAATACTCCTACTATAATAACAGTACTAATAATACTCCTACTATAATAACAGTACTAATAATACTCCTACTATAATAACAGTACTAATACTCCTACTATAATAACAGTACTAATACTCCTACTATAATAACAGTACTAATAATACTCCTACTATAATAACAGTACTAATAATACTCCTACTATAATAACAGTACTAATAATACTCCTACTATAATAACAGTACTAATACTCCTACTATAATAACAGTACTAATACTCCTACTATAATAACAGTACTAATAATACTCCTACTATAATAACAGTACTAATAATACTCCTACTATAATAACAGTACTAATACTCCTACTATAATAACAGTACTAATACTCCTACTACAATAACAGTACTAATAATACTCCTACTATAATAACAGTACTAATAATACTCCTACTATAATAACAGTACTAATACTCCTACTATAATAACAGTACTAATAATACTCCTACTATAATAACAGTACTAATAATACTAATACTCACTATTTCACTAGGCTAGCGAGTTTACCTCAGTAGTATCATATGGGAGATAATCTTGAAAGTGTGTGCTCTGCAGTCTAGAGTTCCTGTCCACGTGCGATCTCTGGCGGTATTATTGATTTTGATTTTTGTATGCAAAAATAAAACGTGCAATAATATTTTGTATAAATCTTATTACAATGTAGGTGATAAGAATTCCTAGTTCCATCGGAGACGGATGACAAAATGTTCAAGTGGAGCACTGTAATAGAACCATTGGTAGTTGACAATCGATAGGAGTATGCTGTTAAGCCGCTATCAGGGCAAAGTTCATGAAAAAGATGAAACAAAACTCCTATAAACATTCTTGTCATCTTCAACATTAAATCGGGGACCCTTGCCGGTGGTACGGAGCTCGTACATTGCCGCCAGAAGAGAACAGAAATAGATCTTCCTGTGTAAGAAGAGAACAGAACACACGTGGATCGTCACTGAAGTGCAATGATGATAGTTTATAAATCAATCATTCGATATTTGTATACTGGTGGCGTGGTTGAGGAGTTTATAAATCAATCATTCGATATTTGTATACTGGTGGCGTGGTTGAGGAGTTTATAAATCAATCATTCGATATTTGTATACTGGTGGCGTGGTTGAGGAGTCGAATGTGTACTGTTCTGAGGCGCAGATTGACATGTTCTAAATCTGTTCATATTTTGGTAGTGGTCAAGTGTTAATATTAATGGCTTTCAGATTGATTTAATCGACCTTTTCTTTTGATGATGCGTAACAGGTACACCCCGTTGTTCTTCTGCAGCACATTCCTTGGTCAGTCGGTCTGCTGTCTCAACAACCTTTGCAAGAAAGTATAAATAATGAACATTTTGATTAATGTTATGTTATGCGATCGACCTCATGCCACATTGGCATTCCCATGTGAGGCTCTGTCCTCCGCTGCAGCAGCTATCCTAACGTCAATTTGCTCACGGTACCCATGATAAGTTGATTAGCATATCCTCGCTCGACATATCCCCGAAAACGACACTGTCTGGCATGCCCAAACTTAATTCCTAATTATCGCACTCGTTCCAGTGTCTGAAACTCACCGATATCACATAAATGAGAGCGTACCGCATTGATGACATCGGCTCTGTCCATACTTCTGTCCGCTTGAGTCGGGACATTGTTTGCAAGAAAGTCAGCGCGCTCGTTACTATGCATTCCATCATGTCCAGGTGTGTACAGCCAAGTCATTTTCTTGAGATGTGATCTCCAAAGATATCCACCCACTCCACGCGCAGATTTTCAGATTCATTCCTTTGAAACATATTCATCGAGTCTGATATGATAATCGTGTTGATTACCTGTTGCTCAGCCACCCATGAGTGAGCCCTGGAGGCAGCGGTGATCTCAACTGTTATGTTCGATGTTGTTGTCTCGAAAGCGCCGCAGTCCTCATTAAGTGTGCTACCGTTTCGTTGTGCTGAATAAGACCATAATGATCTGGTTCCGCGTCTGGCAGAGGAATCGGTGTAAATAATGATATCACCTGGACGGGAGTGTTGATCAACGAGTGCAATAATCTCCGTATTGACCACGGCAGAGGTCCATTCTCTATAGCTGCTCCCAAGTGTACCAACGATTCTAAAATATCTTTTAATAACAGTTGACAGAAACCTGTCATTTAAAAGTCATGTTGAAAACGTAATCTTAAAAGACAAGAAAATGGCTAACCGCTCTTATGGCGGTTATTGAACAACATCTGCTGTTTCTTCTTTATCATGGACTAATGCTGAGCATGGTGGACTATGGGATAGGTCTTCTGACAGTGAGCAGAACATCGCTGGATAAGTTAGACAGGATCCAGAATGAAGCGATGAGGCTTATACTTGGTTGCACACGTTACACTTCACGTGAGGCAATGCGCTATGTCCATGGTGTGCCAACAATAGCCATGAGACACAAAGTTGCACAGGTAAAAGCTTATCTGGGGGTGTCTGAAGACACATATCATCCTCTGCACAAATCCATAAATGAAAATAAGGGCAAACGTCTGAAGAAAGGCAGATCCTTGATGGCCGAGGCAGAGGATGTTATTAAACAGGTCTGTACTCTAGACGAGCTTATGCATGGAGACGAATGGATGCCGATATAAGAGGATATGATTGATTACACCAGGGTTTGACTAAAGTGACATTATCAGGGTAGGGACAGACACAAGTTATGCCCAAATCAGAGGATAGGATTGATTACAGCAGGTTTGACTAGAAGTGACATTATCAGGGTAGAGACAGACACAAGTTATGCCCATATCAGAGGATATGATTGATTACACCAGGGTTTGACTAAAGTGACATTATCAGGGTAGAGACAGACACAAGTTATGCCCATATCAGAGGATATGATTGATTACACCAGGGTTTGACTAAAGTGACATTATCAGGGTAGAGACAGGCACAAGTTATGCCCATATCAGAGAATATGATTGATTACACCAAGGTTCGACTAAAGTGACATTATCAGGGTAGGGACAGACACAAGTTATGCCCATATCAGAGGATATGATTGATTACACCAGGGTTTGACTAAAGTGACATTATCAGGGTAGAGACAGACACAAGTTATGCCCATATCAGAGGATATGATTGATTACATCAAGGTTCGACTAAAGTGACATTATCAGGGTAGAGACAGACACAAGTTATGCCCATATCAGAGGATATGATTGATTACACCAAGGTTCGACTAAAGTGACATTATCAGGGTAGAGACAGATACAAGTTATGCCCATATCAGAGAATATGATTGATTACACCAAGGTTCGACTAAAGTGACATTATCAGAGTAGAGACAGACACAAATTATCTCCATCATCAAATTGTAATGTATAATGTTTCGTACAGATCAAGCTAGACGGTTATCCTGAATCTCGTCCGTTTGGTTTCGTCAGCTTTGATGAACCAGAGGCGGCAGAGATGGTAAGTAAGAATGGCAAGTTTTATTTGTTTAAAAATTGTATTTAAGTGTTTTTTTTACTTTTAACAATTTATCAAAGTATTTTTATGTTTTGTCAAATTATTTTTATGTTTTATGAAAGTACTTTTGTGCTTTGTCAAAGTATTTTTATATTTTGTCAAGTTATTTTTTTGTTTTGTGAAAGTATTTTTATGTTTTCTCAAAGTAATTTTTATGTTTTATGGAAGTATTTGTATGTTTTAAGGAAGTATTTTTATGTTTTATCAAAGTATTTTATATTTTCTAAAAGTATTTTTACGTTTTCTCAAAGTATTTTTTATATTCTATCAAAGTAGTCTTTTATGTTTTCTCAAAGTAGTTTTTTATGTTTTATCAAAGTATTTTTATGTTTTATTAAAGTATTTTATTTTTATCAAAGCATTTTAATGTTTTATCAAAGCATTTAATGTTTTATCAAGCATTTTAATGTTTTATCAAATTATTTTTGATGTTTTATCAAAGTACATGTAGTTTTTTTTATGTTATCAAAGTATTTTTATGTTTTATCAAAGCATTTTAATGTTTTATCAAAGCATTTTAATGTTTTATCAAATTATTTTTGATGTTTTATCAAAGTAGTAGTTTTTATGTTATCAAAGTATTTTTATGTTTTTTTCAAAGTATTTTTATGTTTTCTCAACGTATTCTCTTGTGCCTTGAATAATATGAAACGAAAATATTTTTATATTTTGAAAAAATATTACGAAATATTTAACATAACATGACAACAAACACTACACGCATACATGAACAATAGAGACCAACATAATAACATTATTTCATGTCCCTTTCCCGATTCTATGTTTTTAATGTATAATATATTTGAATAATGAATAACTAGGCTATTGCTGAGATGGACGGGTTAGAGGTGAGAGGTCACCAGCTGTCATGCAGTTTATCTTCCAGGAGGAAAGTCGCGTATAGAGAACAGATCACAGACGAAAGCGAGTTGGAAGATACGGAAAGTAACTTTCCAACGAAGGTGGTTGTAAAAAATTTGGATGACGATGTCGACGACGTAAGGTTGCTAGAGGTATTCTCTCAGTTTGGAACTGTCACAAGTGCTACGGTAGGTTAGAGTTAAACGTTTGTAATTTCTTAAGGTAGGTTAGAGTTCAGTGTTTGTTATTTCTTAAGTGTAGGTTAGAGTTCAGTGTTTGTTATTTCTTAAGGTAGGTTAGAGTTCAGTGTTTGTTATTTCTTAAGGTAGGTTAGAGTTCAGTGTTTGTTATTTCTTAAGTGTAGGTTAGAGTTCAGTGTTTGTTATTTCTTAAGGTAGTTTAGAGTTCAGTGTTTGTTATTTCTTAAGGTAGGTTAGAGTTCAGTGTTTGTTATTTCTTAAGTGTAGGTTAGAGTTCAACGTTTGTTATTTCTTAAGGTAAGTTAGAGTTCAGTGTTTGTTATTTCTTAAGGTAAGTTAGAGTTCAGTGTTTGTTATTTCTTAAGGTAGGTTAGAGTTCAGTGTTTGTTATTTCTTAAGTGTAGGTTAGAGTTCAGTGTTTGTTATTTCTTAAGGTAGGTTAGAGTTCAGTGTTTGTTATTTCTTAAGGTAGGTTAGAGTTCAGTGTTTGTTATTTCTTAAGGTAGTTTAGAGTTCAGTGTTTGTTATTTCTTAAGGTAGTTTAGAGTTCAGTGTTTGTTATTTCTTAAGGTAGGTTAGAGTTCAGTGTTTGTTATTTCTTAAGTGTAGGTTAGAGTTCAGTGTTTGTTATTTCTTAAGGTAGTTTAGAGTTCAGTGTTTGTTATTTCTTAAGGTAGGTTAGAGTTCAGTGTTTGTTATTTCTTAAGTGTAGGTTAGAGTTCAACGTTTGTTATTTCTTAAGGTAAGTTAGAGTTCAGTGTTTGTTATTTCTTAAGGTAGGTTAGAGTTCAGTGTTTGTTATTTCTTAAGGTAGGTTAGAGTTCAGTGTTTGTTATTTCTTAAGTGTAGGTTAGAGTTCAGTGTTTGTTATTTCTTAAGGTAGTTTAGAGTTCAGTGTTTGTTATTTCTTAAGGTAGTTTAGAGTTCAGTGTTTGTTATTTCTTAAGTGTAGGTTAGAGTTCAGTGTTTGTTATTTCTTAAGGTAGGTTAGAGTTCAGTGTTTGTTATTTCTTATGGTAGGTTAGAGTTCAGTGTTTGTTATTTCTTAAGGTAGTTTAGAGTTCAGTGTTTGTTATTTCTTAAGGTAGGTTAGAGTTTAGTGTTTGTTATTTCTTAAGGTAGGTTAGAGTTCAGTGTTTGTTATTTCTTAAGGTAGTTTAGAGTTCAGTGTTTGTTATTTCTTAAGGTAGTTTAGAGTTCAGTGTTTGTTATTTCTTAAGTGTAGGTTAGAGTTCAGTGTTTGTTATTTCTTAAGTGTAGGTTAGAGTTCAGTGTTTGTTATTTCTTAAGGTAGTTTAGAGTTCAGTGTTTGTTATTTCTTAAGGTAGTTTAGAGTTCAGTGTTTGTTATTTCTTAAGTAGTTTAGAGTTCAGTGTTTGTTATTTCTTAAGTGTAGGTTAGAGTTCAGTGTTTGTTATTTCTTAAGTGTAGGTTAGAGTTCAGTGTTTGTTATTTCTTAAGGTAGTTTAGAGTTCAGTGTTTGTTATTTCTTAAGGTAGTTTAGAGTTCAGTGTTTGTTATTTCTTAAGGTAGTTTAGAGTTCAGTGTTTGTTATTTCTTAAGTGTAGGTTAGAGTTCAACGTTTGTTATTTGATAAGTTAGGCAGTGCCGTGTGGTAGATTTTCTCAGTATGATGCACGTCTTCAAAATGCCGCCCCTTAAATGTTTTTTCATCAAAATAACCTTCGGTTGTGATTTGTTTTAAAACTGCACACCATTGTGAATACTTATTATTATTTAGAAAATATCAACTACTTTAAAATACTGATATAACTACAACAATTACTATAGTTTTACCGTTCTAACCTTACACATTCTTTAATTATCTCTCTTTAGCCTGTTACGCCACTTGGCGCTTAGGCAGCAACAAACCACACAATTCTTCTCTATTCTTGGCTTTCCTCTGTATTGTATTCCAGCTATGATTCATTTCTTTCAGTTCTTGCTCTCCTCCAGGTTGTCTTGGGTCTTCCACGTTTTCGTTTACCCTCTGGAGAGATTCGTTAACTATGAATCATCATCAAATAGCTTGTCCTGAGCAGAACTTTGCCACCCCAACAGTCCTCCGGAATTTCTACCTCTCATAGGCTAGATGTCCTGTCTCTGCAGCCGTCATGTTCAAACCATCAGTTACATCCTGAATCCATCTTCTCCGTGGTCTTCCTCTTCTTCTCCTAACTATGAACATATTTTTTAAAAATTCACGTCCCTATGGTTATAACATAATAATTTTCAATGAAAATAAGTAACTACAATTTCTGAAGAAATAAACCAATAATTCTCTTACCTGATCTCTGTTTAAACCAACAACTAATTGTTATAAATTATATATCGATTTATTGATTAAAAACAGCACAGCATTCTCAAGGCAGAACTAACATTAAAATTAAAATTGTCAATGAATTGTAACCTCAAAGCAGAACTTTCAACACATACACGTCAATTGTCTTTCGTGATAATTGCCGCATCAGCTTTAAGAGCGACCGCGGGTATATTACAAACAAAATAATAGCTTGCGCTGTCATATCAAACGTCTTTCGGCGACGCTCACCAACGATCACGTGCCCAGAACCGAAATCAGGGCACCAGAAGCACTTAGTAGAGTGTTGCGATAAATTATAAATCGTATACATCAATATAGAATAACTAGAACAATATGAAAAGCGTTGCTAAAGATGATTAAATATTGAATAGTTCAAATGTATTTTGTTTCTCTTATGCTGCCCCTTTACGGTGCCCGTGATGCGGTAGCCTCTCTGTATCATATCACTGGCACGGCTCTGAATTGAGTTAGAGTTAGCTATTTGTAACTTTAATATTGTTTTAGACTTGGCTGGTGCTGCATTTATTGAAGAAAGGGAGAATTACGAATAGGATGGATAACACTGTTAAGCATTTTTTCTTTTAGCGTGTGGCATTTGAGAGTGTGTTTGTGTGTGTTTCAATAGAGATCTCATGCTCATTTCTAATCCAGTTTTTTCCCACATCACGTATAGTTTTGAGTTACTCAGTATTTTCAGTATAATTATTCGGTATTTTTGTATGGTTCAGAAACAAACAGGGTCATTGCTTGACGAACCAACGTCACAACGCTCCGGGCTGACCCAGTTGTACTCAGCCCACCCCCACCCCACCCCACGACCCCCAAACACCTCCAACAGATGTCGAAGGCTATGCATACTGATGGTTCCAGTGGCTCGTTGGCTAAATACTCCTCATTCTGCCCCTCATGCATTCAGTTCTACTTGTACAACGGGTAACTCCCTCAGTGGGATCAATTCGATTTTAGTGTCCTCCTCTAACAGGCAGTCACCAAGAGACCGAATAATATACTCCTTATCCATCTTCCACTCCCCGACAATCAATGCTGTTGATGCAAGCATGTTCCCGACAATCAATGCTGTTGATGCAAGCATGTTCCCGACAATCAATGCTGTTGATGCAAGCATGTTCGCTCTTTCACTGTCGAAAAAAACACACTCAGGACAGTAGACTCACGTAACAGCACGTGTGGTGCCGGGGCCCTGGAAAGCAAATAATAGAACCACTGCCACCTACAAAGCATGTCGTAAGAGGCGACTGATGTAGGACCTAGGGAAGCTACCTTAGTA
This sequence comes from Arion vulgaris, assembly GCA_020796225.1. Taxonomy (NCBI): domain Eukaryota; kingdom Metazoa; phylum Mollusca; class Gastropoda; order Stylommatophora; family Arionidae; genus Arion; species Arion vulgaris. The sequence continues at coordinate 6,974,786 of CM036758.1, forward strand.
AATAAAAGCATCGCAGAAATCGGATGTGCTAGCCTACTTGTAGGCGCATACCTAGCGCAATGTACAATCGCTCTTAGGCCCAGATCACACACAAATCACACAGAGTGGTTAACAAGTGGTCGATATGAAGCGTTCGTCAAAGAAGAAGACTCACGTAAGCTTCTGGAAGTTAGAAATCTCAGAAGACGAGATTTATTCATACAGCAACCTGTTATTTTGGACCTTTCGAATCATTGACTGAGAGTACAGTACAACAATAGTCCCAGTAAATGGAATATCATATCAGAGAGCCACTGGAAGATAGCAATAATGGTTTCGACCTCCATCCTGGTACTGGATGTTGTTACTTTGTGTTCTCCACTTAGTTCTGCAACAACTCTACGCGTGCACTAGTCAAGAAACTCTAACCTGACTTCTCACCACGATGCAACAACTTTACCGCGTGTACTAGTCAAGAAACTCTATCTGATTCTCACCACGATGCAAAACCATCGTTATAAACAGCATCATCATCACCACTTCGAGTTCAGCCATCTTGCTACCCCAATCTCTACATTCTCTTACAAGTGTATTGCAAACTTTGCGGTAGTTGACCTTGCTACGGTCTATCGGGATCCATTTTCCCCCTTTTGGTAGAACCGCAGCTGTGGTCACCCGGCTAACTATTCTCTCAGCCTCGGTCACCCACGACAAACTCCGGATTTTTTTCGGAACAGTGTGTGGTAAGAAAATTTAATTCAAATCATATTTGGAATCAACGTGCAAACTCTCCAAGAAACACTTAATGGCTACCATGGAACAGTAACCACAAACATGGCGAAACAGAATAATCAGACACTGAACAGCATGCGGGAACTGGGGTTAAACTTGGACAAAAACGTGGGCGAGACCGGAAAAGAGAGAATATGTTCTAATCAGTACTTCATGGAACACCGTATATGTTCCATGAAGTACTTCATGGAACACCGTAATGTTCCATGAAGTAATTGTTGAGCTAATTGTTGTACTGAATGATTTAGCAGACATTGACATGCGATGTGCGAATATCTGAAGTAATGAGCTAAACAGGCGTTTTGAGATCTGGCAGAATAGATTGGAGCGCCAATTCGGGAGACCAGGTTCGATTCCCGGAGGATCAAAGCGTTTTTTCTGTAGGGGGCATAAATAAAACATAACCTGAACAGTTTCGTGGTGATTGTACTATCCATGCAGCCATTAAATTCATCAGGCTCATGTCCCCCCTCTCCCTTCTACGCCGCCCTAAAAGCAGGATTACACAGGCAATAAAGACAGTTATTTCTTGAAACTTTAGAACTGGGTAGAAACTGGAACTGGGTAGAAACTGGAGAACTGGGTAGAAACTGGAGAACTGGGTAGATACTGGAGAACTAGGTAGAAACTGGAGAACTGGGTAGAAACTGGAGAACTGGGTAGAAACTGGAGAACTGGGTAGAAACTGGAGATCTGGGTAGACTCAGTATCTCTGCACTCTGGGCATCCGCACAGGTGCACAGTCCCTTTCATCTAACTACAAATATAGAGCATGTGCACTTTAGTTTCGAAAATCTACTAGCTCAGAAATGTCTAGCATCAATGTCTTAACCAGGAAGACTAGGAAGTCATCCTTATCATGAACTGAATCACAATAATAACATGATATGAGAGGATAATGGTCAGCTAACCAGGGGACAAACTATGCAGTGAATGAGAGGACAATAGTCAGCTAACCAGGGGACAAACTATGCAGTAAATGAAATGACAAGTCAGCTAACCTGGAGACAAACTATGCAGTGAATGAAATGACAAGTCAGCTAACCAGGGGACAAACTATGCAGTGAATAAATGACAAGTCAGCTAACCAGGGACAACTATGCAGTGAATAAATGACAAGTCAGCTAACTGGGAAATATGACTCAGTGAATAGTGAATTAAATGACAGAAGTCAGAGTCAGCACACCAGGGGTCACAGAGCGCAGTGAATGAGATGACAAGTCATAAGTCTGAGTAAACAAAGAGTCACTCACCAAGTTCCTACACAGCCTCCATGTTGTGACATTAGCAACATCCTGCATAATTCCATTCTAAATCAACGATTAAGGATTGAAGAGTGAAGACAACTTTGGTCCCAAAAAATATATGCTTTGTTGGGTAGAAAAGTGCAGATATCACAACATTGCTGCAAACAACAACATAACGTAATGATATCACTTTTTCGGTGTGAGAAGAAGAAACATCACCGCTTGGTCTATCACTTTTTCTGAGATTTCAACATTTAGTCTATCACTTTTTCTCTGAGATTTCAACATTTAGTCTATCACTTTTCTCTGAGATTTCAACATTTAGTCTATCACTTTTCCCGAGATTTCAACATTTAGTCTATCACTTTTTCTCTGAGATTTCAACATTTAGTCTATCACTTTTCTCTGAGATTTCAACATTTAGTCTATCACTTTTTCTCTGAGATTTCAACATTTAGTCTATCACTTTTTCTCTGAGATTTCAAAATTTAGTCTATCACTTTTTCTCTGAGATTTCAACATTTAGTCTATCACTTTTCTCTGAGATTTCAACATTTAGTCTATCACTTTTTCTCTGAGATTTCAACATTTAGTCTATCACTTTTCTCTGAGATTTCAACATTTAGTCTATCACTTTTTCTCTGAGATTTCAACATTTAGTCTATCACTTTTTTTCTGAGATTTCAACATTTTGTTACAATTCTTTCTTAAAGGTTATGAGAGAAGATGGCAGATCCAAAGGCTATGGCTATGTCTCCTTCAGCTCTCCTAAAGAAAGTATGAGAGCTGTATCAGAGTTTGATTGTCACATCAACATCTCCAAGCCTGTCCATGTGGCTATTGCTCAATCTAAAAAGAAGAAAAAAGCTCCCAACAAGACAATTGTAGACTTGGCCTCCATCCTGCAGCAAACAGATAGCAATGTATCACAGGAAACAGATAGCAATGTATCACAGGAAGCAGATAGCAATGTATCACAGGAAGCAGATAGCAATGTATCACAGCAAACAAATAGCAATGTATCACAGCAAACAGATAGCAATGTATCACATCAAAGAGATAGCAATGTATCACAGCAAAGAGATAGCAATGTATCACAGGTTGGTAATAAGTTAATGTTAATCACATGCCTATAATGTTGTAGGATCATGAAACGTTAGATATCTCACAGTACTAGGTTATCAGATGTATCTTTTCTGCTTACTTGTTACATTAGACTTATCTTCTACCTGTTACTTGTTACATCACTACTTTACCTTCTACTTGTTACTGCATCAACTTAACTTCTACCTGTTACTTGTTACATCACACTTAACTTCTACCTGTTACTTGTTACATCACACTTAACTTCTACCTGTTACTTGTTACATCAGACTTATCTTCTACTTGTTACTTATTACATCAGACTTCTTTCATCCTGTCACATGATCTTGTCATTAGAACAGTAATAGCATAAAGTTTTAAAGACCTCAAATTACTAGGTCTAGACATTGAGACATCAGATAGCCAAATCCATTCATTGCTAGTTCAACATAAAAATTAATCATATACAATGGTATAGTAATACGAAATACATAACAAATATTTATCCAAATAATTTAAAGATATTAATAATGCAAGTGCCAGAGAAAAACGACAAATAAAATCTATATCTCAATGTGGCAATAACAAAAATAATGAGATATTTGTTATAATCATCATCAAATAGCTGTCCCAAGCAGAACTTTGCCACGAAGAACATTCCTTCAGAATTTCTCTCTCTCATAGGAAAGATTTTCTGTCTTTGCAGCCGTCATGCTCAAACCACCAGTTTCGTCCTGAATCTATCTTCTTCGTGGTCTTCCCTTCTCCTCTTTGGATGCCTCCTTCCATGATGGTCTTCTCCAGCCCTTCTTGTATTTTTATGTCCAAAATACTTCAATTTTCTCATTGTTATTTGTAGCATCAGCCAGTTTTCTTTGATTTTGAGTTCTTTCTGGATAGATCTATTTGTTCTCTTCTCTGTCCATGATATACAGAAGATTATTCTGTAACACTTATATTCAAAAGCAGACATTTGTTTTTTCCACCGCTTTATTTTATTTATAAACGAAGAGAAAATAGAAAATGCAAACAGTTTTGAATATCTCGGTTCATTGCTGACAAGAGATGAGATGAAAGAAATTCAAAGAACAAATATGGCATTGCAAAAATTAAACAATTAAAAATAAATATGAAATGGAACTGATAGGAAAGTAAAGATCAGAATACTGAGGGTTTAAAGGGTTTTTAAAGCCAAAGGATTGACTTCATTGCACCGGGTTTTACCCCGCATGGCTTGGCTCCTCTCTGCATATATGGCACGACACCTGCCTAGAGTATTGCACAAAGCATGAACTCTATAGCTCTGGAAACAATTCTTGGCGCCTCTGAAAAAAAATGCACTCATGAACAGAACTGCGTGGTCCAGATTCGAACCTTCGACTCGCAAGTCAATGGCGTAACCATTTAGCCATAGAGATCCTCAGAGTACTAAGAGCATGCATATTCTCAGTGGCATTGTATGAGTGTGATGCATGGACATTTAACAAGGCATTGATCTATCCAGAAATAACTCAAAATCCAAAATCAAAGAAAATTGGCTGATACTACAAAATAAGAATGAGAATTTAAAAAAAAAAAAATAATCATTGAAGGATCCATCCCAGTAGGTAAAGACAAGAAGTGGAAGACGGCGGAGAAGATGGGTTCAGGATGTAACGTGATTTGAACATGACGGCAGCAGAGATGGGACACCTGGTCTATGAGAGAGAGAAATTCTGAACAATTGTTAGGGTAGCAATGTTCTGCTCAGGACAAGCTATTCAATGAAGATGATGAGTTCAGTATTATTAATATGTGATTATTCCTAATAGATAGTGTATGATAAAAATGCATGCTAAGGTAGTTGCTTAACCATACTTTCATACACACTCCACTGACTTATATACAAACTCCACAGACATGTATACAAACTCCACAGACTTCTATACAAACTCCACAGACTTGTATACAATCTCCACAGACTTCTATACAAACTCCACAGACTTCTATACAAACTCCACAGACTTGTATACAAACTCCACAGACTTGTATACAAACTCCACAGACTTCTATACAAACTCCACAGACTTGTATACAAACTCCATAGACTTGTATACAAACTCCATAGACATGTATACAAACTCCATAGTCATGTATACAAACTCCACATACTTGGATAGTCATTTCAACCAAGTGTTGATTTGGAAGGACAAATTATCTAAGAAAACACAGAAAATGTTGGAGATCTCACAAGACAATCTTCATTGTGAGATGGATTAATCTCATCATGAAACATCACACTTACTAGTCATATTGAAATATTGTAAGTTGCATGGAAATGTAATTCCAAACACAGACAAAAATAGACCTTAAATATTAAACCTTGACCTTAAATATTAAACCTGACCTTAAATATTAAACCGTGATTACTATTAAATGGTTAACTGACATGAACTGTTTATTAAAAAAGGGTCTAAAGCCAAGATTGACCTTATTGCACGGGTTTTACTCCAAATGGCTGGTCCCTCTCCGCAGAAATGGCCACACCTGCAGATTGTACAAACATGATTTCATAGCTCAGCAACAATCCAGGCTCTGAAACAATGCACAGTGAACAGAACAGTGGCTAATTTGAATCACAACCTTGAACACAAGGTAAAGGCTTAACCTTCACAGGCAAATGATTAACCACTTACGCAAGGCAATGGCTTAACCTCGTACGCAAGGCAATGGCTTAACCTTGTACACAAGGCAATGGCTTAACCTAGTACGCAAGGCAATGGCTTAACCTCTCGCAAGGCAATGGCTTAACCTCTACACAAGGCAATGGCTTAACCTGTACCAAGGCAAGAACTTTAAGGCAATGAATTAGCCACAGAGACGCCGAACTGTTCATAATTTAAGATGACTAGCATTTCTCTGTTACGGTTATATGATTTATTTATGTTCATATTTTTGTTATATTTATTACAGAATACACAGTTCAATAACACTGTTACTGAAGAAAATGCTTGCAATCTACCTCTCTCAAGGTCTCAAACTAAGAAAGGAAATTCTACTCCATCAAGTGTCCGAAATATTCTCCCAAAATCAAAAAGAAATGTAACAACAAACAGTGGAGCAGGTTGGATGTTTGTAGTTAAATGTATATTTTGTCTGCCATAACTCATACTAGGTGTGATTTAATGTACATGTTGTTTGCCATAACTCATGCTTGATGGATTGCCTGATTGAACCATGATCACTGCACTTTGGTGAGTAACCATGTGTGCTATATCTTTCTTACATAGAAATATGTCAGCGACAGTGCACAAACTCTGTAGCACCAGCAAGAGTCCTTGATGTAATTTTAAAATGGTAACAAAAAAATGTAAGAATTATATTTTAATCTTTTAAATTAATTTTTTCTGGGCAGTGGTTTTGTAGTCTATGCTTACTGATTTTAACCTGCTAGAGATTCTACTACATACTCAACTTTAACACGAGACCTACATGTTTATCATCCAACTCCGATAGGACTAGGAACTCAATCTCATCTACATTGAAAGCAGATATTGCTGGAAAAATATCCTGATTGCTTTACATGAGGAAGAAACCAAGTACCTTAACTGAGATGCAAGCACCTTAACTAATCTCCACAGATACCCCAGACACATACTAAATCTAATTTATGGAAAAATGTGTGTAAATTTTGTTTCTCATCTCTCTTGGGAGTTCTGTTAGGGAGGCCATTTAAAAAAAATTCATTAAAACAGTTAAAATAAATTTAAAACAAAAACTTACAATATCTTAAAAATTACATTGCAGTCCTTGCCAGGGCTACAGAGCTTGTGCACTGCCACTGAGATCTTCCTATGTATGATAGAGATTGCAGAACACATTTTTATTTACCAAAGTATATTGATGATGATCCTATCAATCAATGTGTTTTTTTTAACTTTGTACAAGTGTCACACTTTTGATTTTGGTTAAATTTTAGCTTTTGTTTAGTTTTCTCTGTCTGGCCACTAATATCGTGATTTGTTAGAATCTTTCTCTTGTTTAGATTAGATGTATTCCAGGATCATCAGAAAAACCTCAGGAAAGAAGACAAGAGGAAGACCACACAAAACATGGTAAGATGGCATAGCAGAATCTTGTCAAAAATCAAAAATAACTATCACTCATTCCACTAGAACAGCACAAGAAAAAAACAGAAAATCACAACACTGAACAACAACCCGGTAACCATGTGAGGACAAACGAAGGAAGAAGATGTAGTCCAGGACCGACAATGAACCAATTGCAACAGTCAGTTTCAAATAAGAAACTAGACATTGCTGTACACCTTAAAGCTTTCTAAAACATTATGTAATAATTGTAGATACTGTCGTGATAGTGGATGATTGTTTCAATAATTTCTGAATGTTGGTTTCTTCAGGATATTCAACAAGTCAAACCCAGACTCAAACACATGCTTCAACTGTAAGTTGGCCTCCTCCACTCATGGGGATATCTTCTTCAGCAGGGTCAAAGGGGAGCTTACAAGGAACTTCAGCTGTGGTTCAACTCGGAACTCAACTTGGAGCTCAACTAGGAGCTCAATTCGGTGCTCAGCTGGGAGCTCAATTCGGAGCTCAGCTAGGAGCTCAATTTGGTGCTCAACTTGGATCTCAACTTGCAGTTCAACTATCTGGTATTCCATCATGGACACAAAATATTAACCAGTTCGGTCCTGCAACTTTGCCACAGTCAACGCTTGATCCTGCAGCAAGACCACAAAAGACTTCAAAACTTCCTGCACAGCCATTATTGACACAACAGACACCTAGATGTAAAGCACAACCAATATTAAAACAACGGACACCAAAACTCCATGCTCAACCACCATTGGAGAAACAGACACTAAAACTCCATGCTCAACCACCATTGAAACAATGCACACTTAGACTGCCTATTCAACCAACACTAACACAACAGACAACTAAAATTCTTACTCAACCAACAATGACACAACAGACAGCTAGAGCTTCTACTCAACCGACAATAACAGAACACACAACTAAATTCCTTACTCAACCAACAATGACAACACAGACAACTAGAGCTTCTACTCAACCAAAAATGACACAGCACACAACTAAATTCCTTACTCAACCAACAATGTCACAGCAGACAACTAGAGCTTCTACTCAGCCAACAATGACCATGCGGACAACTAGAGCTTCTACTCAACCAACAATGACAACACGGACAACTAGAGCTTCTACTCAACTAACAATGACACAACCAACACCTAGTTTGGCTGTTCAAACAGCTTCTACTCAACCAATAATAACACCACAGACACTAAAACCTTCCCCATGGCCAACTTGGAATCAACCTGCATTACAACTTCCACCTCAACTAACCTGCATTCAACAGACACCTACTCTGGCTGTTCAAACAGCTTCTACTCAACCAACAATAACACCACAGACACTAAAATCTTCCCCATGGCCAACTTGGATTCAGCCTGCATTACAACTTCCACCTCAACCAACCTGCATTCAACAGACACCTAGTCTGGCTGTTCAAGCAGCTTCTACTCAACATACAACTAGGCTGTCTGCTGAACAAACTTTGACTCCACAGACACCTAGACTTTCTTCTCAACCAGTACTGAGTGATCCCACATCTGTACATCCTGATCCTCCAAGTTCACAGGTAAGCTAATAATAAATTGAACTTAAAAAAAGTGTACCCATTGAATACTTATGCGGAACAGACACTGGAGCATGTCCTGCAAGACTGTCCTCTACTGGATGGACAGAGAAGCAACATGTAGCCACACCCAGTCAACCTAAAAATTAAGCTTTGGAGAAACCTGACAGACCTGAAGCTGACTGTCCAGTTTCTGGTCTACAGTAAACTAAGTACATGACCAGAGATCACTGAAGAGGAAATACCAAAACACAAAGTTATGTAATTTTACAAAACACACACAAGTAAAGTAATTTTACAAAGTAGAGTTTGACTAAATCAACATTTGAACTAAAATGGTACCACCCGTGTGGTACTGAGGCTCACAAGGGAAGCAAAGAATAGTACCACTGCAACCCACAAGGCATGTCGTAAGAGGCGACTGATGTAGGACCTAGGAAGCTACTCTAGTAAATAAAAAGCAGCGCAGAAATCAGATGTGCTGGCCTACTTGAGGTGCATAACTGGCACAACGTCACTTTTGGGCTCAGATCACATATAAATCACACAGAGTGGTTAACAAGTGATCGATGTGCAGCGTTCGAAGAAGATAAATAAGAACTAAAATAGTATTTAAATTAGTGAAGGATACAAGAAATAAGAAGATACAGGATGACACAGTAAAAAAAAAGTTACATAGAAAACTAACGGCAAGGCTATCTATTTAAAAAAGATATCATTATCTTTTATTTGATAAAGTCCTTTTTGTTGAAACATTGATTTAGTTTGCTCTCGCACATTGTAAAGTTAGATATTTTCTTGTTTTCATATATTTCCATTGACAAATAGTATTTTTTTTTTAAAAGTTATAAGAGAAAGGATTGGCTTTATTGTACAGAGTTTTACCACATATGGCTTGGTCCCTCTCTGCAGAAATGGCATGCCACCTGTCGAAAGTATTGCAGAATGTACACAACTCTGCAGCTCCTGCAAGAATCCTAGAGATCTCTGGAAAAAATGCACTTATGAACAGCATGGTCCGGATTCAAATCCGGAGGATTTAGAACACATGGCGACTGCTGACAAAATCTATTAGGGACGACACATAGCGAGATGAGAGCCACAGTAGCACAGTTGTTAATGAACTCGATTCTAAGGCGCGTGGTCCGGGTTCGAATCCACAGTAAGCAGGGAATATTTTCACAACAGTAACGGTTCTTCTGTCTACCCAACCTCAATTGGGTACCAGCAAACATGCTGGGAAGTAAAGACGGCAGGCGTGATGATGACCACACCACCCACCCTGTGCTGACGGTCACTGAAAAATATGGGCCTAACACCATACTACCCAATATATCTCAAAGTATGAAAATATGTACCTATACTTTTTAAAAACTTTACATAACGAAACAAATATAGAGAGACTCCCCAGCTTCATGGAGGAGCAGAAATATATTAATATAAAAATGATAGTACTTAAAACTGACGTTAATGAAGATCCATGATCGTGTAAGACAGCCAGCATAGCACATGATGATGATGAAGATACACATTCCAAACCAAACAGTATAGTATAACTTTCCTTGATCATGATATTAATTTGAATAAACCAAATCAGAATTTTAAGCTCAGAATATTCAGCTCAAATGGGAAATAAAAGCATCCTTTATGAAAAAGAAAAACACACTATGCATGAATTCACTACCAATGACACTGCGAAAACGAATACTCCAGTGCTATATTGATCCAATACTTCTGTATGTCAGCAAATCATGGACAATGAACAAACAATCAATATGATTCTTGAAAGCCACAGAAATGTGATTATACGGAAGAATGCTGAGATTTCCATGGACAGCGAAGAAAACAAATGAGGTTTTAAATCAGGTCTGCACACAAAGAAACCTTATCAAAAGAATAAGAATCCAACAATCAAGGTTCTTTGGGCATATAATGCGAAGAGAAGGTTTAGAACATTTGGTGACAACAGGTGAAATTCAGAGAAGGAGAGATCGTGGAAGTGAGAGGGAGAAGATGTTAGATGGCCTGACATCATGGCTTGACACAAGATCGACATCAGAACTTATTACATGCACCAAACAGAGAGAACTGTGGATCGCCTACGCCGGCAGACATGACACTTTATTGATTGTATGGCTCAGAAACATGGCGAGTCACCAAGTTAAATCCTACTTCGAACGCTTCATATCGACCACTTGTTAACAACTCTTTGTGATTTGTATGTGATCTGAGTCTAAGAGCGATTGTACATTGTGCCAGTTATGTGCCTACAAGTAGGTCAGCACAACCGATTTCTGCGATACTTTTTATTTACTAGGGTAGCTTTCCTAGGTCCTACATCAGTCGACTATTGTGACATGCCTTGTAGGTTTCAGTGGTACTATTCTTTGCTTCCCTTGTGGGCCCTGGCACCACACGGGTGACCAAATTAAATAAGATTCAGACGTTTGTCAACGAATGTCTTCGGCGTATTCTCAGACTGAGATAGTATGACAGAGTTACAAACACAGACCTGTGTATTCTCAGACTGAGATAGTATGACAGAGTTACAAACACAGACCTGTGTATTCTCAGACTGAGATAGTATGACAGAGTTACAAACACAGACCTGTGTATTCTCAGACTGAGATAGTATGACAGAGTTACAAACACAGACCTGTGTATTCTCAGACTGAGATAGTATGACAGAGTTACAAACACAGACCTGTGGATTCTCAGACTGAGATAGTATGACAGAGTTACAAACACAGACCTGTGTATTCTCAGACTGAGATAGTATGACAGAGTTACAAACACAGACCTGTGTATTCTCAGACTGAGATAGTATGACAGAGTTACAAACACAGACCTGTGTATTCTCAGACTGAGATAGTATGACAGAGTTACAAACACAGACCTGTGTATTCTCAGACTGAGATAGTATGACAGAGTTACAAACACAGACCTGTGTATTCTCAGACTGAGATAGTATGACAGAGTTACAAACACAGACCTGTGTATTCTCAGACTGAGATAGTATGACAGAGTTACAAACACAGACCTGTGGATTCTCAGACTGAGATAGTATGACAGAGTTACAAACACAGACCTGTGTATTCTCAGACTGAGATAGTATGACAGAGTTACAAACACAGACCTGTGGATTCTCAGACTGAGATAGTATGACAGAGTTACAAACACAGACCTGTGTATTCTCAGACTGAGATAGTATGACAGAGTTACAAACACAGACCTGTGTATTCTCAGACTGAGATAGTATGACAGAGTTACAAACACAGACCTGTGGATAAGAACAGAACCCATGATGAACCAGGTTAAAAGGAGAAAATGAAGGTGGGTGTGGCATAACTATATGGAAAACACAGTCTAGTGTCACTAGACAAGCACTTAAGTGGAACCCGCATGGAAAACAGAGACGAGGACATACTTAAAAGACCCAGAGACACATTCTTCTTGAGGAATTGAAGGGTGCTCGAGTATCCTCAGAGTTTATTAAGAAAACAGCCAGAGACCCAGAAAACAGCCAGAGACCCAGAAAACAGCCAGAGACCCAGAAAACAGCCAGAGACCCAGAAAACAGCCAGAGACCCAGAAAACAGCCAGAGACCCAGAAAACAGCCAGAGACCCAGAAAACAGCCAGAGACCCAGAAAACAGCCAGAGACCCAGAAAACAGCCAGAGACCCACAGAAAAGTGGTGAACAACTGTTGAGTCCCTATGCTCCACAAGGAACGAAGAGGAATAAGAAAGTATGTAGTAAATTCATAATTTTAATTTTGAGATTTGTTCAAATAAGCATATGCTCTGTTGGCAGCCTCAGCAACCAGCACCTGTTGTGGGTCAGTATTTACTGACTCTCAGACAACTAGATGCAATGCCTCGCACAGAACAGAAACAACTGTTTGCAGATAGAGTGTTCCCCACAGTACAACATTTATACCCAGACCTGGCCGGAGAGTTGACCGCCATGCTTCTTACTCTGGATAACTCTGATCTTCTGGACATGCTGAAATATCAGGACAGTTTTGTACCCAAGGTAATTAAAGATAAGTATATTATTATGATATTTCTCTTGTACTGTTATATGTTACATAGGGCCTACAAGCAATTTCTTTATACCGCTCTATCATGATTCTCTTCTATGACTTATTTCCCATTACCTGTGACTCATTTCCCACTACCCGTGACTCATGTTGCACTACCTGTGACTCATGTCCCACTACCTGTGACTCTTGTCTAACTACCTGTGACTCATGTCCCACTACCTGTGACTCATGTCCACTACCTGTGACTCATGTCCCACTACCTGTGACTCTTGTCTAACTACCTGTGACTCATATCTAACTACCTATGGCTCATGTCTAACTTCCTGTGACTCATGTCCCACTACCTGTGACTCATGTCCCACTACCTGTGACTCATGTTCCACTACCTGTGACTCTTGTTCCACTACCTATGACTCATGTCTAACTACCTGTGACTCATGTCTAACTATCTATGACTCATGTACCACTATCTAAGACTCATGCACCACTATCTGTGACTCATGCACCACTATCTGTGACTCAATTCAGTACCTATGACTCATGTCCCACTACCTATGAATTCCACTATCTATGACTCATGTCCCCTACCGGTGACTTCCACTACCTATGACTCATGTACCCTACCTGTGACTAATGTCCCACTACCTAAGACTCATGTACCACTACCTGTGACTTATGTCTCACTACCTAAGACTCTTGTACCACTACCTGTGACTTATGTCTCACTACCTAAGACTCTTGTACCACTACCTAAGACTCTTGTACCACTACCTAAGACTCTTGTACCACTACCTGTGACTTACGTCTCACTACCTAAGACTCGTGTACCACTACCTGTGACTTATGTCTCACTACCTAAGACTCGTGTACCACTACCTGTGACTAATGTCCCACTACCTAAGACTCGTGTACCACTACCTGTGACTTACGTCTCACTGCCTAAGACTCGTGTACCAGTACCTAAGACTCATGTACCACTACCTGTGACTTATGTCTCACTATCTAAGACTCTTGTACCACTACCTGTGACTAATGTCCCACTACCTAAGACTCGTGTACCAGTAACTAAGACTCGTGTACTACTACCTGTGACTAATGTCCCACTACCTAAGACTCGTGTACCACTACCTGTGACTTACGTCTCACTACCTAAGACTCGTGTACCAGTACCTAAGACTCTTGTACCAGTACCTGTGACTTATGTCTCACTATCTAAGACTCATATATCACTACATATGACTCAATTCAGTATCCATGACTCGTGTTCCCTACCTGTGACTTCCCCTACCTGTGACTTCTCCTATCTGTGACTTCCCCTAGCTGTGACTTCCCTACCTGTGACTTCCCCTACCTGTGACTATCTGTGACTTCCCCTACCTTCTTCTTCTTCTTTGCGTTTGTTCTTTACGACCAATTTTAATCACTCTTTGTGATATGTTTGATCTTTGCCAAGAACGTGTACACGTTGCACATTAGTTTGGTAGGCCCCTAAACGCATAGAATTCTACATGTTTAGGACACGTGCATCCGATTTCAGCCAAACCTCCTTAGTTGTCTCTTACGACATGCGTGGCAGGTAACAGTGGTTCTATTCTTTACACCCCAAATTTGGGCCCCGATAACCACTCGGGCGACTTCCCCTACCTGTGACTTCCACTACCTGTGACTTCCCCTACCTGTGACTGTCTGTGACTTCCCCTACCTGTGACTTCCCCTATCTGTTACTTCCCCTACCTGTGACTATCTGTGACTTCCCCTACCTGTGACTTCCCTTATCTGTGACACTACCTATGACAAAATTCAGTACCTATGAATTACTCTACCTGTGACCCATGTTTCCTATCTGTGACTCACACTTACCTATTCTTGGATGTACACATTCATGATATTCTCAAAGTCTGTTTAAATATTACAGTTTTCCTAAACTTATTGTAAAGTTTTCAATTTTTATTATGTTTTATTTTTAGATAGCCCAAGCGTACAGGCTTATGTGTCGCCATCTGGAAATGGAGCCAACTCACAGCGCACACTCGAAGCGCAGATTATGGTAGTTGACTGACTATAAGGTCATGGTCATTTAAGAAATTATAACTTGTAAGAACTAGAGCCATCTTGTGAAGTGTGTCATACTAACGAGCTCCAAGAACTTTTAGCATGCATACCCTTTAGCGTGTATACCCCTTCAACATGTATACCCCTTCAAAATGCATACCCCTTCATGCATACCCCTTCAACATGCATATCTCTTCAACATGTATATCCCTTCAACATGTATACCCCTTCAACATGTATACTCCTTCAATATGCATACCCCTTCAACATGCATAACCCTTCAACATGCATAACCCTTCAACATGCATACCTCTTCAACATGTATACCCCTTCAACATGCATGCCACTTCAACACACATACCTTTCAACTTGCATACCCCTTTAAGATGCATACACCTTTAAGATGCATACCCTTTGAAGTGTGATGAGTAAATACTGAGTACCTATGGGTATCTACAGATTACTATGGCGTCGGTTCAATAGCCAGCACCAAGTAAAGACAAGCATATTTGAAGTTTACATTCAGGACTTGCTAAAAATATATATACTAAAAAACTAAAGTGGTGCATTTATTCAGCTTCAATGTGTAGACTAATATCAACAGTTCTAGCAATATAATTCTTAGTTCGTTTGTAGAATTGGTATCATAAAACAACAATGCTCTTCTTTATTTCTTTTCTCTAGTCCTATTTTATCTCACAGAGTAACGATATTGTCATAGTCTGTCATAGCCCCCCCCCAGGTGGCAGCGGAGGAATGGACAGTTAGCCAGATAGTTAGTGTAGTATAATTAGATATTATATAGTTGAGACTATGTGTTGTACTCTCTAAGTAGAAGTGCAACACATAACTACGAGACAATGACGTTTTTGTGTAGTTAGGGAGTGACGATTTGAGTAACTGTTGCTAGTTAGAAAACATTAGAAGAGACAACAATAGGCATTGATCGTGTATGGACGTGTTTGTGAGTTGTCCACACATGCACTTACGACATCCAATAAATATATATAAATGCAACAAGAGCATGGTTGTTCACTATATTATGAACTGTCTTGAAGATGTTCACTGTATTATAAGTATATAAGAATACCATCAACTAACAGCCTCCCTTTGAATACCATCTATGCAAGAACGTGAAAGGGGAAAACCCTATAAAGAAGAAAGGAACTATACAAAAATGAAGGACTACCTGACTACAAATAACAAGGAGGAGTAATTGACTACAAGCAACATGAAGCCCTGACTAACTACGGAATAAATGGAATAACTATCGATTACCATCAATCAATAATGAAACAATAATCACAGGCCATCCTGACCACCCCAGACCCCCTACTACAATATGAATAGAATTATGAATAGAAATGAACAGGCTTTTGTAGGAGATTCATAAATAGTGTTTTCACTGCCTCTGTTATTTCAGAGGTACACTTTTGCGTGGACGATCTTCTTTGTATTCACTGTATTGGAGTAACATTGCTCTTTGAGGCGCACTGTCTGTTGGTAATCTGCTTATGTAGCTCAACCATTTAGTTTCTTGTTTCTTGATGAAGTTCAGTAGTGAAGTTGTAGCCTACCCACTTTTTTCCAGATGGCTTCATTTCTAAACTGGTCTCTTCTTGATAACTTTTCTCAGTCCATTAATTTGACAACGATTTCTTTCATAAATTGTATCCAGTGGCGGCTCGTGGTCATTTTTCTTGGTGGGGCCAGACAAAATTTTCGGAAAAATCATGGTTTTTTAGTATTTACTATTCCGGGAAGTTATTCCCCCTTTCGATTGTTGGTGGGGCCGGGCCCCGCTGGCCCTTAATGATGAGCCGCTCCTGATTGTATCGTTTATCTCAAGTTTTCCTTGCACCCACAGTGATTTCTCAAAAACATTTGGCAGTCTGTCCCATTCAAAAATCATACTTTTTTTTTTATTACTCTCTTATAACCACATGCATTTCTCATTTATATTTGGTGATCTATTTCATACCGCTCTCTTCAACATATTGCTGTGGCAAACTGGTCAGAGTGTGCATCTAGGCTTCTTCTTTCTCCTTCTTTTAACACTCACACTTTACTTCTAGTTTAATTATCAACACAGTCATGTATGTGTTCATATTTTTTAATTTGATATCATGAAACTATTTATTTTAATTTATTATTAGATGTGGTCAAACGGTAAGTCATAATATTTTAAAATGTCTAAACATTTCGATATTGTAGCTATTTATATTTTAGCAATTTGTTATCGAACATTTAACATTGTACTGTTTCTCTTTTGGCTATCTGGGACTCCATTTACTGGGGCTATTGTTGTATCTGACTCTCAGCCGATGGTTCACAAGATCTAAAAGGGCAGGTTTCTGTATGAGTAGATGTCGCCTATAGAAGTTTCTAACCTCCAAAGACTTAGGGGATCTACTGTCCTGGGCATGCGGGTGTTTACGGTAGTGAGAGAGCGAACATGCTTCCATCAACAGCATCGGTTATTGTTGAGTTGAAGACGGATAATGGGCTGTTCTTCAGTCTCTTCGCGACTGCCTGTTGTATGAAGACACTAAAATAGATGTTTAACAGATCCAGCGATTTAAGCAGTTTGGCATTACCTGTTATACAAGTAAACCGGATGCCTGAGGGCAGAGTGAGAGTGTGTTTAATCAACGAGCCAAAGGAACCATCAGTATGCATACTCTGCTCGGGAGAGCTAAATGCTAGGGAAGTAAACCCTGGTTGAAAATCCCCATTATCTTGTGGGCCAGCATGGTTATACAGAAGGCTAGAGGAGTAAACCTTGACCACAAATCCGAAGAGATGGATTCTAAGACATTTGATGGCTATATGTGTATTTCATTCCATCTTCTAGCATCCTCTACATACCCTGCTTGATTCCAAACGTATGGACTTTATCTTTCCTTTTGTTATTGGTTACTGGAGACTAAACTCTCTCGCGCGATCACCGCTTAGACTGATGTACCAGATTTCCACATGAATTCTGCTGTTGTTATTAGGAACTCTGTACAGCTTCTCATGTAGTCCGATATTTTCTGACCAGGTTTCATTTCTCAGGCATACTAGCAGTGGGCAGTCTTGTAGTAAGTGCACTGCCGTCATGTCCGCCTGTTCGCAGTGGCACAGGCTAGTTGTGTCAATTTTAAATTTGTTATACAGGAGACTAAACTAACGTCATTGCACTACTTTGGATAAAACAATAGGATAGGATAGGGTAGTTTGTGCAAAATAGACAAGGCACATATCCCATATCAGCTGCCCAGTCTAATATCATGAATAAGCGTAACTGGAGATGACACAAAACTCAGAAGTTGTTACAGTAAAACACTTGTCAATTGACCGTCTGTAAAGACGAAACAGGCCAAATACAATTCAAAAATACTATTAAATGTGTTATTATTGTCATTTACTGTTAATGTTGCTGGTTTATTATGGATGTCCTTTTTCTTATTCTTCTTTGAACGCTATATATCGACCACTTGTGAACCACTTTGTGTGATTTGTATGTGATCTGAGCTTAAGAGCGCTTGTACGTTGTGCCAGTTATGTGCCTACAAGTAGGCTAGCACATCCGATTTATGTGATGCTTTTATTTACTAGGTAGCTTCCTAGGTCCTACATCTGACGACATGCCTTGTATGTCTCAGTGGTACTATTCTTTGCTTCCCTTGCGGGTCACGGTACCACGAGGGCATTATGGATGTCCTTTAAGTTACATGTGTGTTAAGTTACATGTGTGTTATGGATATCATGTATTGTTACGCGTGTGTTTCGAATGTAATTACTGTTACATGCATGCTATGAATGGCATTTACCGTTATTGTTTTGTGTGTGTGTCATGTATTATATGCTGGATTTACATTTAGGATAAACTATCTACACACAATTCAGGTCTCAGAGTTTGAAGGCACTCACATTGTTTTCCTTTATTTTGCATTAATGAATGTATATGTGTTTTTTATCAAGCAAATTACGATAGTAAAACTTAGTTTCTTCACACATCCATTAGTTTCTTCACACATTCATTAGTTTCTTCACACATCCATTAGTTTCTTCACACATTCATTAGTTTCTTCACACATCCATTAGTTTCTTCACACATTCATTAGTTTCTTCACACATCCATTAGTTTCTTCCCACATTCATTAGTTTCTTCACACATTCATTAGTTTCTTCACACATTCATTAGTTTCTTCACACATTCATTAGTTTCTTCACACATTCATTAGTTTCTTCACACATTCATTAGTTTCTTCACACATCCATTAGTTTCTTCACACATTCATTAGTTTCTTCACACATTCATTAGTTTCTTCACACATTCATTAGTTTCTTCACACATTCATTAGTTTCTTCACACATTCATTAGTTTCTTCACACATCCATTAGTTTCTTCACACATTCATTAATTTCTTCACACATTCATTAGTTTCTTCACACATTCATTAGTTTCTTCACACATTCATTAGTTTCTTCACACATTCATTAGTTTCTTCACACATCCATTAGTTTCTTCACACATCCATTAGTTTCTTCACACATCCATTAGTTTCTTCACACATTCATTAGTTTCTTCACACATTCATTAGTTTCTTTACACATTCATTAGTTTCTTTACACATTCATGAGTTTCTTCACACATTCATTAGTTTCTTCACACACCCATTAGTTTCTTCACACACCCATTAGTTTCTTCACACATCCATTAGTTTCTTCACACATCCATTAGTTTCTACACACATCCATTAGTTTCTTCACACATTCATTAGTTTCTTCACACATCCATTAGTTTCTTCACACATCCATTAGTTTCTTCACACATCCATTAGTTTCTTCACACATCCATTAGTTTCTTCACACATCCATTAGTTTCTTCACACATCCATTAGTTTCTTCACACATCCATTAGTTTCTTCACACATCCATTAGTTTCTTCACACATCCATTAGTTTCTTCACACATCCATTAGTTTCTTCACACATCCATTAGTTTCTTCACACATTCATGAGTTTCTTCACACATTCATGAGTTTCTTCACACATCCATTAGTTTCTTCACACATCCATTAGTTTCTTCACACATCCATTAGTTTCTTCACACACCCATTAGTTTCTTCACACACCCATTAGTTTCTTCACACACCCATAAGTTTCTTCACACACCCATTAGTTTCTTCACACATCCATTAGTTTCTTCACACATCCATTAGTTTCTTCACACATCCATTAGTTTCTTCACACATCCATTAGTTTCTTCACACATCCATTAGTTTCTTCACACATCCATTAGTTTCTTCACACATCCATTAGTTTCTTCACACATCCATTAGTTTCTTCACACATCCATTAGTTTCTTCACACATTCATTAGTTTCTTCACACATTCATTAGTTTCTTCACACATCCATTAGTTTCTTCACACATTCATTAGTTTCTTCACACATTCATTAGTTTCTTCACACATTCATTAGTTTCTTCACACATCCATTAGTTTCTTCACACATTCATTAGTTTCTTCACACATTCATTAGTTTCTTCACACATTCATGAGTAGCTTAATAATCACAAGGCGCAACCTACAACTTCTGCTGCCACCTGACGCCGGAGATCAATTTCCTTATCTAATTGGTGATATTTTCTAAAGTTCGAAAATAGAAAACAGGAAGTAACGTGCTTCATATTTATGGTAAACTTCGAACAAATATTTGAGAAAACTCAACCTTCTACATGTTGATGAAATAATCAGTTTTAAGAACACCAGGGGGAAGCACCGTAGCCAATGAATATGATCAATAAATAGACAGTGAACAAGTATTAGAACTTACGGAATTTTTTAAACCAAAAATAAGATTCGAGTCACAAACCTATATTTCTGACGGCACCCATTGCCTTGCTCTACAGACGAGCGTTTTCAAGAAAACATCCTGCTAGTTCTCAAATAAAAAGCTTCACGAAGTCATGTCTTTAATAAACTGAGCCGGCTGTTGAACACAGAATAATCAGGTCAGATTCGATTGAACAGTGTTTGCATAAGCACTTGCAATAAGCTTTTTATGCTTGTATATATTTGAATGTGGCGTCTATGGCCTAGGGGTTAGTGACTCTGTCTATTAACCCCGACGTTCTGAGTTCGAATCACGCTGCGGACAGTTTGCTTGCAAATTGTTTCCGTTGATTTTAACAAAGGACGATGGCGCCACCCGTTCAGAAAGCAATGGCAAACTACTGAACGTATAAGTGGTGCCTAGAAAATCAACGACTTGTTTACTGTGGTTGATGGCTACGTCCTTTGGGATATGCCACGATTTTCATTTCATATATTTGAAACACAACAACATGCATACATACACGCGACAGTCTCGTTGATCCTACGATGATCAAAATCTTACTCCACATGATGACTATTGAAATAGATTGCAGCCTGGTAAAGTGAGTAGGGTTCGAACAGGGAAACACATCCATGAGATATGGTGGTTGTGTAACTACATATGTTTAGCATGAGTTATCTCTGAGTTATCTATTGCGTTGTTCTTCTTAATAAGGCCAATAATTTGCGACACAGAAGACCCAAATCTGTCTTTCAGTACACGCCATGCCACTCTGATCACGAAAACCCATTACGTATACTGCGACAGACTGCCAGAAAGAAGACTGCTAGGACTCCTTTCCTGCAACCACCTTGGTGGAATGAAAATGTTGAAAAAGCATGGCTGGAAAAAGAGGCTGCTACAAAGTCATGGCAGAGAGCACGAAAGAAGCGACCTAGAAATATGTGTGATGTGGCTGAAAAGTCTGCTATTCGCCACAAAGCCACTGGGGATTTCAAAGTATTGGCTAGTGAGGCAAAGAGTGGGTTATGGGAGACTTTCATAACGCAAGTCTGTGGCGACAAGTCTCTATATCAATTCTGGCAGTTTCATAGCAAAATGAACAGGAGGAATACCAGCCAGTCTTTTCCTACTTTACGTGACTCGTCAGGATCCGTCTTGACAACAGATGCAGAGAAGGGGCAGGGGTTCCTTCATCGTTTCGTGGAACAGACAGAAAAGGTGATAAAACTGACCGCCATAATATCATAAGTGCTCTTCGTGATATTACTAGCTCTGGAGAACCTTACATTGACTTAATAACAAAGGAGGATGTTGTTAATGCACTCAAGGCAAGCCACAGCACCGCTCCAGGGCCTGATGGTGTCCAATATCATCACATCAAACAGCTGGACGAGACTGTTATTAATGCAGTTGTGGTGGATTTTAATAAAAGTGTACAGAATGCTGTGGTACCCGAAGATTGGCTTCATAGTTATTTACGACTGCTCCACAAACATGGGAAGGATCCTAAACTGCTCAGCAGCTACCGAATACTCACCTTGCAAAATGTATATGGCAAATTACTAGAGAAGATAGTGGCCAGAAAGGTAATGTGTCACTTGGAGAATGACCACATTCTCCTTGACACTTTGGGTAGCTACCGGCCAATGAAAGGGACATGGTACAATGCTGGCACGTTTGCATATGATGTTTATGAAGGCTTCCAATCCAAGCAAGAGACTGTTGCTGTGGCCATCGACTTGGAGGATGCTTATAACAAGGTGAATTATTCAATAATGGTGCGCTCTTTGATTAAATGTAAAGTTAATCCTTGGCTGGTAAACTGGATAGCTGCTTCTTTAATGGAGAGAACCGTTGCACTCCGTTTAGAAACATGGACATCGGATCCTGCTCGTATATGCCCGGGATTACCCCAGGTTCTCCTCTATCACCCGTGTTGTTTAATATTTACACAGCAAATGTAGCTAAAATTCAGCCAACCGGATTGGGTCGACATTGACATTTGCAGATGATATCTTAATATATAGGACTGGTTCAGATAGACGAGAGATGGTTGACGACATTCAGAAAACATTGCATACCATCTCGGGTTGGTGTAGAGAGTCTCGCTCTCAGGTCAATCCTGAAAAAGCGTGTATGTTGTGGTGCTCGTTGAATAATCACATCGTCAAGGCTGACCTACCCTGTGTAATCTTTGATGAACATACCATCGAGCGCAGAGACAGGCTTCGCTATCTTGGAATAACCTTTGATCGTAGTCTATCTTTCAAACACCATATTGAACAGACGATCAAGGTGCAAGCGTGGTCTTGCGGCTCTCAAAGTTATGGTGGCCGCACACCTTGAGCAGAGACTACTTGCCCTTTGTTCGATCGACTGGTAATGTCAGTGGTAGATTACGGACTCGGAATTCTTACGATATCAAGATCACAATGTGAACGACTTGAACGGGTTCAGAATGAAGGTATGCGTATAGTTCTGGGCTGCACTAGAGATACCCCATTGTGAAGATGAGATATATGCTTGGCCTTCTGTCACTACGCTCCCGTCATGCAATCGCCCAAACCAAGGCATATATGCGGGTTACTTCGGATAAGAGACATCCACTTACAGGAACACTAATGATGTTAAGGGCACGAGAATCAAGCGTGGCATGTCGTGGATGGCCCAGGCTGAGATAACGATTGGCCAGGTGACTACGGTTGCGACTCTACCAAAAGGGGAAGAATGGATCCCAACAGATGGAAGCATGATGAACTATCTCAACGTTATCATTACTCTTGGAAGAGAATGTAGAGATTGGGGCAACATGAAGGCTGATCTCGCAGTTAAGCAGCTGATAGCAGATAATGCAAGGGATGATGATGTTGTTGTATATACCGATGGGTCGGTTCAACGGTGAGAAATTCGGCTGGGGTTTCTTGGCTAATGCGCATGGTAGGGTTGTTGCAGAGCGAAGTGGGGCATACAGGACAACTACTTCTAGTATGAGGATGGAGGTTGAGGCCGTTACTGCTGCCCTCCATTGGATTTCTGGGACTTCATTTACTGGGGCAGTTGTTGTATCTGACTCTCAGTCGATGCTTCACAAGATCCAGAAGGGCAGGTTTCGGTATGAGGGGATGTCGTCTATAGAAGTTTCTAACCTCCAGCGGCTTACGTGGATATACTGTCCTGGGCATGCGGGTGTTTACGGTAATGAGAGAGCGGACAGGCTTGCATCAACAGCATCGATTGTTGGGGAGTTGAAGATGGATAAGGGGATATTCTTCGGTCTCTTCGAGACTCTCTGTTGGATGAGGACACTAAAATCGATGTTGAATCGATCAAGCGATTTAAGCAGTTTGGAATTACCCTTTGTTCAAGTCGAACTGGATGCCTGAGAGGCAGAGTGAGAGGTGTGTTTAATCAGCGAGCCACAGGAACCATCAGTATGCATACTCTTCGATATCTGTTGGGGAGACTGAGCACCTATGGGTTTGCCCGGAGTGCTATGACGTCAGTTTAGTAACCAATAACCAATAACTATCTCTGACAGCCTTTTATGAACAATCAGATCTGATATGAGACTACAGTACAATTCCAGATGTCGTAATTTAACGTGGGGTTCTTTCTATTTGTAAGCGTCTGTAGCTCAAGCGGTAGTGAGCTCGATCATGAACACAAGCGTACCTGGTTCAAACCCCAAGGTTGGCAAGTTTGGAAGCAAATTCGTTTCCGTGGGATGCTTACAAAAGGTAAAAATAGACCTCACAGTTCAGAAAGCAATGGCAAACTACGGAACGTATAAGTGGTGCCTAGAAAAATCAACGACTCGTTTATTGTGGTTGATGGCTACGTCCTTTAGGATATGCCACGATTTTCATATTTTTTTGATCTATTTATAAAATCTTAGTTACACGCCTGTACAAATTGGTTATAGATACCATCCGATATATATTCAATATAGACACCACGTGCTGGGAATCCCTGACGCAAGATTATCAAATGTGCCGCTGTGATAACACAAGAGTGACGCAAGATTATCAAATGTGCCGCTGTGATAACACAAGAGTGACGCAAGATTATCAAATGTGCCGCTGTGATAACACAAGAGTGACGCAAGATTATCAAATGTGCCGCTGTGATAACACAAGAGAATCATCGTACCGTTGAGGCACAGAGAAAACCGTATGTGCGAAAAGACAAAACAAACAGCACTCACATGTCTAACCTTGATCATGTATGCCCCACATGTGGTAGGAGATTGTGTTCTAGGATTGGACTATACAGTCACCTACCTCCGCACATACCAGACAGGTGCAGCACCACACGTCTGAGACTGCTGTCATCATCGCTTAAGATGGACGGCTATTACTACAAATTTGTGTCTTGTTGGACAACATGCATGAACTGGCCGAAATGCGGATGTGCCTGACCTACAAGCTGTACGGCCTCACGGGGCGCAACGTATTCACGTTCTGTGTGCAGACCACACATAGTGGTTAACTTGGTTGATAAGAAGAAACTTATACAAACAAACACTGCAGATGTGTACTTTACGTGTCCTGATCATACGACAGACAAACATTTCCCAGTGTTTGCTCATACACGATTTTCGTGACTGACGATTAGAGATGGTGCCCCAGCACAGCTGTTGTGTAGTCATGTCCACGGATCATCAAAACAACTCGTGCAATTTAGCAAGGTGGTCGTGTCAGAATACTTGGTCCTTGCTTTTATTATCAACGACTGCATTTTCCAAAAAGGCCAAATTTATTGCGAAAAGTAAAAAAAAAAAAATTCTCAAAAATGTGTTGAATGAGATGTATTGTCGGCGTTAGAATTAGCGAAATTAACAAACTGCTTCGAAATTCTAGCATGGTTGATCCTAAACTGTCTTAGTATGCATTGTTCCATACTCCATGTGGCACAAATAAGATAAAACGGCTAGGGGACTGCTAGAGTAGTTGATAGTAGCTCGGCCTGCTAGCTGTGAGACGCCTCATAGCTCGGGTTCGAACCTACTGTCCGGCATTTGTTCGAGTCCCTGGTCTTACTCAGGACGATAACGTGAGTACCTCTGAAGTCGGAGAAAATCTGACTGTATGGCGAGGGAATACTAATTACGAGTACATTGAGCACACGGCTGCCAGTGTAAAGTAATTTACAATGTGCACGCTGCTGCCATTGTGAGAAATTGGAAAAACGGATTTTCACGCAAAAATCAGTTTCAGAGATGAAACTTCGTCTGAGTTGAAAGCGGACGAAAAAAAAAAGATAAAACGGCTAAGAATGTTCTTAATCCGGAACAACCACACAGTGGCTAGAAAAGCAAGGCCGAAAATGTTAAGGTTTCTCTTCTCGTGCGAGCCCAAACTTTGGCAAATGCCGAAACATTTTGGACGCGATTGTCGTACACGTTTTTTGATGACATCAACAGCGTGCGTACTCTCCCTGACTTAAAAACAATTGTGAAGATGAAATATATGTTTGGTCTTCTGTCACTACGCTCCCGTCATGCAATCGCCCAAACCAAGGCATGTATGCGGGTTACTTCGGATAAGAGACATCCACTACACAAGAACACTAATGATGTTAAGGGCACGAGAATCAAGCGTGTCATGTCGTGGATGGCCCAGGCTGAGAGAACAATTGGCCAGGTGACTAGGGTTGGAGCCTACAAAAGGGGAAGAATGGATCCCAACAGATGGTAACATGACCAACTATCTCAACGTTATCATTTCTCTTGAAAGAGAATGTAGAGATTGGGGCAACATGAAGGCTGATCTCGCAGTTAAGCAGCTGATAGAAGATAATGCAAGGGATGATGATGTTGTTGTATATACCGATGGGTCGGTTCAACGTGGTGAGAAATCCGGCTGGGTTTCTTGGCTAATGCGCATGGTAGGGTTGTTGCAGAGCGAAGTGGGGCATTCAGGACAACTACTTCTAGTATGAGGATGGAGGTTGAGGCCGTTATTGCTGTCCTCCATTTTATCTATGGGACTTCATTTACTGGGACAGTTGTTGTATCTGACTCTCAGTCGATGCTTCACAAGATCCAGAAGGGCAGGTTTCGGTATGAGTGGATGACGTCTATAGAAGTATCTAACCTCCAGCGGCTTACGTGGATATACTGTCCTGGGCATGCGGGTGTTTACGGTAATGAGAGAGCGGACAGGCTTGCATCAACAGCATCGATTGTTGGGGAGTTGAAGATGGATAAGGGGATATTCTTCGGTCTCTTCGCGACTGTCTGTTGGATTACACTAAAATCGATGTTGAATCGATCAAGCGATTTAAGCAGTTTGGAGTTACCCGTTGTTCACAAGTCCTGAGAGGCAGAGTGAGAGGTGTGTTTAATCAGCGAGCCACAGGAACCATCAGTATGCATACTCTTCGATATCTGTTGGGGAGACTGAGCATCTATGGGTCTGTCCGGAGTGCAATGACGTCAGTTTAGTAACCAATAACCAATAACTTAAAAACAAATTAAGGCCAATTAAACGACCCAAAATTGATCGATTGAATGAACGTAAACCCTTCATCTGTCCGCCCAGTACCCTCTCTGGCGAAAGTCGCACAAATGTCACAAATAGTGATCAACGTGTGGCTTTTCTAGCGCAATCGCGGAAATGGCTTTGTGGACTATAATCATATGTAAATTGACAAGCGTGGTCAATGGGGGATGTTTATCGAGCAATTTCAGCGCAAGAAAGAGGAGACTGCAGTGGTCACCTTCTGCTTCTGCGATCAACTTCTGCTATGTAAATACTCCGGTATGTGTCATAAACAGGGCAGGGGCGCTTGAGGTCTTCAACAATCCCCATAGTTTGTTTTGACGGATTTTTTCTGTTGACCAGATTTCCATTCTCACACTACTCAGGCTGGGGCAGGATGTGCTCTGGCGACTGCGTTGGTGCTCCACATGTGGCACCGAGTCCCTGAGACCCGTTCTATGAAGGTGTGCTCTGAGACCGCAGTGTCCCGTTCTAAGTCTGAAGACTGGTCTGCGCTTGTCTGTTAAGTGTATTTATACTATCGTGCTCTGGGTTGTATCCTCCGTTTATTTTCTCCACATCATTTTTCCGAATTGTTTCAGAATAGTTTTGCTCCTGTGAAGCTTTGTGTTGGGTGGTGTTGTGTTAGGCTCCTCCATTCTTGTCGTGACGGTTTGTCAGCCCTTTTTATTTTCATGGTATGCCACAGTGTGATTGTATCCACTGTAAGACTAATTCTGATTTCGTTGACAGCAAGCTGAGATTTGCCTTACATCCCGGATGATCTTGTCTTGTTTGGACATGAGATGGTCTGGAGAATGGATCTTGAGTCGCTAAAGACTGCAATATTTTTGCTGACACCTGCTGGTTGATGAGAATCTGTACGACTGCAAGGAGAGTTGTTGACTCTAAAGTTGTTACATGTTTCTCCTGCTGCCAGAGAGCGTGTTTCTGTGTTTCTTTTGGGTTGTGTAATGTAGATTCCGATGCCTCTCTTCCTGATAGCATCTGTAGCAGAGCCATCTGTGAACACGCGTGTCCTTATGCTGGTGGGATATTGCTCTTGTAGCATTAGGAGTGACCTGGCTCTTTGTTCTGTATCTTTTTTAGGTTATTCCTGGGACTTCTAGGTGTATTTGAGCATGTTTTTGGCAGCATGTCCATGGCTCTGGTGTTATGGCTTCCCATATTTCCGTGTCAGTTTCTAAGATGTCTGAATGTTGCGTGTGGAATTCTCTTGCCAGATGGTTGGGACCTTTCCTTGCAAGTCTATTTTTGTTTTCTCTTGGAGCAGTGGTCACCAATACTCTACCTCTCTATAGGAGTTTGCAACACTAAGCATAGTACTCCACGCCTAGAGTTGTTAGAGGTTTCTGGGTCTTCAAGAAAGCCAGTTATGCCTACTCTCCCCAACTGAAATATAAGAAAAATGGTGAAATAAACCCATAATTCATTGAGGTTCGAAAACAAACCCACCAACGTGCTCATTGAGTCAATGACAATCATTGGCAATCATCTGCTGTGTTCAGAACAATTTACTCGATTATTTTAATCACTGTTGTGTAGAATTTTAATCACTGTACCAGGCATACATTGTTTAGAAGATTATTATGTACTATCAAAACGCACAAAGTGAATTTGTTATTGAACTTTGTAAAATATCTTACTTCGTGTTTTGATATTTCGTAGTGTTGTTTTGTAGTTTTACAGCATTTCTTTCAGTTTGTTATTAGCGGCCTTGACCTTACAGTGTTTCCTGTTCGTTATTTTTGGAAATGACGAGCTCTGTTGTTTCTAAGAAAGCTATCCTATTATTGTCAATTCTGTTTTGAACTTTCGAAACTGGAACTGACCACCAATAGAAAGCTCTAACAGGTAACTGATATACAGATGTAAACGAACTGTATAGTGTCGAAAATCAAACGAATACGGACGTGTTGTTGACATATATACATATATAATATAAATATATAATTATACTTTTTTAGTTACTCGCCTCAAACTCAATCACCCGTTGACTGTTGTCAAAATGTAATTAATAGTATGTAACTATGTTGTTAAATAATGAGTGTTTCGATTGCTGCTACTACACGCCCACTGCACTTTTATTATGTGGCACTAATGCCCAATGAAAACCTAGGCTAATGCAGTTAGTGATAGTAGGGATGTTTGCATGGATTTCAAACGCGTCTCTCTCCTTCTCGCTATCACCCTCACTTAGACTGATGTACCAGATTTCCCCATAAATCTCATTCGTGGAAATCCATGCAGCCTTAGCATGGGTGTGATTTTCGTCACATCTTCAGCGCCATTTGGAGCTCTGGTGCTTATCCTTCGGCGATGTGTCCGGTTTTATTCAGCGTTTACTGGGCTCGCTCTCCGTCAGCCATTGGCTGTCCCCAGCCGAGCTGCAAGGCTGCAGGTTAATATTTTTTTAGGTAGCTACCTTAGACAACCTTCCTCCCGGGATGTTGAGCGTCATCTGCCCAGGTTACCAGTCTTTTTGAACTACTTGGTTTGCCTGTCTTTGCTCCACTAGTCTTTGATTGTCCCCAATCGAACTACAAGGCAGTAGTGGTTAAACTAAACGCTTATGTAATGGGGACATTTATGATTTAACTTATTCGCTACAAATTTTATTTGCCTCTGAAGTGGTCGAAATTATTCTTTTTTATATAGCAAATTAAAGGAATGAACTTTCTCACAAAATATAATAAGGTTAGGTCAGATCAGGTGTTTCATCTGATACTGATACAGTAAATAGTACTATCTGTGTTGTCAAACCCAATGCGTCGGAAGGGGGGAGGGATGACTTGGAGGAGCTAAAGGCTAGTAGAGTAAACTTTGATAGAAAATCCACATGTCTACTGACCTTGTAGTGTACACAGAAATAGTCTAAAAGTCAACATGCAGATGTAAAACTTTGTTCAGAAAAACAAGAAAAATTAACCTCTCAGTTTTGACTATGACCATGTGTTTTGAACTTGACAACATAGAACCGTCAAAAACAAAATACATTAAAAAATCAGCTGTCATAGACAGAGAACTCAAGAGACTGCAGGTGGGTGTAGCTGCCATACAGGAAACCAGGCTCCCAGATTGCGGCTCAGTAAAGAAAAAGAACTACACATTCTTTTGGCTGGGCCTAGACACAAATCAGCCTAGACTGTATGGAGTCAGCTTTGCTGTGCACAATAAACTTGCCAACTCTATTCACACATCAATAGCTGTAACAGAGCACATAATGTCCCTTAGACTCTGTGTAAAATCTGAACTCATAAACATCTGTGTCTTCGAATAAACACTAGCAGCATTTGCAGAAGATACAGTGTCACATGCAAGGTCTTTGCACTAGCCCTTCTACAATTACTAAATTACTGCAGAAATTAGCAGAACGTTCTCTTAGAGTCAAAACGGGAATTCAGAGCTGGATGGTCAACAAATGACATGTTCACTCGTTGACAACTTCAAGAGAAATGCAGAGAGCAGGCAAGACCAATATTCATTACATTCGTCAGTCTTTCAAAGGCATTTGACACTCAGCAAACCAAAACTATAAAGTAGGGAAGCATATTTTCTGTCCTCTGAATTGCTCAAACCGATCACCTCTTTGCACTTCTTCTTTTGTCATCACACTGCTACCGGGTTGTTGCCCAGTGTCGTGTCCTCTTTGCATGAAGGATTGAAATTCAGCATAAAGTCAAAGGGCAGTACATCTGATAGCTTCTATGTTAAGAGTGGAGTCAAACAGGGCGGAGACATTGCCTTCATTCTCTTTTGCATTTTCTTCACAGTCCTTTTATACCTTGCCTTCGCGGATGCTGATGGCGATGTATTCACCCACACTAGATCTGATAGTTCCCTCTTCAACCTGGCTTGTTCAAAAGTCAATACAAAAACAACATAAATACTTCTCAAGCTTATTTTAATGCTGTCTTCTTTTGATTTTAGAAGTTTGTAAGAATATGATTGGTTGATAGGACCATCATCATTTCACTTCGGTGAGTAACCATGGGAGCTCCGATCTCTTTCTTACACAGGAAAATCTCAGCGGCAGTGCACAAAATCTGTAGCACTGGCAAGGTTCCCCGATGTAATTTAGAAAATGGTGAAAATATTTTGTAGGAATTGTATTTTTAAATCTTTCCAATGAATTTTGTCCAGGCAGTGCCTTTCTAGCCTGCCTCTCTCGATTTTGGGACCTATGTTTTATCATCCATCTCCGTTAATACTAGAAACTCGATCTCACCTACAGTGATATCAGTGGCCTATGGAGAAACATCCATATGGCTCCACAAGTGAACAAACCGAATACTTTTGAGAGAGCTGAGCACCTAACCACTACACCAAAGAAACCCCAAAGAAAATGAATGATGCTGTATTGTAAAGCATTTAGAACTTTGTATGATAATGAATGATGCTGGATTATAAAGCATTTAGAACTTTGTATGATAATGAATGATGCTGGATTGTAAAGCATTTAGAACTTTGTATGATAATGAATGATGCTGTATTGTAAAGCATTTAGAACTTTGTATGATAATGAATGATGCTGGATTGTAAAGCATTTAGAACTTTGTATGATAATGAATGATGCTGGATTATAAAGCATTTAGAACTTTGTATGATAATGAATGATGCTGTATTGTAAAGCTTTTAGAACTTTGTATGATAATGAATGATGCTGGATTGTAAAGCATTTAGAACTTTGTATGATAATGAATGATGCTGTATTGTAAAGCATTTAGAACTTTGTATGATAATGAATGATGCTGGATTGTAAAGCATTTAGAACTTTGTATGATAATGAATGATGCTGGATTATAAAGCATTTAGAACTTTGTATGATAATGAATGATGCTGGATTATAAAGCATTTAGAACTTTGTATGATAATGAATGATGCTGTATTGTAAAGCATTTAGAACTTTGTATGATAATGAATGATGCTGGATTGTAAAGCATTTAGAACTTTGTATGATAATGAATGATGCTGGATTGTAAAGCATTTAGAACTTTGTATGATAATGAATGATGCTGTATTGTAAAGCATTTAGAACTTTGTATGATAATGAATGATGCTGTATTGTAAAGCATTTAGAACTTTGTATGATAATGAATGATGCTGGATTATAAAGCATTTAGAACTTTGTATGATAATGAATGATGCTGGATTATAAAGCATTTAGAACTTTGTATGATAATGAATGATGCTGGATTGTAAAGCATTTAGAACTTTGTATGATAATGAATGATGCTGGATTGTAAAGCATTTAGAACTTTGTATGATAATGAATGATGCTGGATTATAAAGCATTTAGAACTTTGTATGATAATGAATGATGCTGTATTGTAAAGCATTTAGAACTTTGTATGATAATGAATGATGCTGGATTATAAAGCATTTAGAACTTTGTATGATAATGAACGATGTAATCTTGTCTTAAATTTAGAAAATCCAGAATGGAAGATAAAGGAAAGCAAACAAATGAACTGGATAGAGCAAGAATCCAGAAATTGATAGATGAATTTGATGATGGTACTTTTCTGGATGAAACAGGTGATTTCAAGTACACCAATCCAGAAGTAACATCTGTTATCCACATGGATAATATGAATCATTTAGGAAATGTAAGTACATTGGCTTAGATGGTCTGTTGTAGCTATTAATAGAATTGTATTTTTTGTCTTTTAGTATGAAAATCTACGACTTGAAAAGCTATGATACACAAATCTAAGATTGATATTCTTCTTTTTCTGCAATCAACTTCTGCTATGTGACTACTCCGGTATGTGTCATAAACAGGGCGGTTCTCCTGAGGTCTTCACTGTTTCCCCATAATTTGTTCTGCAGGGTTGTTTCTGTTGGCCAGATTTCCTTTCTCACGATGCTCAGGCTGGGACAGTCTTGCAAGATGTGCTCTGGGGACTGCTTTGGTGCTCCACAGGTGCTGACAGCCTAGTCTCCGAGACCCATTCTCTGGAGATTTGCTCTGAGACCGCAGTGTCCCATTCTAAGTCTGACAACTGTGGTAGGTTTACATACAAATCTATGATAAAAAAATCTATGTGCTCAGTTTTCCCTAACAGATGTTGAAGGGTGTACATACCTTTGTCAATGAATGTCTTTCTGGATTCTCAGACTGAGATGGTATGATAGAGTTGCAAACACAGACCTGTGGATAAGAACTGGGCAGGAACCCATGATGACCCAGATCAAGAGAGAAAAATGGTGATGGGTCAGGCATACCCTACGGAAGACACAGTCGAGTGTCACTAGACAAGCACTTGAGTGGAACCCGCAAGGAAAACGAAAAGAGGATGCTCTAAACAGACCTGGAGACGAAGTCTTCTTGAGGAACTGAAGGCTGCTCGACTATCCTGGGAGATCATAAAGAAAACAGCCAGAGATCTGAAACAGAAGAGTGGTGAACAACTGGTGAGGCCCTGTGCTCCATGAGGAGCGGAGAGGAATAAGTCAAGTTATACATACTGATGGTTCTTGTGGCTCGCTGGTTAAATGCACTCTTCACCCTACCCTTCAGGCATCTATTTCTACTTCTACAGGGTCACTCGAACTTCTTAAATCGCTGATCGATTCAACATCTGTTTCAGTGTCTTCATCCAACAAGCAGGCGTGAAGAGACCAAAGACCATCCCCCATATCCATCTTCAACTCCCCAACAATCAATGCTGTTGATGCAAGCCTGTCCGCTCTCTCATTGTCGCGAACACCCGCTTGCCTAGGACAATAGACCCATATATGCTATGACACCAGTTGGGAAAAGAAAATGTGGAAGACCAAAGACCACTCTTCGAAGAACAATCCAACAAGAAAGTAAACTATTGGGATGTAAAACCAAACAAGATCTCCAACTGCTAGCAACGAACCGCATCACATGGAGATCTAAAACCTCTGCCCTATGTGCCGCCTTTGGCACGAAAGGAACTAACTAACTAACTATGCTATGACATGCCAATCTGTGACAAACAAAACACATCTAAGTAAATTGATATTGTTTTTGGTTTCTCTCGCCCACTAGAATTCACTCGGAGTCATGGAGTCTAACATGACACCTCTGACTGATTCTTGTGTGAAGGCTTGCTTTCCTTATCACAAGTATTCCTCTAGTATTCCTCGCCTTTTAGACGAGCCTTACTTTGACTTCAAAGGTACTTGTAATTTAGATACCCGGGTAAAGTTAATGCGTCTCCTAAAGTCCAACAGCATACCGTATGCATACCAACAATTTGTGGCCCAAGCTTACCTCGAATTATGGATTATGACACATTGCCACCATCCGGTAACCCCAGTAGATTGATATAATCCATGGCACTATCCACACAGTGAGGGATTAACAAAATTACATCTAAGTAGATTGATATAATCCATGGCACTATCCACACAGTGAGGGATTAACAAAATTACATCTAAGTAGATTGATATAATCCATGGCACTATCCACACAGTGAGGGATTAACAAAATTACATCTAAGTAGATTGATATAATCCATGGCACTATCCACACAGTGAGGGATTAACAAAATGACATCTAAGTAGATTGATATAATCCATGGCACTATCCACACAGTGAGGGATTAACAAAATGACATCTAAGTAGATTGAGATCACCCTCGGTGTTGTCCACACAGTGAGTTATTAACAAAATGACATCTAAGTAGATTGATATAATCCTTGTTGCTATCCACACCGTGAGTTATTAACAAAATGACATCTAAGTAATCACTAAGACCAATATTGAAGTCTGATATATTGTGTTTCATTCTTTCTATCAAGGCCACACAGAATCAATATCAGCAACATGTGGGAGCAATTCATGGTTTTCACTCTGAAGGTAAGTAGTACATTATGCCCCCCTCTTCCACTCTGAAGGTAAGTAGTACATTATGCCCCCCTCTTCCACTCTGAAGGTAAGTAGTACATTATGCCCCCCTCTTCCACTCTGAAGGTAAGTAGTACATTATGCCCCCCTCTTCCACTCTGAAGGTAAGTAGTACATTATGCCCCCCTCTTCCACTCTGAAGGTAAGTAGTACATTATGCCCCCCTCTTCCACTCTGAAGGTAAGTAGTACATTATGCCCCCCTCTTCCACTCTGAAGGTAAGTAGTACATTATGCCCCCCTCTTCCACTCTGAAGGTAAGTAGTACATTATGCCCCCCTCTTCCACTCTGAAGGTAAGTAGTACATTATGCCCCCCTCTTCCACTCTGAAGGTAAGTAGTACATTATGCCCCCCTCTTCCACTCTGAAGGTAAGTAGTACATTATGCCCCCCTCCACCCCAAATGAGGGCTGAGAAATATATGTTCACTCCATTTCCTTGTTCTCACTGAAAGTGGTGTTTGTTAAGGCAAACCTTATATGTTACTTTGTTCTTACTGAAAGTGGTGTTTGTTAAGGCAAACCTTATATGTTACTTTGTTCTTGCTGAAAGTGGTGTTTGTTAAGGCAAACCTTATATGTTACTTTGTTCTTACTGAAAGTGGTGTTTGTTAAGGCAAACCTTATATGTTACTTTGTTCTTACTGAAAGTGATGTTTGTTAAGGCAAACCTTATATGTTTCTTTGTTCTTACTGAAAGTGATGTTTGTTAAGGCAAACCTTATATGTTACTTTGTTCTTACTGAAAGTGGTGTTTGTTAAGGCAAACCTTATATGTTACTTTGTTCTTACTGAAAGTGGTGTTTGTTAAGGCAAACCTTATATGTTACTTTGTTCTTGCTGAAAGTGGTGTTTGTTAAGGCAAACCTTATATGTTACTTTGTTCTTACTGAAAGTGGTGTTTGTTAAGGCAAACCTTATATGTTACTTTGTTCTTGCTGAAAGTGGTGTTTGTTAAGGCAAACCTTATATGTTACTTTGTTCTTACTGAAAGTGGTGTTTGTTAAGGCAAACCTTATATGTTACTTTGTTCTTACTGAAAGTGATGTTTGTTAAGGCAAACCTTATATGTTTCTTTGTTCTTACTGAAAGTGATGTTTGTTAAGGCAAACCTTATATGTTACTTTGTTCTTACTGAAAGTGGTGTTTGTTAAGGCAAACCTTATATGTTACTTTGTTCTTACTGAAAGTGGTGTTTGTTAAGGCAAACCTTATATGTTACTTTGTTCTTGCTGAAAGTGGTGTTTGTTAAGGCAAACCTTATATGTTACTTTGTTCTTACTGAAAGTGGTGTTTGTTAAGGCAAACCTTATATGTTACTTTGTTCTTACTGAAAGTGATGTTTGTTAAGGCAAACCTTATATGTTTCTTTGTTCTTACTGAAAGTGATGTTTGTTAAGGCAAACCTTATATGTTACTTTGTTCTTACTGAAAGTGGTGTTTGTTAAGGCAAACCTTATATGTTACTTTGTTCTTACTGAAAGTGGTGTTTGTTAAGGCAAACCTTATATGTTACTTTGTTCTTGCTGAAAGTGGTGTTTGTTAAGGCAAACCTTATATGTTACTTTGTTCTTACTGAAAGTGGTGTTTGTTAAGGCAAACCTTATATGTTACTTTGTTCTTACTGAAAGTGATGTTTGTTAAGGCAAACCTTATATGTTACTTTGTTCTTACTGAAAGTGATGTTTGTTAAGGCAAACCTCATATGTTACTTTGTTCTTGCTGAAAGTGATGTTTGTTAAGGCAAACCTTATATGTTACTTTGTTCTTACTGAAAGTGGTGTTTGTTAAGGAAAACCTTATATGTTACTTTGTTCTTACTGAAAGTGGTGTTTGTTAAGGCAAACCTTATATGTTACTTTGTTTTTACTGAAAGTGGTGTTTGTTAAGGCAAACCTTATATGTTACTTTGTTCTTACTGAAAGTGGTGTTTGTTAATGCAAACCTTATATGTTACTTTGTTCTTACTGAAAGTGATGTTTGTTAAGGCAAACCTTATATGTTACTTTGTTCTTGCTGAAAGTGGTGTTTGTTAAGGCAAACCTTATATGTTACTTTGTTCTTACTGAAAGTGGTGTTTGTTAAGGCAAACCTTATATGTTACTTTGTTCTTACTGAAAGTGATGTTTGTTAAGGCAAACCTTATATGTTACTTTGTTCTTACTGAAAGTGATGTTTGTTAAGGCAAACCTCATATGTTACTTTGTTCTTGCTGAAAGTGATGTTTGTTAAGGCAAACCTTATATGTTACTTTGTTCTTACTGAAAGTGGTGTTTGTTAAGGAAAACCTTATATGTTACTTTGTTCTTACTGAAAGTGGTGTTTGTTAAGGCAAACCTTATATGTTACTTTGTTTTTACTGAAAGTGGTGTTTGTTAAGGCAAACCTTATATGTTACTTTGTTTTTACTGAAAGTGGTGTTTGTTAATGCAAACCTTATATGTTACTTTGTTCTTACTGAAAGTGATGTTTGTTAAGGCAAACCTTATATGTTTCTTTGTTCTTACTGAAAGTGATGTTTGTTAAGGCAAACCTTATATGTTACTTTGTTCTTACTGAAAGTGGTGTTTGTTAAGGCAAACCTTATATGTTACTTTGTTCTTACTGAAAGTGGTGTTTGTTAAGGCAAACCTTATATGTTACTTTGTTCTTACTGAAAGTGATGTTTGTTAAGGCAAACCTTATATGTTACTTTGTTCTTACTGAAAGTGGTGTTTGTTAAGGCAAACCTTATATGTTACTTTGTTCTTACTGAAAGTGATGTTTGTTAAGGCAAACCTTATGTTACTTTGTTCTTACTGAAAGTGGTGTTTGTTAAGGCAAACCTTATATGTTACTTTGTTTTTACTGAAAGTGGTGTTTGTTAAGGCAAACCTTATATGTTACTTTGTTCTTACTGAAAGTGGTGTTTGTTAATGCAAACCTTATATGTTACTTTGTTCTTACTGAAAGTGATGTTTGTTAAGGCAAACCTTATATGTTTCTTTGTTCTTACTGAAAGTGATGTTTGTTAAGGCAAACCTTATATGTTACTTTGTTCTTACTGAAAGTGGTGTTTGTTAAGGCAAACCTTATATGTTACTTTGTTCTTACTGAAAGTGATGTTTGTTAAGGCAAACCTTATGTTACTTTGTTCTTACTGAAAGTGGTGTTTGTTAAGGCAAACCTTATATGTTACTTTGTTCTTGCTGAAAGTGGTGTTTGTTAAGGCAAACCTTATATGTTACTTTGTTCTTACTGAAAGTGGTGTTTGTTAAGGCAAACCTTATATGTTACTTTGTTCTTGCTGAAAGTGGTGTTTGTTAAGGCAAACCTTATATGTTACTTTGTTCTTACTGAAAGTGGTGTTTGTTAAGGCAAACCTTATATGTTACTTTGTTCTTACTGAAAGTGATGTTTGTTAAGGCAAACCTTATATGTTTCTTTGTTCTTACTGAAAGTGATGTTTGTTAAGGCAAACCTTATATGTTACTTTGTTCTTACTGAAAGTGGTGTTTGTTAAGGCAAACCTTATATGTTACTTTGTTCTTACTGAAAGTGGTGTTTGTTAAGGCAAACCTTATATGTTACTTTGTTCTTGCTGAAAGTGGTGTTTGTTAAGGCAAACCTTATATGTTACTTTGTTCTTACTGAAAGTGGTGTTTGTTAAGGCAAACCTTATATGTTACTTTGTTCTTACTGAAAGTGATGTTTGTTAAGGCAAACCTTATATGTTACTTTGTTCTTACTGAAAGTGATGTTTGTTAAGGCAAACCTCATATGTTACTTTGTTCTTGCTGAAAGTGATGTTTGTTAAGGCAAACCTTATATGTTACTTTGTTCTTACTGAAAGTGGTGTTTGTTAAGGAAAACCTTATATGTTACTTTGTTCTTACTGAAAGTGGTGTTTGTTAAGGCAAACCTTATATGTTACTTTGTTTTTACTGAAAGTGGTGTTTGTTAAGGCAAACCTTATATGTTACTTTGTTCTTACTGAAAGTGGTGTTTGTTAATGCAAACCTTATATGTTACTTTGTTCTTACTGAAAGTGATGTTTGTTAAGGCAAACCTTATATGTTACTTTGTTCTTGCTGAAAGTGGTGTTTGTTAAGGCAAACCTTATATGTTACTTTGTTCTTACTGAAAGTGGTGTTTGTTAAGGCAAACCTTATATGTTACTTTGTTCTTACTGAAAGTGATGTTTGTTAAGGCAAACCTTATATGTTACTTTGTTCTTACTGAAAGTGATGTTTGTTAAGGCAAACCTCATATGTTACTTTGTTCTTGCTGAAAGTGATGTTTGTTAAGGCAAACCTTATATGTTACTTTGTTCTTACTGAAAGTGGTGTTTGTTAAGGAAAACCTTATATGTTACTTTGTTCTTACTGAAAGTGGTGTTTGTTAAGGCAAACCTTATATGTTACTTTGTTTTTACTGAAAGTGGTGTTTGTTAAGGCAAACCTTATATGTTACTTTGTTTTTACTGAAAGTGGTGTTTGTTAATGCAAACCTTATATGTTACTTTGTTCTTACTGAAAGTGATGTTTGTTAAGGCAAACCTTATATGTTTCTTTGTTCTTACTGAAAGTGATGTTTGTTAAGGCAAACCTTATATGTTACTTTGTTCTTACTGAAAGTGGTGTTTGTTAAGGCAAACCTTATATGTTACTTTGTTCTTACTGAAAGTGGTGTTTGTTAAGGCAAACCTTATATGTTACTTTGTTCTTACTGAAAGTGATGTTTGTTAAGGCAAACCTTATATGTTACTTTGTTCTTACTGAAAGTGGTGTTTGTTAAGGCAAACCTTATATGTTACTTTGTTCTTACTGAAAGTGATGTTTGTTAAGGCAAACCTTATGTTACTTTGTTCTTACTGAAAGTGGTGTTTGTTAAGGCAAACCTTATATGTTACTTTGTTTTTACTGAAAGTGGTGTTTGTTAAGGCAAACCTTATATGTTACTTTGTTCTTACTGAAAGTGGTGTTTGTTAATGCAAACCTTATATGTTACTTTGTTCTTACTGAAAGTGATGTTTGTTAAGGCAAACCTTATATGTTTCTTTGTTCTTACTGAAAGTGATGTTTGTTAAGGCAAACCTTATATGTTACTTTGTTCTTACTGAAAGTGGTGTTTGTTAAGGCAAACCTTATATGTTACTTTGTTCTTACTGAAAGTGATGTTTGTTAAGGCAAACCTTATGTTACTTTGTTCTTACTGAAAGTGGTGTTTGTTAAGGCAAACCTTATATGTTTCTTTGTTCTTACTGAAAGTGGTGTTTGTTAAGGCAAACCTTATATGTTACTTTATGTTTCATTTTACAGCAAGTCAGCATTATATACATCTTCTGGCTCAAAATGTTTTATTTCAGCACAGCATTTTGGGGATGAATGTTCCCTCCCTTTTCCATCTCCACTTGCTTAACCAGACTGCAGTGATACAGCTTGTTACCAGAGTCATCACTTGGGCACTTGGGTATGGAGTAGGGTCTTGGTCAACTCTGTTTAGATGATACTGACTACTTTCATCTGACTGACTCGCCCTGCACTAGCCCCACTTGTCACGGTTGGGAAGCTTGCATGCCTTTGTGATCTTTCAGGTTATGCCAGCAGGAGTCTAACTCCTAGCAGGTTCAACCAAGCTGGACAAACTCAAAGTTACAGGCTAGACTAAAGCATAGGTAACAGATTTTTGCGTGAAAGCCTGCTTTCCTTATTATCAGTATCCCACACCATACAGGCGTGTACCTTCTTCAACTTCAGAGCTAAGATTCAGTAACCAATTCCAAATGTAACAGATTTGCTGTATTCTTATTCAACTTTTCTTGTTCATTTTCAGACTTGATTGAGCTTCAGAATATGAAGCTTGTGGAGGATAACCCAGAAACTTCATTGGGAGACCAGTCAAGTTCTTCTAAACATCAGAGGTATGTAGTTCTTTTAGTACCTGTATGACACAGTTAATAGGTCGGTGCTTGGTCAAGAAATAAGATGCCTTAATGTCAAGGGATAAAATGATTGTGTATCAATGGATGAAACAGTTAATAAGTCGGTGCTTGGTCAAGAAATAAGATGCCTTCATGTCAAGGGATCAATTGATTGTGTATCAATGGATGAAAGGGGTCTCTGTTGCGTAGATGTTAGGCACTTGCCTCGTGTTCCAAAGGTACTCGGTTCGCTCCCTCATGGAGCCATCTGGATATTTTTCCAGAGATCCCCGATCTCAGTGTAGATGACACCTGTGTGTTGCCAGGGTCTGCAAGAGGAAGCAAGAAATAGTAACACTGCAACCTACAAGCATTTCGTAAGAGGCGACTGAGGTAGGGGCCTAGGGAAGCTACCCTCAGTTGTAAATTTGTTTACCTTCAGACACATTTAACTTTGTGCAGTGATGATGATCCGACGACTAAACAAACAAACAAAACATTTATGTTGCAATATATACTTAATTAGTCAGTATATCTTCTTATGCTTCTTAAAACGCTCCATATCGACCACTTGTTAAACCACTCTATGTGATCTGAGCCTAAGAGCGATTGCACGTTGTGCCAGTTATGCATCTACTAGTAGGTCAGCACATCTGATTTCTGCGACACTTTTTATTTACTAGGTAGCAACCCTAGGCCTCTACCTCAGTTGTCTCTTACAACATGCCTTGTAGGTCGCAGTGTTACTATTCTTTGCTCCCCTTGCGGACCCCAGCAGCACACGGGCGAGTCAGTATATTGGCTTTGCGTCATCATAAAAAATACTGTGAGCCGGTAAATTGGCTTAAAAGGATGAAAGAGTTACGCTCCTTTACTTGGGGATCTAAATTACTAGTATGTCAGATTAAAGCTCACCTGATTGATGAGGAGCACTGATGATAACGACAGCTAGCCTTCACCTTAAAAATCAGCGTCATATTAGGCGCCTTGACTACTCCTACATTTATAGCAGGTGAGGGAGAAAATAAAATTATTCTGAAGCCAGCCATCATAAAATATAAAGAATGTAATATTTTTTGATGATGTTATTGATGTTGATGACATGCAATTGTAAACATTGTAGCATCCTAGATTTGTATTGCTAAATTAAATGTGTACGGATCCAATCAAAATAAAGTATGAATTAATATAATTTGCTGTTTCTTGAAAATTTTTCTTTCGGTACATGTCTACAATAAGATTTTCTTTGTCTATTTTTAGCCATGTTGGAGACCAAACACAATATGAAAAAAGCACCACTCGACAGCAAAATTTCAATGAACAAACTGATCGTTACCCAGACAATCAAAGAGTACAGTCACAAAGGAGAGAAAACACCACTCGGCAGCGAAGCTTCAATCAGAGAAACAATCGTCACCCAGATAGCCAAAGAGTAGAGGCACAAAGTAAAGAAAGTTTAGCTCGGAAGTGGGGCCCCAATGAACAAACCAATCGTCACCCAGATAACCAAAGTGTACAGTCACAAAGTTTAGCTCGGAAGTGGGGCCCCAATGAACAAACCAATCGTCACCCAGATAGCCAAAGTGTACAGTCACAAAGTAAAGAAAGTTTCGCTCGGAAGTGGGGCCCCAATGAACAAACCAATCGTCACCCAGATAGTCAAAGAGTAGAGTCCCAAAGTAAAGAAAGTTTTGCTCGGAAGTGGGGCCCCAATGAACAAACTAATCGTCAACCAGATAACCAAAGTGTACAGTCACAAAGTTTCTCGGAAGTGGCCCCAATGAACAAACCAATCGTCACCCAGATAGCCAAAGTGTACAGTCACAAAGTAAAGAAAGTTTCGCTCGAAGTGGGGCCCAATGAACAAACCAATCGTCACACAGATAGCCAACAAGTAGAGTCACAAAGTAAAGAAA
Source organism: Arion vulgaris (assembly GCA_020796225.1). Classification (NCBI taxonomy): domain Eukaryota; kingdom Metazoa; phylum Mollusca; class Gastropoda; order Stylommatophora; family Arionidae; genus Arion; species Arion vulgaris. Next base: position 7,017,677 of record CM036758.1, read on the forward strand.
GTTTCTCTCGGAAGTGGGGCCCCAATGAACAAACCAATCGTCACCCAGATAGCCAACAAGTAGAGTCACAAAGTAAAGAAAGTTTCGCTCAGAAGTGGGGCCCCAATGAACAACCCAATCGTCGCCCAGATAGCCAAAGTGTACAGTCACAAAGTTTCACTCGGAAGTGGGGCCCCAATGAACAAACTAATCATCACCCAGATAGCCAAAGAGTAGAGTCACAAAGTAAAGAAAGTTTCGCTTGGAAGTGGGGCCCCAATGAACAAACCAATCGTCACTCAGATAGTCAAAGTGTACAGTTACAAAATGAAGAAAACACTGCTCGGCAACGAAACTTCAATGAACAAGCCAATCGTCACCTGTACAGTCATCAAGGAATGCAACCAGAAAATGAAGGAAACGGCTCTCCATATCAGAGTTTCAATCATCAACCAAGCCATCATGCAGACAGTCATAGAAGTTACTACAATCATTATCCAGGACAAAATCACCCACAGAAACCTCAGCTCCAGCAACTTCACACACAACACCCCCAGCAATTTCACTCCCAGCAATTTCACGCACAACAACGTAGGCCCCAGCAACCTCACTCGCAGCAATTTCACCCACAACAACGTCATCCCCAGCAAACTCACCCACAGCAATTTCACCCACAGCAGCACAACTCACAGAATTTCTGAACATTTGACAACCGACAAAGCAACCACCGCTGTGGTTACCCACAGAACAACCACCAACAGGGAACAACAACCGCATGTATTTCCAAACACCATGACTTGACATCGACCTAGCATGTGACTACCCTTACAAGAGTTTGCCTCAGACTAGACAAATGTACAGTCAAAACATGATCCCTAATAGCTTCCAAAGAGGGTTTGGTACAAGTTTTTAAAGGTTTCATTCAACAAGTGCACCACCAGCGCAGTTTACATAGAAATACATTCTTTTGTCTATTTCCTGTATACCCTATTTTTTCATTTAACTATGTTATACTCTTGTGACCACCATCCTTCTAACAGGAATAGTGAACCAGACTAAAGCAATTTCATGATTTCTTTGTTGCTTGTTCTATAATAGCCACTTGTTAACCACTCGTTATGATTTGTGACAAAGAACATAAAAGCCATAGAAAAGTCTGAATTTCTTCACTGCTGGTGTATCCTATGCTTGATATAGGCCTTTTGGTCGAAACGTCGCAGTATATTGTTCTTTAACTTTGTAAAACTACAGTACTTGTTTTTTTAAGTGCTTCGCCATTACTACATAGCTTTACTGCAGTCTTCCCTTATATCGATAACCAAAACATAAACAAATAAAAATATAAATAATATATATATAAAACATTATAATTTGTTGTATTTGACCTGTCTTGACACTTTTTATGTACATACATTGTGAATATAGTAGCAACACACAATTGCTTTAGAACTTACATGTTCTGTTTTCTAAAAGATATTGTGATGCAGAATACATGTCCACAATAAACATGATCCACATGAACATGCATTCAATTCTATGGTTCTGCCTATGAAATCAAACTGCAGATGCAATGACTGGCAGATGAGATGTTGTTATTAACTACTAGTGGACCAAATGCCACAGTACATGACATTGGGTTGGCGCCTTTTACAGGAGCCACACTACAGGGCGGTTTTAAAACAAAGTTAAACAGTTGTAGTATATTTATATTCCAGTCCACCTTTATTAATTTAACTTAACGTCATTCGTCACTTATGGCTTCATATTTTTTTTTCCTGATCCAGAAGCACTTGAGCTTTCAGCTCTTTGGCTCGGTGCCATGGACATCGTAACCCTTCGGTTTGGTGCCATGAACGCTGTAAATCTGGAGAACCTGTGGCTTTTCTGCCAGCCCGCGGAATTGAACCCGCACTCACAGATGGCTTGTCACCCGTTGTCCAACGCATTACGAACACGCTGGGCAGGCAGGCGAATATGGCTTCACATATGGACATGTTTTTTTTAAATTTTAGTTTAATAAATTGGGATAAAATCTGCAAAAAATTAAACAACTAATTTTTTTACAATTTCGATTTTAAATAAGGACTTCATCTTCGGATATAACAACTGTAAAACAAAATGTTATTTATTCATGTAAGAAATGTTGAAACTTTCCTGGATTATGTAAATATAGTTGTAGTATGAACAGAATAGCTCATGTTAAGATGTATAAGATAATATTGAAATTGAATGGTAAGTGACAATTTTCCCCTCATTTTATTATGTTTTTTCTTCTTACTAAAAATCATTTTGCATTTACTTTTCGTATTCAGAAATATTTCACTCATGTAAATAAACAGAGAATTCAATTCTAAACATCTTGATATATGGTCATCAAATAGCTTGTCCTGAGCAGAACTTTGCCACCCCAACAGTCCTCCGGAATTTCTCTCTATCATAGGCCAGATGCCCCGCCTCTGCAGCTGTCATGTTCAAACCATCAGTCACATCCTGAATCCATCTTCTCCGTGGTCTTCTTCTCTTTGCCGGTATGCCTCCTTCCATGATAGTCTTCTCCAGCCTTTTATGTCTTTATATGTCCAAAATATCTAAATTTTCTCTTTTTATTTGTAGCATCAGCCAGTTTTCTTTGATTTTGAGTTCTTTCTGGATAGATCTATTTGTTCTCTTCTCTGTCCAAGTTATACGAAGGACTCTTCTGTAACACTTATATTCAAAGGCACTTATATGTTTTTCACTGCTTTATTAAATGTCCATGCTTCACACCCATACGTTGCCACTGGGAATATGCATGCTCTTAGTATTCTGATCGTTGTTTTGTTATCAGTTCCGTTCCATACTGTTTTGAGTTGTTTAATTTTTGTAAAGCCATGTTTGTTCTTCTTTCAATTTCCTTCATCCCATTTCCATCTGTTGTTAGCAGTGAACCAAGATATTCAAAACTATTCACATTTTCTACTTTCTCTCCATTGATAAAAATATCAATATATTCGTTTTATCTGTTGTCATTATTTTTGTTTTCGCCACATTGAGATATAGATTTTGTTTTTCGCTTTTATCTTTCACTTCTAATAATTTCTCAATCCCTTTTGTGATGTTGACAGTAACACTGTATCATCAGCGTATCTTAGTTCATGTATTTCTCTTCCTCCGATTATAAAAGGTACGTATTGTTCTTTTCCGCTACCTTCTGTAACATTCCTCATGTTTTCTGCATATATATGGTACTTGTTCTATATATAAAAAATAACAGTTTTATAACAAAACTAATTTTTTTTTCTTTTGTCCCCTTTCAACTCAGACGAAGTTTCATCTCTGAAACTGATTTTTGCATGAAAATCCGTTTTCCCAATTTCTTACAATGGCAGCAGCGTGCACATTGTAAATTACTTACACTGGCAGCCGTGTGCTCAATGTACTCGTAATTAGTATTCCTCGCCATACAGGCAGATTTTCTCCGACTTCAGAGGTACTCACGTTATCGTCCTGAGTAAGACCAGGGACTCGAACAAATGCCGGACAGTAGGTTCGAACCCCAGCTATGAGGCTTCTCACAGCTAGCAGGCCGAGCTACTATCAACTACTCTAGGCAGTCCCCAACAAAACTAATAATAGCTGTCTGTTTACAAATGTACGATTAAAAATTGACTTGTAAAAATATGGTTTTGCACGGGTCCACTTAGAGTTTAGAAGTTTTTTTTTTAAACTGCCTACATCAGATGTATCAAATGTTGTTATTGTAAATATGGTTCATATAAACTTGGTTTCTTATTTAACTATATCTAAGCAGCATCAACTTTAGTTTGGTATTATTGTAAATATGATTAACAACATTATGGGGATTGAACTCCACTGTTGCTGGTTTCAAGCCTGGATGAGAAAGGAGATGGACTTGTGCATGAGGTTAGCTACCTCACCACAAGTAATTTTTATAGCTACAGAAACAGGAAAGAAAGAATGCCATACAGGTACACAGACCAGCCATCATTCGGAGATCACATCTCAAGAAAATGACTTGGCTGTACACACCTGGACATGCAGGAGTTCCTGTTTAACAAGCGTGCTGACTTTCTTGCAAACAATGCCTGAACTCAAATGGGCAGAAACATGGAGAGAGTCGATATCATCAGTGCGGTACGCTCTCATTTATGTGACATGAGCGAGTCTTATACACTGAAACTTGTTCGAGAATTAGGCATTAAGTTTGGACATGCCAGACAGTGTCGTCTTCGTGTTAGAGAGAGAAGATATACTAATCAGCTTCTCATGGGTACGGTGAGCAAATGGACTTTGGGATGGCTGCTGCTGCGGTGGACGAAGCACGCATGGGAATGCCCAATGTGCTATGATGTCGATCGCATAACATAACATAGTTTACTATGAAAGCAAAAGGAAATTTCTACAATGGCTTCCCATATGAATGACACCATTTGGTGATGCTAGAAGTATGCTATTGTGTTGACATGGTGTTGTTTTAAACAATTAATCAAGAGATATATTTCTTCAATTATAAACACAATATGATTAAACATTTTTACATCAATTAACTAAAAGCATTGCAGTTTTTTTTCTGCCTTTGCACTTTTTTTCTGTTGTTTTTGGACTAACTTTTAAAAACAAAATTATGTCTCTGTATACTGTCTGGATATTCATACATTTTTACAGACAGGCTCCAGTATCAGATGTTTTAGTCGCCCGAGTGGTTACCGGGGCCCAAATTTGGGTGTAAAGAATAGAACCACTGTTACCTGCCACGCATGTCGTAAGAGGCGACTGAGGAGGTTTGGCTGAAATCGGATGCACATGTCCTAAACGTGTAGAAGTCTTTGCGTTTAGGGGCCTACCAAACCAATGTGCAAGTATACACGTTCTTGGCAAAGATCAAACATATCACAAAGAGTGATTAAAATTGGTCGTAAAGAACGAATGCAATGAAGAAGATACAGAGAGAGATATCGCTACCAGCTCTGAGGAAGACATGCAGACCTACATAGGTTTTCCATTGCCTGTGATTTGTTTGACCTTACCATTAACACTAGAAAAACTGAGGTCATGTTTCAGCCCGCTCCTATGGAACAGTGCCCTGAACTAGTCATCAATATTAAGCGTCTCCTGCCAGTGGGTAACTTTGCCTATCTTGGCAGCATGCTATCCAGATCGGCAAACATAGACTCTGAGGTCAACACTAGGATATCTTAGGCCAGTGCTGCATTTGCAAGGCTGCGGAATGGTATAAGCGTAGCAACAAACCTGAAGGTTTACCGGGTTATAGTGCTAACCATGATGCTGTACGCCAGAAAGACATGGACAGTGTATAGCAGACATGCAAGAAAACTAAACCACTTCCACACAAGTCGTCTACGCAAACTACAAAAAATAAACTGGCAAGACCAAATTTCAGATACCGAAGTTCTCATAAGAGCAAAGATCCCAATCGTCTACATACTGTTGCAGAAGGCCCAAGTGAGATATGCCGGTCACGTTGATCGGATGCCTGATAAACGCATCCCAAAACAGTTGATATATTGCTCGCTGGTTGACTAATGTTGAACACTAAACGAGCAATGTACAACACGATTTTTCTCCGCCCTACATCATGCTATCAGTGTCAAACCTAGACGCTGACATCAAAAGATAGAAGAAAACTAGTCACGACAAAGATATCTACGCAGAATGCTGGGATTATCAAGAAACGAGCGATTTAGGAATTACGACATCGGGAGGGAAGTATACTTGTAGTGATTCATGCCATTGCCAGTTCACCGAACCAGCATCCACCTTTCGGGTCATATTGAATGAATCACTCAGAATGCGCGCATGAGTGTAGTTTTGTGTAGTCTTAGTCCCCGCCAGTACTTCCACTGCCATGCCACTTGTCATACCAAATGCACCACTGGCATGCTTGACCATTCTGCTGTATGCGCTTGTAGGGAAGGTCCATGCGGACTTTTCGTGGCGAATTACCGATCTATACATGTAAATTAAATGATTCGGAGCTTAATCTGTGGTTAAGCCCTTTGCCTTGTGAGTCGAAGGTTGTGGGTTCGAGTCCGGACCGAGCTATTCTGTTCACGAGTGCCGCATTCGGAGAGGGACCGAGCCGGTGCAATGAAGTTAGTCCTTCGGCTTTTAAACCCTTTTTTAAGCAGATTACCAACAGACAGTGCGCCTCAAAGAGCAATGTTACTTCAATATATTGGATACAAAGCAAACGCTCGTCCACACAAAAGGTGGAACTCGGAAATAACAGGCAGTGAAAAACACTATTTATGAAGTTCACACAAAAGCCCGTTCTATAAATATCTTCTTATCCTGACGCTGTGATGTAAACTGGATTCAAGAAAAGAAGCCCTTGCTGGTACCACAGCCAATTCTAAACTGATAGAGTGGAACAATTTAGAACAATATATAGTCTGCAGATTCCTTTGTATCAATGACAATGAATAAATATGGAAATCTTCAGTCCCATAAAAGCATGTTACGTTTATATCCGGGTTATCCTAAAGATGGTGGATAGTTTGCGGTTTGTTTGATATCTCCACGATTTGGCGTGTTCGCAATTTAAAGGGCTGTATGTGAAGCAACCAAAAGTTGTGCATTTGAAAAGTAAATATTATTAGTTTTAGCTGTGCTATATCACAATCAAGCGTAGGCGATCGTGTCTCCACAACCAATTGAATATTTGTATTCCCGCATAAGTCAGGTCAACAACCAACGTTTTGAACCGATTGAACGTCAACGCTCTTTCTTTCTTTTCGCCAATCCTGTTTTGCCGCACAGCGTCAGGATAAAAAGAGTTTTATAGAACGAGCTTTTGTGTGCGCTTCATAAACAGTGTCGCTCATCGCCTCTGTTATCTCTTAGGTCCTTTTTTGCGTGGCCGGCCTTTTGCTACTATATAAGCTATTATTAGTATTATTATTATATTGTATCGGAGCAACATTCAATTCATTCACATTGCAGGCCTGACTGACTATCTCAACTATCTGTTGGTAATGATAATCTGCTACTAACCATTTAATTTGTTGTTTCTTGGTGAAGTTTAGTACTGATGTACCAAATTTTTCCCCCTAATGTCTTCATTTCTAAACCGGTCTCTTCTTGTTACTCCCATCATTCTGTGTAGACACTTCATCTCTGTCATGACTAGTTTTCTTCTACCGGTGATTTGATGTCACACTGTCAGAGTCCAGGTTTGACACAGATTAGCGTTTATAATTTGGAGAAAGATGGTGTTGAACAATGCAGACGCTCTTTTTGTGTTCATAGTGACATGTTTGCATTTGACATTTAGCACCATTTATCTTATGTGATTTGCTTTGTTTGATTTTGTTAGTTATTCTTCCGTTTGCTAAAAAACATGCTCCCTATATATTATATGTAAGATATTGGACTTGTTTTAATTGGTGTTTGTGATTCAGTAGTGATATTCCCCTATATTTCGTACAATCCCTTTTGCTACCTTTCTTCTTCCAGATGGGAACTATTGTTGTATTCCTCCAATCTTTTGGTGTTTCCTGTGTGATCCAGACTTGATTGAATAGTCTGTGTAGCCAGCTTATTCCAACCAATTTAGCTGCTTTGAGTAGGTTGGCAGGGATATTGTCTGGGCTTAGCATTCTCTCTGCTTTAACCAATTTTATAAACTAATATTAGCAATTTTGGTGTCGTTTGAAACATTTGAGAGTAAGTTTGTTGTGCTTTGTTTACAACAAAGCTTCAATATTTGCAAATTTATTTCCCTGTACTTCAGATTTTTGTGTGCACTTAATCTTATTTTGTTTGGATTTACTCCCACTGTTGTTTTTGAATTAGCTTTCAGCATCTCAAATTTGTACCTTTTCAGTGACACACATCCTATTATTATTTATATTGCTAAGGGATCTTCAATGTGCACAATTTGCAGTGTGAATATGCACACTAGACTGCCTTGTTATTTGCCCATCTTAGGACCAAACCACCTACCAGGAGATAAGGAGTAGATGCAGTATTTTCTTTCATCTAGAAGTGAAAACAAACTCAGAAATTTGAATACGGGCAGACATCATTAAACCTCCAATCTAGGAAACATCCTGAATAACCACAGACCTTTTATATAACAGTTTAATTTACTTTAGGTCTATTTAGTCTAGTTTAGTTAGTGTGTACACACAGATCATTAGTAACTACTGAGTTATTGAAATGTTTCTATATTCATTGTTTATTTTCAGACTGTATAGAAAAGGGTAGAAGAGATCGCATTCCTGACAGAGAAAATCAAAATGGAGGCACAGGTAAAGACATGTCTATTTAATGCACATTTGTGAACACTTGAATATTATGTAAATCAGTGATCTGTCTATGACAAATGTTTTCAACTTACTTTCTTCTCGGACGCTCCATATTGACCTCTTGTTAAACCACTTTTTGTGATTTGTATGTAATATGTGAGTTAGCGTCTGTAGCTCAAGCGGTAGTGAGCTCGATCACGAACCCAAGCGTACCTGGCTCAAACCCCACGGTGGTAAGTTTGGAAGCAAATTCGCTCCTGATGAATTTTTACGAAAGGTAAAAATAGACCTCACCGTTCAGAAAGCAATGGCAAACTACTGAACATATAAGTGGTGCCTAGAAAATCAACGACACTCTTACTGGGATTGATGGCTATGTCTTTTAGGATATGCCACGATTTTATTTTCATATGATATGAGCATAAGAGCGATTGTATGTTATGTGACAGTTATGTGCCTACAAATAGGCCAGCACATCTGATTTCTGCGACTCTTTTTATTTGAGGCTGTTGGCAGTCACAGCTACATCGCCAACTTCTCTTCAGACTAAGACAACTAGTTTTTAATAACATTTGTAAGATGTTCTAGATCATAAACTACATGCTGATTATTGACAAGAGAGAAATTTTTTGTTTCTTAGAACTGAAGTAATTGGGTCATTTTATATTTACCACATACATTTCTAAAACTACATGTAATAGGTGAAAGGTCACAGTTCATCATTTGCAGTGTTTATTGTCATTTATTCCAGATTTCTCAAGAGTTGATCAACATTAAAGATATTAAGATTGAGATTAGAGAAGTTGATAACTTTGATGAGGAAGTGACAAAACTGGGAGAAGTCAGACATCCTGTCCTGTGTGAAGAGAATGATGTGAAGAATATAAAAGATGGTGAGCCATTTATCTGTAGTGTGATCTGTGACATTTTTCTGATGTAGTTAGTGATATGTCTGGTGTGATCTGTGACATGTTTGTGATGTAATCTGTGACATATCTGTGGTGTGGTAAAGCACACGTGTTCTCCTATCTATTATATTTTTGTGATGTATTGGTGTGTGTAAAAGTCAACAACAGAAGTGATAAAGAGTAATAGATGTAGGAAGTTCTTAAGCCATATGAACAGTGTATCCACTGAACATTAGAACATAATATAGACAGTGACAACAATCTACAAAAAAAACCATGTCGAGAATAAGCAATCAAGATGAAAACAATAATATAATTGGAGAGGCAAACATTTATAGATTAACAAAGAACTGTATGACAAAATGAACCTTCATTGTGAAGGACAGAATATTTTCCAGATCTATTGCAGCTGACATATGATGGGGAGAAGACACTTGATCAATCAGTCATTTATTTATAAATGTTTGATTGATAGGACCATCACAATGCAATTTGCTGAGTAACTGTGTGTGCTCCAATCTCTTCCTTACACAGGAAGATCTCAGTGACAGTGCACACACTCCATAGCACCGGTGAGGCATAGCACCGGTGAGGTGGACAACCTGCGATGGTCCCCTGTGATTTTGAAGATGAAATTTTTTTGTATGAATTTTATTTTAATACTTTTAATGAATTTTGCCAGAATAGCGGATTTACAGTCTACTCTTATCGATTTTCAACTGCCGATGGTTCTTTCAGTGCTCAACTTGAACACGGAACCTACATTTTATCATCAATTTCCGTTAGGACTATAAACTCGATCTTGCCTGCATTGAGATCAAGTATCTCTAGGGAAATATCCTCATAGCGGTGAAGGAACTAAATACCTGTGTAGCGAGAGACAACTGCTGTACCTTCGCGCCACAGAAACCCCTAATCATTAATTTTTTAAAGTTTAACACTACAAGTTAATATATTATTACTTATTTGATATGTTTTATAATAACTGTCTCCATTTATTGTTTCCATTTTTCTAGAAATGAGTGCCAACACATGGAGGAGCTACTCCACCGACTGCCATACTGGTGTTAAGAAAATGGAAAGTACATACACAGTTCCAGACTCACAGCTTGTAGGTTGTGATAATTTTTCACAGAGTCATTCAAGACAAATGAGAATAATGGAAGCAAATACAGGAGATGAGACAGATAATAAGGAAGGAATAACAGAAGACACGAAATATATTGTGAATAACACAGAAGATGAGACAGGGGATTGTGAGATGAATAGTGAACATAAAGAAGATCGCAGCATAGAGAAAGAAGAACTAGGTTTGGTATCTAGAGAAGAGAGACTGCATGATTTCAGACCATTTTTGAAAGTCAGGGACTGTCCGGACATGGTTGTAGATGTCATGTCTAAGTTTGGCCAGAATGATGACAGTCCAAGTACAAGTTTAGAGAAACATGATAAATGTGATTTTAATGAAGAAGAGGTTACTACAGCTTGTCACCTGACAAGACGCAGAAGAATACGTATAAGAGAGAAATCTTACAAGTGTGATGTTTGCGATGAAGGATTTACTACAGATATTAAACTGAAAATACACACAATAATACATACAGGAGAGAAACCATTTAAGTGTGATGGTTGTGGTGTAGGTTTTGCTACTGTTGGTAACCTGAAGATACACAGAAGAACACATACAGGAGAGAAACCACATTGGTGTGATAGTTGTGGTGCTGGGTTTACTACCATGAGGTAATCTGAAGATACACAGACGAATACATACAGGAGAGAAACCGTACACCTGTGATGATTGTGGTGCATCATTTACTGCTGCTGGTAACCTGAAGATACACAAAAGAATACATACGGGAGAGAGACCTTACAAGTGTGATGTTTGTGGTGTAGGATTCGCTGCAAATAATAAGCTGAAGATACATAAAATGATTCATACAGGAGAGAAACCTTACAAGTGTGATGATTGTGGTGCAGCGTTTTCCAAAAATAATAACCTCGAGATGCACAAAATGAAGCATACAGGAGAGAAACCTTACAAATGTGATGTTTGCTGGGTAGGGTTTGTTTCAACTAGTCACCTGAAGTTACACAGAAGAAAACATACTGGAGAGAAACCGTACAAGTGTGATGTTTGCGGTGTCGGATTTGCTTCAACTAGTCACATGAAGATACATAGAAGAAAACATACAGGAGAGAAACCGTACAAATGTGATGTTTGCTTTGAAGATTTTACAACAACTTATAAGCTGAAGATACACAAACGAATACATACAGGAGAGAGACCTTACAAATGTGGTGTTTGTGGTTTAGAGTTGACTGCTTTTGGTGATCTGAAGATGCACAGAAAAACACATACAGAAGAGAAACCTTAAAAGTGTGATGTTTGTAGTGTCGGATTCTCACAATCTAGTTACCTGACAGCACACAGAGAAGTATACATACAGGAGAGTAACTGTACAAATGTTTGTAGTGTCGGATTCTCACAACCTAGTTACCTAACAGCACACAGAAGTAACCGTACATACAGGAAACTGTACACACTGGAGAGTAACTGTAAAAATGTTTGTGGTGTCAGATTATCTTAATCTAGTTACCTGACAGCACACAGAAGTATACATACAGGTATAACTGTACAAATGTTTGTGGTGTCAATTCTCTCAATCAAGTCACCTAACAGTACACAGAAGTAACTGTACATACAGGAGAGTAACTGTATATACAAGAGAGTAACTGTATAAAATGTTTGTGGTGTCGGATTGTCTTAATCTAGTTACCTAACAGTACACAGAAGTAACTGCATATACAGGAGAGTAACAGTACAAATGTTTGTGGTGTCGGATTCTCACAATCGTTACCTGGCAGCCAAAGTATACATACAGGAAGTAACTGAACATACAGGAGAGTAACTGTACAAATGTTTGTGGTGTCAAATTCTTACAATCTAGTTACCTGACAGCACTCAGAAGTATACATGCAGGAGAGTAACTGTACATACAGGAGAGTAACTGCAAATGTTTGTGTGTGGGATTCTCTCAATCTAGTTACCTGACAGCACGCAGATAACTGTACATACAGGAGAGTAACGTACATACACAAGAGTAACTGTACAAATGTTTGTTATGAAGTTTCTACTACATCTGACTACCCAAAGAATACAAACAGTAAATAAATCTTGCAAGTATGGTGGGTGTTTGTGGTGCAATGTCTCTTGCAAGTATGGTGTTTGTGGTGTAACCTCTGCTATAATAATAAATAAAATCTTGGCATATCTTTTACAGTGGACGTCTGTAGCTTAACTGATTGGCAACCGAATTGAAAAAAACGGGTTATGGCTGAATTGAATTTATATCCTATTTTCCCATTGCAGGTTTATGTTCAAATTCAGCTGCAGTTTCCTTAATTATTAACCGATATTTTATGAGTAATAAACCATTTTGTAGGTCAATGAATTTTCTTTCAAATAGATCTAAAAGTAATACATTGTGCTGATCCCAGCGGCTCATGGGATCCAATTAGTTAAGTGGTAGTGAGCGTGTTCACAACCCAAGCGTACCTAGTTCAAACTTCAGCGGCACTTTGGAAGCAAATTCTTGTCCGTAATTTTTCGAGCGTAAAAATAGACCCATTGCTCAGAAAGCAATGGCAAACTACTGAACGTATAAGTGGTGCTTGGAAAAATGGACAACTCGTTTACTGTTGTTGATAGCACAGTCCTGTAAAGGATATGCCAGGATTTTTGTTTCATATCCTTTACAGGACTGTGCCATCAAACACAGTAAGCGAGTTGTCATTCTAGGCACCACTTATACGTCATAGTTTGCCTGCTTCGATGCCTACTGAAGTTGGTATTAATTATGATGAGTGAACTGATTTCACAGCAACTCCTGAAAGAACCTTTAGTATTCTATATCTTACTGTTTAAATAAACTGCCTATTCTGCAATGTAGGTGATTGATCATACTTAACCATTTGATTGAAATGTCACACAATTACATTATAGTTGTGTCATCAGTTGCAGTGTGCTCATCTAGCAGACAGTCATCAGGCTACTGTAGTATGTATCACTTAACTGTCTCCTCCAATGCTACTAAATGTGCTTTCAATGCAATCTAATCTCTCATAACTGCACATGAATGATATCAAGGCTACACAGAGATATATCACTGAATGATAGCGCAAGTGACAGTAGCGACAACGATGTTAGACTTTATAGGGGTGATGCAGATACATCTGAAGTAAGAAGTAGGCGTGATACAAAAGAACAGTGCAGAATTGCACATGTAAATAATATTTGGAGATGGAGAAATAGTCCCTCAAAATAAACTAGTTGAGCTTGACATTCTTCCTCCATACGAACAAGGTGTCACGTCAGACACAACTGAGAATCAACTGCCCATTGATTTTTAAAAACTTTTTTTTTTCTTATACTGCCATAGATCTGATTACTGACGAAGTGAATGGGTATGATGAAAATCACTGTTCTCAGTACACATGAAATGCCATGTTCAAAAATCTTACTTGTAATCAAACTGATGCAATTCCGGCCAAGTTGAAATTTAGGCATTCATAGGCATTCAGATTCGTAGGGAATGTTTGTAAACCAGCAGTCTCACACTATTAGTGTAATAATTAAGGTTGTGTTGGGGGCAACATCCAAGGTTGTGAAAGATCTTATTGGTGGATACAACAACAAAGGACATATACTCTACTGTGACAGTTTTGCATTCAAGTCCAGCTTTATTTCAAGAGCTGAAAAATGCAGATTGTGCATGTGGAACAGTACCTGAAAACAATAATTTTCCTGAAGAAAAAGCAACTAAAATTAAAAAGGCAGATCAACCTGTATTTTGCACGACAGAAGATAAAGTCATGCTGGCAGTTACCTGACCTGAAACTAAAAGAGTTAACCCTCATATCTACTGTTCACTCCAATGATATTACGGACATTTTTTTCTGAGACATCTTCCTGCAAAGCCTCTTATGCAACTGTTGGTCATTGTACTTGTTTTCCATGTCTCTGATCCATACAGTAGGACTGAGCGCAGATTTGATTTGTATATATTGATTTTAGTCTGTGTATTGTAAGCTCTCTCTCTCTCTCTTTAGCCTGTTACGCCCTTGGCGTTTAGGGCAACAACAAACGTACACCATTCTTCCCTGTTCATGGCCTTCCTCTGTATTGTGTTCCAGCTATGATTCATTTCCTTCAGCTCTTGCTCTATCGTTCTCCTCCAGGTCGTCTTGGGTCTTCACGCTTTGCCTACCCTCTGGAGTCCATCTCAGTGCAGTTTTCGTGTCGGAGCCAGTCTCCATCGCATCACATGTCCAATCATCTCCAGCGTCGTCTTCGGATGATAGTGCCCATATTCTCTTGTTGGCATCTTGCAAGCAATTCTTGATTCGAGATAGTAGTCGGCAGTACACGCGTAAGATTTTGCAGACAGAGTTGTATGAAAGGCGGAGAGTCTTGACATATCCTGTTCTGTCATTCTCCAGCATTCCGATCCGTACAGCAATGTTGACAGCACACAGCTGTTATAGATACTAGTCTTGGTTCTGATGCTGTATTGGGCAGATTTCCAGGCGGTCTGAAGGGTCATGAATGCACTCGTGCCTTACTCAGTCTGTTTTTAATGTCAGATCCAGCGCCTCCTTCATTGCTAATCACACTTCCAAGGTATGTGAAAGCGGTTGTATCTCGGGGGGTTTTACCTTCTAGTTTGACTGGTGCTGGGGTTGCTATGTTCAGAGTCATTACTCAGTTTTCTTCTGATTTATTTTCAGCTCAACCATCTCACTATATTGGTTAAGGCGGCAGGTCCTTTCCTGGATATCTCTATGTGTATGAGATAGAGTGCGATGTCATCTGCAAAATCTAGGTCTTCCAGAGTGGATGTGAGCGTCCATCTAATACCTCTTGCCTTATCTTCCGTTGTTTTACGCATCACCCAATCTATGACAGTGTTGAATAATAGGCTGACATAACACATCCTTGTGCATCGCCTGTTTTTACTTCAAACTTTAGTTCTGAAGTTTCAACTTTCATGCAAACTTGCTGTAGCAGCTTTTATAATATTTATAAAACACAGTGGGATTCCATACCATCTTAAGATACGCCATAGACTTTCGCGGTGTATGCTATCAAAAGCTTTTCAAAATCTACAAAGTTGATATAGAGTTTGCTTTGCCATTCTGTGCATTGCTCTATGATATTTCTAAGAGCAAATATTTGGCCTATACAGCTCCGTCCTCTCCGAAATCCTGCTTGTTCCTTTCTTAGTTTCTTATCCACAGCATCATTCGTTGGACATGATTTTGCTTAAGATTTTACTTGGGACAGAAAGCAGTGTTATTCCCCGCCAATTATTACAATAGAACGAGGAGCCCTTCTTGGGGATCTTGATGATGACTCCTCTGTTCCATGCATCAGGTATTATTTGGGTATTCCATATAGTAGTAAACAAGGGTTGCAATATATTAGCTGCAAGTTCTGGGTCTATTTTGAATAGTTCTGCGTTTAAGTTATCATTCCCTGGTGCCTTGTTATTCTTAAGAGATTTAATTGCTGTAGTGATCTCATCCCGGCTGGGTGTTTCAATGCCAATTTCTAATTCCTCTGTTGGCTCTGGTATGTCTGCTACTACAGTTGGCGGTGGTCTATTTAGCAATTCTTTAAAATGCTCTGTCCATCATATTTCTTGTTCCTTTTCCGTTGTCAATAGTATTCCATTCTTATCCTTTATGAGAGTATTTGATCTCCTGTAATGTTTCGCTTTTGCTTTGTAATTTTGTCACTGTTCCCTGATCACACTTTTTGCTGCTTCTTCTGCCTGCACTGCCAGGTCTTCAACATACATTCTTTTGTCAGCTCTCACAGCCCGTTTGATTTCTTTACTTGCGCTTTTGTACTGTTCTTGGTATCTTGCTTTCAGTCTTTGGACTTTGCTTCTAACAATTTCTTTTTAATATTCTTGGCTGTCTATTATTTTCCATGTTGTTGGTGTTATCTTTTCTTTTCTTTATCGGTACCCTAGACATGTTTCACTGCTCTGGCTATATATAGATGCTATGTTGTCCCATGTTCTATCTATGTTGTCAGTTTCATCAGTAGTTTCATTACTTTCTAGGGCTTGGAATCTGTTCTTTATCTGCATTATAAACTTATCCCTTACTTCCGTGTCTTTAGTCTATCCACATCGAACCTCTTTTGGAAGTTTTTCTGTTGTCCTGTTTTCTTAGTTTAAGTTTGACATAAGCTGTGACTAGGTGGTGGTCACTACCAACATCTGCACCTCTCTTGACTACAACATCTAGCAGCGCGCGTCTCCAGGGTCCATTGATCATTATATGGTCTATTTGGTTTTATCTCTGCCATTAGGGAATACCATGTTAATTTGTGGATATCTAAATGTTGAAATAGGGTTCCTCCTTAGAGATTGTTCATGCTGCAGAAGTTTCTAAACGTTCCCCATTTTCGTTCATCATACCACATCCATATTTTCCCATAGTTCTATAACTATCGTAGTTGTCTTGTCCGACCTTCAGCATTTAGATCTCCCATAACAATGATAACATCATGGGATGGTGACTTGTCTAATTCTGCTTGTAGGTTTTCGTAGTAATAGTCTTTCTTTGTATCTTCGCTATCATTAGTTGGCGCATAGCATTGTAGGATTGTGATGTTTGTATGCTTCCCCTTTAGTCTGATCTTAATCAAGCGGCTACTGATAGGTTTCCATTCTAACAGACACTTTTCCACGCCTTTTCTTAGGATTACTGCTACTCCTTCATGGTGTAGGTCATCGTCGTCCAGAAAAAGGACTGTTTCACCTGTTGCAGTGGTACTTCTTCCATTTCCTGTCCATCTGCTCTAGCTAACCCCTAGGATATGTAGATTATATCTTCTCATTTCTGCTGTTATTTGTGACAGTTTTCCGGTTTAGTACATTGTTCTTACATTCAGCATCAATTCTGGTCTTGGTTTTGGCATTCAGGACTTCCGTCCTCATGAAAGTAGCTTCCTTTCGGCTTTCACCACTTCAAGTCATGTGAGTCAATGACTCTGGTAGCCCTTCATGCCTGTAGATAGTTTGTATGTTTGTTGTTGTTTCCGTAACTTTAATTTTTTTAAAGGATGGGATCGTTAGTCCCAAGCCCAACCCCCAACCTGGAGGACCAGGAGACCATGCTCGTCTGTCCCCTCTTCAGTGACCTCGGCTTGGGAACCTTCCGGGAACATAAGTTCCCGCCGCCCTAGCTCACTGTATCATTGAGCACGCAAGCCTCCCCACCACTACAAGGTAATGGCCTCATGGGGAGGTATTGTAAGCTGATGACCTCCATATGTTGTCTAATGATTTGAATGTTGCAGTTGCCATTCAAATTCTTGTGATTTCTTTCCTCCATCCCCATCTATGGTTACACAGCTGCCCAAATATTTGAACTTCTTTTATCTTTCCTCTCTCTACCATAATCTTCTGTATTTTTGCATTTATTCTCATTACTTTACTTTTATTAGTATTAATTGTTAGACCTGATTTGACCAATCGACTTACTCTTGTTTGTTATCTCTTGTCTGTGTCAACAGTGCTATGTTATCTGCGAAATCGAGGTCTTCAAGTCTCTTTGTTAGTCCCGAGATCATTTCTTATCCACCATCTTCAGTTTCCTTCATTACCCAATCGATAACAACTAGGAATAGCAATTGAACCATCTGCTGTGTGATCCCTGATGCAGTACCAGTTATTTGAGTACATATCTTTCAGAATATTGATGACTTTCACTGGAAATCCATCGTTCAGGATCTTCCATAGTGTAGGATGGTGAAAAAATGTCAAATGCCTTTTGAAGTCTATGAAATTTATGTACATGGTTGAATTCCATTCTAGTGATTGCTCAATTAGTGTCCTCAGTACAAATATCTCTCCTTTCTGAAACCAGCTTGTTCTTCTTCAATATCTTTTTAGGCTATTCCTAGCCTTAGATGAGGACCCTGCAGAATATTTTTCCCGGTACTGATTGGAGATTTATTCCTTTCCAGTTGTCACATCGGTCGGATCCCCTTTTTGGGGATCTTTACAATAACTACTTTCCAGGTCTCTGTGACACATTCGTTTTCCCACATTGTTCAACAAAGACACTAGACACTTTGCAGATCCACTTTTTGCATGTCTGCTGTTATCTGATCCTCTCCAGGTGCTCTATTGCTTTTAGATTGAGGTTGCTTCCTCTATCTCTTGGCATGTAATAGACCCTCTTCTCATTTCCAGTTTCCATATGGAGTTGCTAGTCTGGGCTAATTCTTCCCTATTAGAATTATATAAAAGTGCTCTACCCATCTATTTAACTGATCCTCTTCCTTAGCAAATGTACAACCATTTTGATAACTGTCATGCTGCTGAAGTTTTCCATGAGCAAGTTCTTTTGTTATCTTATACACAATGTACCTGACATAAACACACATGAGATGTAAAATAAACAATACACTCCAAAGAAAAGTTTTTTATTGAAACTTATGTTTGTTTTTCATGTTGAAATATGTTGTCAATCGTTAAATCAGTAGTCAAAATGAGTTTGTTTTATTCATTGCCAACCATGTCCCTAACATTTGATTACCCTGAACAAACTCACTAAAAACTTGAAAAAAGGATGATAACATCCTAAAATTTCTATAAATAGAAATCAGATTTAGGTCCATTAGTGATTCATTGTTTGACTATATATGTTATGTCTGCTGTCAAAGAAGTCTGAATCTGTTCACTTCTGCTGCGTCCTTTGCTTGATAAATGACTTTTGGTCAAAACGTTGCTGTAATTTGTTGTTGTACTTATGAAAACTACAGTACTTTGTTGTTATGTTTGCCATTCTACAGTTTTACTTGCAGTCTTCCATTCTATATCAACAATACTGTTAGTTTGGATTATCTTATGGTTTCATCATGCAGGTATGTTGCAATGAGATGAGCCAACTGTATAATAATAATAATAAAGCCCATAACCTGTTAGGGCCGTAGGGCTGTCACTGTCGAAACATCAGCACAAAAAGCATGCCATGAATCTCCGTCTTCAACTCCACGGGTGAATGTGGAGAAACTCTGCCCCAACCAGCTCTTGATGTTGTCAAACCAGGATTTTCTCTGCCCTCCTTTCTTTCTTCCACCCGTAACTGTTTCCTGTAGGATAGTCTTAGAGAGTGAGCTATGCCTCATCACATGCCCAACCCTAAGTTTACGCCGCTTCACGATTGTCAAGAGTGGTACTTGTCGACCTGCAAGGTTGTTTATTTGATATCTTAATAATATTCGTCTTATGTTCTATGTAACTAAAACATAGTACCCGTCTGTAACACTTATATTCGAAAGCCTGTATTCTTTGTTCCAGTTCTGCATTTAGCGTCCAGCTCTCAACCATATAAAAGAATGGATAGCACCAGCGGCCTGTATATTTTGCTTTTCCATATCACGCTTGCCGAGACATACGGCTGAGGTCATCTCAAGTCTTGACTTGATCTCGTCTCCTTACCAGAGTTACCATCGATGCCAACTGTATAAATAACTTTAATTACAGATATATCTTGTGGAATGTTTATTTTTAGTCATTTTAAATGTAGTTCTTAGATATGAAAGTGAATAGAAATGGTACAAAAATAGAATTCAACAATAAGATAATTTTAACATCGAAACAAATAAAAATGAATCGACAAGTACATATATTTTAAATTTCTCTGTGGTACATAAGCACTGAACAAACAGTTAGAAGAGATGATATGTCTTTATGGTGCCGGAGCCCACAAGGGGAGTAAAGAATAGTACAACTGTGACCAACAAGGCTTGTTGTAAGAAGCGACTGATGTAGGACCTAGGAAAGCTATCCTAGTAAATAAAAAGTATCGCAGAAATCGGATGTGCTAGCCTACTTGTAGGCGCAGAACTGGCACAATGTACAATCACTCTTAGGCTCAGATCACATACAAATCACACAGAGTTGTCGATATGGAGCAATCGAAGAAGACAAGATTGAAGACTGAGATAGTGATGTAATAGTAGCCGCCCATCGTGAGCGACGATGACAATATTCTCAGGTGTGTGTTGCTGCACCTCTCTAATGTGTTCAGAGGTGACTGTAAAGTCCAATCCTCAAACACAACTTCCTGCCACAGGTGGGGCATACATGATCAAGGTTAGACATGTGGGTGTTGTGTCTTTTCATGCAGCCTCAACAGTACGATAATTCTCAGCTATGCAGTTCTCTTCAGTTGTGTATATATTAGAAGCTGAACAGCTAGAAGAGAAGATTGAAGACGACGGAGATAGGGATGTATACATGGATCGGTTGTGTATATCTTGAAAGCTGAACAGCTAGAAGAGAAGATTGAAGACGACGGAGATAAGGATGTATACATGGATCGGTTGTGTATATCTTGAAAGCTGAACAGCTAGAAGAGAATATTGAAGATGTTAAAGATAAGGATGTATACATGGATCGGTTGTGTATATCTTGCAAGCTGAACAGCTGAAAGAACAGATTGAAGACGTTAAAGATAAGGATGTATACATGGATCGGTTGTGTATATCTTGAAAGCTGAACCGCTAGAAGAACAGATTGAAGACGTTAAAGATAAGGATGTATACATGGATCGGTTGTGTATATCTTGCAAGCTGAACAGCTGAAAGAACAGATTGAAGACGTTAAAGATAAGGATGTATACATGGATCGGTTGTGTATATCTTGAAAGCTGAACCGCTAGAAGAACAGATTGAAGATGTTGGAGATAAGGATGTATACATGGATCGGTTGTGTATATCTTGAAAGCTGAATAGCTAGAAGAGAATATTGAAGATGTTAAAGATAAGGATGTATACATGGATCGGTTGTGTATATCTTGAAAGCTGAATAGCTAGAAGAGAATATTGAAGATGTTAAAGATAAGGATGTATACATGGATCGGTTGTGTATATCTTGCAAGCTGAACAGCTGAAAGAACAGATTGAAGACGTTAAAGATAAGGATGTATACATGGATCGGTTGTGTATATCTTGCAAGCTGAACCGCTAGAAGAACAGATTGAAGATGTTAAAGATAAGGATGTATACATGGATCGGTTGTGTATATCTTGAAAGCTGAACCGCTAGAAGAACAGATTGAAGATGTTGGAGATAAGGATGTATATATGGATCGGTTGTGTATATCTTGAAAGCTGAATAGCTAGAAGAGAATATTGAAGATGTTAAAGATAAGGATGTATACATGGATCGGTTGTGTATATCTTGCAAGCTGAACAGCTGAAAGAACAGATTGAAGACGTTAAAGATAAGGATGTATACATGGATCGGTTGTGTATATCTTGCAAGCTGAACAGCTGAAAGAACAGATTGAAGACGTTAAAGATAAGGATGTATACATGGATCGGTTGTGTATATCTTGAAAGCTGAACCGCTAGAAGAACAGATTGAAGACGTTAAAGATAAGGATGTATACATGGATCGGTTGTGTATATCTTGAAAGCTGAACCGCTAGAAGAACAGATTGAAGACGTTAAAGATAAGGATGTATACATGGATCGGTTGTGTATATCTTGAAAGCTGAACCGCTGAAAGAACAGATTGAAGACGCAAAGGATGTATACATGGATCGGTTGTGTATATCTTGAAAGCTGAACCGCTGAAAGAACAGATTGAAGACGTTAAAGGATGTATACATGGATCGGTTGTGTATATCTTGAAAGCTGAACCGCTAGAAGAACAGATTGAAGACGTTAAAGATAAGGATGTATACATGGATCGGTTGTGTATATCTTGAAAGCTGAACCGCTGAAAGAACAGATTGAAGACGTTAAAGGATGTATACATGGATCGGTTGTGTATATCTTGAAAGCTGAACAGCTAGAAGAGAAGATTGAAGACGCAGGAGATAAGGATGTATACATGGATCGGTTGTGTATATCTTGAAAGCTGAACCGCTAGAAGAGAAGATTGAAGATGTTGGAGATAAGGATGTATACATGGATCGGTTGTGTATATCTTGAAAGCTGAACCGCTGAAAGAACAGATTGAAGACGTTAAAGGATGTATACATGGATCGGTTGTGTATATCTTGAAAGCTGAACCGCTGAAAGAACAGATTGAAGACGTTAAAGGATGTATACATGGATCGGTTGTGTATATCTTGAAAGCTGAACCGCTGAAAGAACAGATTGAAGACGTTAAAGGATGTATACATGGATCGGTTGTGTATATCTTGAAAGCTGAACCGCTAGAAGAACAGATTGAAGACGTTAAAGATAAGGATGTATACATGGATCGGTTGTGTATATCTTGAAAGCTGAACAGCTGAAAGAACAGATTGAAGACGTTAAAGATTAGGATGTATACATGGATCGGTTGTGTATATCTTGCAAGCTGAACAGCTGAAAGAACAGATTGAAGACGTTAAAGATAAGGATGTATACATGGATCGGTTGTGTATATCTTGAAAGCTGAACCGCTAGAAGAACAGATTGAAGACGTTAAAGATAAGGATGTATACAACAATAAACAACAATCTGATATGTCATAAATTTAGGCTGTACGTGTTTTTATATCTTAGTGGAAACAGGATATTTAACAAGGCAGTGGGAAAAATTATATATGTGCTTTTGAATATATGTTACAGAAGAATCATCCGTATATCATGGACGGAAAAGAGAACAAATAGATATATCCAGAGAGAACTTAAAATCAATGAAAACTTGTTGATGCTACAAATAATGAGAAAATTGAAGTATTTTGGAATATAAAAAACAAGAAGGTCGGGAGAAGACCATTATGGAAGGAGGCACTCTGGCAAAGAGGAAAACCAAGGAGGAGATTAATTCAGGATATAAATGATGATGAGCATGATGCATGCAGAGGCCTATAGAGAGGAGAAATTCTAAAGGACTGTTAGGGTGGCAAAGTTCATGATGAGAAGTAGCGAAACCTTAACTGATTATTCAGTGTCTAGTTATAATGAAGCATTTGAGAAAGACACTACTCAGTGAGCCATATTTTAGAATAGCTCGCTGGTTGTGTTCATAAGGACGCTCGTATTGCTAGGCTAGGCGATGGGTGTGGTAAGAAATGAGGGTAAGTGGTTCGAATCCTGTGTTTGTCTATTTGTTTTTCGAAAGCTCTTAATACCTGTACATTGTTTATTTGTTGATGAGAAGTAGTAAAGTCAAGGAACAATCCTTTCAAACTCCGAATGAATCCTGTTTTGGTCATATCAGGTGTTTGGCCCATAAATAAAACCCACCAGAAGATAAGAATTTACTTCTTGTGGAAAATACCAATATATGAACAAAATATGTGAAGAACGTTTTTGTACATAAATATAAATCTTTTTTTTTTTCTAAATATAAAATTGACATTTCATTAAAAATAAACAACATACGGAATGTATGAAAGTAGAAACTCAGGAAAGCTGTGAAAGCTCAATATAAATAGTTTTAGGTATCAAAGTAATTTAAAATTTAACAATAGAGAAATATATATTGTCAGTTCCAGATCATCATGATTTCATGGCATGGTACTTTCCAGATGTTACTTGAAGCAGACGGTGTGAATGGAAACGGTAGTAGATGTGCCAAGAGGCACACTGATGTGTGAATATGGCCTACAGTGGCTCCATAAAACTCCACCTGTAACAGAAATTTAGCATGAACTTTTGGGAAAACCTGGTCATAGTTATAGTTTTTAAAACTTCTTTTAGGTCATTCTACATACCACACCATTAGTAGTTTTAATAAACTATGATTCATGTCTTCTGTCCGACATCAGAGCACATCGTCAGTAGTTTTACAACTGTTTGTCGTGTTCTCTCTGTCAGACATCAGAGCACATCGTCAGTAGTTTTTAATAAAATAAAGTATCATGTCTTCTTCTGTCTGACATCAGAGCACATCGTCAGTAGCTTCAATATAATCTATAATTTGCATCTTCTGCCAACATCAGAGCACACATCATCAGTATTTTAATAAACTGTATGATTCGTATCTTCGTCTGTCCGACATGAGCACATCAATAGTAGCTTCAATATAGTGGTATACCCGCTTTCTGTCCGACATCAGGAGCACATCATCAGTAGCATCAATATAATCTATAATTTAAGTCTTCTTCGTACCAGTAGCGTCAGTGGAATTACTCAAATCATCAACAGTCACATTCTGAATCCATTTTCGTCATGGTCTTCCTCTTTCTCCTCTTGCTGAGATGCCTCCCGTTCCTCTCCCATCATGCAGAGTTGAAGCACTATTCCATAATGTGCAGAATTGAAAGCATTATATGATATTTCATAATGCAGAATTGAAACACTTTTGGATACTCCATAATGTGTAAATTGAAAGCATTATTGCATATTTCATAATGTGCAGAATTGAAAGCATTATTGCATATTTCATAATGTGCAGAATTGAAAGCACTATTTGATATTTGTGAATGTGCAGAGGTTGAAAGCACTATTTCATATTTCATAATGTGCAGAATGGAAAGCACTATTTCATATTTCAGAATGTGCAGAGTTGAAAGCACTATTTCATAATGTGCAGAATGTAAAGCACTATTTGATAAGTTTACTTGTTGTATTGTCACAAAGAATTACACACAGATAACATCAAATAGATCAACAGTTGTACACACACACAGATAGTAACATCAGATAGATCAATAGTTGTACACACAGATAACATCAGATAGATCAACAGTTGTACACACACAGATAACATCAGATAGATCAACAGTTGAACACACACAGATAACATCAGATAGATCAACAGTTGTACACACACAGATAACATCAGATAGATCAACAGTTGTACACACACAGATAACATCAGATAGATCAATAGTTGTACACACACAGATAACATCAGATAGATCAATAGTTGTACACACACAGATAACATCAGATAGATCAACAGTTGTACACACACAGATAACATCAGATAGATCAACAGTTGTACACACACATATAACATCAGATAGATCAACAGTTGTACACACACAGATAACATCAGATAGATCAACAGTTGTACACACACAGATAACATCAGATAGATCAACAGTTGTACACACAGATAACATCTGGATAGATCAACAGTTGTACACACACAGATAACATCAGATAGATCAACAGTTGTACACACACAGATAACATCAGATAGATCAACAGTTGTACACACACAGATAACATCAGATAGATCAACAGTTGTACACACACAGATAACATCAGATAGATCAACAGTTGTACACACACAGATAACATCAGATAGATCAACAGTTGTACACACACAGATAACATCAGATAGATCAACAGTTGTACACACACAGATAACATCAGATAGATCAACAGTTGTACACACACAGATAACATCAGATAGATCAACAGTTGTACACACACAGATAACATCAGATAGATCAACAGTTGTACACACAGATAACATCAGATAGATCAACAGTTGTACACACACAGATAACATCAGATAGAGATCAACAGTTGTACACACACAGATAACATCAGATAGATCAACAGTTGTACACACACAGATAACATCAGATAGATCACGAAATATAACACACACAGATACAATATCAGATAGATCAACAGTTGCACACACACAGATAACATCAGATAGATCAACAGTTGTACACACACAGATAACATCAGATAGATCAACAGTTGTACACACACAGATAACATCAGATAGATCAACAAAGCTGTACACACACAGATAACATCAGATAGATCAACAGTTGTACACACACAGATAACATCAGATAGATCAACAGTTGTACACACACAGATAACATCAGATAGATCAACAGTTGTACACACACAGATAACATCAGAGGTAGATCAACACAGTTGTACACACACAGACATTAACATCAGATAGATCAACAGTTGTACACACACACAGACATCAGATAGATCAACAGTTGTACACACACAGATAACATCAGATAGATCAACAGTTGTACACACACAGATAACATCAGATAGATCAACAGTTGTACACACACAGATAACATCAGATAGATCAACAGCAACAGACACACACAGATAACACTGGGAGATAGATCAACAAAGCGCACATTGCAGACAACATCAGATATGATCAACAGTTGTACACACACAGATAACATCAGATAGATCAACAGTTGTACACACACAGATAACATCAGATAGATCAACAGTTGTACACACACAGATAACATCAGATAGATCAACAGTTGTACACACACACAGATAACATCAGATAGATCAACAGTTGTACACACAGATAACATCAGATAGATCAACAGTTGTACACACACAGATAACATCAGATAGATCAACAGTTGTACACACACAGATAACATCAGATAGATCAATAGTTGTACACACACAGATAACATCAGATAGATCAACAGTTGTACACACACAGATAACATCAGATAGATCAATAGTTGTACACACACAGATAACATCAGATAGATCAACAGTTGTACACACACAGATAACATCAGATAGATCAACAGTTGTACACACACAGATAACATCAGATAGATCAACAGTTGTACACACACAGATAACATCAGATAGATCAACAGTTGTACACACAGATAACATCAGATAGATCAACAGTTGTACACACACAGAGAACATCAGATAGATCAACAGTTGTACACACACAGATAACATCAGATAGATCAACAGTTGTACACACACAGATAACATCAGATAGATCAACAGCTATGTTACACACAGATAACATCAGATAGATCAACAGTTGTACACACACACAGATAACATCAGATAGATCAACAGTTGTACACACACAGATAACATCAGATAGATCAACAGTTGTACACACAGATAACATCAGATAGATCAACAGTTGTACACACAGATAACATCAGATAGATCAACAGTTGTACACACACACAGATAACATCAGATAGATCAACAGTTGTACACACACAGATAACATCAGATAGATCAACAGTTGTACACACACAGATAACATCAGATAGATCAACAGTTGTACACACACAGATAACATCAGATAGATCAACAGTTGTACACACACAGATAACATCAGATAGATCAACAGTTGTACACACACAGATAACATCAGATAGATCAACAGTTGTACACACACAGATAACATCAGATGATCAACAGTTGTACACACACAGATAACATCAGATAGATCAACAGTTGTACACACACAGATAACATCAGATAGATCAATAGTTAGCCACACACAGATAACATCAGATAGATCAACAGTTGTACACACACAGATAACATCAGATAGATCAACAGTTGTACACACAGATAACATCAGATAGATCAACAGTTGTACACACACAGATAACATCAGATAGATCAATAGTTGTACACACACAGATAACATCAGATAGATCAACAGTTGTACACACACAGAGAACATCAGATAGATCAACAGTTGTACACACACAGATAACATCAGATAGATCAACAGTTGTACACACACAGATAACATCAGATAGATCAACAGTTGTGACACACACACAGATAACATCAGATAGATCAACAGTTGTACACACACAGATAACATCAGATAGATCAACAGTTGTACACACACAGATAACATCAGATAGATCAACAGTTGTACACACACAGATAACATCAGATAGATCAACAGTTGTACACACACAGATAACATCAGATAGATCAATAGTTGTACACACACAGATAACATCAGATAGATCAACAGTTGTACACACACAGATAATATCAGGATAGATCAACAGTTGTACATACACAGATAACATCAGATAGATCAACAGTTGTACACACACAGATAACATCAGATAGATCAACAGTTGTACACACAGATAACATCAGATAGATCAACAGTTGTACACACAGATAACATCAGATAGATCAACAGTTGTACACACACAGATAACATCAGATAGATCAAAAGTTGTACACACACAGATAACATCAGATAGATCAACAGTTGTACACACACAGATAACATCAGATAGACCAACAGCTGTACAATACAGATAACATCAGATAGATCAACAGTTGTACACACACAGATAACATCAGATAGATCAACAGTTGCATGAAGCACACAGATAACACATCAGATAGATCAACAGTTGCATACACACAGATAACACCAGATATGATCAACAGTTGTACACACACAGATAACATCAGATAGATCAAAAGTTGTACACACAGCGATAACATCAGAGTAGACTGTAACAGTTGTACACACACAGATAACATCAGGGATAGATCAACAGTTGTACACACACAGATAACATCAGATAGATCAACAGTTGTACACACACAGATAACATCAGATAGATCAACAGTTGTACACACACAGATAACATCAGATAGATCAACAGTTGTACACACACAGATAATATCAGATGATCAACAGTTGTACACACACAGATAACATCAGATAGATCAACAGTTGTACACACACAGATAACATCAGATAGATCAACAGTTGTACACACACAGATAACATCAGATAGATCAACAGTTGTACACACACAGATAACATCAGATAGATCAACAGTTGTACACACACAGATAACATCAGATAGATCAACAGTTGTACACACACAGATAACATCAGATAGATCAACAGTTGTACACACAGATAACATCAGATAGATCAACAGTTGTACACACACACAGATAATATCAGGATAGATCAACAGTTGTACACACACAGATAACATCAGATAGATCAACAGTTGTACACACACAGATAACATCAGATAGATCAACAGTTGTACACACACAGATAACATCAGATAGATCAACAGTTGTACACACAGATAACATCAGATAGATCAACAGTTGTACACACACAGATAACATCAGATAGATCAATAGTTGTACACACACAGATAACATCAGATAGATCAACAGTTGTACACACACAGATAACATCAGATAGATCAACAGTTGTACACACACAGATAACATCAGATAGATCAACAGTTGTACACACACAGATAACATCAGATAGATCAACAGTTGTACACACAGATAACATCAGATAGATCAACAGTTGTACACACACACAGATAACATCAGATAGATCAACAGTTGTACACACACAGATAACATCAGATAGATCAACAGTTGTACACACACAGATAACATCAGATAGATCAACAGTTGTACACACAGATAACATCAGATAGATCAACAGTTGTACACACACAGATAACATCAGATAGATCAACAGTTGTACACACACAGATAACATCAGATAGATCAACAGTTGTACACACACAGATAACATCAGATAGATCAACAGTTGTACACACACAGATAACATCAGATAGATCACAGTTGTACACACACACAGATAATATCAGATAGATCAATAGTTGCACACACACCCTCCATATTAGCCTACCTTATCGTGGTTGGAGGGTTTGTGGTGTCTTAGGATCCTTCACAGGCCATGTCGGCGGGAGTCTAACTCCTGGCAGGTCTAACTGCCGAACAGACTGAAGGTGAAAGGCCAGACCAAAAGGCGGGAGCAGGATGGGGCCTCATAAGGTGACAGCGCAGAACCCATCGGCGAGTGAAAATGCCTGGGCTGCAACCAACCTATCCCAGCTATGGGACAAATAGCACTTGTCCTCTCTCTTGAGGAGGACATCCTTTTCTGTCTTGTTCTACTTCTATGACACTTTCCATTAAGCATAAGGGATTAAACTACAGTGTCCAGGGAGCACACCCTGCAAAAAGCCTGGGTTGGTGAGCCCGGCAACAGAAGGCTGAAGTCATCTAGAGCAGGACGACTCCAGACAAACCCGGGAAGACAGATCTCGTCAGCAGGGGACTGCAACTGTCTAGGGAACAACCTCAAAAAAAAGATGTCCTCAGAAACGGAATGTGTCAGCCATTATTGGCGGGGAGGAATCGACACATACGAACAACTCAAATGGCCAGCAAATATTTATATAACTGTGGTGCCACCACCATGGGAAACAGCCAGGTGGTGGTGGGACCGGACCCTCTGCCTCGAAGGGGTCCACCCTTAGCTACTGGCGGCCCTGTTGATTCTGGGCAAAGTCAGGAGGACAGGGTATTACTACTGGCAGCAAGACAAAATTTCACCCTCACAATTATGCAAATGGAATGCAGAAGGGTAATTTAACAAAAACGAGAGCTAGAGGAACGTCTGCGAGCAGAAAAGATTGACATCTGCTGTATCCAAGAGACGCACCTTAATCCGGGAAATAGATTCAGCATTAGAGGATTTGGAAATCCTGCTAGATAGAGAAAATAGACATAAGGGTGAGTAGTAACACTAGTTCGTAATTCCATACCGGCAGTTGAACTGGCAGGTCCAATCAGATGAGCACAGAATTCATAGCTGTTCAACTCCTTATCAACAACACTAAGATGACACTATACAATATATACTCACCACCCTCCATTCACAAACTGAGCTGAAGTCATCAAAGTTCAAGATGACAACTCTGTTTATAGTAGGAGACTTCAACAGCCACCACCAAGCTGGGGGCTATGACACGCTAGATCCTCGAGGTGAAAGCCTTGAAGAATGGCTGATCACCAACAGTCCCACCATTCTCAACCACCCAGATGATCCTCACACATGTTACTCACGACGGTGGCGCACAACAAGCACCCCAGATCTGGCTTTGCTACAGACGACATTCACAGGATAACCGAAAGGCAAGTCTGCGACCAGATTGGAGGTAGTGACCATAGACCAGTGAAACTCCTCATAAATAACATTAACAAGTAGGAACTTACAAACTCTGCCCCTAGTTGGAATTACAAAAAAGGCAGACTGGAAGACTCAAGAACTAGCAGACAAGTACTGTAAAGAAATTAATCAATCAGGAAAAGTGGACAGAGATGCACGTTCATTCAATGTGCCAGTTTAGATGCTGCAGTAAGGTTACACTTTGCAGAGGGAGGAGAAAACTACAAGCCATATTGGACACCTCAGAGATGGAAGTTCTCCCATAGCCTGGCTTTGCAGTGCCAGAAATACAATGGAACCTGCACCAACGTGACCAAATGTAATGCAACACAACAGAGCAAGGGCCCTTATGTTAGAGAAAAGAAACCAGCAGAAAATCCCGGGAGAAAAGACAGCCTCTTGAACATGGAAAAGATACTCAAAAAGTTGTGGAGACTACAAAAGCCCTGAACGATGACAACCCATCTAGAGGGAAAACAGTTCTCCCAGCAAGGAGAATAACTTCTCACAGGAAAGCGAGCAGCCACCCTGATGGCCCAGTGTTACAAGCAAGAAAGCTATGCTCACAAGTCAGGAGCAAGTGGAAAGAAGTCAGAAGTGAGATAAATGTCTACATTCAAAAGCAACAAGTGAACCCTGTATGTGGAGGCAGACATCACACTGACTGAGCTGCAGAGAGCACTGAAAAAAGCTCAATCGTAAAAAGGCCCTGACCAGATGGGAGTATCAAACGACATGCTCAAACAAATAGGCCCAATAGCACAGAGTCTTCTACTCCAGATTTTAACAATAGTTGGAGATAGGAGAGTCCCAGACATCTGGAAAATGCCACAATCCACCCAATTTTCAAAAGTGGAAAAGACAAAAGGATCCACAGAGCCACAGACCTATGTTTGCTAAGTTGCACTGCAAAACTGCTGGAGAGAGTGATAACCACTAGACTCCAGTGGTTTTTGTGAATCCAACCATAAACTGGATCCAACCAGACAGGCTACAGGCAGCATAGAAGCACTGATGACCAAGTGGCATACCCCGCACAGGACATAGAAAATGGCTTCCAAGAAAAGAAGAAAACTCCCTCAGTGTTCTTCGACATGTCTAAGGCTCGACAAAGTCTGGAAAGATGGTTTTTGGCTACTCAAGCTCTTACGCAGTGGAATACGGGGTAGAATGTACTATTGAATAAAAGACTTTCTTACCCATAGACAAGCATCTGTAAAATTGATGGGAGGTACAGTCCCAGATTCAAATTAAGAGCAGGAGTCCCACAGGGCAGCGTACTGTCCCCATTGCTTTTCCTGGGATATATTAATGATCTGCCACAAACTCTGCCCAGACATGTATCACACTCTCTCCATGCTGATGATCTAGCTGTGTGGTACACCTCCGAGTTTCTGGGTCTGCTATCTTTAAACCCAGGCCAGCCTGAACAGCGTCACAATGTGGGCAAGTAAATGGGGTCTAGAACAAACCGAGCAAAACTATAGCAACGCTTTTCTCATTGTCAACAAAGGAAGAACACTTCAGACTGAAATTTAACGATGATATCGTTCCCGTTCCCATACTCCAACCTTTGGGAGCGTTTCTGACAGTCGTCTGACATGGAAACATCACATAATGGAATAAACAGAAAGGCTATGAGAAACAAAGTGTGATATGTAGTTAAAGGCTGGAACTACCCGGGCAGCTGATATTCGAATCCTGAGTCAAGTGTACACTGGTGCAGTTAGACCGACCCTCGAATATGCATCATCGACATGGATATCAGCAGCCCATTCAAACAAATCGATACTGGAAAACACAAAACAGGTGTCTGCGTACTATTTTGGGAGCCATGAAATCTACACCAATTGTAGAAATGGAAAAGGCAGCCAACATCCAGCCCTTGGAAGACAGAAGAAGGAGAAAGTGATTCTACAGACTGAAAGGATCAAAAGAATGCCTCACCATCCACTGCATGAAAAATGGCGGCTAGAAATAAAGAACAGACTAAAGTGTACAAGTCTAAAACCACAAAGCAAAAGAAATAGGAAAGTCATACTTGGAACTACTAAATCATAATTCCATACCTGAAGAATTGCTTTTGATCACTGGGAACCAGACTCAGTACCACTAAACTTCTCAACCTCCATCCCAAAATTATTAAGCAAAGATGCCGAGCCTAATCTAGTGAAAAAGCAATTACAATGGAACATCTCCATTACATGTTTCCAGAAGACAGCTGGATAAGAATTTACACAGATGGATCACAATGGAGGCAACCATGAATGGTGGAGCAGGAGTGTACATTAGGTACCCAGATGCTACCACTGTGTCTCTCTAGCGGCTCCTACTGAAGAATATGTTCCAACTACAAAGCAGAACTCATAGCCCTTCTGATGGCAGCACAGCATTACGAATAAGTCATAAAGCAGCCGCAAGCAAGATGGTATTTACAGACTCATTGTCAGCTATACAAGCCCCGGGAGGCTAACCACCGACAGCACAGTACAAAACTACAAAGAGAACTTGCTCAGTTTTCAGAAAAGGCAGAAATTCACTTGCAGTGGATTCCATTTCACTGTGGCATTGCAGGCAATGAGAGTGCTGATGTCTTAGCTAAGGAGTGCAGTGCCAAAGAGCAAATTTACCAACCCTTGTCTTTTCAAGAGGTCAAAAACCCTCATACAGAGAAAATCTGCAGTAGACTGGAAGACAAACACTGATATGATTATGGAAAAGACTCCTTCAAAGACCTAAGCAGAACAGACCAGGTCATTATATTTCGACTACGCACTGACACTGCAGACTAACAAACACTTATGCTGCAGACTAGAATAAGTCAAACAGTTTCTCGCCAGTGTCAGCAGGCAGAACAGACACCAGAGCATATCCAAGTGGGTAAGACTGTCCTCTCTGTGTGTGAGCTGAGAAGCAACATGTACACCCAGTCGACCTGAAAACTAAGCTTTGGGAAACCTGACAGACCTGAAGCTGTCTGCCCAGCTTCAGGTCCACAGTAAATTAAGCGCATGACCAGAGATCGCTGAAGAAGAAGAAGAAGAGTACACACACAGATAACATCAGATAGATCAAAGAAGGCCAGTAATATATTCCATGTCTTATTGGTTTATGTATTAAGTAAAAGTTAAGCGACCTTTAGCCTACTTGCTACTGTTACCAATCACTTATGAATAAATTACCTGCACAGGGTTATGCTGTGAGCGCCTGAGTCTCGAAAGTGTTGAGTGCCCATAGCAAAGTTGGAGATCAACAGAAATGGGCCATGAACTCACGGTCTGGCTTTTCCGGCCTGGACGACCATGATGTGGAAGAAAAGGTTTTACAAAAATAGTTACAGGTGTCAAATAAATATACTATAGGGAGCCTTTGACTGATATTGCAAATATATATATATATACTATCATGTGATCAGAATTCAAGATCATGCATAAAGTGGGTGACATCTCTCTCGTGATCCTCATTCAGACTGATGCACCAGATCCACTCATGAATTCTGCTGTTGTTTTTAGGGGACTCCGTCCCGCCGTACAGCTTCTCACCAAATTCGGTGTTATCGTGCCAGATTTCGCTTGTCAGGCCTGTTAACAGTTGGCAATTTTGCAGTAGGTGCTCTGCCGTCATGTCCGCCTTTGCGCAGTAGCACAGGCTAGTTATGCCGATTTCAAATTTATTGTACATGTGGACCGGGTAACATCTAATATCACATTATAGATTGTTGGGAATTCAAGATCGGCACCAGCGACCTGTGGCTTGGCAAGTATGATAACAGAACATATCCTACAGAACTGTCCCCAGTATGCAGACCTGAGAAGAAAGCGGTGGCCCACTTACACTAGCGTCCAAGACAAACTGTATGACGTGGCTGATACTCTGAGGCAGAAGGCTGCCTTTATTAGAGAGTCCGAAATCCCAATCTAGTGAGAAGCAGAAGAAGAAGATTATTGGGTGATATATGACATTTATTGTAAAGGGACTACTGTTAGATAATAAATAATAATAATTCCTCTCGTACCGTTATAGTTACATAGGGCCTGCAAGTAATTTCTCCACACCGCTCTATCCTGGCAACTCGCTCAATCTCCTCCATGGAACTGAGACGATATTTCCTGCCTCTCTCAGCAAAGCTCGTAATTTAGTTTTAATACTATATAACTTGCGGTTCCATATTTTATTTAGACTTTTAAAAGCTGATGTTGCTTTGCCAATTCGTATCATAATTTTTTTTTAACATTTCCTGTGCAATCAAAATTGCTACCTAAATAGGTGAACTGCTCTGTTATTTTTATCATTTTAGATTCCAGTGTGATATCTACATTACTTGCCATGATGACATCTATTATTAAATGATTGATATCGTAAAGTGAGATCTATTCTTATTCTAAGATGACAAATGATGTGAAATGTTTCAAGATGGCATCGTTGTTGACTAACAGAACAAACTTTGTGACTGAAATTCTCATAGACTCTAGCATTATCTCAGAGAGGAAATGACAGAAGAGAACAAACAAGGAGATACTACAAGACTTACATATCGTGGAGCATTAGCTCATAAACAACATCATGTGCTGACAATAACGTATTTCAGTCACATTAAACGACACAATAATTTCTTTTCTTTTTTTTTTTCCGATCCAGAAGCACTTGAGCTTTTCAGCTCTTCGGCTCAGTGCCATGGACATCGTAACCTTTCGGTTCGGTGCCACAAACACCGTAAATCTGGGGAATCTGTGGCTTTTTCTGCCATCCCGCGGAATTGAACCCGCACAACAGAGGGATAACAATAGTTTCTAGAGAACAATATAAGTTGTTGGTTGTTGCGACTCGCTTGTCACAGTTTACTACAATATGTACCCATCCAAGACAAGATGAACGCCGCGATATCGTAGTGATTAGTCAACTTGCTTCTTTGACGGGAGGTGTGGGGTTCAGTTCCACAGTTCAAGTGGAATTTTTGTCCAAGTATAGGGTAGCAGTGTCTCCAATTGAATACCACTAACACTGTCTCCAATTGAATACCACTAACACTGTCTCCAATTGAATACCACTAACAATGTCCCCAAATTTGGGATACCACTAACACTGTCTCCAATTGAATACCACTCAACATTGTCTCCAATGAATACCACTAACAATGTCTCCAATTGAATACCACTAACATTGTCTCCAATTGAATACCACCAACATTGTTCTAATTGATACCACTAACATCGCCTGCCTCCAGGGTTCTGTCATGGGTGGCTGAGCAACAGGTAACACGTACGATTATCATATCAGACACGATGAATATGCTTCAAAGGATTGAATATGGAAGTCTTGGGGTGGAATGGGGGAGCAGCATTTGAGATCATATCTCAAAGCAATGACTTGGCTGAACACACCTGGAGCGTGCTGACTTTCTTGCAAACAATGCCCCGACTCAAGCGGACAGAAGTATGTACAGAGCTGATATCAAAGTGCAGTACGCCTCAGTATGGACATGGCAAGTCTCAGACACTGGAACGAGCTCGCGAATTAGGCGTTAAGCTTGGACATGCCAGACAGTGTCGTCTTCGTGGAGAGAGAGAAGATATACTAATCAACTTCTCATGGGTACGGTGAGCAAATGTACTTTGGGATGGCTGCTGCAGTGAAGGACATCGCACGAATGGGAATGCCCAATGACGTCGATGCACAACATAACATAATTAACAGTGTCTCCAGTTGAGTAAGTGCTCCAGTTGGGACCAGAGAAGCAGTGGGAAGTACAGATCATAACCCATCATATACCAATGGCCGATGAAAAACTACGGACACTATAACACTATTCCCCAAAACAATTGATGTTTGGCGAGCTTGAAGTGGGTAGACGTTCTGTTGGTGGACAGAAAAAACGTTTTAAAGACACGCTTAAAGTGTCTCTGAAATGCTTCCATATAGACACCACGTGCTGGGAATCCCTGACGCAAGATTGTCAAATGTGACGCTGTAACAACACAAGAGGAACCCGCATAGCTGAGAATTGTCGTGCCATTGAGGCACAGAGAAAACGAGCTACGCGGAAAAGACAGAACACACAACAACCACATGTCTAACCTTGAGCATATACGCCTCCACCCGTGATAGGGATTGTGTTCTTGGATTGACTCTATAGTCACCTCCGCGCACACCAGAGAGTGCAGCAGCACACGTATGAGGCTTTCTGTCATCATCGCTTGCGATGGACTGTTATTATTATTATTCCCAATATACTCTATGGTATGAAACATGGATTGTTTCCATTTGACTAGGATACGCCTATGTTTATCGCTCTAACGCAGTTTTACCTGTGCTTCGGTAGAGGCTGTCATCCTATCCCCGGCCAGCATGAACAATGTCTGTATCGTAGCTTGGATCAGCATCAACAAGTTGGACAAGATGGTCAACCCAGATTGTGTGGTAACCTCACTCAGTACTGATGCTGTTAGGCTGTTGGGATACATGTGTGGGGTATTAGTGCGTGTGTGGGGTATCAGTGGTGTGTAGTGTGGGTATCAGTGGGTTTGTAGTGTGGGGGATTAGTGGGTGTGTAGTGTGTTGGATTAGTGGGTGTAGTGTGGGGATTATGCGTGTGTAGTGTGGTGTATCGGTGGGTGAGTAGTGTGCTGACTAGTGGGTGATAGTATGGTGTATTAGTGGGTGTGTAGTGCGCTGGACTAGTGGGTGTGTAGTGTGGTGTATTAGCGGGTGTGTATTGTGCTGGACTAGTGGGTGTGTAGTTTGGTGTATTAGTGGTGTGCAGTGGTGGGCTCACTCAGTATTGATGCTCTTACGCTGTTGGGGCACATGTGTAGTATATTAGTGTGTGATAGGGGTTGGATTAGTGGGTATATTGGTAGGTGTGTAGTATGGTATATTGGTGGGTGTGTAGCATGATGGATAAATGTATTCAGGCACAAATAGAATGATAAATAACATTATCAATAAATGGGGGTGCATTCTATTTTGATGCTATTTTCACACTGACGTCATGTCGCCTTACATTTTCTTATAGACGTTTAACTCAAAACACATTAGGGAAAAAGAGAGAGAGAAGAGAGGAGATGAGAGAGAAGAGAGGAGATAAAGTAGAATCAATGAGAGGCAGATAAAGGTAAGAGGGGGTAAATATTATAGGATAAGGAAAGATTATAGGATAAGGAAAGATTATAGGATAAGGAAAGATGCAAATTGAGGGAGTTGAAAATAAGGAAAACTAGAAACAAAGAAATGGAGTTTACGGAGGAATTGAGGGAAAGGGAAAAGAAATATTGTCAGAGAAATGATAAGATTTGAGTTGAGAGATGTATGAGGGATATCATATAGGCCCCCATACATATAACATGATATCCCTCATACATATAACATGATATCCATCATACATATAACATGATATCCCTCATACATATAATATGATCTCCCTCATACATATAATATGATAGCCCTCATACATATAACATGATATCCCTCATACATATAACATGATATCCCTCATACATATAACATGATATCCCTCATACATATAACATGATATCCCTCATACATATAACATGATATCCCTCATACATATAATATGATATCCATCATACATATAACATGATATCCCTCATACATATAACATGATATCCCTCATACATATAATATGATAGCCCTCATACATATAACATGATATCCCTCATACAAATAACATGATATCCCTCATACATATAGCATGATATCCCTCATACATATAGCATGATATCCCTCATACATATAACATGATATCCCTCATACATATAATATGATATCCCTCATACATATAATATGATAGCCCTCATACATATAACATGATATCCCTCATACATATAATATGATATCCCTCATACATATAACATGATATCCCTCATACATATAATATGATATCCCTCATACATATAACATGATATCCATCATACATATAACATGATATCCCTCATACATATAATATGATATCCCTCATACATATAATATAATATCCCTCATACATATAATATGATAGCCCTCATACATATAACATGATATCCCTCATACATATAACATGATATCCCTCATACATATAACATGATAGCCCTCATACATATGGCATGATATCCCTCATACATATAACATGATATCCCTCATACATATAACATGATAGCCCTCATACATATAACATGATATCCCTCATACATATAACATGATATCCCTCATACATATAACATGATATCCATCATACATATAACATGATATCCCTCATACATATAACATGATAGCCCTCATACATATAACATGATATCCCTCATACATATAACATGATAGCCATCATACATATAACATGATATCCCTCATACATATAATATGATATCCCTCATACATATAATATAATATCCCTCATACATATAACATGATAGCCCTCATACATATAACATGATAGCCCTCATACATATAGCTTGATAGCCCTCATACATATAACATGATATCCCTCATACATATAATATGATATCCCTCATACATATAATATAATATCCCTCATACATATAATATGATAGCCCTCATACATATAACATGATAGCCCTCATACATATAACATGATAGCCCTCATACATATAGCTTGATAGCCTCATACATATATATATTATGTAGAGGGCTATCATGTTATATGTATGAGATATCATGTTATATGTATGAGAATATCATGTTATATGTATGAGGATATCATATTATATGTATGAGGGCTATCATGTTATATGTATGAGGGATATCATGTTATGTGTATGAGGGATATCATGCTATATGTATGAGGGATATCATGTTATATGTATGAGGGATATCATATATATGTATGGAGAAAAACTGAAAGGAGGGATAACAGTAAAATAGATGGAAGGAGGCAGATATAAAGGTGGAAAAAGAAAGAAAGGCAGAGAAAGCAGTTGGAGGAGAGAAAGTTTAGGAAATAACACGAACAAGTTGTTGCAAGGTAGAGAAAGAAGTGAAAGGGATGAATGTGGTGCATGGAAGCAGAGAATAAGGTGGGAACGTGCATAGATATTAGCAGCGCAGAAAGAGATGGAACTAGACAGAGATTTGGAGAAAATCATGACGAGGTTAGTCAGTGAAAATCATGACGAGGTTAGTCAGTGAAAATCATGACGAGGTTAGTCAGTGAAAATCATGACGAGGTTAGTAAGAGAAAAGAGATAAAAAGTGAGAAAGATACGAAGAGAGTCATAGATGGTGTGAGAAACAGGTGGATGTGCACAAGAAAAGTGGAAGATCTCAAAGAAAGAGGTGAGGAGGTAAAGATATGGTTGATAATTAGGTAGTCAGAGACAGAGGTAGAAAAGAATTTAGAACAGACAGAAATGAAGAGACGTAAGCGAAGAGAGTCAGAGAAATAGGTGCAATGAGTGAAGGGAGAGAGACTGAAGAATCAAGAGTAAAGGGAGAGAGACTGAAGAATCAAGAGAAAGAGTGGAAGGAAATGGATGAATTTCGAGAAAGAGAGGACTGGAGAAAAAGAAGAAGAGAAATTGATGGAAGAATTCAGAGAAAGAGGTCTATGAAGGTTAGAGAAACGGATGAATAGAGTCAGCGAAAGGGGACAGGAAAGACCGACATACACCAATAAAACAAACACAGAAAGAGTCTCACCTGAAAATGTTAAAAGCAAGAAGTCCAGTGAATGAAATTAGGACAAGAATATCTTCCAGGTCAACCTCATGGTCAGAGTGGAAGGTCATATCTTTCATCCTGTAAGCGGCCAGGAACAGAGCTACTAAGGTCACAGTGTAGATGGCTGTCTCGGACAGGTGGGCTAATATAATACCTGAAGACTAATCAGACATGAAATATTAGCTACGGAGAGTTCTGAAACAATCCAGGAAAATGATGGGGAGAAAAACAAATGGAGGATACAACCCAGAGAACGACAGTATAGATACACTAAAAAGAAAAGCAACGGCCAGTCTTCAGACTTAGAACGGACACTGCAGTCTCAGAGCACACCTCCACAGAATGGGTCTCAGGGACTCGGCAGCCTGCACATGTGGAGCACCTAAGCAGTCCCCAGAGCACATCCTGCAAGACTGCCTCAGTCTGAGTAGTGTGAGAATGGAGATCTGGCCAACAGAAACAACCCTACAAGACAAACTATGGTGGACCGGTGAAGACCTCAAGCGCACCGCCCTGTTTATGACACATACCGGAGTAGTCGCATAGCAAAAGTTGATGCAGAAGAAGAAGCTACGGAGAGCTCAGTGACAGAGAGATAAACAAGGAGACGTGACATAGACAGATCAGTCGCGGAGATAAGTCGTCGTCAATATGATTGATCAAGGGAACAGACTTCAAGTAAACCCCTACTTGGGATCTCTGTCAAGAAAAATGTCCAAACGTGAAGGACTGACATCATTGCACCGGGTTTCCCTATATGGCCCCGTCCCTGTCGGCAGACATGCCATTGCACAAAGCCCGAACTCCGTAACTCCTGCAACAATCCTAAGGATCTCAGGAAAAAAATGCACATGTGTCTCGGTCAGGACTCGAACACACAATATTCAGTACGACAAGCAAACCACTTTGCCACTGAGACCTCCAACATGCTCGTACTTAAGCTACCTGGTTCGTTCCTCGTATGGAGCCCATCTGGATATTTTTCTAAAGATGCCTGATCTCAATGTAAGTGAGATCGAGTTCCTAGTCCTATCGGAAACGGAGTATAAAACTTAGATCTCACGATCAAGTTGATCACGTAATAGAACCATTGGCAGTTGAAAATAATCACAATGTAGATTTTCATTAGAAACGTTTGTATGTAGTCGTCCATATGATTTTTTTAATTCGTCACTCCTGTTGTTGGTTTGCTTGATAAAGGCCTTGTTGGTCGAAACGTGCTGTATTTTGTCATTGTTTTTGTAATTTGTAAAACTACAGTACTTTGTGATTATGTGTTTCGCCAATTGAAAATACGAGTCTTGTTTCTCTCGTAGATCGATCAGAGTAGACTGCAAAGTCCACAGCCTCAGGCTGCAAAGTCACAGAGTAGGCTGCAAAGTAAGCCACAGAGTAGGCTGCAACGCTACAGCCTAGGATGCAAAGCCACAGAGTAGGCTGCAAAGCCACAGAGTAGCCAAAGTAGGCTGCCAGGTTGCTGAAAGCCACAGGTAGGCTGCAAAGTCCAGAGAGTGCTGCAAAGACGCTGCTCGGGCAAAATTAATTGAAAAATTTTAATACAATTTCTACAAAAGTGTTTTAACTTCAAAATGACATCGGATCTCTAGCTGATGCTTCGGTGCTCGTGATCTGTCGTTGAGATCTACTTGTGTAAGAAAGATATTGGAAGACACACTTCACCTGAAGTGCAAAGATGGTGATCCCATCAATGAATCAAACTTACGTCTGTGTGGTGCCAGGGCCTGCAAGCGAAGCAAAGAATAGTACCACTGCGACCTACAAGGCAAAAATGGCTTTACTGAGTAGTGTCTTTCACAAACCATTTAAATAAAGTCATTTTTTTAAATGGCTCGCTGGTTGTGTTCGTAAGAAAGCTCGTATTGCTAAGCTAGGCAATAGGTGCTGTAAGAAATAAGGGTAAGTGGTTCGAATCTTGTGTTTGGTCATTTTTTTTTCGAAGCTCCTTTTTTTTTTTCGTCCGCTTTCAACTCAGACGAAGTTTCATCTCTGAAACTGATTTTGCGTGAAAATCCGTTTTTCCAATTTCTTACAATGGCAGCAGCGTGCACATTTTAATTACTTTACACTGGCAGCTGTGTGCTCAATGTACTCGTAATTAGTATTCCCTCGCCATACAGGCAGATTTTCTCCGACTTCAGAGGTACTCACGTTATCGTCCTGAGTAAGACCAGGGGACTCGGAACAAATGCCGGACAGTAGGTTCGAACCTGAGCTATGAGGTGTCTCACAGCTAGCAGGCCGAGCTACTATCAACTACTCTAGGCAGTCCCCTCGAAGCTCCTAATTCTTGTACACTGTCTATTTATTGATCATATTCATTGGCTTCCTCTGCTTCCCCTTGGGGTCTTACAAACAACTTATTGTTCTCATCGTATGTTCAACAAATGCAATATATGTCATTTCGTCTGTTAGTACGTCTTATTGCTCTTGCATCTGCCTGTCTATTGTTCAGTGCATCGATGATGATGATGATGGCGCTGGTGATATTTGTAATGTTACGGACAGCAGTTATGATACAAGTGTATGTCTTACCTTCATTTCCTCCTTGTGGTTGAGCATGTAGAACGCAATGATTGATATGATAGTTCCAACCGTTATTAAGATTCCTAGAAAAAGACCTCGACTGGAGCTCGTACAATCTACGCTCATCTTGTGCCGTCTCTCGTCTTCGTCAGAATCTTGCTCACTATGACGTGGTATTCTTGGCTTTGTGCCTACATTTTCCACATCACTACAATATACCTAAAAGGACAATGAACAACAGTTAGAAGATAGAATTGATGCATTTGAGATGTGGATATATAGAAGAATAGAGCAGAGTTCAGTGGAAATGAACAAACAATTATTAAGAAGATAAATTGATGCATTTGAGATGTTGTGATTTATAGAGAATAAAAGTCAGCTCCTTCGAGCTTTCAGGTTTAGTCTGGCACTCATTTCGTTGTTCGTTTTTATTCCCATATTTTCATCAGATAGGTTTATGTTTCCACATGTAATCGTCCATTTGTAGTGTTCCTCGAAATTCGTCATTCTTGTTGTATTGTTTGTTTGATAAAGGCCTTTTGGTCGAAACGTTGCTGTTTATCGTCACTGTTTATGTATTTTGTAAAACTGTAGTACTTTGTTTTTACGTGTTTACCTATTTTCCAAGTTTTACTGCAGTCTCCACCCTTTTTCGATAGAAGAATAAGCAGAGTTTCATGGACAATGAACAAGTAGTTAGAAGATAGAATTGATGCATTTGAGATGTGGATTTATAGAAGAATAGGCAGAGTTTCATTAACAGAAAAACAGACAAATAAACAAGTTTTAGGACAGTTAGGAACGAAGAAACAATTATTAAGAGAAATAAAATTCAGACAAGTAAAGTATTTTGGGCACATAAAAGATATGTCACCATGATAAAATCTTTACTAGAGGAAAGTTGAGGAGAAGAGCAAGAGGAAGACCGAGAGATAAGTGGGAGGAAACTTTAAGAAATGGACAGGTTACAGTCTGGCAGCGTGCAACACCAAGGCGAAAGACAGAGGATGCTGGAGACTCATTGCAGCCAACATTCGATGTGGAGACTGCACCTGAT
Organism: Arion vulgaris; assembly: GCA_020796225.1. Classification (NCBI taxonomy): domain Eukaryota; kingdom Metazoa; phylum Mollusca; class Gastropoda; order Stylommatophora; family Arionidae; genus Arion; species Arion vulgaris. The sequence continues at coordinate 7,061,878 of CM036758.1, forward strand.
GATGATGATATGTGACCAAAGTATATAATTTTTCTGTATAGTATATTGTTTATCAGACAATTGTCTTTAACATTTAGTTCTTTCAGGACATCAGTGTTCTTAATTATAACTGTTTAATATCAACATTCCTTGTGTGTATATACAAAAATATTAAGGATATGTCACCTAATCATCCACTAGTAACAACTGCTATAAGAAAGAGAAGATGAAGATATGTTGGGTATACCTTAAGTAGAAGGGACTAAATAATCACAAAGCAGGCATTGAAGTGTCAGGCAAATGTTCGAGAAAAAAATTTCTTGCTGTCTGGTTAAATAATTTAACGTACTTTACTCGTACCGTAGTACGAGTAAAATACAGTAATAACTTTAACTCTAATGATACTGGACTATGTCATTGAATAACAGAAGAAATAGTACTATAACAGCTATAGACAGCTATACTTATATCAGTTATATGACAGCTATACGAATTTATATACAGCTATACTATATAAGTTATAGACAGCTATACTTATATAGTTATATGACAGCTATACGTATATAAGTTATAGACAGCTATACGTATATAAGTTATATGACAGCTATACTTATATAAGTTATATGACAGCTATGACGCTATATAAGTTATATAAGTATATGACAGCTATACTATATAAGTTATATGACAGCTATACGTATATAAGTTATAGACAGCTATACGTATATAAGTTATATGACAGCTATACTTATATAAGTTATATGACAGCTATACGTATATAAGTTATATGACAGCTATACTTATATAGTTATATGACAGTATACTTATATCAGTTATATGACAGCTATACAGTTGATATAAAAGTTTAATGATACAGCTATACATATATATAAGTATACTATATACTATAGATTTATATCATTGTAGTATGTAAATCTGTTGACATTAATTGAAGTATATGACATCTAAACTTGACAGCATAGCTTATATAAAGTTAAACTGACAGCTTACTATATAAGTTATAAAGACAGCATGACTTGACACCATATCCTTTATAAGTTATCCATGACATATACTATATATTATATGACAGCTATAGACAGCTATACGTATATAAGTTATATGACAGCTATAGACAGCTATACTTATATAAGTTATATGACAGCTATACTTATATCAGTTATATGACAGCTATACTTATATAAGTTATATGACAGCTATACTTATATAAGTTATATGACAGCTATACTTATATAAGTTATATGACAGCTGAACTTCATGCCACAAAGTGACTGAAAAGAACATACTAAACAGTTTAATGAGATACCAGCTATATTATATTTAAAACTATATTTATCAGAAGTTCTTATGATGACCACTATATCTATATATACCAATATCTATATATCTATAAATAGTAATTACAGTTGTAATGAGATACCAGCTAAATAACCAATATCTATATATCTATCAGAATAAGTTGAATTACATTGTATGTAAATCTGTTGACATTAATTGAAGATATATGGACATCCTACGAACTTGACATTTGGCAAGACGGTAGCTTTCATAGGTGGAAAGTGTTAAAAATTATAAAACCGGACTATTGGTTCGTCTCTATATCTAAATTCCAACTTAACGAAATGGTCATGAAAACTTGAACACCGAAAAGGTGTATCCATGTTTTAACGTGTCAGTCCCATGTTACACAAATATTTGATGATATTTATTGGTATTTCAAAACGTCTGTCCCGGTAGCCGAATAGAATAGAGCAAGTCTTTATATTTGATGTTTCGATGTTTATTGTTTAAGCGGCTGGTGTTCAATTTACGTTATGGCCAATAATTTTTATTGATTTTTTTATTAACACATCTGGTCACAATTCGATCAGTTTATAATCTGAATAAATTCAATTTGACAATTGCTATTTGTCACTTTTCACTTAAATTATATTATATCAAACTGGCAATCGGAAAGAGGGATATTTTTATCTTATGTAGTCACCAGACAAAGTTTACCCACCAAGCACGGAGAGAAAGCGTATTGTTATTAATGGGAAATGAGGCGATTTTGAGGGGATGGGACATGTTTTTTTAATATGCTCAGTTTCACACTGATTATGACATTAACAATTTGGGAAATTATACAATTTTGTAGATCTATCGAAACTAATGAAGCTAGAGATATGTGGGTGTAGAATGATAAGAAAATTGAAGGTCAGAAACACGGAGAAAGAGGAGGAAAGATTAGTTATTAAGTTTGACTACAAGCGTCAGAGGAGTGTAAAGGCGTTGATAGGAAACTAAAGAGAAACAACTTGGAAGATAAGCGGAAAAGGACAACAAATGTAACTTTAAAAGTGTTCAACATTACAACTAGATTTTAACAAAATTCCCATGCGAAGAACGGTATATCTTCTAGTATATAATACAATTAGAAGACCATATATGGTCTAGCTATTCATCCACTTGTATTTCAAATCTTGTTATGTGGGACATGTTTGTAAAAATAAACTCTATAGCACCAACGTACAGATTATATACTACAGACAAGAACTCTAGCTAAACTAATATCGAAAGTATGCATAGTAAACAAATAACGTTGGTAAACAAATGAACTTCCGAACCTGCGCACATTAGGCTGTACTCGATAGTGCATGGATAGAGATACGTCCCAGAGGCTTCAACTGCTTTGCTCATCATGTCTGCCCATTGGCAGGAGTCGTCTGTGAGATTATCGTTGTCCTGTGAATTCATCACTGAATGCAAATAATAGAAAAATAAACTCATTAATGTTTACATATTATTTCACTTGTCAATCATCATCATCATCAAATAGCTTGTCCTGAGCAGAACTTTGCCACCCCAACAGTCCTCCAGAATCTCTCTCTCATAGGCCAGATGTCCTGCCTCTACAGTCGTCATGTTCAAACCATCAGTTACATCCTGAATCCATCTTCTCCGTGGTCTTCCTCTTCTTCTCTTTGCCGGTATGCCTCCTCCAGCCCTTCGTGTCTTTTTATATGTCCAAAATATCTCAATTTTCTCTTTCTTATTTGTAGCATCAGCCAGTTTTCTTTGATTGTGAGTTCTTTCTGGAAAGATCTATTTGTTCTCTTCTCTGTCCAAGATATATAGAGTACTCTTCTGTAACACTTATATTCAAAAACACATATATGTTTTCCACTTCTTTAAAACATATATGTGCTTTCAATATAAGTCAATAGTTAGTAATATTTTACAGGTTGCTGCCACTTCACCAGCTCGTCTCCAAGACAAGATGTAGATTCAAGTTGCATGGAACCTATCGGTAACAGGTCATGCTATCTTTCATGTATTTGCTCTGGTCGTTCACACATAACCGTGGACATCACAGTTTATCCCGCTTAATGTGACCAGAAACTGCATTAGTCACAACGCAAACACACAGGAAACAGAGATCCGTCTATCTCTTTAGATTTACACATCCGTCATGTTGGCGACTAGGAAGCAACTTGAAGAAGGGTATAACTTTGCAATGCCTAGGGATGATGAGGAAAAAACCAGGAAAACTTCTGGAAACTAATTTGAAAAAGTCTAAAGGAAAAGTATTAACTTCATTGCACCAGGTTTCCCCATATGGCCCCCCGTCCTGTCGGCAGAAATAATACATCATCTGCCTAGAGTGTTGCACAGAGCACAAACTCCGTAGTTTCGACATCTGGATCTCGAGAAAAATGTGCACATGTGACTCGGCCCGGATTCGAATCCACAACTTTCAGAACGACAGGTAAATGTCTTAACCACTTCGCTATAGAAACCATGTAACTTCTGTAACCACTTCGCTATAGAAACCATGCAACTTCTTTAACCACTTCGCTATAGAGACCATGCAACTTCTTTAACCACTTCGCTATAGAAACCATGCAACTTCTTTAATTATGATAGCAAGACGTTCATTCTTACACTCAGAGCGTCAACATTGATTCTCCAATATCTTTTATACCAAAGAAATATCTCAGTAACAGTGGTAACCCTGGTGAGGAACCATAGTGCAATTGTAATATATTTCAGTAACAGTGGTAACACTGGTGAGGAATCATAGATGTATTTATTTGATTTTTTTATTGTTTCTCTTCGTTTTCCGCTTCTAGTTTTTCTGCATTTATTTCGTTATTCGTTTTTAGTCATAGATTTTCATGTTATACCCGTTGTAATACATCTCTGTCGTCGTCTATATGTAGTGTGCTGTTAAATTCGTCACTCCTGTTGTATCGTTTGCTTGATAAAGGTCTTTTGGTCGAAACGTTGCTGTGTATTGACATTGTTTGTTTTTTTTTTAAACTACAGTACATTTTTATTACGTGTTTCGCCATTTTCCATAGTTTAACTGCAGTCTCCCCCTATATCGATACTTTTTTTTAGAAACTAAATTAATAATATTTATTTGAGTGACGTAGCATAAATGTGGGCAGAAAAAAAATGATCTTGCACGAATATTCTTCTTCATCAATCTCTGGTCATGCGCTTAGTTTACTGTGGACCGCCAATTGGGCTGTCAGATTCAGGTCTGTCAGGTCTCTACAAAGCTTAGTTAGTATGTCAACTGGGTGTGGCCACATGTTGCTTCTCAGCCCATACAGGAGAAGAAGGTCTTGTGTCTGGTGTCTGTTTCGCCTACTGACAATGGCAGAGAGCTGTGCTGACACTGGCAGAGAGCTGTGCTGACACTGGCAGAGAGCTGTGCTGACACTGGCAGAGAACTGTGCTGACACTGGCAGAGAACTGTGCTGACACTGGCAGAGAACTGTGCTGACACTAGCAGAGAACTGTGCTGACACTGGCAGAGAACTGTTTGACTTATTCCTAGTCTATGCAAGTGTTTGTTGAGTCTGCAGTACCCGGGTACGTAGGCGAAACATAATGACCTTGTTTGTTTTGCTTAGGTCTTTGAGGAAGTTTTTTTCCTAATCATATCCAGTGTTTGTCTTCTACAGCAGATTTTCTCCGTATGAGTGTTTTGCCCTCTGGAAAATACGGGGTGGTAAATTTGCTCTTTCACACTGCCCTCCTCAGCCAAGACATCGGTACTCTCATTGACTGCAATGCCACAGCGAGATGGAATCAACTGCAAAAGAAAATGTGGGCCTTTTATGACAGCTGAGCTAGTTCTCTTTTCCGTAGCTGAAGCGGTAGTGAGCTTGATCTCAAAGCGAACCTGGTTCAAACTACGAGACGGGACAATTAGTTCCCTATGATTTATTTGAACCTTAAAAATAGACCTCACCGTTCAGAAGTGGTAACTACTGAACGTATAAGCGGTGCCTAGAAAATCGATTACTGGTTTACTGTAGTTGATGGTGACGTTCTTTAAAGGAAATGCCATGATTTTCATTCATTTCACTGTGCTGTCAGCGGACTTAGCATTTCACTGTGCTGTCAGCGGACTTAACATTTCACTGTGCTGTCAGCGGACTTAGCATTTCACTGTGCTGTCAGCGGACTTAACATTTCACTGTGCTGTCAGCGGACTTAGCATTTCACTGTGCTGTCAGCGGACTTAACATTTCACTGTGCTGTCAGCGGACTTAGCATTTCACTGTGCTGTCAACGGACTTAGCATTTCACTGTGATGTCAACGGACTTAGCATTTCACTGTGCTGTCAGCGGACTTAACATTTCACTGTGCTGTCAACGGACTTAACATTTCACTGTGATGTCAGCGGACTTAACATTTCACTGTGATGTCAGCGGACTTAGAATTTCACTGTGCTGTCAACGGACTTAGCATTTCACTGTGATGTCAACGGACTTAACATTTCACTGTGCTGTCAACGGACTTAGCATTTCACTGTGCTGTCAAAGGACTTAGCATTTCACTGTGCTGTCAACGGACTTAGCATTTCACTGTGCTGTCAGCGGACTTAGCATTTCACTGTGCTGTCAGCGACTGCATTCACGTTGCAGAGGACTTAGATTTCACTGTGCTGTCAGCGGACTTAGCATTTCACTGTGCTGTCAACGGACGTAACATTTCACTGTGATGTTAACGGACTTAGCATTTCACTGTGCTGTCAACGGACTTAGCATTTCACTGTGCTGTCAGCGGACTTAGCATTTCACTGTGATGTCAACGGACTTAGCATTTCACTGTGATGTCAACGGACTTAGCATTTCACTGTGATGTCAACGGACTTAGCATTTCACTGTGATGTCAGCGGACTTAACATTTCACTGTGATGTCAGCGGACTTAGCATTTCACTGTGCTGTCAACGGACTTAGCATTTCACTGTGATGTCAACGGACTTAGCATTTCACTGTGTGTCAGCGGACTTAGCATTTCACTGTGATGTCAGCGGACTTAGCATTTCACTGTGCTGTCAACGGACTTAGCATTTCACTGTGATGTCAGCGGACTTAGAATTTCACTGTGCTGTCAGCGGACTTAGCATTTCACTGTGATGTCAGCGGACTTAGCATTTCACTGTGATGTCAGCGGACTTAGCATTTCACTGTGATGTCAACGGACTTAGCATTTCACTGTGTTGTCAACGGACTTAGCATTTCACTGTGATGTCACGGACTTACATTTCACTGTGCTGTCAGCGGACTTAGCATTTCACTGTGATGTCAACGGACTTAGCATTTCACTGTGATGTCAACGGACTTAGCATTTCACTGTGATGTCAGCGGACTTAGCATTTCACTGTGATGTCACGGATTAGCATTTCACTGTGATGTCAAGGACTTAGCATTTCACTGTGATGTCAACGGACTTAGCATTTCACTGTGCTGTCAGCGGACTTAGAATTTCACTGTGATGTCAGCGGACTTAGCATTTCACTGTGCTGTCAGCGGACTTAGCATTTCACTGTGCTGTCAACGGACTTAGCATTTCACTGTGCTGTCAGCGGACTTAGCATTTCACTGTGATGTCAACGGACTTAGCATTTCACTGTGATGTCAACGGACTTAGCATTTCACTGTGATGTCAACGGACTTAGCATTTACTGTGATGTCAGCGGACTTACATTTCACTGTGATGTCAGCGGACTTAGCATTTCACTGTGCTGTCAGCGGACTTAGCATTTCACTGTGCTGTCAACGGACTTAGCATTTCACTGTGCTGTCAACGGACTTAGCATTTCACTGTGCTGTCAGCGGACATTTCTGTGCGCAGCGGATTTCACTGTGCTGTCAACGGACTTAGCATTTCACTGTGCTGTCAACGGACTTAGCATTTCACTGTGATGTCAACGGACTTAGCATTTCACTGTGTTGTCAGCGGACTTAGCATTTCACTGTGCTGTCAACGGACTTAGCATTTCACTGTGATGTCAACGGACTTAGCATTTCACTGTGATGTCAACGGACTTAGCATTCACGTGATTCACGGACTTAGATTTCACTGTGCTGTCAGCGGACTTAGCATTTCACTGTGCTGTCAGCGGACTTAGCATTTCACTGTGCTGTCAGCGGACTTAGAATTTCACTGTGCTGTCAGCGGACTTAGCATTTCACTGTGCTGTCAACGGACTTAGCATTTCACTGTGCTGTCAACGGACTTAGCATTTCACTGTAGAGTCAACGGACTTAGCATTTCACTGTGCTGTCAGCGGACTTAGAATTTCACTGTGCTGTCAACGGACTTAGCATTTCACTGTGCTGTCAACGGACTTAGCATTTCACTGTGATGTCAACGGACTTAGCATTTCACTGTGATGTCAACGGACTTAGCATTTCACTGTGTGTCAAGCGGACTTAGCATTTCACTGTGCTGTCAGACGGACTTAGCATTTCACTGTGTGTCAGCGGACTTAGCATTTCACTGTGATGTCAGCGGACTTAGCATTTCACTGTGATGTCAGCGGACTTAGCATTTCACTGTGCTGTCAACGGACTTAGCATTTCACTGTGCTGTCAACGGACTTAGCATTTCACTGTGATGTCAGCGGACTTAACATTTCACTGTGCTGTCAGCGGACTTAGCATTTCACTGTGATGTCAACGGACTTAGCATTTCACTGTGCTGTCAACGGACTTAGCATTTCACTGTGCTGTCAGCGGACTTAGCATTTCACTGTGATGTCAGCGGACTTAGCATTTCACTGTGATGTCAACGGACTTAGCATTTCACTGTGATGTCAACGGACTTAGCATTTCACTGTGATGTCAACGGACTTAGCATTTCACTGTGTGTCAGCGGACTTAGCATTTCACTGTGCTGTCAGCGGACTTAGCATTTCACTGTGCTGTCAGCGGACTTAGCATTTACGTGCATGTCAGCGGACTTAGATTTCACTGTGCTGTCAGCGGACTTAGCATTTCACTGTGCTGTCAACGGACTTAGCATTTCACTGTGCTGTCACCGGACTTAGCATTTCACTGTGCTGTCAGCGGACTTAGCATTTCACTGTGATGTCAACGGACTTAGCATTTCACTGTGATGTCACCGGACTTAGCATTTCACTGTGCTGTCAGCGGACTTAGCATTTCACTGTGCTGTCAGCGGACTTAGCATTTCACTGTGCTGTCAGCGGACTTAGCATTTCACTGTGCTGTCAGCGGACTTAGCATTTCACTGTGCTGTCAACGGACTTAGCATTTCACTGTGCTGTCAACGGACTTAGCATTTCACTGTGATGTCAACGGACTTAGCATTTCACTGTGTTGTCAGCGGACTTAGCATTTCACTGTGCTGTCAACGGACTTAGCATTTCACTGTGATGTCAACGGACTTAGCATTTCACTGTGATGTCAGCGGACTTAGCATTTCACTGTGATGTCAACGGACTTAGCATTTCACTGTGCTGTCAGCGGACTTAGCATTTCACTGTGCTGTCAGCGGACTTAGCATTTCACTGTGCTGTCAGCGGACTTAGCATTTCACTGTGCTGTCAGCGGACTTAGCATTTCACTGTGCTGTCACCGGACTTAGCATTTCACTGTGCTGTCAGCGGACTTAGCATTTCACTGTGATGTCAACGGACTTAGCATTTCACTGTGCTGTCAGCGGACTTAGCATTTCACTGTGCTGTCAACGGACTTAGCATTTCACTGTGCTGTCAGCGGACTTAGCATTTCACTGTGCTGTCAACGGACTTAGCATTTCACTGTGTGTCACGGACTTAGCATTTCACTGTGATGTCAACGGACTTAGCATTTCACTGTGATGTCAACGGACTTAGCATTTCACTGTGTTGTCAACGGACTTAGCATTTCACTGTGATGTCACGGACTTAACATTTCACTGTGCTGTCAGCGGACTTAGCATTTCACTGTGCTGTCAACGGACTTAGCATTTCACTGTGCTGTCAGCGGACTTAGCATTTCACTGTGCTGTCAGCGGACTTAGCATTTCACTGTGCTGTCAGCGGACTTAGCATTTCACTGTGATGTCAACGGACTTAGCATTTCACTGTGATGTCAACGGACTTAGCATTTCACTGTGATGTCAACGGACTTAGCATTTCACTGTGATGTCAGCGGACTTAGCATTTCACTGTGCTGTCAGCGGACTTAGCATTTCACTGTGCTGTCAGCGGACTTAGCATTTCACTGTGATGTCAACGGACTTAGCATTTCACTGTGCTGTCAGCGGACTTAGCATTTCACTGTGATGTCAACGGACTTAGCATTTCACTGTGCTGTCAACGGACTTAGCATTTCACTGTGCTGTCAACGGACTTAGCATTTCACTGTGATGTCAACGGACTTAGCATTTCACTGTGATGTCAACGGACTTAGCATTTCACTGTGCTGTCAGCGGACTTAGCATTTCACTGTGATGTCAGCGGACTTAGCATTTCACTGTGCTGTCAACGGACTTAGCATTTCACTGTGCTGTAAACGGACTTAGTATTTGACTGTGCTGTCAGCGGACTTAACATTTCACTGTGCTGTCAACGGACTTAGCATTTCACTGTGCTGTAAGGACTTAGCATTTCACTGTGCATGTAACGGACTTAGTATTTGACTGTGTGTCAACGGACTTAGCATTTCACTGTGCTGTCAGCGGACTTAGCATTTCACTGTGCTGTAAGGACTTCGCATTTCACTGTGCTGTCAACGGACTTAGCATTTCACTGTGATGTCAACGGACTTAGCATTTCACTGTGCTGTCAGCGGACTTAGCATTTCACTGTGCTGTCAGCGGACTTAGCATTTCACTGTGCTGTCAACGGACTTAGCATTTCACTGTGATGTCAACGGACTTAGCATTTCACTGTGCTATCAGCGGACTTAACATTTCACTGTGCTGTCAACGGACTTAGAATTTCACTGTGCTGTCAACGGACTTAGCATTTCACTGTGCTGTAAAGGACTTAGCATTTCACTGTGATGTCAACGGACTTAGCATTTCACTGTGCTGTCACGGACTTAGCATTTCACTGTGCTGTCAGCGGACTTAGCATTTCACTGTGCTGTCACCGGACTTAGCATTTCACTGTGCTGTCAGCGGACTTAGCATTTCACTGTGCTGTCAACGGACTTAGCATTTCACTGTGATGTCAACGGACTTAGCATTTCACTGTGATGTCAACGGACTTAGCATTTCACTGTGCTGTCAGCGGACTTAGCATTTCACTGTGATGTCAACGGACTTAGCATTTCACTGTGCTGTGCCTCCAGTGCTCGTACAGCTGACAGTGAGTATTTAAGAAATAGGCACTAATCATGTTCAAGGTAAAATTAATGCCAGAAGGCAAACGCAGTATTAAAACATCCAAGCATTAACATGACAGTCAAACGACAACTGTTAAACTGCATATTTATTCCAACTCTCTGCTATCAGTGCCAAACATGACCTCTGACAAGAAAGAAAGAAAGATTACAACATGTTTAATGAGATGTCAACGAAAAGCTGTCAACTTTACAAGGAGATATAGAGTGAGAAACGAGAATATCAGAAGCATCGTTGGTACTATACCATGCATACAGTACACCGAGAAGCAAAGAATCAAGTGGTTCGGCCATCTAATGAGAATGGAACCACATTTACTACCATCACATGGCTACAATAATCGACACTCAGGGCGCAGAGCACGAGGCAGGCCAAGAACACGATGGATAGATAGCATCTCAGAGTCCCTGCGAAAGCATGGATTGGCAACGTCAAGCGCAACAAACCTTACACAAGATAGAAAACGAAATCTCCCCACGACGCTTCACGGCAAATGTGGTTAAGATAAGATACGATCAAACTAAAACAGGTTTACAATAACATATGCTTACCCGCATGCAGTTTTCGTCCTAAGTTAACAGATGAGTTGACTAAATTATAAACTGGATTCTCATGATGACTTTCGTAATTTAGACTGCGTTCCTTCCCAGCGTGGTGGTCGTTGCTATCTATGTGACCTGGTGAACGGGGGTGCTCAGTACTTTCCTTGTGATTGCCTGGGTCATGATGATCTGAACCATGGGCTTGTAGGTGAATCGCGTGCATTGTTTCCACGACGATCGAATGGAACCAGACACAGATATTTGTAGCACACATATGCATTATCCCAAACCTGGCCAGCTTCTTATACCTGTGTATGCACATCTGTTAGATATCAAATAAACTAGATATTCAATCTTCCCAAACAATTATTACAAACAAAACAATTATTACAAACAAAACAATTATTACAAACAAAACAATTATTACAAACAAAACAATTATTACAAACAAAACTCTCAAAATAGTTCATTGTTCATTTGAGGATCATCTTCATCGCACATCGGACATGTTCATAATTGCTCCCATCTCCTCCAAAGCATGTATCTCAAGTGTGTATTTAGGCTAACAACTCCCGTTCTCTGTTGGGTGATGTATCTACTAGGTTTTCTCTCGTGGTTTTCCCGTCTTGCCGCACATATCGGTATGCATAACTTACACAACTGCGATAGAGAATACTTTTCATATTCTTCGCTGAAATCTTCAGAGAATATGTTTTCTCTTAGAGCATTGATGATGTCACGTATGTCCATAGAAGGTCATTCTCTATCGCAGAATTTCTCACCAGCACATCCGCTCTCTCATTGCCCTTCACCCTAGCATGACCTGGGACAGAGATAAAGTTGAGTGTCTGTATTGTCGTGTTTTGTATCTGCTTCTTCTTCTTCTTCTTCTTCTTCTTCATTGAACGCTCCATATCGATCACTTGTTAAATCACTCTTTGTGATCTGTATGTGATCTGAGCTTAAGAGCGATTGTACGTTATGCCAGTTATGCGCCTACAAATATTCCGGCACATCCGATTTCTGTACTGATTTTTACTAACTAGGGTAGCTTACCTAGTCCCTTACTTCATGGCTTCTTACGACATGCCTTGTAGGTGGAGTGTTGCTATTCTTTGCTCCTGAGCCCCGGCAACACACGAGTGAGGTTCTGTATTAGTTAGCTCCCCTTTCATTACTGGAATTCCTTCACATATTAGATACTGGAATTCCTTCACATATTAGATACTGGAATTCCTTCATATATTAGATACTGGAATTTCTTCATATATTAGATACTGGAATTTCTTCATATATTAGATACTGGAATTCCTTCACATATTAGATACTGGAATTTCTTCACATATTAGATACTGGAATTTCTTCATATATTAGATACTGGAATTTCTTCATATATTAGATACTGGAATTTCTTCATATATTAGATACTGGAATTCTTCATATATTAGATACTGGAATTCCTTCACATATTAGATACTGAATTCTTCACATATTAGATACTGAATTTCTTCAATATTAGATACTGGAATTCCTTCATATATTAGATACTGGAATTCCTTCACATATTAGATACTGGAATTCCTTCACATATTAGATACTGGAATTCCTTCATATATTAGATACTGGAATTCCTTCACATATTAGATACTGGAATTCCTTCATATATTAGATACTGGAATTCCTTCATATATTAGATACTGGAATTCCTTCACATATTAGATACTGGAATTTCTTCATATATTAGATACTGGAATTCCTTCATATATTAGATACTGGAAATCTTTCATATATTAGATACTGGAAATCTTTCATATATTAGATACTGGAATTTCTTCATATATTAGATACTGGAATTCCTTCATATATTAGATACTGGAATTCCTTCACATATTAGATACTGGAATTTCTTCATATATTAGATACTTATTGGAATTCCTTCAATATTAGATACTGGAATTCCTTCACATATTAGATACTGGAATTTCTTCACATATTAGATACTGGAATTCCTTCACATATTAGATACTGGAATTCTTCAATTCATATATTAGATACTGGAATTCCTTCATATATTAGATACTGGAATTTCTTCATATATTAGATACTGGAATTTCTTCATATATTAGATACTGGAATTTCTTCATATATTAGATACTGGAATTTCTTCATATATTAGATACTGGAATTCCTTCATATATTAGATACTGGAATTCCTTCACATATTAGATACTGGAATTCCTTCACATATTAGATACTGGAATTTCTTCATATATTAGATACTGGAATTCCTTCATATATTAGATACTGGAATTCCTTCAAATATTAGATACTGGAATTCCTTCACATATTAGATACTGGAATTCCTTCATATATTAGATACTGGAATTCCTTCACATATTAGATACTGGAATTCCTTCAATATTAGATATGGAATTCCTTCACATATTAGATACTGGAATTCCTTCACATATTAGATACTGGAATTTCTTCATATATTAGATACTGGAATTCCTTCATATATTAGATACTGGAAATCTTTCATATATTAGATACTGGAAATCTTTCATATATTAGATACTGGAATTTCTTCATATATTAGATACTGGAATTCCTTCATATATTAGATACTGGAATTCCTTCACATATTAGATACTGGAATTTCTTCATATATTAGATACTGGAATTCCTTCATATATTAGATACTGGAATTCCTTCACATATTAGATACTGGAATTTCTTCATATATTAGATACTGGAATTCCTTCACATATTAGATACTGGAATTCCTTCACATATTAGATACTGGAATTCCTTCATATATTAGATACTGGAATTCCTTCAAATATTAGATACTGGAATTCCTTCATATATTAGATACTGGAATTCCTTCACATATTAGATACTGGAATTTCTTCATATATTAGATACTGGAATTCCTTCATATATTAGATACTGGAATTCCTTCATATATTAGATACTGGAATTCCTTCATATATTAGATACTGGAATTCCTTCATATATTAGATACTGGAATTTCTTCATATAGTAGATACTGGAATTCCTTCATATATTAGATACTGGAATTTCTTCATATATTAGATACTGGAATTCTTTCACATATTAGATACTGGAATTTCTTCATATATTAGATACTGGAATTCCTTCACATATTAGATAGTGGAATTCCTTCATACATTAGATACTGGAATTCCTTCACATATTAGATACTGGAATTCCTTCATATATTAGATACTGGAATTCCTTCATATATTAGATACTGGAAATCTTTCATATATTAGATACGTGAATTCCTTACATATTAGATACTGGAATTTCTTCATATATTAGATACTGGAATTCCTTCATATATTAGATACTGGAATTTCTTCATATATTAGATACTGGAATTCCTTCATATATTAGATACTGGAATTCTTCATAATTAGATACTGGAATTCCTTCATATATTAGATACTGGAATTCCTTCATATATTAGATACTGGAATTCCTTCATATATTAGATACTGGAATTCTTCAATATTAGATACTGGAATTTCTTCATATATTAGATACTGGAATTCTTTCACATATTAGATACTGGAATTTCTTCATATATTAGATACTGGAATTCCTTCATATATTAGATACTGGAATTCCTTCATATATTAGATACTGGAATTCCTTCATATATTAGATACTGGAATTCCTTCATATATTAAATACTGGAATTTCTTCATATATTAGATACTGGAATTCCTTCATATATTAGATACTGGAATTCCTTCATATATTAGATACTGGAATTCCTTCATATATTAGATACTGGAATTCCTTCATATATTAGATACTGGAATTTCTTCATATAGTAGATACTGGAATTCCTTCATATATTAGATACTGGAATTTCTTCATATATTAGATACTGGAATTCCTTCATATATTAGATACTGGAATTCCTTCATATATTAGATACTGGAATTCCTTCATATATTAGATAATATAATTAACAATAAACATCTAAAAATGTGACTTACCTTTGAATTCATAAAAATGAAGTAGAGTTGAAAGAAGGTAAAGATGAGGTGTATTACCGGCTTGATGGCCTTAATCGGTTCTGTGCAAGAACTAGAGACAGAAACATAGGCACCAAAGTTGAGGCCGCTGTGAATCATGGAACCAATGCCGAATCCTGATGGTAGATATTCGAGAAAAAAAAGCTCAAGTTGATTTCCCAAGTTCGAATATTCGTTACTTATAATATTAGGTACTTATAATTTGCGTTACTTGTAACATGCGTTACTTATAATATTCGTTACTTACAATTGATTTCTTTGTTTTGTATCATTTTGGAATCTATCTGTCTGTCTTGTTGTTACCACACACATACACACACACACACACAGGCCCACTAAACAGATCATATACAACCACATACACACTCAACTGACAAATACATTTACGAAAGTTCACACACAACATGTCAATATCTGCATACTCAGCTTGATCACACTAAATCACACACGTACACAATATACACACAAGTTCAGTGGGCACACACAACTAACTCACTCAACGGAACATCTCTCTTTCTCTCACACGTTGCGCGCATGTAGCACATAGCTTTCGTGGATATGCACTCAACACACATATTATGTACACACATACAACACGCCCCTCACCTGTCCCACATACTGCACTTCAGATGCCAGCTCTTGAACCATTTCTCACGCCATTTTAATGATTAAATATCTAATTAATAATATATTTACTCTCCCATCAATTCTCCCAGCAACTCTTCCATCAACTCTCAACTCTTCCAGCAACTCTTCCATCAACTCTCAACTCTCCCAGCAACTCTTCCATCAACTCTCCCATCTCCCATCAACTCTTCCATCAACTCTCAACTCTTCCATCAACTCTCCCATCTCCCATCAACTCTTCCGTCTCATATCAACTCTTCCATCTCCCATGAACTCTTTCATCTCCCACCCAACTCTTCAATCTCCCATCAACTTCCCCATCTCCCATCAACTCTTTCATCTCTCACCAACTCTTCCATCTCCCATGAACTATTTCATCTCCCACCAACTCTTCCATCTCCCATGAACTCTCTTGACTAACCTAGCACTCCAAGTCTCAGGTAAAATGTTCCAGTGTGATGGTTAGAATCAAGTGATATCATCCTTTTCCTCTTGCCCTTAACATCTGACTCAGCGCCCTTTGCCATTGTCTTGCTCCAAGCTCGTGTCCAAGACAATGACCTTGACAATGTCCTGGTCAGAAACTCTGTCTTAAGCTGGTTGCGACGTAGTAAGTAAGCGTAGACATAGACCAGAAATACAATACTCACAACGTATAGATATATGTAGAATGCCTGAAAGTAGATTATGGATGAATGAATCAGTGAGTTAACTAACAGAACTGACATCTCCGTGCTCCTGGAAAACCTATATGTGCTTAGTGGATATCCTATATGTACTTAGTGGATATCCTATATGTACTTAGTGGATATCCTATATGTACTTAGTGGATATCAGAAATGGTGGACATGAAAAATCTATAATACATATTAAAACTAAATTACGAAATTTCAATTCAAATGTTGTATCAATCCTAACATATGCTAGCGAGAGTTGGAAAATGACTAAAGATATAGAAAGTAAGTTGAATGCATTTGAAAATAGATGTCTGCGAAAAATAATGAATATAAAATGGAACGAATTCAGAAGAAGTAATGAAATCAGAAATGTCTGGTCAACCACTAGTGACAACTGTTATAAGAAAGGAGAAGATTGAAATATGTTGGGCATACCTTGTTAAGAAATGATCTTAGATTACCAAAGCAGGCAGTGAAGTAAGAGGCAATGGGTTCAAGAAAGAGAGGACGCACTAGAGAACCCTGAAACGAACTTTGCTGAGAGAGGCAAGAAATATCGGACTGAATTCCATGTAATACGTTGAGCTAATTTCTCAGGACAGAGCGGTATGGAGAAATTACTTGCATCACCATGTAACGTACAATGGTACGACAGAAGAAAAAAAACTTATATATAATGCATGAGCTGCCCAAAAAGTACTCAGAATATTATGGACGAAGAATAAAACTGTCAATTTTATCAAAGTTTTAAATTGAAAAGAAGTATTTGATAAAGAATATAGAAATGTTAAAAATTAATTTCATTGGACATATTAAATGGCATCATTCTCCGGAGAAAGTCGTTCTATGACGCATGATGCAACAACTCCGAAAAAGTGTATGTGTATGTACATATGTGTGTGTTACATATTCTTCTTCTTCTTCTGCTTTCTCAGTATATTGGAATTTCGGATTCTCTAATAAAGGCAGCCGTCTGCCTCAGAGATTATCAGCAACGACATACAGTTTGTCTTGGACGCTGGTTTAAGTGGGCCACCTCTTTCTTCTCAAATCTGCTTACTGGGGGCAGTTCTGTAGGATATAATTCCCATGAGTTCTGCTTCCCCGTTTGTGCCAACCTCTTCCCTCAGTAAGTTTTGGCCACCCTCGTGATGGTAGGTCTGACATTCTTACTGCGTGGCTAAATCTCCGAGGCAGATTGGCGACCGTAGAATCCGTTATCCCATTCCTCATTGTGAGGGTGGTTGCACCATGTTATGCGCCTTACGGCCTGGTGCATCCGTTTTCTGCAAGCATTTGTTTCGGGTTAGCATTCCTAGCGGACACATGCATCCGATTTCATCCAAACCTCCTTAGTCGCCTCTTACGACATGCGTGGCAGGTAACAGTGGTTCTATTCTTGACACCCCAAATTTGGGCCCCGGTAACCACTCGGGCGGTGTGTTACATATAAGTATTGATGCATACATAGTTAAATGTGTAACGTATTTACAGAGTCAATGAGGAAATGATATCTTTCTGTCTTTTCTCTATTCATGTTTTACACATCAGCGTCAAGATAAGAAGACATTTATAGAACGGGCTTTTATGTGCGTTTTATAAATAGTGTTTTGCATCTGTTAGTTCTGAGCAGGGGCGTCACTAGGGTGCGGGGTGCGGCCGCACCGGTGACACCATCAATGGGTGACACCAAAATAAAAATTGCAAATTTGACAAAGCAGACATAGCTCTGTCTAGTCGGGTTTCATAACCGTTCATTGTTAAATACATGCAGGCACGGGGTGCTTTATGTGTAACATTTTTTGGAACTCTTGAGAGAATGTATTCCTTCTTTACTGCTTCCACCTATCGATGGGATGTTTTAATTGAACACACTGCAATGTCGGTTAAAAGGCTATCAACAACACGCTGGAGTGCACATCATGCTGCTGTTAAACCGGTGAAAGATAAGTTTGATGAATGTGTGGCGGCGATTGAAGCTCTATGTGATCCTCGTGAAAATGTGGAAACAAGAGGTGCAGCACAAGGTCTTTTACCTGCTGTCTGTGATTTCACGTTTCTGTGCTACCTTTACTTTTGGGCTGCTGTACTTGAGGAAGTTAATTTGACACAGCAGTATCTGCAGACTAAAGGCTTAACTCTTGACAAAGTAGTGACCAAGTTACAGGCATTAAGACTTTTTCTGCAGGAGAAGCGCAGTCACTTAGTGGAGCATGCAATTGAACAGGCACTTTTAAAAGCAGACCAATATGGAATAACAGTAGAGATAAGATTAAGGTTCAAGAAGAGAATGGCAGGGGAACAACTCAGAGAGGCTGGACTCACTATGCAAGAAGAAAACAATAGGGCGATGCTGGAGTGTATTGATCGTTTTCATTCTGAACTCCAGACCAGATCAACAGCGATCAAGGAAGTAGCAAATATGTTTGAGGTTGTTCAAGCCAAGAGTCTTCTATCAGCAACTGAAGAAGAGTTGCTGGTGTCAGTTCCAAAATTGACCACTTTCTATGAGCTATCCGGAGTAGAGCTTTTAAAAGAAATACCAAGGCTGAGAAGACACCTGAAGGCAGCAGATATTGATATCCACAAAGCCAAAGACTGGTCAATATTTGATATTTTAAAATTCATAGTTGACTGGGATTTCCTTGAATCTCTCCCAATACTCTCACTAAGCCTACAACTATTTCTTACAATATGTGTGTCTGTGGCTTCATGTGAGAGGAGCTTTTCAAAACTGAAACTTATAAAGAACTATTTGCGATCAACCATGGGACAGTCAAGACTTTCTGATCTGGCTATATTATCAATTGAAAGTGATATGGTGAAAGATATTGATTTTGATGATGTGATTGACAGGTTTGCAGCTTTGAAGACCAGGAAGGAAAACTTTTAAATAACATAAATTTTAATGTTAAATAACAAAAATTTAACTTTGTCCAAGTTTGTCGAAGTTCTTTATTTATGTTTTACCTGAAGTATTGAAGTTATATTGTTCAATTTGTTTTCTTTCTTATGTCCTTATTAACTTTTGACTTTTTTTGACAAACATTACTATATGCGATTATATATGGTACAGGAACACTCGGAAGAAGAAGACCATGGTGAAAGTCTAGAGGGGTGACACCAAGAGTTTACCGCACTGGGTGACACCAACCCCAGTGACGCCACTGGTTCTGAGGTCCAATTTTTGCGTGGAAGGTCCGTGTACTCATTGTATCGAAGTAATATTGCTCTTTGAGGCGCACTGTCTTTTGGCAATATGCTTAGGTGGTCGAACCATTGAATTTGAATTTGTTGTTTCTTGTTGACGTCTGGTACTGATGTTGTATCCACTTCTTTCCTAATGTCTTCATTTCTCAGTCAGTCTCTTCTTGTTACTCCCAGCATTCTGTGTAGATACTTCATCTCTGTCGTGAAAAGTTTTCTTATATCGTTTGATGTTAGCATCCAGGTTTGGCAATAATAGCTGGGAGAAAGATTGTGTTGTACAATGCTCCCAGTGAACAAAATCAACAAAACTAGCATATCGATCAATATCTCTTCATCGTGTACATATAATAAATAGATGAATATGAAGATATAGACTCAGGCAGATAAGTAACATGATTGGTACAGATGGATTAATTTATATATAGGGATATAGATGATAAATGTAGATTTAGATTGCTAGATATATAAATAATTTTCATAAATAAATAGATACATACGAAGATTGAGTGATATGTGCTAAATTTCAACATATAAAAGAATAGATTATATATATATATATATATATATATATATATATATATATACAGAACTAGCAGTTTTACCCGTTCTTCTGAAGGAATTTAGTTTAAATCTATTTGTAAAGTCCCTTAAAGAAACATGCCCGTTGTCTCAAAATCGACTTCTTCCCCATTAAAACAATACGCTTTGTCTACATGAAAGAATTGAAAACTTTGTCGTTTGTCCACATAAGATTAAAATCTCCCTCATTCCGATTGCCAGTAAAACAATTGAATTCCCGTGAAAAATAACAATTGGCAAATTAAAATTATTCAGATTATTAACTTATCGATGTGTTTAAAGAATAAAGTAGAGATTAATGGATAAATTTAAAAAATTTAAAAATAAGAAAAAGATGGCTACATATATAAATAAAAAACAGATGACTACATATATAAATAAGTAAATATCAATGAAGATTGACATATATAATGAAAGATTACATATAAATAAGAAACAGATGCATATAAATAAACGATGTCTACATATATAAATAAGAAAGAGATGGCTACATATATAAATAAGAAACAGATGGCTACATATATAAATAAGAGAGATACATATATAAATAAGAAGAGATGCTACATATATAAGAAAGAAGAGATGACTACTATATAATAAAAAGTAATAATAAGAGAGATGGCTACATATATAAATAAGAAAGAGATGGCATTATCAATAAAACAGATGCTACTAATCAATAAATACATAAATAAATCAATAAATAAATATGTACCTGAAATGATCGATCAAGAACGTCGCCCATGAAAATTTCCGTAATCGGCAGCACAGCTCCCAAAATGACGATTATGAGTCCATATAGTCCACTGAGCATGAGAAATAGGCCTTCTCTGTCCAAAAGCCAGTGTAGTCGATTACAAGTTAATATTTTTTTAAAGGAACTGCTTCCATAAAATAGCAAAATGATATCGGCAGTGACAACAACATATCTCTGGGATCTAACTTGGATCTTCTTCTTCTACGTCTCACTAGATAACCTGCATCTTCTTCTACGTTCTCACTAGATAACCTGCATCTTCTTCTACGTTCTCACTAGATAACCTGCATCTTCTTCTACGTTCTCACTAGATAACCTGCATCTTCTTCTTCACGTTCTTACTAGATAACCTGCATCTTCTTCTACGTTCTCACTAGATAACCTGCATCTTCTTCTACGTTCTCACTAGATAACCTGCATCTTCTTCTACGTTCTCACTAGATAACCTGCATCTTCTTCTTCTACGTTCTCACTAGATAACCTGGATCTCTTCTACGTTCTCACTAGATAACCTGCATCTTCTTCCCACGTTCTCACTAGATAACCTGGATCTCTTCTCACGTTCTCACTAGATAACCTGCATCTTCTTCTACGTTCTCACTAGATAACCTGCATCTTCTTCTGCGTTCTCACTAGATAACCTGCATCATCTTCTTCTACGTTCTCACTAGATAACCTGCATCTTCTTCTACGTTCTCACTAGATAACCTGCATCATCTTCTTCTACGTTCTCACTAGATAACCTGCATCTTCTTCTACGTTCTCACTAGTTAACCTGCATCTTCTTCTTCGTTCTCACTAGATAACCTGCATCTTCTTCTACGTTCTCACTAGTTAACCTGCATCTTCTTCTACGTTCTCACTAGATAACCTGCATCATCTTCTTCTACGTTCTCACTAGATAACCTGCATCTTCTTCTACGTTCTCACTAGATAACCTGATCTTCTTCTACGTTCTCACTAGATAACCTGCATCTTCTTCTACGTTCTCACTAGATAACCTGCATCTTCTTCTGCGTTCTCACTAGATAACCTGCATCTCTTCGTTCTACAGATAACCTCATCAAGACGGAATATCCGTTACAGCTTTATTTTTTTCTAACGTTTCTCACATCGATCTGTACATCTCTATATGCTTGTCTTGAACTGCATCGATTTGTTACTTATAAATTAGTTAGTGGTCAACCTGATTCCATGGTACATCCCATATGACGCTTATCTGACTGACATCGATCTGATATCTTTAAATAGTTAGTTCAACCAGTCTATGGATCTCTTAGTTCTTAACTGATATATGGATTGGCCCTTCTGCAGTGAGCGGTCTCACACAAATTAAATATCGTATGGATGAAACTGATCTAACAAACAGAATACCCAAAGCATCATATTCCCAGTTCAAAGATAGGAAACATGGACATTTAACTAGCAGTGGTAATATTTGATCTTTGAATATAATGTTTACAGAAACGTTCACCGTATAGATCTACTGGACAGAGAGAACAAGATTCTATCCAGAAGAACTTCAAGTTTTTTTTAAACTGTGATGCTACAAATAAAAATGAGAAAATTCAAATATTTTGTACATAGAAATGAACTGCAGTAGATACTTTGAAGGCATCCGAAGAACACCCGTAGAGATGGCTTCAATTAACTATGATTTCATGATGGTTGCAAGCCGACATCTGGCCTATGAGAAGAAAATTCCAATGACTATCGTCAACTATGCTTGTAACACTTAGAATTTTATATACAATTGAGCAGATATAGTATAACAAATGGTATTTATATCTTCAGTTAGCAGATCAGAAAGCTATAACAAATGGTATTTATATCTACGATTGCAGATCAGAAGATAAAAAATGTATTTATATCTTCTGAGCAGATCAGCTATAATAAATGGTATTTATATCTACGATTGACAGATAGTGAGCTATAACAAATGGCATTTTATCTTCAGTTAGCAGATCAGAGAACTATAACAAATGGTATTTATATCTTCAGTTGCAGATCAGAGCTATAACAAAATGCATTATATCTTCAGTGAGCAGATCAAAGCTCATAAAATGGTATTTATATCTACGTTGGCAGATCAGAATCTATAACAAATGGTATTTATATCTTCATTGAAGATAAGTGAAGCTATAACAAATGTATTTATATCTACGATTACATCAGAGAGTATAACAATGTATTTATATCTACGATTGACAGATCAGAGAAGCTTAAAATGGTATTTATATCTACGATTGAGCAATCAGAGAAGCTATAATAAATGGTATTTATATCTTCAGTTGAGCAATCAGAGAAGCATAACAAATGTATTTATATCTACGATTGAGCAGATCAAGAAGCTATAACAAAATGGATTATATCTACGATTGGCATCAGAAGCTATAACATGGTATTTATATCTTCAGTTGAGCAGATCAGAGAAGCTATAACAAAATGGTATTTATATCTACGATTGAGCAGATCAGAGAAGCTATAACAAAATGGTATTTATATCTACGATTGAGCAGATCAGAGAAGCTATAACAAAATGGTATTTATATCTTCAGTTGAGCAGATCAGAGAAGCTATAACAAAATGGTATTTATATCTACGATTGAGCAGATCAGAGAAGCTATAACAAAATGGTATTTATATCTTCAGTTGAGCAGATAAGTGAAGCTATAACAAAATGGTATTTATATCTACGATTGAGCAGATCAGAGAAGCTATAACAAAATGGTATTTATATCTTCAGTTGAGCAGATCAGAGAATCTATAACAAAATGGTATTTATATCTTCAATATTCAGTTCAAATGTGAAATCTGTATGGCTCAGAAACGTGGCGAGTCACCAAGTTAAATACAAATGCGATTCAGACCTTTGTCAACGGATGTCTTTGGCGGATTCTCAGACTGAGATGATATGACAGAGTTGCAAACACAGACCTGTTGATAAAAACCGGACTGGAATCCATGATGACCCAGATCAAGAGGAGAAAATGGCGATGGGTCAGGTATACCCTACGGAAGACACAGTCGAGTGTCACTAGACAAGCACTTGAGTGGAACTCGCTAGGAAAACGAAAAAGAGGACACCCTAAACAGACCAGGAGACGAAGTCTTCTTGATGAACTGAAGTTCTCGACTATCCTGGGAGATCATAAAGAAAACAGCCAGAGACCAAGAAGAGTGGCGAACAACTGTTGAGACCCTATGCTCCACGAGGAGCAAAAGGGGAATAAGTCAAGTTATTTATATATTCAGCTGAGCAGATCAGGGAATCTGTCAAACGTGGACATGAACGCTCTTAGACTTGTTAATTGGTCCTGATTGAATTAATTACCTTGTTTACGATATCGGGAATCCTTATCTCGAGCCTGTTCTCTTAGGGCAGAAACAAATGCACAGCTTACATCTCTATTCTTGGTCATCTTATGTATTGTTTTCCATCTATGATTTATTCCTTTCAGTTCTTGTTCAATTTTTCTCTTCCATGTCGTTTTGGGTCTTATACGCTTTCGTGTACCTTCTGGTGTCAATCTCAGTGCAGTTTCCGTGACAGAGTTAGTCTATATGTCCGATCAATCTTCAGCGTCTCTTTTAGCTGATGGTGCTCAGGAAATAAGAGAATAAAATTCATCGAATCAGAGCAGGTCAAGACCAAGTTCTAACTCCAAGTGGTGGTCTAGTAGTAGGCTGCATCACTACGTCTGGTAAAGCGAGCAGAGTTCGAAGATGGGAGGCTAAGTACAAATACTAATGTGATGAAAAGATCAGAAATATCAGTCTTGCTGTAAACATACGGTACAATGTAACAAAAACCCTTTTCAGTATATGATTCTCTCCCTTGTCAATATATGATTATCTCCCCCGTGTTAGTATTTAATTATCTCCCATGTCAGCGTATGATTCTCCCCCTTGTCAGAAAATTATTCTCTCCCCTTGTCGATATATGAATCTCTCGTTTGTCAGTATATGATTCTCTCCCCTTGTCGATATTTGATTCTCTCCTTTGTTAATATATGAATCTCTCCATTGTCGGTATATGATCCTGTTGGATGCGGACACTGAAAAGACGTTGAATCGATCCAGTGATTTAAGCAGTTTGGAGTTACCGTTGTACAAGTAGAACTGGATGACGAAAGGGCAGTGTGTTTAACCAGCGAACTACATGAACAATGATTATACATACACTTTGATATCTGCTGTGGGAGACTGAGCACCTATGTATCTGTCCGGAATGTTACGACATCGGTCCAGTAACCAATAACCAAGGCATTGATAATAATAATAATTCGACTATAACCTACCTCAACTTGGCAGCTTGCAACGCGTTGTTGTCGTGACCAGCTTTTCCCTTGTGATTACCATGTTCTTCCACATCTGGCAGGACGAGATCAAATACCAATATCGAATACAATAAAATATATCGATATAAAAAATATATCGATACATTCAAATATATCGATACAACAATATATAACTCTATAAAATTACTTTTAAATAAAAATATATATGTTGATGACGACGTTATCTTTCTTTTCTATCTCTTATATGTATCCATCCATCCCTCCATCCTTCCTACCAGTTATCCATCCATCCAACCATTTATCCATCCATTCATCCGTCTATGGAAACATTTCAAAATCGAAACTGCTTGTCAGTTCACGTTACAAACATGTGTATGTATACGTGGTCACCTATGCCAGCCGATTTAGATCATGATATAATAGTTATTACCGAAATTAGCGTCATAAAAGTGTCGGGCTTACATATTGATATAATCAGGGCGGTTCGTCATTAAGGGCCAGTGGGACCCGGCCCCACCAATAATCGTAAGTGAGAGTAACTTCCCGGAATAGTAAATACTAAAAAAAAATGATTTTTCCAAAAAATTGTTTCTGGCCCCACCAAGAAAAATGTCCGCGAACCGCCACTGGATATAATAGTTTGAGAACCCTTCGTTTTCTATTTTAAAAATGTACAAAGTTTAACACCTCCCTCCATTTGTTAATGATATGTGTATAAGTCAACTTATGTAAGACAATGTTGAGATATTGATGGTATGAATTGATAAATAAAAGAATGTGCAACATTTCATGGAGACAAAAACAGATACATAAAGTGGTGCTGGAAAGAAGGAATGAAAGATCGATAAACTAAATCAAACAAATGCAAGCCAAATAGTTTCACTTCTTACTAAGAAAAACAATTCATCAAAATAACGAGGTCTTTTGTCAAGATAATTGTCATGTACTTGATTCCGAGCTACCCCTGTCTGATTATTCGTCACTGTTGTTTGTGAATGTTTCATGAAGATTTACTGTCTGGCACTTTTTTGTTGCTCTACATTTAATCTTTATTAGCACCGGACTTTACAATTCTCATTCTAATTTAGTAGAAGACTAGCTTTATAACCCCAGCTTGCATGAGATTTAATCTTCAGTATCATCGAACTTTATAATTCTCATTCCATTTTAGTAGAAGACTAGCTTTATAACCCCAGCTTCGCATGAGATTTACCTGCAGAACTTTTCCCGATCGTAATAGTTCTCATGTCGACCCAGTTTCAATTTGTAACCAGTGAAACACTGATGACTAAACGCGGCCTGCGTGATGTCTTTGACCAAATCACCCATAATGTGCTGTAGGTAGAAGAAATATACGGGCCTAACATCATATTCATCAATACACTTGATGGCAAGAATACACATAGTCTCTGTGGCGTAAGTCTCTTAGCAGTTCAAAATCGAGAGGAGCAGGCTGGAAAGCCGCTGCTAGGTCAAAATTCATTAAATATAAAACAGTAATGTCTCCATCTTCTAAATTACACCTGGGATCCTACCCGGGAGTCACATCAAGCGTCACGATAGCCTGGAAAGAACAATATTAGAGGGCAGGATCCCAGGACACAGAAACCATGAATATGACCATCGACGAAGTGGGTGAACTGGTTAGAAACAGAGTGAATTTCAGATGCGCTGCAAAGAGAGCAACGTCCTATAAAGGATACGCATCTTGATGATGATGATCCTACACTACGGAGTTCGTGCACTGCCGCTGAGATCTTCTGTGTAAGAAAGAGATCAGAGAACACATGGCTACTCACGGAAGTGCAATGATGATGGTCCTATTGATGAATCAAGAAAACGAACTTTTTTATTTTTGTTATTGATAAATTGTATATTTCGTTATATTTTACAGAAAAAAAATGTATTTTACCAAAACTGTTTGCATAATAGAATAAAAGAGGAAATTTGTCTCGTGTGTTCTGATAAGGAAATATATTTTTATCCGACTTTTCAATTGATATTCCTGTTCACAAATGGTAATGTTTATTTTTGCCGTTTACTGCTGCACATGCTCAATGACCTAGTCTAATAGTTGACTAAACACGCTAGGAAATGCATACCTTTTTTAATCCAACTTAACAAACTCATAACTCGGTATAGAAAGCACGTACATAGTTCAATATCTTCGAGTTGCTCTACAAAGTTCTACAGTGATAAGTTCTCCAAATTTCATTATTTCAGAGTTCAAGTTTTTCCTGTGATTCGCAAAAAACGGCAATCAGCTTTATAATTAAGATACATGATGCATACACCAGGTGAATATTTTGCACAGTGGGTTAAATGGTACACAGAGCCACGAAGAGAAAATAGCATTAAAAAATCACAGTGAGGGAAAATCGTACACACAAAAAAAGTGGTGGTAGGAAGATGTGTAAAATACAGTGAGGGAAAATAGTACGAAAACAAGGGAAATAATGGTGGACAAAACACAGTAAGGGCAAATGGTACACAAAAAATGGGGTATGGGGAGATGCGCAAAAAACAGAAGAATAATGGTGCGTAAAACATGGAAAATACTGCATGAATAAGAGTTGTAGAAAGAAGATGCGCAAAATATTGGGGAGTAATGGTGCACAAAACACAGGGAGCGAAAATGGGGAACAAAAAATTGGGGTACGGGGAGATGCGCGCATAACACAGTATGGAATAATGGTGCGCAAAACATGAGGATGGTGCGTAAAACATGGGGATGGTGCGCAAAACACAGTGGTGAATTTTTGCACACAAAACATGAGTCGGAAGTTGATTTGTTTGAAAAGCGGGATTCAAAGCGAAGAAAGCAGCAGATAAAATTATTTTTAGAAACAAATTAAGGAGAATAATCATCATCAGGTGTTGTCTCCACATCGAAGGTTGGCTGCAATGAATCTCCAGTATCCTCTTGTCTTTCGCATTGGTGTTGTGCACTCTGCTAGACTGTAACCTGTCCATTTCTTAAAGTTTCCTTCCACTTATCTCTCGGTCTTCCTCTTGCTCTTCTCCCCTCAACTTTCCCTCTAGTAAATGTTTTATCATGGTGTCATGTCTTTTATGTGCCCAAAATACTTTACTTGTCTGAATTTTATTTCTCTTAATAATTGTTTCTTCATGCCTAGTTTTCCTAAAACTTGTTTATTTGTCTGTTTTTCTGTCCATGAAACTCTGCATATTCTTCTATATATCCACATCTCAAATGCATCAATTCTGTCTTCTAACTGCTTGTAAAGGAAAATAAACCATTTGTTAAACCTATATGCCATTCTCTGAGGTTGACCCAGACTCAATTGGGTACCATAAAAGCAATGGAAAGTAAAGACGGTCGGTGTAATGTTGACCACACCACCCGTCGTGTGTCGATGGTCAATGAAAAATACAGACACAACACCAAATTACTCAATTTAATAAAAAAATTAAATATTCTCGTGGCCTTTTCAAACCAGATGGTATGAAATCACTTCCAATTTCAAGTCCTTATTGTGTAGGAGGGTCAATTCATGTGGAACGTCGAGTGAGGATTGAACCCACAACCATCTTGTGTTCGAGTCAACAGGCAAACACTTATACATTACGCTAATGTCCCATACCCAAATATACGCTCGAGGTATAACTTATGGTCCCATGGAAGTATGTATGAAAATGAAAATCATGACATATTCTGAACATAACGCCGCCATCAAGCATAGTAAACGAGCAGTTGATTTGCTAGGTATCACTTATATATTCAGTAGTTTACCATTGCTTTCTGAAAGGTGAGTTATATTTTTACCGCTCGTAAAAATCCACGGGACGAATTTGCTTCCAAACTGCCCGCCGCGGTGTTTGAACCAGGTACTCTTGAGTTGTGATTGAGCTGACTACCACTAAGCCACAGACGCCCAATAATATATATACACACACACATAAACATTGATGAAGGAGTGGATAGTACTGGGGGTATTATATTTTGAAGATAGTATATTGAAACAAGGGAGTCTTGGTGGCTAAGCCCTTTGCCTTGTGAGTCGGAGGTCGTGTGTTCGAATCTGGACCGTGCCATTCTGTTCACGTGTGCAGTTTTTTCAGAGACCCCTAGGATTATTGCTGGAGCTACGGAGTTCGTGATGTGTGCAAAACTCTCGGCAGGTGGTGTGCCATTTCTGCGGAGAGGGACCGAGCCATATGGGTAAAACCCGGTGCAATGAAGTCAATCCTTCGGTTTTAAAATCCTTGATATCGAAAGAAATATCGATACACAGAGACACGACGTTTTAAGTGATCAGTCTAAGTAACACACATATTGAGAATATACAAACACTGCAGCTGTAGTGTTACACAGAGATCTCGTCAATTCTGATGTTCAAGATAATGACAGTGGCGGCTCGTCATTAAGGACCAGTGCGGCAGGGCCCCATCAAAATAATGTGTAACATGCATTTATTATTTAATAAATTAAAATATAACCTAATCCAAAACCATGATTTTTCCGAAAATTTTTGTCTGGCCCCACCATCAAAAAGGATCCCGAGCCGCCACTGGATAATGAACATTGCACACAAATTCTTTGTTATCAAAACAAAAACTGCCTTTATTGCCATTGTTACCGCTATTTAGGGCGACATAAGACAGTGGGAGACATGATTCTAAGAAATTTAATGGTCGTATGGCTAGTACAGTCACAGCAAAGCTGTTGAGGTTAGGATTTTTCTTTATGTCCCTGACAGAAAAAATACTCCTTGGCCTTCCAAGGGATCGAATCCAGGTATCCCGAATGGGATCCCGCGTTTAAGATTAACTGTCGCCTGAGTGGTTACCGGGGTCCAAATTTGGGGTGTAAAAATAGAACCACTGTTACCTGTCACGCATGTCGTAAGAGGCGCCTAAGGAGGTTTGGCTGAAATCGGATGCATATGTCCTAAATGTGTAGAAGCCAACCTGCTGTCTTGCAGGACGGCTGGGGACAGCCAAAGGCTAACGGAAAGCGAACCCAGTAAACGCTGGCTGAATCCGGACACATCGTCGAAGGATAAGCACCAGAGCTCCAAATGGCGCTGAAGATGTGACGAAACCCACCCATGCTAATGCTGCATGAATCAGATTTCCACATGAATGGTTTTTTTTTTTTTTTTCCGATCCAGAAGCACTTGAGCTTTCCAGCTCTTCGGCGCGGTGCCATGGACATCGTAACCCTTCGGTTCGGTGCCACGAACACCGTAAATCTGGGAAATCTGTGGCTTTTTCTGCCATCCCGCGGAATTGAACCCGCACACACAGAGGGATAGTGACCCGTAGTCCAACGTGCTACGAACACGCTGGGCAGACGGGCAAGAATGAATTTATAAAGAGAGCTGGTACATCGGTCTTTTAGGTGATCGCGAGAGAGAGAGATTAACTGTTAATATTACTGTGGTGTTTTTCTTTAATTTCAAATGAAGTGGAAGTTTTTCAATAATTTTGTATCTCTATTTTCATTTCAATGTATTACTATTATTTATTTTGTTAACTTTCGATATGGAATAATCAGTTGTAAATCAATCTGTGTAATTTGTTTGTGATTTGCAACAAAACGTGTAAGTACGTTGTGCCGTACTTTACAACTTTTAGAATTTGCTTTTTTTTGTTGCATGTAGGTTCAATATATCCGATTTCAGTGTGCTTTTGCTGGAATACGCCCATGAAAAAACTTATTAAAGAGCGACACGAAACTGTTTTTCTCTTGAGAAGTTATCTGTAGATGGTAGTATTATCCCTCGCTTGTTTCATATTCTACTACAACTCACGAGAGCCGCAGTGGCGTAGTTGTTAGTGAACTCACTTCTTAGGATAGTGATCCTGGGTTCAGTTACACGAGGGGCGGGGAATTTTGCGTGTGGAATAATACGTGTGTATACCTGTGTGTGAATAAGATGGTATGATAGGGTCACAAATGAGGAACTTATGGAGAGAACAAGACAGATTCCAGTGAACGAACAGGTTAAAAGACGCTGGCGCTGGATAGGACACACTTTGCAAAACCGGAGGGGAATATAACAAGAAGGGTCCTTGCCTGGAACCCGCAGGGGCAGCGAAAGAAGGGACGCGAGAAATACACGGAGATGAGATTTGGAGGCGGAGATCAACAATATAAAGAAGAGCTGGAGGGAGCTGCAGGAGATAGCTAGAGATAGGAAGACTTGGCATGAGTTGGTTGAGGGCCTATGCCCCAACCGGGTAAAAGGCAAAGAGAGAGAGAGAGATACCTGTGTGTATACCTGTGTGTATACCTGTGTGTATACCTGTGTGTATACCTGTGTGTATATCTGTGTGTATGATGTTTCGTTTCAAATATCCTAGTACAACAAGCTTATCGCTTGTGTTTGTGCAAACACTGTTCAATCGAAATTGACTATTCTGTGTCTAGCAAAACGAAGCGTTTATGAAAGACACTCCTCAGTAAAGCTATTTATGTAATAGCTCGCTGGTTGTGTTTTTAAGATGGCTCGTATTTTAGGGCTAGGCAATGGTTGCCGTAAGAGAAAAGGCTATGTGGTTCGAATCCTGTTTTTGGTAATTTATTTTTTCGAATCCCTATTACTTGTATACTTTTTTTATTGATCATATTCATTGCGTCCGTTGCTTTCCTAGGTTCTTGAAACAAAGGAATGTTTGTTCTCGTCGTGATGTGCAATATTGGTAGATGAAGTCTTTTATTCAGAGATAGGAGACAAAACTGAACAAGACTAAGAACTCAGTTAACAACATATTACCAGTGGCGGCTCATGCTAAGAACTCAGTTAACAACATATTACCAGTGGCGGCTCATGCTAAGAACTCAGTTAACAACATATTACCAGTGGCGGCTCATGCTAAGAACTCAGTTAACAACATATTACCAGTGGCGGCTCATGCTAAGAACTCAGTTAACAACATATTACCAGTGGCGGCTCATGCTAAGTTTTGTTTGTGGGGCCAGACAATATTTTTGTGTGGGAAAATCATGATATCGGGTTAGGTTATATTTTAATTTATACACGTTACACATTATTTTTGGTGGGGCTCGACCCACTGGGGCTTAATGACGAGCCGCCACTGCATATTACTATTTAATTATTTTCAACTTTAAATATCTGCTACTATGACTTTAAAAACTACCTTTCAGTGCTGATTTCTCGTCCGTTCCGTCTTCATTCTCCTTCAGGTCATTAGCAACATCATCAGCGCCGAAGAGAAACATCGCTATTCTTCCTGTCGGTGTTGACTCTCTTCTGTGAATGCTAACTCTGCGCATGACAGTGTTGAAAAGGCTCAACTTCCGTTTCCCTGTTTGTTCATGTTCACAACTTTTCTTCATTGCTGACTTGAGAATTTGAAAATCTGGAATCGATGAGGCTGTCGACTCTTCATCCAAACTGCCAACTGAAGATCCTGTAGAGGTTACATGTGCTCGGAACTGGCCTGTCTCATTTGAAGGATCATAACTTGACAAATGAACTGCGTTTGAAGTTGCCAATGATGAACCAACAGAAGACATGTTCACAAAATTGTCTTTCATCGGATCTTGAAGTGAACTTTGTCTTGTAAACTGTCTAACTTGTCCATCTTGAATCTGAGAATCATCCACGCAAGACATAGAATTCAAGTTTTTGTTACCAGCATTGCTGCTGTTGCTACTTGTATTGCTGCTGTCACTGCAGCCGCCGCTGGACACATTCTCCTCATTGATCAGGACAACTTCTTCTGCGGAATTTATATCAACAGTATGATCCAGTTTTTGAACCATTGTCTCTGTTTTACTTCTATATGTGTTCAAGGGGTATTCCCGACTGTCCGTTAGCAGTTTGGTGAATTTCGTCTGACGAAGATCTCATCGGGCACTTGGAGATGATTCCATTAATATCTTTCTTGTAGGAATCATTGCTTCCTTCTTTAACAGTATCTGGAAGAGTAAGCAATCTTTCGTAAACTGTTACACTTGAATAAGTCAAGTTCACAAATATATTTATAAACAAAAGTTCATCAAAGGTCATATTTATGTCTTAGGTAAATATCACAATTGATCCTATATTGTTCCAATACTTATGTATGGCAGCGAATCATGGACAATGAACAAGCCATCAATAAGATTGTTGGAAGCCACAGAGATGTGGTTTTACAGAAGAATGCTGGAAAGTCTATGACAGCTAAGAAAACACATGATGAGGTTTTAAAACAGGTCTGCACACAAAGAAACCTTATCGAAAGAATAAGAATCCGGCAGTCCATATTCTTTGGGCATATAATGCGAAGATGAGGTTTGGAACATTTGACGATAACGGATACATTTCCGGAAAGAATTGATCATGGAAGACAAAGGGAGAAGATGGTAGATGATCTTGCCATCATGGTTCGAAAAAAAAGCAACTTCAGAAATGATCAGTTGCACCAAGGAGAGAGAGTTGTGGAGATATATGATTGGTTACGCCTGCAGGCTTGCTACGTTATTGATTGAAATATCAAACTGGCATACGGGGACGGAGGTCACTGGGACGGAGGTCACTGGGACGGAGGTCACTGTGATGAATGGCACTGGCAGAACTTGAATACAAAATATGAAAATGAAACGGGGGAAGAAATCTGCTAATTGCAAAAGAAAAAAGCTAATTTCCGTTATGAAGTAAATAATATTTTAAGATAACTAGTGACTATGTCACAAGTCACACAGAAACGATGTCATTTTCTGTGACAACATGACTTTGTCAAGAAACAACAAATTAAATAGTTCGACCACATAAGCAGATTACCAACAGACAGTGCGTCTCAAACAGCAATGCTACTCCGAGACACTGGATACTAAGCAAAAGGCCGTCTACGCAAAAGATGGATCTCAGTAATAACAAAGACGAGAAAACACTATTTATGAAGCGCACACAAAAACCTGTTATAGAAATCTCTTCTTATCCTGTCGTGGTGAGGCACAACATGAATAAAGAAAAGGGGAAAAAGGGGAATACACATTATCAGTGAAGTCAACAATATCTTGACGTGAAGTCAAACTATAGGTACACAACAATCTTCAACTTTGACGTCACTTACTGCGAAACCTATAAGTCGCACGTTCACTCTTTTATTATTGTTTCAAATATATTTCATGTTATTGAGAAATACTTTCAAATATATTTCATATTATTAAAATACTTTCAAATATATTTCATGTTATTAGAAATACTTTCAAATATATTTCATGTTATTGAGAAATACTTTCAAATATATTTCATGTTATTGAGAAATTCTTTCAAATATATTTCATGTTATTGAGAAATACTTTCAAATATATTTCATGTTATTGAGAAATACTTTCAAATATATTTCATGTTATTGAGAAATACTTTCAAATATAGTTCATGTTATTGAAAATACTTCAAATATATTTCATGTTATTAGAAATACTTTCAAATATATTTCATGTTATTGAAAATACTTTCAAATATATTTCATATTATTGAAATACTTTCAAATATATTTCATGTTATTGAAATACTTTCAAATATATTTCATGTTATTAGAAATACTTTCAAATATATTTCATTTATTGAGAAATACTTTCAAATATATTTCATGTTATTGAGAAATACTTTCAAATATATTTCATGTTATTGAGAAATACTTTCAAATATATTTCATGTTATTGAAATACTTAAATATATTTCATGTTATTGAGAAATACTTCAAATATATTTCATGTTATTGAGAAATACTTTCAAATATATTTCATGTTATTGAGAAATACTTTCAAATATATTTCATGTTATTGAGAAATACTTTCAAATATATTTCATGTTATTGAGAAATACTTTCAAATATATTTCATGTTATTGAGAAATACTTTCAAATATATTTCATGTTATTGAGAAATACTTTCAAATATATTTCATGTTATTGAGAAATACTTTCAAATATATTTCATGTTATTGAGAAATACTTTCAAATATATTTCATGTTATTGAGAAATACTTTCTGGAATGATCTCTATGACGTAGAGGTTAGAAGCTCGCCTTTCATTCCATAGGTACTCGGTTTGCTACCTCGTGCGTCCCCATGTGGTGCCGGGGCCCGCAAGGAAGCAAAGAATAGTACCACTGCAACCTACAATGCATATCATAAGAGGCGACTGATGTAAGCCCTAGGGATGCTACCCTAGTAAATAACAAGCAGCGAAGAAATCGGATGTGCTCGCCTACTTGTAGGCGCATAACTGGCACAACGTACAATCCCTCTTAGGCTCAGATCATATATAAATCACACAGAGTGGTTAACAAGTGGTCGATATAGAGAGCTCAAAGAAAAAGCTACCTCGTGACGTCAAATGGATAATTTTCCCAGAGATCCCTGTGTGGGTAAGATCTAGTTTTTAGTCTTGTCGAAGACGGACGGTAAAATATTAAAACATAGATCACGTGTTCAATTTGAAAACGTATAAAAACCCTTGGCAGTTCAAAATCAAGAATAACAGGCTGGAAAGCCGCTGCTCCGTACGCAAAATTCATTAGAAATACTAAAAAATAAAATTTTAAAAAACATTTTTACTGTCTTAAAAATTATATCGAGGACCGTCACCAGGGATACAGAGTTCGTGCTCTGTAGCTGAGATCTGTAAGAAAGAGATCGAAGCACACACAGTTCTCACCAAAAATGATGATGGTCCTCTCCATGAATCAAACCATCAAGTGCCAGTTTCAAATATACTAAAGCGATGTTACAATATAGATGAGACTTCAGTAAAACTATTTGATTGGAGAAACACGTAATCACACAATTACAACGTATTGTTTCTCTTCTTTTCTGTTTCTAGTTTTTATGTGTTACATTTATTTCGTTATTCGTTTTTATTCCCAGATTTTCATTAGTTACGTTTGAATGTCTCCGTGTGTAGTCGTCCATATGTTGTTGTTTTTTTTAATTCGTCACTCCTGTTGTTAGTGTGCTTGATAAAGGCCTTTTTGGTCGAAACGTTGCTGTATATTGTCATTGTTTTTGTAATTTGTAAAACTACAGTACTTTGTGATTACGTGTTTCGCTAAAGCAATGTCACCATTACAAGCATAGATAAAAGAACCAAGCGTAGATATGATACATACCTGAAACTACTACTACTACTACTACCACTATTACTACTACTACCACTATTACTACTACTACTACCACTATTACTACACATTGCAGCTAAATACTAACTTTCTTCTTCTTTAGCCTGTTACGCCCTTGGCGTTTAGGGCAGCAACAAACGCACACCATTCTTCCCTGTTCATGGCCTTCCTCTGTATTGTGTTCCAGCTATGATTCATTTCCTTTAGTTCTTGCTCTATCGTTCTCCTCCAGGTTGTCTTGGGTCTTCCACGCTTTCGCCTACCCTCTGGAGTCCATCTCAGTGCAGTTTTCGTGTCGGAGCCAGTCTCCATGCGCATCACATGTCCAATCCATCTCCAGCGTCGTCTTCGGATGATAGTGCCCATATTCTCTTGTTGGCATCGTGCAAGTAATTCTTGGTTCGAGATAGTAGTCGGCCAGTACACGCGTAAGATTTTTCGCAGACAAGTTGTATGAAAGGCGGAGAGTCTGGACATATCCTGTTCTGTCATTCTCCAGCATTCCGATCCGTACAGCAATGTTGACAACACACAGCTGTTGTAGATACTAGTCTTGGTTCTGATGCTGTATTGGGCAGATTTCAAGGCGGTCTGAAGGGTCATGAATGCACTTCGTGCCTTACTCAGTCTGTTTTTAATGTCAGATCCAGCGCTTCCTTCATTGCTAATAACACTTCCAAGATATGTGAAAGCGGTTGTATCTCGGAGGGTTTTACCTTCTAGTTTGACTGGTGCTGGGGTTGCTATGTTCAGAGTCATTACTTCAGTTTTCTTCTGATTTATTTTCAGCCCAACCATCTCACTATATTGGTTAAGGCGGCAGGTCTTTTCCTGGATATCTCTATGTGTATGAGATAGGAGTGCGATGTCATGTGCAAAATCTAGGTCTTCCAGAGTGGATGTGAGCGTCCATCTAATACCTCTTGCCTTATCTTCCGTTGTTTTACGCATCACCCAATCTATGACAGTGTTGAATAATAGGGCTGACATAACACATCCTTGTCGCACGCCTGTTTTGACTTCAAACTTTAGCTCTGAGGTTTCAACATTGTACTTTATGATTACCTGTTTAGTTAAAGCAATGTCACCATTACAAGCATAGATAAAAGAATCAAACGTAGATATGATACATACCTGAAACTACTACTACTACTACTACTACTACTACTACTACTACTACTACCACCACTATTACTACTACTACACAGTGCAGCTAAATCATAACTTATCCTTGAGAAATCACTTGTAACAACAAACTAGAAGAGTACGAATGTATATCAACAATTTTATCCGTTTGTCTCAGTGACATCAAGTTACTGTATCGTCTTGCCGCCGACTAAGCAAATGGTATATGAATACAACTATTCACACAAACTGCCAGAGTTTGACTATGTCACGTGTGTCCTCGTGTAAGGAGATGACCAATGGTACTGTAACAAATACTCAATTGTAGTCTTTGGTCATGGTCACTAGTTACGTCTGCATTCATAAAACTGGTTTCGGCTGGTGATTTAACTACTTGTCAATATCACCTTGATAATTCTACATTTAATATCAGCAGAAGTAGAAACGTGCAGACGTTTGCCTGTTGTTCTGAAAGTTGTAGGCTCGAACACAGCCAACTCTAGATAACTAGGCCAGACAACTGACTGGGGAATCCTGACTTAAATCAGAGAAGACGGCTGGAAAATATAGATGTTTGATAGAACACTGCAAGCTTTTTGCAATTTTACTCAATTCTGTGAGTCTATGGTTATTTATTGGCGAAAAATATTCATAATATTGATATTCCTTATTGTTAAACTTAACTTGTTGCATAATATAACTTCGATTTAGCATTTTGTGTTGATTTTTAAATGAATTCGTCTATGTACACCAATACTGGAATGCGAGGTCACGTGGTGTAGTTGTGGTCTGATTTCCCATAATTCTTACCCGAGTCCGAAGGCACATAAGTTTATAGTTGGCTCTGGTTCGAATTCGGACTGAGTACAATATTTGTCATGAGTTCCCTAGGATTGTTTGTTGTAAGTAAAGAGACAGTAAACAACGGGGTCTCCGGACAAACAATATTTGTCATGAGTTCCCTAGGATTGCTGTAAGTAAAGAGACAGTAAACAACGGGGTCTCCGGACAAACAATATTTGTCATGAGTTCCCTAGGATTGTTGTAGTAGTAAATAAAGAGACAGTAAACAACGGGGTCTCCGGACAAACAATATTTGTCATGAGTTCCCTAGGATTGTTGTAGTAGTAAATAAAGAGACAGTAAACAACGGGGTCTCCGGACAAACAATATTTGTCATGAGTTCCCTAGGATTGTTGTAGTAGTAAATAAAGAGACAGTAAACAACGGGGTCTCCGGACAAACAATATTTGTCATGAGTTCCCTAGGATTGTTGTAGTAGTAAATAAAGAGACAGTAAACAACGGGGTCTCCGGACAAACAATATTTGTCATGAGTTCCCTAGGATTGTTGTAGTAGTAAATAAAGAGACAGTAAACAACGGGGTCTCCGGACAAACAATATTTGTCATGAGTTCCCTAGGATTGTTGTAGTAGTAAATAAAGAGACAGTAAACAACGGGGTCTCCGGACAAACAATATTTGTCATGAGTTCCCTAGGATTGTTGTAGTAGTAAATAAAGAGACAATAAACAACGGGGTCTCCGGACAAACAATATTTGTCATGAGTTCCCTAGGATTGTTGTAGTAGTAAATAAAGAGACAATAAACAACGGGGTCTCCGGACAAACAATATTTGTCATGAGTTCCCTAGGATTGTTGTAGTAGTAAATAAAGAGACAGTAAACAACGGGGTCTCCGGACAAACAATATTTGTCATGAGTTCCCTAGGATTGTTGTAGTAGTAAATAAAGAGACAGTAAACAACGGGGTCTCCGGACAAACAATATTTGTCATGAGTTCCCTAGGATTGTTGTAGTAGTAAATAAAGAGACAGTAAACAACGGGGTCTCCGGACAAACAATATTTGTCATGAGTTCCCTAGGATTGTTGTAGTAGTAAATAAAGAGACAGTAAACAACGGGGTCTCCGGACAAACAATATTTGTCATGAGTTCCCTAGGATTGTTGTAGTAGTAAATAAAGAGACAGTAAACAACGGGGTCTCCGGACAAACAATATTTGTCATGAGTTCCCTAGGATTGTTGTAGTAGTAAATAAAGAGACAATAAACAACGGGGTCTCCGGACAAACAATATTTGTCATGAGTTCCCTAGGATTGTTGTAGTAGTAAATAAAGAGACAGTAAACAACGGGGTCTCCGGACAAACAATATTTGTCATGAGTTCCCTAGGATTGTTGTAGTAGTAAATAAAGAGACAGTAAACAACGGGGTCTCCGGACAAACAATATTTGTCATGAGTTCCCTAGGATTGTTGTAGTAGTAAATAAAGAGACAGTAAACAACGGGGTCTCCGGACAAACAATATTTGTCATGAGTTCCCTAGGATTGTTGTAGTAGTAAATAAAGAGACAGTAAACAACGGGGTCTCCGGACAAACAATATTTGTCATGAGTTCCCTAGGATTGTTGTAGTAGTAAATAAAGAGACAGTAAACAACGGGGTCTCCGGACAAACAATATTTGTCATGAGTTCCCTAGGATTGTTGTAGTAGTAAATAAAGAGACAGTAAACAACGGGGTCTCCGGACAAACAATATTTGTCATGAGTTCCCTAGGATTGTTGTAGTAGTAAATAAAGAGACAGTAAACAACGGGGTCTCCGGACAAACAATATTTGTCATGAGTTCCCTAGGATTGTTGTAGTAGTAAATAAAGAGACAGTAAACAACGGGGTCTCCGGACAAACAATATTTGTCATGAGTTCCCTAGGATTGTTGTAGTAGTAAATAAAGAGACAGTAAACAACGGGGTCTCCGGACAAACAATATTTGTCATGAGTTCCCTAGGATTGTTGTAGTAGTAAATAAAGAGACAGTAAACAACGGGGTCTCCGGACAAACAATATTTGTCATGAGTTCCCTAGGATTGCTGTAAGTAAAGAGACAGTAAACAACGGGGTCTCCGGACAAACAATATTTGTCATGAGTTCCCTAGGATTGCTGTAAGTAAAGAGACAGTAAACAACGGGGTCTCCGGACAAACAATATTTGTCATGAGTTCCCTAGGATTGTTGTAGTAGTAAATAAAGAGACAGTAAACAACGGGGTCTCCGGACAAACAATTTTGTCATGAGTTCCCTAGGATTGTTGTAGTAGTAAATAAAGAGACAGTAAACAACGGGGTCTCCGGACAAACAATATTTGTCATGAGTTCCCTAGGATTGTTGTAGTAGTAAATAAAGAGACAGTAAACAACGGGGTCTCCGGACAAACAATATTTGTCATGAGTTCCCTAGGATTGTTGTAGTAGTAAAGAGACAGTAAACAACGGGGTCTCCGGACAAACAATTTACCAAAGACAGGATTCAAATCACAAACAATGGTTCGGGGTTTGAATCCTTTTTTGGTAGATTGTTTTTACGCCATCCATTGATTTATTGATTGATAGGAACATCATCATTGCACTTCGGTGAGTAACCATATGTGCTCCGATCTCTTTCTTACACAGGAAAATCTCAGCAGCAGTGCACGAACTCCGTAGCATCGGCGACGGTCCCCGATGTAATTTAGAAGATGGTGAAAATATTATGTAGGAATATTATTTTTTAAACCTTTCTAATCAATTTTACTCGGACAGCGGCTTGCCAGCCCCCTCTTCTCGATTTTGAACTGCCAATTGTTCTTTTACGTTCTAAACTTGAATACAGGACCTACCATTTATCGTCTGTATCTGATAGGACTAAGAACTTGATCTCACATACACTGAGATCACAAATCTCTGGAAAAATATCCGAGGAGCGTACTGAGTACCTTTGGAGCAAGAGCCTAACCTCTACGCAAGAGTAGACCTGTCGACGATCGTTTTTCAGAGCAGAACCTTTGTGCATTATGTGTAACACTCTCGGCAGATGTCATGACATCTTGTTGACAGAGAAGTGTTTAGACATCAATTTAAAAAACAAAAATATCGTTCTCAGAGAAACATATACTGTCAGAGAAACATATACTGTCAGAGAAACATATACTGTCAGAGAAACGTATACTGTCAGAGAAACATATACTGTCAGAGAAACATATACTGTCAGAGAAACATATACTGTCAGAGAAACATATACTGTCAGAGAAACATATACTGTCAGAGAAACATATACTGTCAGAGAAACATATACTGTCAGAGAAACGTATACTGTCAGAGAAACGTATACTGTCAGAGAAACATATACTGTCAGAGAAACATATACTGTCAGAGAAACATATACTGTCAGAGAAACATATACTGTCAGAGAAACATATACTGTCAGAGAAACATATACTGTCAGAGAAACATATACTGTCAGAGAAACATATACTGTCAGAGAAACATATACTGTCAGAGAAACATATACTGTCAGAGAAACATATACTGTCAGCGATATTGACAGAAAAACAAGAAGGAAGGAAGAAAGAAGAATAGATATAGGCAAGACGCCCGAGTGGTTACCGGGGCCCAAATTTTGGGTGTAAAGAATATAACCACTGTTACCTGCCACACATGTCGTAAGAGGCGACTATGGAGGTTTGGCTGAAATTGGATGCACATGTCCTAAATGTGTAGAAGTCTATGCGTTTAGGGGCCTACCAAACCAATGTGCAACGTATACACGTTCTTGGCAAAGATCAAACATATCACAAAGAATGATTAAAATTGGTCGTAAAGAACGAACGCAAAGAAGAAGAAGTATAGGCAGGAGATAAAAAAGGGGGGCTGATAAAATATTACAACATTTAAAACAAAAAGATATCCAAACCATTAATTTAAAATGTAAAAATATATGCTGGATTAGATGCATGAGTTACAAATGACGTCAGTTTTGAAGTAAACAAACATATTAATCTTCTCACTGACCTGACAAGGAAGGTCACGGTCAAATCAAACTCAGACTGAACTTTGAACAAAACTTTTAGCTGAAATCGGATGCACATGTCCTAAACGTGTAGAAGTCTATGCGTTTAGGAGCCTACTAAACCAATGTGCAATGTATACACGTTCTTGGCAAAGATCAAACATATCACAAAGGGTTGTAAAGAACGAACGCATAGAAGAAGAAGAAGAACAAAACTTATAAATGGAAGACATGACAAGCTGTTTAGCAAAAAGACATCAAGTGATGCCAAATACGGACAGATTAACAGCAAAACTAATACTTGGATATACACAAAAAGTTAAAAGCAAAAAAGTACATATATGGACTAAAAAGAATAACAATTAAAAAACTATAGTTCGTTCCAAAATTCGTGAACACACTAAGGTTTAATTTGTACGAAATCATCTACCGGATGGATAACGGTAATTGTTTGTTTGTTTATTAGGGGATTAAAGCCTCTTTAAGCCGAGGCACGCCCTCTTTCAACCTAGGGCGAACCTTACCTTACGTCACATGACATCATTACATGCTATGTTATAGTCCGTTCAACTTGTCATGCCCACAGATAAAAATTTGTATCTTTGTAACCATTTGATGAAATAAATTGAAAACTTAATTGTGAACTACACATGTTCCCGACACTACAAAATTTTTTTTGCCATTCAAACAATCATACCATCTAGAAGTTTCCTTCTTTGTGCTATATATTTAACCTGTCCATTGGTATGGTTGGAGAAAACTAATGTTTCCTTGTTAACGAAACCACCTTCATCTTTCCTCCTAACATTCCAGTAAATGAACGAGGAAAGTGAATGTGCAATAACCCAGTCTTGTCAAACGACGGAACCCCTGCTTGTTCAAGCATAACCTTGATACTAAATGACTCCAGCGGGTATTTGTTTACTTATCTCCGCAGTGAGTAACAGCTGATCAGCAGTGAAGCGTAGCCGTGACCAATTAAATATCAAAGTAATCACTGGCTTAAATGTCGAAACTTGGGTCACATACAAACAAGATATTATAGTTGCAACACTTGAATAGATATTTGTTAAGTCAAGCGTAAGTTGTGGTAATCAACGGTTCTCATATAGTTGCAACACTTGAATAGATATTTGTTAAGTCAAGCGTAAGTTGTGGTAATCAATGGTTCTCATATAGTTGCAACACTTGAATAGATATTTGTTAAGTCAAGCGTAAGTTGTGGTAATCAACGGTTCTCATATTGTGGTCTCTTTGGCGTAGATGCTAGTTGTTCGTTTCTCGTGCAAAAGTTACCAGGTTTGCTCCCTCGTGGAGCCATCTAGATATTTTTCCAGATATCCCTTATCTTAGTGTAGGTGATATTGAGTTTCTAGTTCTATCGGAGACGGACGATAAAACGTTGATCATGTGTTCAAGTGAAGCATAAAAGACACATTGGCATGACAAAATCGAGAGAAGCGGGAAGGAAAGCTGCTTCCCGGGCAAAATTCATTAGAAAAAATTAGAAATAAAATTCCTACAAAAATATCTTCAGCATCTTCAAAATTACACTAGGAACCCTCGCCGGTGCTACGGAGTTCGTGCACTTAGTTCGTGCACTGCAGCTGAGTGTAAAATGATGTGTTATTATTCGTTGCTTTCCTTGCGGGATCCGGCATCACACGAACAATCAATCTAACTATCTAAGTATCTACCTATATATTGAACCATCTAGTCCATTTATATATATATATATATATGTCTATTACTACAACACACAAAGATCAAGATGGAAGTGAAAAGACAGATAATAAAAATTATTTTCCTACCAACATTTTATTACCAGTGCCAAACTTGGTGTCTTACAGCAACACATCACAGAAAACTCACAACGTGAAATGAAATGCGTGAGGAAGGCAGTGGGAGTCACAAGGAAAGATAGACTACGAAATGAGAACATCAGAAGCAGAGTGGGCATAACTTCATGCACCGAATACATCGAAAGACAACAAATGCAGTGGTTTGGATATTTAATGAGAATGAAATACAATCAACCACCAATAACAGCATACAATAAAAGAGATCGGGTACAATAGCTAAGGGAAGACAAAGAAATTGATGGAAGACAATATCAAGACCACACTACATAAACACGTATTGGTTATTGGTTAC
This sequence comes from Arion vulgaris, assembly GCA_020796225.1. Classification (NCBI taxonomy): domain Eukaryota; kingdom Metazoa; phylum Mollusca; class Gastropoda; order Stylommatophora; family Arionidae; genus Arion; species Arion vulgaris. The sequence continues at coordinate 7,106,509 of CM036758.1, forward strand.
TAAACTGACGTCATTGCACTCCGGGCAGACCCATACGTGCTCAGTCTCCCCTAACAGATATCGAAGAGTATGCATACTGATAGTTCATGTGGCTCGCTGATTAAACACACCTCTCACTCTGCCTCTCAGGCATCCAGTTCGACTTGAACAACGGGTAACTCCAAATTGCCTAAATCGCTTGATCCATTCAACATCGATTTTAGTGTCCTCATCCAACAGACAGTCGCGAAGAGACCGATGAATATCCCCCTTATCCATCTTCAACTCCCCAACAATCGATGCTGTTGATGCAAGCCTGTCCGCTCTCTCATTACCGTAAACACCCGCATGCCTAGGACAGTATATCCACGTAAGTCGCTGGAGGTTAGAAACTTCTATAGACGACATCCACTCATACCGAAACACGGATATAACACAACAAGGGCGACTCATCTGGCCCTTGAACGCAAATTAAAGCTCCGTCCCTACGCTTAACGACAAGAATGGACAGTCAAATCCATCTTCCATCTGGGAATATACAATAGACAATCTATCTATTTATCTATCTATATATCTATTTATCCATCTAATCTATCTACCATCAATCCGTATGCTTATATGTGTTTGTGATGTATATGTGTCAGTTCATTTGTTTTATTATGAAGTGTTTCCCAGTTACTAGAGACAAACGTTAATGTCACTTCTCTCAATCCATTAATTAACATCATGACATGCCACACCTGCGTGAAGGTGACCCACACAACATTGTCCTCAAACACAAACAGATATCTACCTGGCTCTAAATGAAATTGCACTGGCAGAATTTCGAATCTTCTCGCACAAACTATTTATTTAAGGTATGTATTAGACAGTCTTTACGCTATTTTTAATGTGTTTGGGCTGTTTTTGAATGCATTTGGGCTGTTTTTAACTTTTGTTTTCACTCTAATATTTTTTTCACCACCGGACGCATTTATATTGCAATGTATATTGGCATATATGATCAGTGGAAGCCACAGAGGTGTGGTTTTACAGAAGAATGTTGAAAATTCCATGGACAGCTAAGAAAATAAATGTGGAGGTTTTAAATCAGGCCTGCACACAAAGAAACCTTATCAAAAGAATAAGAATCCGACAATCAAGGTTCTTCGGGCATATAATGCGAATGGAGAAGGTTTCGAACATTTGGTGACAACAGGTAAAATTCAGGGAAGGTGAGGTCGTTGAAGACAGAGGGAGAAAATGTTGGATGGTCTGACATCATAATTAAACAAAATATCTACGTCAGAACTGATTAACTACACCGAGGAGATAGACAGTTATGGAGAGACATGATCGTCTACACCGGCAGGCATGGCACTTCATTGATTGAGTGCTAAATTCTACCGTTATCAGAAACATTAACGCAAAAGTATAAAAACGAAACAAGATATATATATATATATAAATAGTGAAACACGTACAAACAAAGTACTATAGTTTTACAAAATACAGAAACAGTGACGATAAACAGCAACGTTTCGACCAACAAGGCCTTTATCAAGCAAACGAACAAACAGGAGTGACAAATTAAAATAAAACACAAATGGACGACCAAATACAAACGTAACTAAGGAAAATCTGGAATAAAAACGAATAACGAAATAAATGTAACACAAAAACACACATAAAAACTAGAAATAGAAAGGAAAAGAAACAATGAAACATCTAGTAAATATATAACTTGAATACATGCAACATATGCACATATAGATTACAAAGCATGGGAAGAGAAAGTACTAAGAAGCATAAGAATGTAATACGTTGAGCCGCGTGGTCGCAAGGTACGCCTGGTATGGCGCTTCTGACTGATTTTTTAGTAAGACATGCTTTCCTTAATGATGAGCCGCCACTGTATATGTATATATATATATATATACATATATATATATATATATACAGTGGCGGCTCATCATTAAGGCTAGAGGCCAGGCCCCACCAAAAATAATGTGTAAAGTGTATTTATTATTTAATAAATTGAAATATAACCTAACCCAAAGCCACGATTTTCCCGAAAATTTGGGTCTGGCCCCACCAGCAAAAACTATCACGAGCCGCCACTGTATATATATATATTTATTGTTTCGTTATGGTTGAGAAGTAGTTCATAACGTAATGTAGGTCATAGAGTATACTTTTTTAATTTCCCAACAGCAAATACAGTCGCTGATACAATAAACACAAGAAATCTTCAGTCCAAGTTTCACGCACTGGTTTCAAACCAAATATATTCATTCATTGCTTGGTTGCTCTACTTTTTTAAATAAACAACAATAAAATGGAATGAAAAACAACATGACACATTTTGCTTAAACAATTTAAAATAATATATTTAGAATAAATTGTGTATGCCTTATTTTACAAACACGCGCTCGTGGTGGTAGCTAGATTGTTTGACTATGTGAAAACTAGGATAGTTTTTCAATGAACAGCGGATGGTAAAGGGAAGCATGGACGTTCAAAAGGAAACATGGAGAAAAAATGTGGATAGAGCTTTGAAAGATTGTGTCCTGGTATGATTTTTTTTAAAAGATTATAAAAAAGAAAATTCCTACAAAAATATTTTCACCATCTTCTAAGTTACACTGGAAACTCTATGGTGCTATGGGGTTCATGCACTATGTTGAGATCTTCCTGTGTAAGAAAAAGATCGGAACGCACATGGTTACTCACCGAAGTGCATCGATGATGGTCATAGCAATCAATCAAGACCTGACATGGGAAGCACTTAGAAGAAAGGTGACAGAACGGTAGCAATGACAATCTCTTGCGGATGTACGTTAAAAGAAAACATGGAGTAGAAACGTGGAAAGCGAGTTGAAAGGTTGTGACCTGACACGATAAAAAAGATTTTAAAAATAAAATTGCTACAAAAATATGTTCACTATCTTCTAAATTACATCGGGGACCCTACGGTGCTACGGAGTTCGTGTACTGCCGTTGAGATCTTCCTGTGTAAGAAAGAGATCGATCTCTGAACTAGGAGAAGGCACGCCTGTATAGTGGGGGACACTGTTAAAAAGGAAAGCATAACTTACAGAAAAAATCAGTCAGAAACGCCATACCAGGCGTCCTTACTGCGCCTGAATTCACAGAGAGCGAGCGTAAGAAGAAGAAATAGATCGGAGCACACATGGTTACTCACCGAAGTGCAATGATGATGGTCCTATCAATCACTGAAGTTCTGACATGGGAAGCACTTAGAAGAATGGGGACAAAACAGCAGCAGTGAATATCTCTTGTGTATGTCTATGTGTCAAACGAAACACCAATGCTATAAGGGTTTATAAGCCAAAGGATTGATTTCATTGCGCAGGGTTTTTAACCCATACGGCTCGGTCCATCTCCACAGAAATGGCACACCACCTGCCGAGAGTATTGCACAAGCACGAACTCCGTAGCTCCAGCAACAATCCTAGGGGTCTCTGGAAAACTGCACTCGTGAACAGAATGGCGCGATCCAGACTCGGTATACAGCTGTTGGTGCAGAATTTGATGCAGATCTCGGTATACAGATGTCGGTGCAGAATTTGATGCAGATCTCGGTATACTCTTCTCACGAATGGTTTACAGATAGATAGAAACAAAAAACTGTGGTTGCAGCATGTAATGCCACGTTTTAGTGCGGTGTTAGACGGGGGAACATGAGCCTGTAGAATTTGAGGCAGCATCACTAGACGGGGGAACATGAGTCTGTAAAATTTAAGGCAGCATAGCTAGTGCATTAGACGGGGACACATGAGCCTGTAAAATTTAAGGCAGCATAGCTAGCGCATTAGACGGGGAAACATGAGCCTGTAAAATTTAAGGCAGCATAGCTAGCGCATTAGACGGGGAAACATGAGCCTGTAAAATTTAAGGCAACATAGCTAGCGCATTAGACGGGGGAACATGAGCCTGTAAAATTTAAGGCAACATAGCTAGCGCATTAGACGGGGGAACATGAGCCTGTAAAATTTAAGGCAGCATAGCTAGCGCATTCGCCGCGAAACTGTTCTGATTATGATTTTTCTGTATGCCCCGACCTAAAAACAACGCCTTTGCCATACCTCGAATTGAACCCGTGTCTCCCGGATGGGATTCCGCGCTCTAATCCATTCAACCAGACGCTCCACTATATATATATATATATATATATATATAATTGATTAAAATTCTCTGATTTTTAAATAAAATATTTTCACTATGCCTTAACTACATCAGATGATCCAGTCAACAACATTCGTCTAAAAGGGGAAATCCATCTTGAAATAAAATGTGAGCAACAGTTTCTTCCCTCTAACGAGCAGTCATGTGACATGACATGATCTCATGCCAGATTTTTTCAACCATTGTGTTCATTTAGCAGATTTCAAGATATTTCAGTCAGATTAAACTATTCTTGTGACATCTTCAAAGCGCTTGATTATTTTTGTTTTCTTTACACACTCAATGCAAAAAAATGGTTTATATCTTGGGCATAATAATAATTCCTCTCGTACCGTTATACGTTACATAGGGCCTGCAAGTAATTTCTCCATACCGCTCTATCCTGGGCAAGTCTCTCAATCTCCTCCATGGAACTGAGACCGATATTTCCTGCCTCTCTCAGCAAAGTTCGTTTCATGGTCTCCTTAGGTCGACCTCTGTTTCTTGAACCCTTTACATCCCACTTCAATGCCTGCTTTGATATTCGTTGATCATTTCTCCTCAAGGTGTGCCCAACATATCTCCATCTTCTCTTTGTTATAACAGTTGTCACTAGTGGTGGACCAGACATATCTCTGATTACATCACTTCTCCTGAATTCGTTCCATTTTATATTCATTATTTATCGCAGGCATCTATTTTCAAATGCATTCAACTTGCTTTCTATATCTTTAGTCATTTTCCAACTCTCCATATCTTGGGCATAGATTAAGTCAATGTACGGAAATCTACAGAATTGAGGGGGTCAGACAGGATCAAATCAGATCTGGAAAAAATCGTGAGGAGGCTGCGGTAATCTGAATAAACTGGCGCATGGACGTGGACAAGTAGGTTAATAAAAATTAGTATTTTCTTCTTCGAAAGCTCCATATCGACCACTTGTTAAACCACTCATTGTTCTTTGTATGTGATCCGAGCCTAGGAGCGATTGTGCGCCTACAAATAGGTCAGCACATTCAATTTTTGCAACACTCTTTATTTACTAGGGTAGCTTCCCTAGACCCCTAACTCAGTTGCATCTTACCTGTTAGGGCTTTGTAGGGCGCAGTATTATGTTCTTCCCTTACAAGCCCCGACAACACACAGACAAAAGATTAATATAAAATTAAATATTTTAAAATGACAACATTCGACGTTTCGACCATATGCCTTTCTCAAGAGAACAACTACAAACAAGTAATACTAAATAAACTAAAACATAGTTCTAAATTAAAAGATTGACAACAAAGTGATACTAGATACGACTTGCTTCCTATATACTTTCACGTGTGTGGACACTGGGCATCTAAAGTCTTATACCGCATGAAAGGCTTAATAAAACAAGAAAATATAGGGCTTAACACTCCCACCCCATCCTCTCCCACATAATTGTTAAGACACTAGTTTCA